>JAJQJQ010000030.1:0-1200000 GCA_028622995.1 Panagrolaimus kolymaensis | reverse complement strand
AAACAAAAATGATTTTCCATCTCTCTCTCTCTCTCTCTCCATCAAACAAATGAAAAATGTGAAAACTAATGTAAAAAATTTAAATAACAAAAATTATTTCAATCAAAAAAATTAAAAACGTTGAAACAAGCAAAAAATCTTTGATGGTACCAAGAAAAAGCGGGTACGACGATCTTTACAATAATCAAAAAAATCCTTCCTCCACCGCGATGGAGGATTTTTTTCATCGCAGAGATTCAAAAATTCAAAGGATTTTATTGACCTTCCATTCTTTTTGAAGTTCAAAAATACAAACATTAGTAATTTTTAATTTTAATTTAGAAAATGAAGAGGGCGGTTTTAAATTTTGTATGATTAACGATAATTTTAATTATTTTAAGTTATTTAAATTTTTAAAGGACAAAAACTATTTTTCAAAAATTAAACGGTTGACACAGGAAATCAAAAAAAATTTGAATAGCAAAACTAACTAATTGTTGGTTAGCCAAAAAAGTCTTAAGAATTGAATAAAGAAAATGAAATATTTATTACAAATACCAAACTATTTTTGAATGCCATCATTTTTTTTTATCCCTAATAAAACTAATAATTTGCATTTTTAGCATCTTAACACAAATGTTTTTGAAAATTTTGATATGATGAAATACATCAGTCCCAAAAAAATAAGAAAATTTATATGCTTATTGGCTTGTATTGTCTGTCTTACTTACCACGACTACAATATGTAAAAAGGGGAAGCATTTATGCCCAATGGTATACTTAAAAAAAATTTTTAAACAACTACTGTAAAAAAGTGACTTTCAAGAAAATAATGTCTGCATAAGTGTGAAAATTAAAGTCAAACAAAGACATTTGTTTGTGTTTTAAAAATTTGCTGCTTTTTAACCTTTTTTTGCAGCAAAGATTCTGTTGATCTTAAAAATATGCAAATACCAAACCCATTTTTTCTTCTTAAAATTCCCATAAAAAAAACTGCTCAAATTTAAGAAAAGTCACTAACGATTTTTTGTAGAAACTCGAAAAAAAAATTTCTTAGAATTTAATTAAACTATTATTTTTATGAGCGTAAAAGAAAAAGAAAAAATGAAGCCATTTTGTTTAATGTTAATGTAAAAGATTTGAGAGCCAAGAAAAGAAATTTCAAGCAAGGACTTCCGTAAACAAGATTATCCCTTCTTCCATTGATGATGATGGTGAGTGTGATGATAAAGATGATATTTAAAAAATTGAACTTTATTCTATTAAATTTAAGCTTCATTTATTAATTCTTCTTTTTTTTTTTCACGCTATTTACATACAAATATTAAATGTTAATTGATAGCAGCTGGTGATATAAAAAAAGGCGCGAAAATTAAAAAAATGAAAATTATTTGAAACAAAAAACTCAAAAAATTATGGTTTCGAAATTCTCGAAAGAAAGAGAAATTAACATAAAAATTTCTTCCAGAAAATTTCCCCAAAGACGCACATTTGGAATCCATCATAATTAATTTCGTCAACTTTTAACTTTTTTTTCTATGGTTTAGTTCTATGAAAAAAAAATTAGTCAAAAACTTTTTTATCGTGGAACTAACTTTCTTATATAAAAAGCAGAATTTTAATGCCGCGGCAAAAATGGTAAAAAAATTAAAATCTTGCAAAATTCTAAAATTATATATTTCTAAAATTGACATTTCTAATCTCTTTTTTTTTTATAACTTCTTTACGCGGAACAAAAAGAAATCTATATTCTCTGCCGCCGACTCCAACATTTTTTTTAATGTCATCTCTAATTTTAGCGTATTTAAGCTTCCATTTATAAAAATAAGAAACATTTAAACATTTTTTCCTTTTTGTATAAAAGCTTTAATTTATTTTTTTAAATCAAAAGGTTATGAAGTCAATAAAACTTTCATAGAAACGTATTTCTTAAAAACCCTGCAATTATATTTATTTAAATCCCAATTGGGTGGCTTGAAAGCAATGAATAAAGGTAAAATGTCATAGTTATTTACGTTAACTTTATTTTTATTTTGCTTTGATGGTGTCAAATAAAAAAATAGGTCTTTAATCATTTTATTAAACCATCCATTTTTAAATTTTTTATTTGAAAAAAAAAAATGAATCAACCTTTAATTTTTTGGTTGTTACGAATAAACAATAGTATTTCATGTGTCAATTTCAATGGATGGATAAAAATATACATACATAACCGAAACTATATGACGCAAATTGGGAGGATGTATGTGTATTTTAGGTATGTTTTTAAAGAGTTATTTTGAATTGAAACTATTTTTATATAATAAAATTAAAAGAAAAAAGAATAAATATTAAAGTTATTTTTGGGGTATGTTATTCAAAAAAAAAATTTGGTTAAAATTTAGATCTAAAGAAAGCATAAAGATTACGAGATTACTATTTTTAAAATTTGAATATCCAAAAAAGCTTTACAAAAACAACAAAAATTTGCATTTATATTTGCTTTTATGATTCAATGAAAAAAATCAAAAATAAGGCAAATGACAAAAAAAAATTCAAAACAATTGATTAAATAATTATTTTATGATAGCCGCCATTATGCAAATCTATTATTCATTAAATTTTGGAACTGTCTATTTGCTTTCCCAAAAATTTTCAATTTCTAGAGTATCATTTATTTTTTAGCACTCAAATCACTTGTTGAATCCATGCTTTTTTAATCAAAAAAATATTTTTGCGAGCCTTGAATAAGAACAACCGAAAAAAGCGCCATAGCCGCCTGCCTGCCTATGTATGTATTACAACATAGTATGCAAACATCACAAAAATTAAATTTAAAAAAAAAAGCAATTATGTTGTTTGTTTGTAAAAAATAAATTATCTATAATTTACTTAACTCATTTTTTAGTTTATTTTTGTGCCAGCATTCTAAATGTTTAAATTTAATTTGTAATGTTTTTTTCTTTCTAAAAATATACATATTTTATTTAACTACCTTCTCCTCGTAAGTAAGCTGGAAATTATTTTAATTTATTTATTTATTACAGCCTCATCTCCACTTATATTCGACTAATAACCTTTTTTATTTTAATTCACTACTAAATACATGCACATTACGAAAAAAAAGTAAGCAAATAAAATAATTAATGTCAATTAAGTTAAGTACACTTTTTTATCTTTGATCACAAAGAGAAAGAAAGGAAATTAAAACGTAAAAAAATAAATAATTTTTTTATTGCCTTTTTTACAGTATTTTTTCTTCTCTGCCCCTTTCCAAAAAATGAATGTGTTAGATATTAAAGCTACTCACTCACACATTTTTGATTTATGATTAGCCCCTTGATAATTACCGTCTGATGACTTTATAAAAATAATTAAAAAAAATGACAGAGCGTGTTCGCTTAAAAAACTAAAACTCATTTCCGCATAAAAAAGAAGAGAAAAACAAACGCGATCTTTGTTATTTTTTGAGAGAAAAATTGAAAATAGCTTTACGAAATCAAAAATAGGACTTTGATTTTTTAGTTTACAAACTTTTTATTTTCACGCAATTTCAAAAATCAGAAGGAGCAATAAAATATTATGTAGCCTCCGCCACATTTTTTTAAATTTATAATCCTAAAAAATTAAATATATTAAGGGCTTTAAAAAAATTAAAATGCCTCAAGAGAATAATAGTCTGAGGAGTCGAATAAAAAAAAATTGGATTTATTGTTACAAAATGGAAATCAAAGAAAAGGTTTTACCAATTTAAAAGAAAGACTCTCTTTTAAAATAGATTGCAAACACAAAATTTTTGATAAAAAACATAAATAAATAAAAACAATATCCGGAAAAAGCTTTGCAAGGAAAGTAAAAAAATTATTTTTGATTATGAATTCTCTTTTTTGTAAATATAAATTTTATTACTTTAATTAATTATCTTGTTTTCCATTTTAAAAACACCAACATTAGTCATGCAACATTATGGAAATTATTGTTGATATTAATGCATGAAATATCCCTTAATTGAATGCTACAAAAGTTTGTAAATGTCAGAAACTAAAGAAAGATAAGTAAAGCCCTTGAGGGTCTATTTAGCAGCTATTGCATATCCAACATTTGCAAAGCTTAAATTTTACTTAGAGTTTTTTAAACCATAGTTATTTTTGTTTGATATAAAATCAAATAAATATTTTAATTAACCTTTTTAAAATAATCTTTTTTTCTTTGCAAAGAATTTATTTTGTTTGACGCATTTTATTAATTAAAAATGTAGGTGGTTGCACTGAAACCACTTTTTTTGGCATATCTTTCCAAAGTATTAAAAATCATCTAATTAATATTAGCAAAAGCTCTAACATACATACATATTTAATATTAAAACACTTTTTTTCTTTCATTCTTTTTTTTGTATCTATGACTGATTAAAAAAATGGATTCGAAGCAATCATTTTTTTGTTTCTTTAAGTCAAAAAGCAAACAATTTGTAGTTAATAATTCCCATATTCTTTATCTCCATAATTTTATTTTTTTTGATTGACGTCAATTGAAGATTATTTTCTTATTTAAAAGCAAAAAAAATCATCAACAACAACAAAAATAAATTTATATATTTTAAATGGAAAAAAGATTAAACCCGATTATATAAGGATTTAACGTTGATAATCGGGCGATGAAAAAAAAAGGAGGCAGCGCATGCCTTTCAAATAAAAGTATGCGGGTGGATTTCGAAGGTCTTCACAATAATAAGCTGGGTTATTTGGTGCTGCTGATTGACGACTCCCAATTTGACATTTTTGATGGATAATAAAAAAAGCTTAAAAAAAATTTTGGTTTGAAAGATAAAAAAAAAAAATGTATTTCAGGAATAACAAAAAAAAATAACGCATTAACAAAAAATTGATATAAAATATATTCGATATAAAGGATTAAAGGAGTATGTAAACAAATGTAAAAAAAATCCTTTGGAACACGTTATCTTTTTTCTTCTTCTGACGCATGAATGAAGTCAAAAGAAAGATATAATTAAAAATAAATTAATTTTTTGGTTTTATACGTATCTAAAAAGATAAAGATTAAATAAATTTGTTGCTAAAGTTTTTTGCAAAAACATTTAATTACAGTTATTTTTATTTAAAAAAGATCCTAATTAAACCATGAAATTTGTGAATCAAGTTTCTCAAGAAAAATAATTAACAAAAGTTATTTTTTTGGATGATTTTAACTTGCAAATATTTATTGTGAATTTTTGGAAATAGAATGAGTCGTTGATTAACAACAAACTACAGTTGTCCAAATGACAAAATAAAGTCATAAATTCATTTAAAAAAATTAATATTAACAACAACAAATTCTTGGAAATAATTTTTTTATATGACACCTTTAATAAAAAACTCTATGAACTTTCAAACTTTGTTATTTCTTTTCTTTCGTAAATACCAATTCATGTATATGCAAATGTGTTGCAACACACTCCACATAACATTTATGTATCAAAGTTTATATTAAAGCATTACCGCACAAAGTAAATTCAATTTAAAAAAACGATTACTACCACGCACAAAAGCTAGCTACGGTATACCATGAAACAATCGAGAAGCAAAATAATTTATAGCACGCATAATCTTTTTACTTTAAAAAAAAGAATAACAAATTTATTCCAACAAACAAACAAACAAAAAAATGTGTTTTGTCGCTATAAAATACACACATAAAATACTATTTTTTTGTTACGGTTACTTTTAAAATGTCAGTAATAAATAATAGCTCATGTCTGCTTTTTGATGTCATTAACAGAAAAAATGGTTGTGAAAAGTAACAACATAAAGTTTAAGCATACATTTTTTAGTCATCAAACAAAGCTGCATAATTTTGAATTATGGAAGCGAGTGAAAACAATATTGTGTAACAAAAAATTGATTAATATCCTTGGAAAAAACTAGACATCACAAGGCAAGTAGTAAGAGAGGTATGAGAACAACAAAAATCCACTATCTAACATTCGTAAAGTTTCTTTCATTACCATTTTAAATCATAACTAAAGTGTCAACACGTAAAACTAACAGCAACTTGTCAAACACAACATCCATCCCGAGTGTGAAATCAATTTGTACATATAACTCCAAGGTAATGCGGTAGCTTGCAAGGTAAAAAATAGAAACAATGATAGCTACATACACAATTTATTATTACATACATACTAATCGAAACAAAAATAAATGAAAACTAATAAGTACTTCTTCTTTATCCATACGATCATCATCATAATTAGGTTGTCATTTGTCCAGGATAAGCATCAATTCTATTTTTGTGCATAAGAAATTTCATTTTACGACTCATATCTTCATTGAATATTGCATTTGAAGCTTCCATCGATGCTGTTTTTCTTTGCATAAATGGTTTTTGATAATATTGAGTTCTTCGAATAATTTTTATTAATCCTTCACTTTCCATTAATCTAAAAATAAAAAGTATGAGACTTGCAATCACTAATAAAAGAAGAAAAAAACATACCGATTTAACATTTGAAACGCGCCATTAACATTATTTTCTTCAACCATTACTGTTCGATTCATAAATCGTGGATGAGCTTTCCAAATTCCAGAAAATAAAGGAACGCCAAATGGTTGCTTAAGAGTTCCACGCCACATTCGTACCATCGTTCAAAGCTAGCTCTAACTTATGTAGGTTGTTTACCTGAAAATGGCAAAGAGTTTAGTAAAAAAAAGTTAAAACTCGATTAACAAACGCGGTAAATGCAAATATATATGAAAATGAAAAAAAAATCAATTCCAAACGCAAGAAATATTTATCTTCCTTTTTTAACCCAAACAAAAACCAATAATAAAGCATGTAAGAAAAGGGAGGGCTAGGAAATATTTCACGTAAAATAAAACAACGTACCAAAATAAAAGTTTGTACTCGAACAATTATTTCGAAAATTAGGTGAAGAAGAAAAAAAAGAGAGAAAAGTTTGATTATGAAATCCCAAAAAGTTTTTCTGTTGCTTGTGAGGTTCCATTGCCAAAAAGCGTTCACTTTGTTGAATTTTGAGAATCAAGTAACAAAAGAAACGCTGCTTTTTTGCTTCGATTTCAAAGCAAAAAAAAAGTTGCTGAAAATGTTTTATTTATTTACATTTTGCTCTTCTGCTCTTTCATGAAATGCTGAAGCTATAGCTTCGAGGAAATATTTTTTAATGAATTTATTTTGTTGACCGACGACAACAATGCTTTATCAAAACTTTTGATGCAATTATTTTTACTTCTTTTTTTCCTTCAATTTTATTATTGAGATAAATACAAATTGTGAACTTAAAAAATAGAATACCATAGTATTATAAAAAGTGTAACACATAGTACAAAAAAAAAGAGATGATACAAACAAAGGTGGAAAAAAAATTAATAATAAACATGGATCATTCGAAAAATGTCAATAAGCTTCAAAAATAATCCATCTCAATTCAACAAATACAAAAGGTTAAAACAAAGCTTTACGAAAACTAAATAAGAGATAATAACGAGATAGTTTAATTAATAATAGTATTAATAATAAGAGTCATCACCGCGACTATAAGGTGAACCATATTGTGATCTTGACATTCCACCTCGACCAGAACCAGGTGGACCATGATCATGTCGACCACGCATATGTAAAGAAGATGGTTGTTGTTGGTTATGATATCTTGGAATTTGGGATGGTGGAGGCATGGGTGATGAACGAGCATTTTGGGTTGAAGAAATAAAATGAGAGAATGCATTCATCATTTCATTTGTTGGAAGTTGATTCAAATTGAGGGTTTCAAAACCCGATGCTAATGCTTGTGATCCACCCATCGATTGAGGAGGCTGCATCATTCCCGGAGTACCATAATTAGGTTCCATTCCGCCATATGCTGTTTCAAAGGTACGTTTGCGTTCTAAAAAAAATAATAATGAAACCCAATCAAAGCAAGTATAATTTAATTTTACCAAATGGTCGAACAAATGCTTGATCATTAAATCTGCTTGTGGGCGCTTGAATTGGTGATCGCATCCAATCATGAAGGGCAAAATCATTGTATGATGGTCGATCATGTCCATAATTAGAATAATTTGAGGACATTCCTGGGGATGTTTCAGTGGTTTTAGGTGCAGCTGATGAAACCGAAACAGAAGAACCATCAATAATGAAATCACCTTTCCTAAAAAAATGAATACATAAAAAAAGGTTTAAAAGCGGATAAAAAAACTCGCTTTATTAGTTCTCTAACAATTTTAGGACTTGAAAAAGTTATGAAAGCAAAAGATCGGAATGGTTTGGGTATAAACGTATCAATAATAGTTGCTTTTGGATCAATCTTTTTTGCTTCAGTAAGAAAGAAATCCTTTAAAGAATTTTCACTTGTTTTTTCTTGAAGTCGACCAATGAATAATTTAGCATGTTCAATTCCACCAAATTCACTTCGAACATCACCTTTCTAAACAAACAAAGAAATTATTTTTAAAAAAAGAATTAACTTTTTGTTTATTATTTTTTTTTACCTTTGAATGAGGAACTTTAACTTCACATCGTCTACCACCAATGCTGTGAACAGGACGAGTAAGAACACGAAGTTGAGATTCAAAAGTTTCAAATTGAATAAATCCAAAACCCTTTGAATTTCCAGAATTGTCTTTTTTGATCTAAACAAAAAAAATGTGATAATCTCATACAAATATTCTTCAACCGATAAAGAAAGTATGAGAATGGAATCAAACTCATCATTAGATCAAAGATTGTGGTTGTTATTGGGAGACGCTATAGAAATGCAAAAGAGAGATATATGCAGCAGCAGCAGCAACAACAAGCTTAACTCGAACTATTAGGTTCTATTATAATATCACGCGTTTTCTTTTCTCATTTTTAGCTAACACTTTTTTACTTTAAAATTTTATGCAGAAAACAAACAGTAAAAAAGTTATGTTGAAACACTCAAGCAACGATGAAACAACTCATACAATCTCAATTAGCTATATGGAAATCCTCTCCATTTTTTTGCACATTTCTATAGCGTCCTTTTTCCCATCACACTTATTTTTTTACTTTACAAACAATAGTGCAAATTCAATCCATTCAGTAAAAACTCTTTTTTTACTGTTATCTATCTTATCTTACCTCACACAATTTCATGCTGCCAAATTGCCCAAAGTAATCTTTTAAATCATTTTCAGTAAGTTTAAAAGGTAAACCAAGAACAATTAAATCTGTGGGATGATTGTTGTCATCCTCCTTATCTTCTTTAATTTTAACTGCAGCTTCCATACGTTTCTGTTTTGCACCATAACCGTAATGACCATTTTCACCACCTTGTTCACTGTCACTCGATTCATTATCATCCATTATTTTTTTACGTTTAGCTGTTTGATCACCTGAGAAATAATTATAATACAAAATATTTAAGACACACACCTCCCAAAAAATATTATATAGTGGCATTCTTTGAAAGAATTGTAAACCTCGCAAGAAGAAACTTCATTCTTTCTCACATCATTCTTTTTAACAGAGAAACAACATTCTTCTGTTTCGCAAAACAAAATAAGAAAATAATTAACTTACTACTGGGTCTAATCTTTGTTTCAGAAACTTGGCTAGCATTTACAGCAGATGGGGTATTATTGAAAATAACTGTAAAGGTTTTACCAGCCCACCCAGTTGTAGGAAGATAAAATTTAGAGCCAGTTGAATCAATTCTATAACGAAAAAAGATTTCAAATACGAAACTTAAAGAAATATAAAAAATTGTTACAATAAAGCTCGTGTTGTGCCAGTCTCAGTTTTGTATTTGAGTCCATGAGCACCGGGAAAAGCATGGGTAAGAGTAGTTAATCCAAGAGTGTTATCACTTTCCAAAGTGGGAAGTTCCATAATTTCTCCACTTACAAGCTCTTTAACTAATACAAATTCAGGTTCGGCAGGACGTTTAAGACTTTCACTCCGTGAAAGTGGAGCAGCAGCGCTTTCTATCGGTTTTGCATCTTCCTTAGCTGCGCCGGATTCCAACGTTGTTTGAGCTTGTGTTTCAGACATCTGTAAATGATTATTAAAAGATACAATCCACAAAGTGGAAAAGAAATAAAAGATAATAATAAAGTATTACACTTTAGTGAAATTCAAAGATGGAAACAACGATAATTACGTACACAATTTATTATTACATACATACTAATCGAAACAAAAATAAATGAAAACTAATAAGTACTTCTTCTTTATCCATACGATCATCATCATAATTAGGTTGTCATTTGTCCAGGATAAGCATCAATTCTATTTTTGCGCATAAGAAATTTCATTTTACGACTCATATCTTCATTGAATATTGCATTTGAAGCTTCCATCGATGCTGTTTTTCTTTGCATAAATGGCTTTTGATAATATTGAGTTCTTCGAATAATTTTTATTAATCCTTCACTTTCCATTAGTCTAAAATTTATGATATTTCAAAGCTTGAAACAATTAAAGGAAAAAACATACCGATTTAACATTTGAAACGCGCCATTAACATTATTTTCTTCAACCATTACTGTTCGATTCATAAATCGTGGATGAGCTTTCCAAATTCCAGAAAATAAAGGAACGCCAAATGGTTGCTTAAGAGTTCCACGCCACATTCGTACCATCGTTCAAAGCTAGCTCTAACTTATGTAGGTTGTTTACCTGAAAATGGCAAAGAGTTTAGTAAAAAAAAGTTAAAACTCGATTAACAAACGCGGTAAATGCAAATATATATGAAAATGAAAAAAACATCAATCCACCATAAACGATAATAAAAAAATATAAATCTTTTGGTTTTTTATCAAACAAAAAAGCAAATCACGACCGAAAGAAAAAACAAAAACGAATAAGAAACAAATAATTAAAACAGCATGATCAATTTCCACCACCAATATCAAAAAATGGCAATTTGGATGCTTCAGCATATCTTTTCGGTGGTGGTGGTAGTCTTTCTGGACGAAGGATAGGTTGATCAATCGTCCAACCTTCTGGAATTAAACCATAGTTAGTCATTTGTACTTTTGGTGGGCGAATATGTATATGGGGAGCGGGCGATCCTTGAGGTTGTAAAGGTGATTGTGAGATCATTGCTGGAGAAGAAGATGATGAAGGTAAAATAGGTCGAACTCCATATGAATTAATCAGCATTGGCACATTTTTAGGAGTTGTTATAGTTTCTAATGCCTAGAAAAGTGAATAAACTTTAAATAAATACATATCACAGATAAATTTAAGCTTACATCTGTGACTGTTTTAATTAACGTTTGATCCTTTGCGGACGCATGTAAAAATGCTAAAATAAATTCTTCTTTTGAACATTGGGCTAATAATTTATGAAGCTGTGCATCCACTGATTCATTAACCGTTGTGGTACGACCTTGAAGCTCGGATATTCTTGCATTCATTTCCATTTCATATTGTCGAAACTTGGCAACATAATTTTCATAATCTGTTGTTCCTTGGGCATTCTTATGATCAATCTTCCATTTATCGAATCGTTGTTTATGACTTTCAAAATCTTGAATCAATGCATCCACTGGAATATGTTGTTCCATGATGGCGGGAGGTAATTGAAAGAGCTGAAGATGGGTAAAAATTGTTAAATGGTAGAATAGTCAATCAATTAAAATAAAAAAGCATTTACGCCAAAATTGCTTCAAAGAGGCGCCAAGTTTGTTTCTACTAGGATAATATATTATAAAAACTTACTAATAATTCCGTTACCAAAAGTAGTTTACTAATTAAAAAATAAATCACAGAATCAAGGGAGTGAAGCTCTGAAAATAGCAACAACCAAAAAAAAGACGATGAAAGCTTTCTGGAGAAAAAAAAGACTGCAATAACAACAAATAAATATTTTTATATCTAATTTTTTTTTCAAGGGCTAAAGAAATTCTTTTTTCGTTTTGGGACTTCTTTCCTCAATTTTTTATAATGCTTCTGTGGGGACTTGGCGCATCCACTACACTTCATTCATTAAAATTGTGTGATTTGCGATATTTATTTCTTCGAATTCTTTGATTTCTTTTTTTCAAAATAAATTATACAATAATAAACTTTTTATTTATCAAAAATAAAACGTAACATCTTGCAATCTTTATATCTATGACACAACAATTTAAATAAAATTAGATATGAAATTCCAAGCCTCAAAATTTGCATAAACCTTTCAACCATAACTTTGCTCCTCCTCATTTATCAAAGATTCGCCTATAAATTTTAATACTTTTTTGGGAACTTCTTCAGTTTCTCCACCCTATTTTTTCACTTTTTTTTCCTTATTTTACAGGGGGGACCAAGGGAATTTCCTACTTTCACAGGGGAGACCAAAGGAATTTTTTTTCTTCAAGAGGGAGTAGAACTTTTGACTTTCTCACAGTCAAGGGTACTAACCACTCAACTATAGAAGCTTCAAAGACCTTTGTTTCAAACTTGAATATATTGAAATTCAACAAATAAAAAGAGTTACAATTTTTTTTTTAGTAAAAGATTAAATTTTGAAGTGCTTTAAAATGTCAAAGGATCTAGAATCTATAAAGGTTATTAAAGATCCGAAAAAAGGAAGATCCCAACAAAAAGGTTCTTAAAGATCCATTACCCATAAATTAAGATCCAGATCCTATAAAGAATATTAAAGATCCAGATCCTAAAAAGGATCCATAATCCAAGGATCCAAAAAGTAAAAGGATCCATGGTTCTATTACTTCTTTAAAAAAAACAAAAAAATATGAAAATAAAAAATTCCTTGGTCCTCCCTATGAAATACCGAAAATGCCTTGGTCCCCCCTGTAAAATAAGAGGAAAATGAAAAAAAGTGAAAAAGTAGGGTGGAGAAACTGAAGAAGTGCCCTTTTTTGATTTAGAAACTATTGTCTTTCATTTATGTTTAATCAACCTTTTGGGAGGATGCTTCTTTCAAAGCTGCAACAATTTTATCAATTTTTGATTTCTCTGAATTAATACCAAATGTGCCAATGCGCCATATTTTTCCTAAAGTTGGACCAAGGCCTCCAGCAATTTCAATTTTTTGTGCCATTAATTTATCTGCGACTTTTTTCCATTCAATTCCTTCTGGCACTTTTATGGTAGTAAGACATGGGAGGCGGAGATCCTGAAAATTTGAAGAAAAAATAAATAAATGGAAGCTGTGTGACTTTTGTTTTAGCATACCTTATCTTCCACAAAAAGTTGAAATCTAGCTTCTTCAAGTTTTTGATGAAAATAAATGCAATTATCTTTATGACGTTTTATTTCATTTTCGATTCCTTCTTTAGCTATAGCAGCAAGGGCGGCTCGAAGGGAATATACCATTGAAATCATTCCAGTATGATGATATCTTCGAGGTTCATCAAAACAACCCCAATAATTTGCTAGTTCAAGAGCATCAAAATAAAATGATACACATTGAGTTTTACGATTTTTAATTTTTTCTAATGCTTTTGCGCTAAATGAAATTGGTGCAAGTCCAGGAGGAGCGTTGAGAACTTTTTGAGTGGCGGTATAAACGCAATCAATTCCAAGAGCATCCGCATTAAATTCAGTTCCTCCAATGGATGCTACAGTATCAACGAGGAATAGAATTCCATTTTCATGACAAATATCTGAGATTCCTTTAAGTGGATGAGCAACCCCAGTGGAACTTTCACCATGACAAATAAATAACACTTTTGGTTTATGTTGATTTATAGCTTCACGAATTTGATTTAATGAAGCTGCCTTTCCTTCAGGAACAACAATAGTTTGAACATTTAAACCCAATCGTTTTCCAAGTGAAGCAGCTCGAGCACCCCAAATTCCATTTTGAACTACGAGAAATGTTTCCCCATATTCCAATAAATTCATTACAGCACATTCCATTCCAGCATGACCCGTGCCAGAAACAGAAAAAGTTAGAGGATTTTTAGTTTGGAAAAGATATTGAATTCCAGCTTTACAATCATCCATTATCTTAAAATTATTTTCGGTGGATATTAGTCGACTATTTGAAATTCGATTTACCTGACAAAATTCAACATGCAAATGACCCAAAAGTGGAGAATTCATAGAATGTCGAATTTCAACCGACATATTACTTGGTCCTGGACCAAATAATTGCTTTTCAGGAATATTTGGTGGATTTTTAAGAACTTCGGGTGGAGGAATGGAAAAAGATGACATTGTATGGATCTAAAAAAACTACCTTAAGACTTTCAGTTTTTAATCACAAAAAAGTGACAAATAAAATCAAAGTTAGTAATTATTTTAAATATTTGGGAGAAAAGCACACGGATAAAAAAATGAAGAGAAAAGACAAAAAACAGTTACAATCAAACAAAAAACAACGAACCTTGAATGATTGCTGCGAAAAATTTATTGGAGACAACAAATTATTGCTGATGCTGCTGCGGTTGGGTAAAATCAATGAAGATACAAAATTTGCAGTGATGACCCGTTGTAAAGTTTTTTGTGATGATAGTCGCCCACTAACATTAAAACGAGCATAAAAATTCATTATTTGGTTGAAAAATAAATAAAAGTAATAATTTTGATTTTGGAAAACTTAATGTTTTTTTGGTGGCGGCCAAAAAGAAGATAGGAAATGCAAATATAATAATTATCTATCAATTTCGCTTTTTTTTAAATTTTTAATTTAATCAATAAGGAAATTTCTTGTTTTTAAAAAGGGACATTAATTTGTTGTTTTTCTTGTTGGGTCGTCGGACGGCCGGCAAATGAGATGGCTGCTGGCTGGCTGGACGATGATGACAAGTGACAAAGATCAAACAAAACAAAAAATGATTTTTAAACATGAGTGTTATTGTTTTTAAAGAAGGCAGACAACTCACCAAACAAGGAAAAAAAGGAGATATGGATATTGATTAATTAAATAAAAATGCCTTAAATGTTAATGGTTAATTACGACGACCAAAAAACCTTCAGTTTATTGGTTTCAATGGCAAAAAAAAAACATGTTGCAGACTATTTAGATTTTCAAATATCAAAATTGGTTCTATTATTTTCTTTCTCAATTATCAGATGCGATTTCCAATAAACTATAAAACCTAATGAAAATGTAAAAGAAGTTTGTCAAAAAACAAGAAAAATAAATCAGAAAAAGAAATTCACTAAAGCTTCTGAAAGCCTCACAAAAATAAAAAATCATCGTCTGCAGCTTGACTATTTTTTCTTCATTTTTTATGGGTTTATTAGAGCTCCAATTAAGTTATTCAACAAACCCATTTCTAAACCCAGGCATAGTTGTTATTCTCCAACATTTTGCAGTTTGGAGAAGAAGAAAAAAAATGGATGAACTATGTATTTTGAATTATGATTCATTTCACTCTTCACTCCTTTCAAATTTTTTAAACCCAATGAACTTCTTTCTTTTCTGTCTAACAAACATTTTTTGTGTCTAAATAATTTTATTTGCAAAAAAAGGAGAATTCCTTGGATAAACAACAAAAAAAAATCGGAAAGAAACATTCGATTTTTTTATTCTTCTCAATCTTGTCATAATCGAAAGACGACGGCGACAAGACAGGTATGTATATGTACATACATACAAAACAATGTACTCTGCACCTTTGATTAAAGATTTATCATTGTTGGCTTTTCTTCAAGCAAGCAACAAACAAAAAAATGCAACGACAAAAAAGAAAAATTGTCGTCGTCGATGTTAAAGTTGGTGGAAAATGGAAAAAACGTTGAGATGAATTAAAAATGGTTACTTGGATTTACTTGTTTTTCTTGTAAAAAAAACCTACCCAGAAATTTATATAGCTAAAATATCGTCTAAACATTCCATTCTTTTAGAGCGTGGGTTTTTTTTTTTGTCTGATAGTCTGATAGTTGAATGAACAGTGTTGCTTGCTTATTAAAAAAATATGCGCCATCGCCGGCGCCGATCATGCTTGTATTTTTCTTCTTCTTCTTCTTTGACGTTTACCTACATACATATTCTTTACAAAACGAAGGTCACCTGACGTACGACATAGCTTTTTTATTGGAAAGCAAAATAAAAATAATCAATACAATCAAAATCAAATCCTAAAGCATCCATCAAAATTTTTGGTACATTTTTTGGCTTTCTGTGTACCTGCGTTTCACTTTCTTACCTTTATTTGTTGCTTCTCAAACTTTGAAGCAAGCTTTTTTTGCGCTCTTTGAATTCCTTTCATTCAAACTTTTACTTTTTTATTTTTTCCAGAGAAATGACTGATCCACAACCTTCATCATCAACTTCAACGATATCGTCATCTCAAAACTTATCAGGTAATTTGTTTCTTTTTGTTTATCTATTTTCATGTTTATCTGTTACAGATTTCATCGAATCAATTCCTTCAACACAATCTTCATATTTTCATCGAAAAATTGTAAATGATTCCACGCTCAAAGAAAAGCTTCAATTATTTCGTATCAAACTCAATTCATTAATAGGAAAAATGAAAGCTGAAAGATGTGATACTCAAATATGTTTACCTCTTCAACGACGATATAAAGAAATTAATTATAAGCATGGAGCTTCAAATCGTCATCAAAAATTTTGGAAAGCTACTCAACAACTTATGAAACAACAAAGAAGGATCAATGAAAATGATTTTTTGGTGGGATTGAAAAAGATTTTAGAGGTATGGTGGTAATTTTTCTAGACTTGTGAAGCTATATGTGTGATATCGCTGCTTTCTTTATTGCTTGCTTATCGTTGGTTAGCTAATCAACGTTATCATCTTACACTGTTCTTCGAAAACTATTAACATATTCTCATTTTTAGGGTTTGACCAAAGCTGCTTCAACATATGAATATACTAAAGAAGGTCTCATTTTTGCTGGTTCTCAACTGATTCAAAGAATGTTACTATTGGATAAACTAAGAATATATTGTATTCGAGCAATGAACTATTACATGGGATTTATTGAACTTGGACATTTTGTATGTTACTCATTCTTTCGATGCTTTTGAATTGCTAACACTTTTTCTGCTTTTTTAGCTTATTCTTCTTTTGATTTTGGTGGCCATGGCAGCAGAAATTTCATCCGAAGCAAATCGACAAATTCAAGTGTTACGAGAAGTTTATAATGATCTTGGAGAATATTTGAATGAATGTGATGCCCGATTTCCAAAAACTTCAAAAGAACTTCCATATGAATCTGAACAAGTGAAATCACAAGAACGTCCAAAAGAAGCTGAATTGATTCTAAAACTTGCAAATGCTCCAGCTTGGGAAGAACGTGCTATTGTTGAACAATATCTTAATGCAAATGGTTTAGAGTAAGTTTGCTTTTTAATCCTTGATTTATGTCCATTCTTAGTCGTTTATTTTTTTCATTGTTTATTATCTTTTTTGTTGTTGTTGTTATTGTGTATTTCTTTAATAAATGTCTTTCTTGTGTACTTTCTTATTTCTGTGAATACTAACTAACTATGTGCTTCTTTTGTCTTTTATTTATATTTGATTGCCCATAAACGACAACTCATGTAACAATGGCGGCGATGTTTATGGTTGCTAAAGCAAATGGAATATTTGAATCCGTTGATTAACAACGTTTTGGTTAAAGTGTGCTTGCGTGTCCTTTAATGATGATGTCTTTTGAATTCAAAGTTCAATGTCTTGGCTTTAAAAGTGATTAGTTTATCCATTATGGGGCTTTATTGTCTTCACAAAGCTTCTCAACCAAATGCAAAGTTATTGAGATATCTCATATTTTCCTTGACCATCATTGGTTGTGTATTTGTTTATTATTAATTTGTTTATTTACTCTAACTTTTGCCGACCCTTTGATTCATAAATAACTTTGCAATGATGAGGGCTAAAGTATCAATGAAGCTCAAGTTCACTAAATTAAACATCTTTTTTGCAATAAGCTCTTTTTTATTGATTGTATCACCTGGTCCAAGCCCTTTAAATTATCCATAGTTTAATTTGGCTCTTGGAATACCATATATGTTTGTATTTTCTTCCATGACAAGAATGACTATGTTTGATTTTTGTTTTTCAGCAATGTCAAGAATGGCGGTGATTTAACTAAAGTTATTGAAGCAGCGGTAACAACCCCTAAACAAGAGTTAACATCATTGATGACTCAGCAATTTTTATCACTATCACAAAGTCGTCAAGAAAACCCATCATCATCTTCTTCACATAACCAAAAGCAGCAGCAAGTGCAGAAGAAAGGAAAAAATGACACCACCGCCATTTTTGGAAGAAAAAATCATAACACCACTCTTCCAAATACTCTTGGAATTTCAAAGAAAAATTTTAAGAAAAAACGTTAAATTTTAATTTTTAATTTTGTTGATTTTTGTTTTGTTGTTATAAAATTTTATTAAAAAAAACCAATGTCGTTTAATTTTGATTTGGAAGTTGTTATTTTTAACAATTTTTTATATCTTTATTTTTTTAAAATAACTTTTCTTGTTGATTGATAACTTTTAAAAAAAACCAACTAAAAAAACTACCAAAAAATGCAGACATGAAAAATTTATCATGGAAATTTCCTTGTCTCATTTTTCCTTGTGAAATTTTTTTTCTTGACCACACCATTTTAAGATTTTATTTTTTGACGTAGTTTTAATTTTTTTTTTGGTTTATCGATCAATCAAAAAAAGGTTATCATTTTTATAAGAGCTGAAATATTTTTACTTTTCTGTTTTTTAGGGTTAATTTTGGCTGAATTATTCCGCAAGCATTTATTATTATTTTTTGAATATTAATCATGGATGCTATTGGTCGATCTTTTAGTACGACATTAACTTATGTAAGTAGGGGGGTAACAATGGAAATATTGGTTTATGGTAGCTAAAAATTACTTATCTCTCTAATTTTTTTAGCTTATAATTTTAAAATTTAAATTTCGGTTTTTTAGATTTCAAGCATTCATTATTTTATTGAAGCTGTTTTAATTGCTTTAGTAATTTATCTTTTTGTATTTCGTAAACGTGAAAAGCGTTCAATTGTAAAATTAACGGAAGAAGAAAAGGATGAACTTATAAACGAATGGATTCCCGATCCTTTAGTACCCGAAATCGAGCCTGAATTATTAACTCATAAACCTAAATATGTTGATGGAAAAATGGGTAAATATGTTTCTATTGAAGGCAAACAATATTTAAATGCAGGAACTACAAATTTTTTGGGTTTTGTTGGTGATCATCGAATTGAAGTAAGTGAATCGGTGAATTAATGAGTCGGAAAACACTGGGATATCAAAGTTTCAAAATTGAGTGTTTATGAAGCCTAAATTTGCTGGCTTTTCAAAGTTTTAAATTTAGATATATTTTTTCTTTTATTTTTGGAATTAGTGGAACAAAATTTTTTTTGTAGGAAGTTGCAAAGAAAACCATTTTTAAATATGGTGTAGGAAGTTGTGGACCTCGTGGATTTTATGGAACCGTGGATGTTCATCTTGATCTTGAAAAGGAGCTTGCTGAATTCCTAAATTGTGAAGAAGCCGTTCTTTATTCATATGGCTTTGCAACCATTGCAAGCGCCATTCCAGCTTATGCAAAACGAGGAGATATTATTTTTGTGGATAAAGGAGTAAATTTTGCTATTCAAAAAGGCCTTCAAGCTTCTCGAAGCCGCATTGAATGGTTCGACCATAATGATCCAGAAGATCTTGAACGATTATTAAAAATTCAAGAAGAAAAAGATAAAAAAGATCCAAAACAAGCATCAAAAATTCGAAGATTTATGGTTGTTGAAGGCCTTTATGCTAAAACTGCCAATATTTGTCCATTAAAACGATTACTCGAACTTAAATGGAAATATACAGTCCGAATTTTTATTGATGAATCATTTTCTTTTGGTGTTTTGGGTAAATCTGGAAAAGGTTGGTTTTCAATTATTTTATGTATCTTCTTTTATTTTTGGAGGCGTTAGTGGTGGAGGGACATTGAGTTACAGACCGCTTTAGATTGATTCCATATTGCTCTTTAGATTTTTTTTGTCTTACAAACTTTTGACTATCTCTTTTTTTTCAACTTTGAAAAATGTTTTTTAAAAACTTGAAAATAATTTTATCTATCTTTCATTTATCAATTAAGAAAAACTTGAAATTTAAAAAGAAAAGAACCTTGTTTTTCTCATTGACATTTATGTTACTTCCGTAATCGATCTTCTCCTTTTTCATTCTTTTCTTTGTTCAATCAAACTATAGTTATTCCAATTTCTAATTCGATAGATTTTTGAGAACATTTAAAGAAAAATAATTTATTAATATTTACTTCCATATTTTTAATTTTACAACAAAAGAAAACCAACAAATTTACAAGTTTTTTTTTCAATTTTTAAAGATTATTAGACCAGAGAGAAAAAAAATAAACCAAAATTACACAATAAAAAAGTTTTAAGAAAAATATTGAAAACAAAATTACCCGAATGAATAATAAGAATCAAACCGAGAAGTGCGAAAAAAATAAGACACATTCAATTGCAATAATAACAACAACAACTCCAAATGATTTTTGAAATTAGTAGTCGATATTAACCATTCATAGATAAAAGAAGAAATTCTTTTTTTAAGGATTACTAAAGAGATTAGAAGATTTGATAAATTGTTACAAACAATATTATGCATAATGAAGATTGTGGGATATAAATTATAAGGATGGATTTTAAATAATTCCAGGAAGATCAGGAAGTTACTGTAGCTTATTCAAGGCATTCCTGGGCGCCGCAATTACCAAAAAAAATTAAGAACATACATAAGAGAGGATTAGCGTGAAATTAACCAAGTTAAGAACATTTTTAAGAGCGAAACAAATTAACTAAAAAATAAAGCGAAATAGCAACTTTTTTGGTTTTGGCTCTCCTCCATCTTTGCTATCTTCCAAAAACAAAATTTAAGCTAAAAAACTCAAAGAAATTTTATAAAAACTCAAAATTAAAGCTATCAATTTAATATTTGCTTCGATTAAATTGCTACTTGATACGATTGCATCCAATTGCTTTGATGCACTGCTATCCCTTGTGTGAGCTTCATCCATTTGACTTTGGATTTCTCCAATAGTTTTCGATTCAGCAACAACTTGATTAAGTTGAGGAAAAATCATTCGATCCGCATATGTTATCAACAAATCCAAAATAGCTCCATTCGTCCATCCAAATCCAGATTGAACAGCATATTCTCCGCCTGTTCCAGCATCGGGATAACTTCCATTAACATTATATTTTTCCCACATATTTGTTGTTTTAGTATAAACAAAATAATTACTTAAAACCCATTTTTCTGCAATTTCAAATGCTTTTTGTTGTAATTTAGGTGAATCAGATTTTCGCAATCCTTCAATAATCATATGATTGGATGGTGACCAACCATTTGGAAAATCCCATTGTTGATCAGTACTTAGTAAACTAAAAATAGAAAAGTTGAATAAAGCTGTTTAAACTTTAAAAACCGAAGTTGCTAACCTTGATGGTATTCCACCTTTATATTTAAATGCTCCCATAGTTTCCATATGTTCAAACATTTGTTCTATGGTTGTTACATCAAGGGAATGATAACAGTTAGTAAACAATGGAGTAATCATTGAAGGATAAAAATTAATATTATGACTTCCATTTCTTAGGCTATAATCATACCAACCATATTCATTTCCAACATAAAAAACTTTTTGAAAAACGCTCGTAAAATCATTGTATTTATCTTGATATAATTGAGCTTTATCGGGTGAGCCTAGAATTTTAGTTTACGGTATTTAGGTTTTTAGATAGCTGATTTAGCATACCAGCTTTATCAAAAAGGAAGCTAAGAAGATTTAAATTGCCACACATGTAAGCATTGAGATCCACGGGCACTACATTAACTGTATCAATTTGACTTAAATTTTGAAGGTTTTCAAACCATCGTGAACTAAAATCCCATCCTGATTCAGCTGCAGAAGCTAAATTTCTCCAAATTCTTTGCTTTTCTTTTGAATCCGTTACATTTTCAACCAATAATACATCTTCACGATATGATTCCGGTCTTGGAACATTTGATGCTGAACGATATTGAAATACTTGAACTGTTTCACCCATGAGTGTAACATTAACTTGACGATTATCATACCAAAAATCTAATTCCTTAATTGGATCTTCGATTAATTTCCGTTTGTTCTTTAACCTTTTTTTCTTCTTCTTCAAAAACAAAAACTTACTTTAACTAAAGTTGGAAGAATTTCATTTACAAATGCAATATCCCCTGTTGCTTCATAATAATCATAAACCATTGGAATCAAAAATGGAGGTTGAGATCGTCGAAGATAATATACTCGACCGCCATTTGGAATGAAGCCATGAGTATTAACGAGATAAACAAGATTTTTAATCATATCTTTAACAGTCTGATGCATTCCTGAAGCAAGAAGGCCTTTGTTAATCCAATATTCATCCCAATAATAATATTCTTTGAATCGTCCACCGGGTACAACAAATTGATTTGGAACATAAAGAAGAGAATATTGATCGGGTTTATCTTCGACCTGCAAAAATTTAAAAAGTCAAGTTTTTTTTTGGCTTCATTATCTCTCTAATTTGCAAAAGCTACAGTATTTGCTTTAAGGAAGTTTATTTTAAGTTTGTTAAAAATCAACTTACTTCTTTTTTCATTTTCCTACATAAATCTTTCCAAATTTCATTTAAATGTAATGCCCATTTTCTCATGCTTTCATCTTTGATGGTTTTAATTAACGCGGGATTTTGTGACCAATCAGCTAATTCGCAATATTCCAATTCTTCATCTTTACCAGCAAAATTTTTATCCATAAATGCTTGTAATTCTGTTTTATTGATATCTTGATCTTCGGGAAATTGTTGTTGAAAATCATTCCATACATCCATGGGTGGTCGAAGTAAGGGTCGATCCGTATATGTTTTAGAATCAGCATATAAATGTAAACGCATAGCTGAATCAATCATTCTTCCAGAACAATATATAAACCAATTTCTTGAATTGGTTTTATCGCATACTTCCACGATATCATTATCATCAAGATCAAGGGAATTTTGAATTATCCCTGTTAAAGAATTTTTAGATGAATTTGTAATGTCATTTATTTGGGGTGAAATTGATGATGATGAAAAATTTAAGGGAAATGATGAGATTATTGGCAACGACAGTATTAACAGTAATAAGGAAGATATGATAATGAAGCTATTAGCTTTCATTTTTTGAGATATGACTGATTTTTTGATTTTTTAATTTGAAGACGACAGCCTCTTCTAAAATATATATATTTAATAGGATTGAGTTTGAAAGAATGGACTTTAGAAGTAGTTTTTTTTCTTCGTTGTTGCTTTTTAATAAAAAAAAATGCACTCAACATACACGCACGCGGAGGGTGGAATTGAGGAAGAAGGAAGGAGGCGATCGAAGAGAAAGGTATCAAATTTTATCACATCGCTTTAGGGAGGAGACAGAGTCAGGTACATTTGTTCCAAAAAAAACTGATTTTTAGTTGTAGTCTCCAGAACAGGTTATATATCATCTCTCTTTTTAACAGTTTTTAAACATGCACGCAAAAAATGAAGAAGAAAAAAAATGAAGAAGAAAAAAAATGAAGATACTAATCAAATCTGTAAATATTGTAGCGACAGCAACAGCAACAAAAAATTTAAAAAAGAGTAGAACGAACGAATTAATTTAAAGGTGTTGTGCACAGGTTCAGGAGACACAACAATATTAAATAGTAGTTTATTGACAAACTAATAAAAGCACAAACAACAAAGCTTACAAGACAACTGTGAATGAATGCAAGACAAAACTACAAAGATCCAAAAGCGAGAGACGATTGAGCGAGTCACTGACATTCACATACATTCGTATCAGGAGCCAGACACATTCGAATATGTGGGCACAACATCCCTTCCCACTTATATAAGACTTCCAGGATTAACAAGTTGGCTTTGACGGCGGTTGACTTGACCAAGAGTTTCTGGACCAGTTCGAGAAATTTGCGTTGTTCGGCAGCAGAGAGTTTCACGATCATTGGATCCATCCATTCTACAGCATCTTCGAAGATTTCCATAGCTTCATTAGTCGTCGTTTGGTAATCATCGATTGACATGTCTTCGGGCATGGTACAGGGCATGGTACATGCAGCTTGGCTTGATGACGAGGAATCATTGGCGGTTGCTTCATCATCGATATGAACGACGTTTGACCATTTGACATTCTTCTTGGCCTTTTTCGAAGGTTGAGCACGAGCATTGTTTTTCTTTACGCAGCTAAAGACGTTGACATGAGCATTTGCTTGACCATAGTATCCAGCAGGCAAACAGAGCATAGCGAGCAGCAGCAATATTACAATCAGCTTTCTTTCTTTGACAGCAGCACGAGCAGGAGAACTAATCACATCAAAAGCAATATGACGAGTGAATACAGTAGCAGCGGTACCTTTGAACCATGCAGCAGGAACAAAGAGGAACATACAGCATCCATTTTCCCCAAAAAGAAAAGAACAAGCAGACGGCGGATGGTTTGCGACGATAACCAACAACGGATGATTAGAGCAAGCGGGCGGCGGATGGTTTGCGACGATAACCAACAACGGATGATTGTACGACATCATCAAACAGGCAGCAGTGTTTCCATAGCAAGCAGGTGACGAGCAACATGGTTTTTCATCGGCGAGTGATGATGAGAGTTTACCAAAAACGTAGAAGACGTTTGCTGAAGAAGAACATAGAACAAGTTGTGAGCATGACCATGGAAAGCTGACGGTTGATGATAGACAGCATTTCATCAAGGCGACGACCATCATTCTTCCTTCTTCTTGAGTTGACGAGCTTGAATTTCCATCGGCGATTGATGAGGAAGCTTGACCAATAACCTTGACTTGAAGAAGTTGCAGACGACGAATAGGAGCATAGTGCATATGTTGAACTAAGGAAGTGCCGATTGACGAACAGAACGACATGGTGGACATCACCCTTCCCTCCTTTTGAATAACTTCAGGAGTGCTTTTTGAACAAAAAGGCATAAAAACAGCAAGCAGGATACTTCCATTAGCTTTTCCACAAGATAGAGCAGCAATACGAAGAGTGCTTTTTGAGCTGAAAGCATAAACTCTTTGCGACTTTGAGAGCATGAGCATTTGACGAATGTGAGCCATAACAAGAGCAGCCAGCGAGGATTGAACAAAATCAAGAGCAAGAAGCAGAAGTTGAGGCAGTTTCGGAGTTGCAGGAAGCGACATCGTCGAGTGTTATAGCAGTTGATCAAGAAATTGAAGAACAAAACAATAACCAGCAAGCTGAAGACGATTAAGAGTTGCACGAGCAGTACAAGCAGCGACGGTTGATTCACAGCAGGAGCAAGCAGCAGTAGTTGAAGCAGAAGCAGTTTGAGGCTTTGAGGACGAGGACAATTCGATCTCTCCACCAATTTGTTATGCAGGAATAAATTGAATGATAGCAGCAGCAGCGGCAGAGGAAGCAGCAGGTTTTGAATCAAAAACCTGGAAAAGTTGAGCAGCTTTGGGGACAATTCAATATATCTCCACCAATTTGTTGTGCACAGGTTCAGGAGACACAACAATATTAAATAGTAGTTTATTGACAAACTAATAAAAGCACAAACAACAAAGCTTACAAGACAACTGTGAATGAATGCAAGACAAAACTACAAAGATCCAAAAGCGAGAGACGATTGAGCGAGTCACTGACATTCACATACATTCGTATCAGGAGCCAGACACATTCGAATATGTGGGCACAACAAAAGGCTAAATACTTTTTTCTTCTTTTTAATCTTTGGTAGAGTTTTTCTTGAAGCAGGCAAGGCTCACGTGAAAAAAATAAAATTTTATTCGCCAATTAGAAATCAACCAAACCAAACTTTCAAAGTAAAAACATTTTTTGATTTTTTTGTAGCAAAATATTTTTTTCTTTTCTACCGTTAAATTTCAATTTATTCTTTGAATTTGTTTTTTATTTTTTGTATTTAGCAAACAAGGGTTTTATTATTTTTATTTCCAAAAGATAATGGCGATGTTTATTATTGCTTTATTTTTTTTATTTAAGTTTTTGAATAATATTTTGATAAAAACTTTTTTTGGTAAGCCAAAAATAAAGCGAATCAGAAGCATTGGAAGGAAATCACCGTGGCTGAAGGATGAATAAAAATAACAATTCTTTATTCTTTGAAAAGGACAACAATAAAAGGGCAATGTAGGGAAGGAGAGGCAGGGGAGATACCAAAAAAAGAAAGCATCACAAAAATATGTGGTTTTTTAAATCAGAAAAAATTTAGGGGAAAAAACATTTTACAAAATGTTTAAAAAAGTTCAAAATTGGGCCAATTTTTTTAATGATCAAAAAATCTGTGCGCAAAAAAAAAACTTTTTTATGATCCATCACAAAAAAAAGACAGAAGCGACAATGAAATCGCTGGGGTTTCGAAATTCTCCAACTAACTCATCCGCTTTTTATATTTAAATTCCTCTATAAGGGTTTTTGTAATAACAAAAAAACAAACAAACTCTTTTAATATTCACCGCCGCAAACAAAAAAATATTAAATACCGCCCTCCCACTTTTTTGTTTTGTTTAAATGTTGATATTTGTTTTTTGTTTTGTTTTTGTTTGATCTATCTTTTTTTCTGATTCAATTGAATTATATTTTTGTTTGATTATTTAACATTTCGAAAAAAATAATCGCGACGACATTAACAAAAATAAAATAAAAAACCACATAGATTTTTGGGAGGAGGAAAAGGAGGAGTTTAATTTTATTTTTTCTTGGTTTTAATGCTTTTTAATAAGCAAGCAAGCGACCGACCACCACCAAAAGTTGCAAAAAAAGGAAGCAAGCAAAAAACAGAAACCAGCGGCGTCAAGCTTCTTTTTTCTTTTCTTCGTGTGACTCTGACTAACAACTGATTGTTGCCTCTATTTTTTAAAGTTCAAAGCCATTTGTAAATAAATTTTTTTTTGTAAAAAAGGAAAAAACTTTTTTTAAATAGGATCAAAAGCGCAAATAAATAAATACACGTTTTTTTTTGTAACGCTAAACAAGGTGAAAGTTATTCTCGTCTCATCTTCTTCTTTTTTTGGAAGTTAGTTATGAGTTATATATGGAATTACTTTAACAAAGGATAATCTCTTTTTTGGATAGGAAAAATTTCTGTAATAGAAAAGAATAATCTTGCAAAATGATTGGGTATTAGTCAAACAAAAAAATCGAAAGTATCAATTTCCATTTGAGCTTTTCACCCCTTTTTTATTTCCAAAAAAAGAGTGATTTATGAAAAAAATAATTTTTGTACATTAATTTGAATTTTATTAAATAGAGAAAGACACCACCAGCAAAAACCATCCGTCACCAAAATTCAGAAAAAAAAACAAGATTTTTGGATTAAATAAAAATTAGGCAACCACCAACCCGAATAAAAAAAATTTACATGAAAAGATATGTATATCTATGAAATGAAAATAGAAAGTGATTATTTTCGCTAGTCGATTGATAGACTAAAAACTAAATAAAAAAATAATACGTAATAATAATCACTAAAACGTGGTTGAATTTATGTATATAATAATCTGAGATGAGAGGGTGGAGAGCAAAATAACTAACTATGTTTTGTATTTTATTTATATTTTTTGCATAATCAGAATAATCGGATAGAAATTTCTAGATCCATAGAAATAAAAAAAATAACTATAGTTTTTTTTGCGAAATATTTTTTTATATAAAAAATAAATAAGGTTACGGATTAATGACGCCAAATGAATGCACCAAGCTTTAGTTTTAGGTTTAAGGAAGTGGCGTCAAATATCTCCAAGTCACGAGAAAAATTTTTTTGTCCCTTACTTTTTTTGATTTTGTGACGCGTTTTTTAAGAGAAATTTTTATGTTTCTAATCCTCATTTTTTCATTTTTATAATCAGACAAGTGACTCTTATGACCGCAACAAAAAAAAGTGTCTAAAAGTCTCAAATCAAAGTAAATTTTTAAGCGTTCCTCCTCTATTATGATGGGCACAAAAAATGTGATAAGAAAATAATTTTTACGTCACAAAAAAGTTTTAAAAAGTTTAAAAAATGTACTCAAGCTCGAGGAGAAAAAAATTGATCCCATGCTTCTTTCTTTTCAATTTTTTTTTGTTTTGAGAAAAAAATTTGATTCCTCAAACATTTTATTTTTGCTTCGGGGAAAAAGAAACAAAGTAAAAACACCATAAAAAATAACGTTTAGTTTAGACTATGTTTGCCAAACAAAAAAAAAATAAAAATAACAAAAAACTACAAAAAAATAATTTTATACAAAAAAGATACAAAGAAAAATTTATTAAAGAAAGGAGCGTCGTTCCTTTTTTTATTTTTTTTAAAAAAGTTTGGAAGTGAAAGTTTTGGTCTAATTTTTTTTCGTTTGTTTGACAAAAGAATGAAACATTTTTTTCTTTTGTATTATTGTATGAAATAGGAGGAAGAAAAGGAAAAAATCAAACCATAAACAAAAATAAATCGGAAGCTATTTTTTTGTGATGGTCAAAAGAAAAGCTTCTGTTGTTTTCTTTTTAGAGATTATGAATGGACAAAAATTTAAAAAACATGAAAATAAAAAAACAGATTCTTTAAAAACACGCAAATAAAGTTTATTTGTGAAAGCCTTTTTTGGAAGTCTGAAAAGTTTGAAGAAGAAAAAAAAGTAAAGAACGGCAGCCAGCTTTTTTTTTTGAGCAACCAAGAAACAAACTTTTATTATTTGATTTTTGATGATCACTGAAAAAAAATAAAACCAATCTTTGAAAATCATAAAAAAGAAGGAAGGGGTTTCCCTAGTTTTCGAGTTTTTTTTTCTTCAGAAAGATCGATAGTTGTTGATTCTTTTTTAGAGACAAGATAGATAGAAAAAAATAATGGTTAAGGATGTGAGACAGGGAGTATAATAATCGACAATTTTACTAAACAAAAACATAGACACCATGAAAATGTCGTCGACTGGCGGCCACTGACACTAACATAAAAAGTACGAATAATCAACTTAAAAAAATAACCACCACAATAAAAAAAAACAAATAGTTTATGAAATATATTTTGGTTTTGGATTTTTGATAAACAAAATCAACAAAAAAAAAACAATGACCCATTTATTTTTTCTATAAACGGTTTATAAAAATATTAAGCTCCAAAATTAAATCCATAAAATTTATTTGGTTTTTCAAAAAAATAAAAAGTATTTTTTGATTTAATGAAAGTGACTCTAGTGAACGTCAGCTACTGCATAATTATTTTTGACATTCGTAGTCATACTTCGATGATAATTTTTTTGTTTGGCTTTTATGTTAGCAACTTTTTTTTCTTCTTATGATCAAAAACATTAGGTTTAGCTACATGAAAAATATTTTAATGATAAGCTTTTGGGTTTAATGAAGAAAAAAAGTACATATTTTTTTATGAACGCTTTTAACCTTTTAAACCCTTTTTTATTTATTTATTTAATCATCCAAAAGCGAGGGTGTAATGATTAATTAATGGTTTCAATTATCCATGCATCAATTTTTTTAAAAAGAGAATGAGAGATATCAAAAGATGAAAAAGATAAAAGTTTAATCATCTTTGTTATTATCGTCGTCGCATGAAAAAAAACATAGTTAATAGTCACGTTTACATACATCCAAAAGTTTCTCTCCCAAAAAATAACTTCACAAATAAACAATCAAAAAAAACACTGAAACGCTTCTTTGAAAATGGTAAAAAGCAAAAAAAAAAAAAAACACAACTTTAAAAATTACCCATTAACAAAAAAAATTAAACATGAAACTCAATGAAAATACACACACTCAAACGCAGCACATTTTTCGTGTGATCAAACTTTTTTTTAAAAAGAATTCTGGTTATTTAATTAAAATCAAAAATTATGAAAGAAAAAAATGTGAGAAGGGTGAGATATTTCAAACACCACGTGGTTAAATGGAAAATTGAATTTGTCTCGTGGTTATTATGGTGATCGTCATAATAATAATAATGGGTTTTCCTTTTCCAATAAAGAACAAAAAAGAGATAAATAAAACAAGTTCATTAACGACTTTTAATAATCTCATCAAAAAAGAATATAATCGCCTCGAATCAACAAAGTTAAAAATGAAAAAAGTATTTGTTTCGAAATTTATTAATTTATTTTGGAACAAACTTTCTTTTTTTTATTTTACTTTAAAAGAAAAAATTGTTTTTTTGGGTTGGTCTTCTTTGAAGGTTATTATTACGTAATCATTAGTTCTTTTAAAGAAAAAATAATAAATGAATGACAAATCTTTATTAAAATCAAAAAATAAACAAACAACAATCGGTTAGACTATTTGGAATAAAACTTTGGACGTAACAATAATATCGCCATTTTTTTTTTGTTGTGGGTGGAAGATTTATTACTTTATTAGTTTTTTTTTTATTTTTTAAAAATTGATCGATCCCAAATTTGTTATTGGAACTTGCCAGAAGCCAAATTTAGTTGAATTTGAAGTTGAAAATTGGACATTTGCTTTTTTTAAGTCTTCCGTAGTCTCAATCAAAGGAGTATCATTTCAATTTAAAAAGCATATCTAACAAACAAATAATATCCAAAGCCTTTTTTCTTTCAATAAAATTCGATTTTAGCAATAATTTGTTATATAAATGCCTCACAAAAATTAGGCTATTTTTTATATTGAGAACTTAAGTTTTACGAGATTATAAAATTAGGATAGCAAAAATACGGGTTCTCAAAACTTCCCTTCAATTCCCACTTTTTTAAATTTTTTTTATCGATAATTTTTTTCCTTTTTTTCCAGGTGTAACAGAATATTTTGGTGTTGATGTAATTGATATCGACATGATTATGGCATCCCTTGAAAATGCTTTAGCTACTACCGGAGGATTTTGCGCTGGACGGTCATATGTTGTTGGACATCAACGTTTATCAGGTTTGGGATATTGCTTCTCAGCATCCCTTCCTCCTCTTTTGGCCACTGCCGCCTCCGAAGCATTAAGAATTATGCAAGAAGAACCTCAAAGATTTAATCGATTAAATGATAATTCTCGAAAACTTCATAATGGATTAAAAAAAGTTTTAAATGGAACTAATTTTGAAGTTATTGGCGCTGATATTTCTCCCATGCAACATGTAGTTTATAATTCTGGAAATAATTCTTCTGAACAAAAAGAAAACGTTGTTGTCGTCAATGTTGGTAGTAAAAAATTGGATTTACTTTTAAATGAAATGTTTAATCATTCAAATATTTTGGTTACTCGCTCACATTATTTGGATAAAGATGAAGCATTTCCCATTCAACCTTCGTAAGCTTCTTTTTTTTTTAGCCTTTTGTTTATTTGTTTTTTTTTTTGCGATGAAAAAAATTTGAAAGCAAAAGTTAAAAACTGATGATTTTTCTTGAATTTTTTTCAGATTGAAATTTACGATCAGTAGCGAACACACATTTGAAGAAATAGAAAAAATTTTGAATGCAGTTAAAATTGCTTTACCCAATGTTCAATAATAACAAACAAACAAGCAAGAAGCATCAAACATTTCATTTTAATCGTCAACTTTAGTCTTCTTTTTTTTTTCTAACTGTTTTTTATATATATTTTAATCACCAAAAGTCATATTTCTTTTTATTGCAAAAAAAAAAGGAATCAGATTCGATCAATTTACTTAAATTTTCAAATTTTCATAGTGTCTTTTTATATGCGAATTTTTTCAATAAATATTTTATTTAAAAACAAATGTAATTATTTTAATTGGCCGAATTTACTTCTTAAGATAAAGTTTTTTTGAGACTTTCAATCATTGTTGAGTTCGAACTTGTTCTCGAAGCCATTCAGTATCATAATGATAACGAGGATCGGAAATGAAAAGTATTGCACGTTTGAATAAGAAATAATGAATTATTGCGGCTGAAAAAAAAACAAGCACAAATTTAATTTATGGTTCATGTTTAAAAAAAATTAGTAAAATTTTTGTTTGCGCCACTGAGAAAAAACATTTTACAACAAAAAAAAGGTGTGTAAAAAGAGTGGGCAGCGAATGTGACGTCGTCAAAAAAATAATCTGCTGCAACATGACTTAGAGAAAATTTTTAAATCAAAACATGATCGTCAGTGTCACATCTTCTTCTTTGAGATCATGAACGATGGGACTGGAACAAACGAAATTTTATTTTATTCACCGAAAAAAATTGTATTAGTAATCATGAAAGTCCATGGAGCAACAAATTTGCTACAACTTCCTTCAATTATCAGATTTTTTTTAAATGTCAAACAAAATTAAGTTCAAATTTTTTTCTTAAGCAATCTTGCAAAAATTTGAGAAACGACGGAAGACTTATTTTTTACAAAATAAAAAAAGAAAGAAATTGAAATCAGATTATTATTTCTAAATAACTAAATAAAATTTTTTTGATTCATTTTTGCATCTTTTTTTTCTTCTTCTTCTATGTCTCGCAGAAATGATTATGAGCTCTTTGTAATCGATGACGACGTCAGAAAAAAAGCAAGCCAAGCAAAAAACAAAGATCAACGAATTTGTTTATAAAATTTTTTTCTCATTCAGGTATCATCATTTTAGAATCGAAAAACAGAAGGAAGCAAAAAAAAGTTAATTTTAAAAGTACACAATGTTTCGAGTTAATGACTTTAATTTTTATTTGAAAGTCAATCAACCCACGGTGTTAGTTTGTTTATTTTTTGTTTGTGGAATACAAAAAAACAATGGTTAAAAAATGCTTTAAAAAAATGTTTATTAAAAACATTGGATGGATTAAAGTATTTTTTAAGTTTGATTTTTGGCCATTCAACTAACTACTAACTTAATTATTTTTAAAATTAAAGAACGAAGAAACTAAAATAAAATTTTTTTGGAAGAAAGAAACTAAAATTTTATGATTCAATAGCCAAAAATTTATCTGACATCAACAACCCCAAATTAAAACCCAAACTTACTTAATCTTTGAATAACATAAATCACCGTAATGGATATAGGCCAAATATAACGTTCAGTTGTTCCCCATCGATCTCTCTAAAAACAAAATTCATCTTCCTTCCTTTCTTTTTCTCTCAAACTTAGAAATCTTACCAAACTCGTAACATGTAAAGTAATACTCAAAAATAAATATGCTGTTGCCACTATAATACTCGGCGAAAATCGTTTAATCAAAACAGAAATTAGCCCAGCTTGAAAGACAAAAGTTGATGAAAAAGTTATTAATAAAATTATAACACTTAAAACTATGGCAGTATCTTGCAAACTGAAAAATACATAATTTTGGAATTAAAAGAAAGAAACTAAAAGCTTAAAATAAAAGAGTTTACATAAAAATCATTAATTGAGCATTATTATCATTATAAAGAATTGTGGCAGCTGTATTAAAACTTAAATCAAGTAAAATCATAAGAATATGAAGGGCTAATACTGCACTGTATTTGCTGGACATCGAAATGATTCTACAACATTAATGTAAAAGAAAAAAGAAGCATCAAAAAAAGCTTTGAAAGAAATTTGTTACCATAGAAACCATACTTCCATATACATATTTTTGATTTTTTAAAACCTCCATCATTCTCATCGCGAATAAATTTTAACGCGGTAAAAGAGTATTTGAAATTTTTTTGCTTGTCCTCTTTCCATTTTTTTAGAGTTCTTTCTTCAAACTCTTCAAAGTTGCTACTCTGATTGCTTCAATTTATCAACCATCCTTTTTTACACACATTTTTTGGAATAAGCTGAAAATCATGGTTGCTATGACTGAATTAGAACAAAAGCTCAATGCTGTTTCAATCACCGCTGAAGTTTCGTCGTCATTACATTTAGAAGTTCGAGTTAAAAAGGGAGCGTAAGTAACTTTACTATTTTTTCTTTGAATTCTTTAATGAAATCTTTAACTTTTCAGATCAAAACATGAAATAGAAAAATGTAAAGAATTAATCGCCACAACTGTTGTATCCATCCATGATCTTTATAATTGGCGTTCGTTTGCTTTTATTCATCCAGAATTACAAGATGTCATTGATCAAGTTCTTATTGGTTGCTTAAATACTCCTGATGGACAAGTACGTTAATATGTTTGAAACTTTTACAATGGCTATTAGCTTCTCCACAATATTCTTTAACTTTGATACAACAAAACGCTGCTTTTGATCATTTTTCTTTTCATGTGTTTAATGTTCTTTCATTTTTTAGAAAATGTCAATAGAATCAACAACTATTCCAACATCAAATGTTCATGTTTATAATGTTCGTGATGGAGATGCAATGGCCACTAGTGTTTCAACGGGAGACTCTGAATCATCTGTAGCTAGTCATCATTGGCAATTACCATGTAAAGAATTTGATGACCTTTGGGAAAATTTAATCTTTGATGATAACATTAAGAACGATGTATGTTTGCTGCTCTTTATGATCTTTTCTCAAATGTTAATTAAGGGACTTTTTTGTTTTAGCTTTTATCATTCGTTTATGCTTTACTCAAACTTTCTGATCGTGGAACAAACTCAAATATTATTGCTGTAAATCGTATGGTATTACTTCATGGGCCTCCTGGAACTGGGAAAACTTCATTATGCAAAGCTTTAGCTCAACGGCTAACTATTCGATTGAGTAACAGATACAAGCGATCTATCTTAATTGAAGTCAATTCGCATAGTTTATTCTCAAAATGGTTTGCTGAAGTATGTTTATTTTTAGCTTTTTCAAACTTTATTGGTTAACATTTCGTCCATTTTCAGAGTGGAAAATTGATCATGAAACTTTTTGAACAAATTGAAGAATGTGCTTCTGATCCTCAACAACTGGTCTTTGTTCTCATCGATGAAGTGGAATCTCTTACAATTGGACGAACATCATCTTATAAAGGAAATGATCCCTCTGATGCTTTACGATCTGTCAATGCTGTCTTAACTCAAATGGACAAAATACGTCGTCTAAGAAATGTCTTAGTTTTAACAACTTCAAATATTACTGAAGCCTTGGATGAAGCTTTTGTTGATCGTGCTGATGTGAATCGTTATGTTGGACATCCATCGGAATATGCAATTTATAGTATTTGGTTGACCGTTGTTAAAGAATTACAAAGAGTAAGCTTGCTTTTTGAAACTTGGACGAGATTTACTTTGAGGTTCTTTTTAGGTTGAAATTCTTGACCAAAATATTGTGCTTTCTCCTGTTTCATCATTTCCAAAATTCAATGAATATAGTCAAAAACTTCTTGCTCTTGCTTCTCTATGTCGTGGAATCAGTGGAAGAACAATTCGAAAACTTCCTGTCTTGGCTTATTCTCGATTATCTCTGGATCATCTAAGTATGGATCAATTCTTGCAACATCTTGAAGCTGTAATACATGATAAAATCTCACCCAAACTTCATCCGAATCATACCGCCGCTGCTTATGAAGACAAAACAATTTCAACAACAATTCCTGATCTTACTATTTGATATCATTGTTTCATTTTTTTGATTGGTTATTATTTTTTACTGTGTTTCGATATATTTTTATTGTTATGTTTTATGTTTGCAGTCATAAATAAATTGTTTTTGAGGTTGATTTTGGTTAATGTTTACATTTTTGATATATTACTAGCTTCTTCGCGAAGGAATCGACGAAGTATTTTTCCAGCGGGTGATTTGAGGATTTCAGTTATAAACTCAACGCCACCTTTAAGATGCTTATAAGGGCAGCTCTTTCTAAAACAATTGAATGCAATGGATTTACTTTATGGAAATTTGCATACTATTAACAAATTTTTGAACTTCTTGCTCGGTTAATCGTTCATTTTTTCGAACTATAAAAGCTTTAGGAACTTCGCCAAAAGCTTTATGATTTATTCCAATAACCGCTGCATCTTCGATTTCATGATGACTGAGAAGTAAATCTTCCAATTCAGCTGGTGCAACTTGATATCCTTTGATTTTTATGATTTCTTTGACTCGATCCATGGAATAAATATTTCCTTCGTTATCATATTTTACAAGGTCTCCTGAAAAAGAAGTGGATTGGAAGGTTTTAGCGTAAAATTTTCACGGTTTCTTTATAAGGTGGCTTGAACTTCACTGAAATCCAAATTTGTGCCTATTTTAAAAGCCTACCAGAATGATACCATCCATCATCATCGATAACTTTCATTTCATAATTTGATAATAATTTTCCTGCTATATCCAATCTGGATTCGAAGATTGAATGTGGCAATGCACATGCAAGTGAGCATTCACTCATTCCAAATGAAATATCAATTCGTTTAAGATTTTTTAATCGTTTATAAAGTTTTTGACAAATACTTTTTGAAGTTGGAGCTACTGCAATATTAATAAATTCAAGGGATGAAAGATTGAAGGTATCGATTAATGGATCATTTGCAAGAAACATGAGTATCCTGGGAGTAATAAAAATTAATCGAATCTAAAATTTTGAATTTTTTTAGAGAAATGCTTTTTTGATTTACCAAATAAAACAACTACCAACTTTGTAATCTTGAATGGTTCGCAAATAAATGCTTTTATCAAAACTTTTCATTACCACGCAAGTTTGTCCTGATAAAACTGATTTCATTAAAATAGCAAACCCATAAACATGATAAAATGGCATTGAAAGAAGTGAAATTTCTTTATCATCATTCCACGTTGGTGAAATAATATTAGGATTAATATAATTTTGATAATGGCTTAAAAATATTGACATCATTGTTGAATAATTTTGATGACTTAACATTACACCTTTTGGTGAACCTGTAGTTCCACTGGAATATAAGACGCCGATATTTAAAAAAATTTGGGGCAGCCCTAAAAATCTCTCTTTTTTGAAAAAGTGTCTCTTTTGCCAAAAAAATCAATTGAAAAAAATGGCAAAAGAGACACTTTTTCAAAAAAGAGAGATTTTTAGGGCTGCCCCAAATTTTTTTAAATATCGGCGTCTTATATGGTAAAAGAAAAATATCTCTTTTAACATCGATATTAATAATTTTGGAATTAGCAAGATTTGGTGGAGTCGAAATTACAGCGGAAAATGGAATAACTCCAAATGGAAGTTTTTCGGGATATGGCTGAGTTTGGTCATATATTTGGTGTACCACGACAATAGTGTTTATAGTTTTGCAATTTTTTGATGCTTTTAGCACTCGATTAAGATAATTATCACCGCAGAAAATAACTTTGGTTTTAGAATCAATAAATTGCCGCTCAAGTTCAACTACAAAAAAATTTCCATAAACTGATACCTAAAACCCAAAAACCGAAGAATAACTTACAATCAGTAAACAAAATACTTGCTCCACTTATTCCTCCACCAATTAACGCAACACAAGTAACAATTTCAATAAATTCCAATGAATTATTTAAAACTAATGAAGCAATATCACCATGTCCAAATTCATGAGTTTCAAGAAATGCAGCCACCGATAATGAATGAAAATACAAATCTTTATATGTTACAAAATTATTTGGATTTTCAGCTGATATCATTGCTTTTTTATTTGGATTTTTGGTTGATGATGAAAAATTCCAAAATGCATTTAAAAGCCGGTCACCAAATGGTTGAGTTTCCAATGGAATTGAAGGAAAAATAGATTTCAATGGCATTTCACTAAGTTTCAAAACAAACGTAAAAAGAGAGTAATAATAGTTGAATTTTTCCATCTTACACTGAAAAAAAAAGTAGCGATTTTTCATTGACTAAGTCAGATTCTGGAAAAATGGTAGTGTTTGAAGCTCCAATTTGGAGACAATTTACAGGGAGCGATCTCCTAATTACACCAGTTTGTAGACTTTCTGTATTTTTTTGTTCGAAACTAGTATTGAATGAAAAATAATGCCTTTTTTTCAAAATTTACTCCTATTTTTTGTCAAAATTTTTATTTCAGTCACAATTCAAAGTTTTTAATTTAAATATTTTTGATGAGCAAATACTCGAATTGCCATGAATTTTATATTTGCGGGAAACATAATCCACGGGTTGAATTTTTATTTTTTGCTATGAGTTGTTTTAAATTTAAAAAGATAGATTTTAGCCGGAAGATTAAAGTTTATGTAAATTATCTTATCCGTTGCCCTTAGAGGTTTTTACAAGAAGCATAAACCATTATTTAAATAAATGTGTTCTTCTTCTCTATGTTTGAAAGATTGAGGTACTCATTAAAATGCAAATTAATTGGTTGCGCTCAGCTTTATTCAAATAAAATAAAAAATTAATAAATCAAACTTTTGCAAAAAAAAAAATGGTCTAGCGGTCGCATATTTTTAAAAACGATCCAGCGCACGCATTTTTTTAAAAACTTCTAGCGCACGCATATTTTTAAAAACTTCTAGCGCACGCATATTTTTAAAAACTTCTAGCGCACGCATATTTTTAAAAACTTCTAGCGCACGCATATTTTTTAACGAATGTTAACGAAAAAAGCGTTTTCTTTGGTTGTCTGCCACTCATTTTCACTTCATTATCCCTTTCTTTCCTTCACCTTATATGAAAGAATGCTATGGTTGACTAAAATATTGTTCATTGATATTTTCGGATACCTTGGAAGCTTAATATTTTGATATTCTTTATTTAATTCAAAGACATAGCAAATAAATATGCAAATCTTTGGTTTACGAGTTTTCGTAACCATCCAAGGCTTCGGGTGCGGCCAAGCTTTGGTTAGTTATGAGAATCAGAAGTAACCATTGAGATGCATAGCTATGAATTTGGTGAAGTTCAATGAGTTCAAAACATTAGCTAATGCATATATTTGGTGGCATCCAATATTTGCTTTATAAATAAATTTCAAGTTCTCGAAAACTTGGATAATTCTTAATTTTTGATATAAAGACTATCTTGATAGTCTTCTAAAAGTAATATGAAGCTTCAAAATCGATATTTAAATGACCTTTGTTAAAGCAAAAAACTTCTCTCGCAGTCAAAAATTTGTCACGTTTTTCGTATCAAATTGTCTACATTTTGTAGATATTTCATCTCCTAAAATGGATACAAATACATACCCAGAAAGAGACAATAGTATGTGTATCAAATCGCGAAATCGAAGCCTTTGAGTATCGGGATTGGTAGCGTAATTGTGCTACATTTTATTGACATATTCGCTACCTTTTTTTTCAGTGTACAGTTTTTGTTTAAATACTCGTATCTTCTTCTTCTTTTTACTAATCTAATAACATTTGTATCTTGTATTATTAATGGGTTTCTTGACACAACATACATAAAAAGTAATCTGTGCTTTGATTGATGTAATTAAAGTTGCAAAAAATAGAAAATTAGAATGTCTGTGGCTTTTGGGGTTTAAATGAATGCGAATTATGTGCTTTATTTTACATAAACCAATTCCATTGTTTATTTGAAATAAATAAAAATTTATAAAGGAAGCCATCCATGCTTGCAAAAGATGATGATGAATTAAAGCTTTTGGTAAAGAATTCAAGAAGAAAAATGTTAGTACATAATTTTCATGTTAAACAGCCTTTTCATTAATTCAACATAAACGGCAAAAATCAGCTAACAAAACTTTCGTAGGTTTAAATCATAAAAAAACCCAAGTTTAGCTAAAATCAATAATCTTTGGGAAAATGAAATCGTCAAACTAAATAAAATATTCTCACTTCTTCGAGGAAGTTTTGAATAATTTTTTTTACCGATGTAAGGAATGGGCCCCCAGCGAACTTGTATTCTCAAAATTTTTTTCAATCCCTATGAGACGAACATCACCTTACGGCATTGCACCAAGTCTCATAAAGAAAGGTTCGATTCTCTTTCATCCTCATTAGGAGAACACCACCATACGGTAGTGCACTATATCCCAATCAGACGGACCGAAAATCCCGCCGCACCCCGAGCGAAGCGAGGGGTGCGGCTGTTTTAGCAATGAGAACGCCCGATCTGCTAACCGAAATTTATGATTTTTTTTATTTCGTGTAATTATGTTGATATTAGAGGGCTCTTTAGGGTCAATTTTTCGTCGCATTGACGAATTTTTAAAAAAAATAGAAGGAAGTATAGAAAAAAAGTGCTTAATCACAACATTTTAAAAGTTCACAATGTCCCGCTGAGCGTTGCAGCAAAGTTAACGCATATTCTGGCTATAAAAATCGTTTTCTCCACCCTCAATTACCTCTATGAGTAAGCTAACTTTAAAAAACATCACATAAAAATAGATGTATGCCGCTATGGAAATTTAAATATTTTGATTTAGAGTAAAAATATCATTGGCTAAAGTTCCTTGTTATACATTTGCTGTGTGGCGTAGGCGTTGAAGGCGGTGATGTTTGGATATTTCTGTCATAGGTTCGAATCCCCACAATTTTTTTTAATAAATTGTTTTAATTGAATTGAGACAATTATATCCAAATAATTTTTTATGATTTTTAATAATGTTTTCATTAGAAAATATGCAAATTTTTAATAAAATATTCACAAATTTTACTTTTTTTATGAATATTAAGTTTCTTTATTATGAAATTAAAGCGAAATTATTTTTAACGATTTTCAATGAAATTTTTTTTAACTAAGCTTTTGGATCGTATATTTTTTTTTCTAAATTTAATTGGATTAGCATACAAAACTTTTAGGTATTCTAAACGCAAAATTTAATTAAAAGTACGCTGACGTTTAGTTTATGAAAAGAATAAACATAGGGAACTTTTTTTATTATTTTCGGTGAGTTTAATCGAAAAGTAACTTGAATATTTCCTTCTTATTAATTTTTATTGTTCGTTCGTTTTCGATTACTTTTGGTCGCAGTCCCAGGGCTACTAGGCTTCGCTATTTCCCATACATATTATTATTCTTTTTCTCTCTGTTTTTTTGTATCTTATCTTGAAATCTTTTATATTAAAATAGGAAATTCACCTAAAAAATTTGCATAAATTAGAATGAAACTATATTTTGTTTTCCAAGCGCGATGAAATGATTTGGGTAATTTTCATATACATAAAAAATCAGCAAAACATGGGTTTGCTTGCTGCGCAAATTAAGTGATTTAACTATTGTAAGCTTGCTCGATGACTATAACCTTAACTTTTTGCGAATTTTTCACAAGCTGGTATAAATTTTTTTTTAATGGTTCAGTTCATTGTTTATTTTGATTCGTGCAAAAAAAAAGTTTTAAAGGCTTACACATGTTTCAATTTTTAGGATCTCATTATTGAAAATTAAGTGATTAAAATAGACACGAGTGATAAGATTGTTCGGGAAAAGTTTTAATTTTTATAAAAGTCAATACAATAACTTTTTGGAAAAGTAATTATTAAAACATAGGCATTAATACGAGTGGCAATTTTGTATTTTTCAATAAAACAAGTAAGATCGCCGACCGGAGGCAGCGGAGTTTCTAGTAATTATTGTTGCAGACGGCTCAAGAGATTAGTGCACAAGATTACTATGTAAAAAAACAAAAGGCTGTTCAGGAAAAAACTTTTAGACGGTTGAAGAGATTAAATTTTAATTGATTTGGCTTTTAGACGGCTAATGAGATTAAATTTTTTTTATTGATTTCAATAAATTATTTTATATGTTACACTGAAACAAACAGCCGCAGCACCGTCTTCGATTGTTATTACCCAACTTCTTTACCAACTATTTAATATTGAAAAATTTTTTTAAAAATGTTAAAAATTAAAAATTTTGTTTTATTCTTGATTAGATAAGATGTAAAAGCAACTCGTATATTCGCAAGATTTTTGATGTAAAAAATGTTTTGGTGTAAATTGAAAAAAATAATAATTATAAGGTCAATTACAAAATAAAATTTTTAGTTTTTTTTTCCAATTTTCTATTGTTTTCTGAAACAAAGCATGTTTGAAAAAAGGTATTTTAAGCAAAAAATTTAAATATAACTAATTGTCGGACCAAAAATTTTTTTACTGTTAAAAATCGAAGACGGTGCTGCGGCTGTTTGTTTCAGTGTAACATATAAAATAATTTATTGAAATCAATAAAAAAAATTTAATCTCATTAGCCGTCTAAAAGCCAAATCAATTAAAATTTAATCTCTTCAACCGTCTAAAAGTTTTTTCCTGAACAGCCTTTTGTTTTTTTACATAGTAATCTTGTGCACTAATCTAGTATAACTCATCCATAGATTGATTCCCTCATTATCCCGTTGAACGAACAGCACCTTACGGTATTGCACCAATTTCGTCAGGACTCTGATTTCCTCAAATGGATGGGGCTATTAGCAAGCTAACAACCAAAGATCATTTTTTTGAAAGACACTTACATCAAAAACTAAAGTGATTGAAGGTGAAGGAAAACCATGGTGCAGATGATCAGAGAAATGTACCTTTTTTACATGTTTCAATGGAAATTTTTTTTTATCTTTGTTGAAAATGGATTGACAGAAGTTTAATTTAGTTGCATTTAATTGGATTCCGGTTATTTGTAAATATGTTTGACGATTATGAGCATCATTATTTACATAACAAGAAGCTTTACCAAAACCTTTTTTCTTCTCAATCATGAACATGTTTTTATTTTTTCATTCAAATGAAGCTATCATTTCCCCTCTAAATCTGAATGTGTTAAGAAATAGGATTCTTCAATGGTATCAATAAAAAGAGCAAAGACAGTATTAAAAGAGAAAACTCAAATAATTTATGTTAATTTTTGTTTTTACTAAAATTGCTTGATTCATAATGTTTTGAATGTTTCGTGTGTCCTTTCACGACTTCAATCCTTCTCGAATAAATCCTAAAATTTTTGTTGCTTCATTCATTCTTTCATTCATCCTTTTTTCCTTCTAATCACTTTTCAAATTTTTCTATGATTATTTCAATTTGATTTTTTTTTCAACCAAATAATAAAAAGAATGCTAATTTTGAAACCTATTCGGGCATCCTTTATCTCCATTTTCGTCTTCTTCTTTTTTGCGCGCATACATACATACTTGTGAGAGAAAACTTTTCATCGTTTATATTTTTTTCAGTTATGCTCCAAGTGTTCCTCGAGCATCCATCATTTGAAAGAATTTCATCTTTCTTCCATGCTGTCGTCTTTCAATATCTTCAATATTTCCTGAATTTTTTTACTCTTCATATTATGGGAATATTTGATCAATTTTATGAAAAGGCAAAGTCATTATTTGGTGAATCAAAAGGACCTTATAAGGTATGTTTAATACTCTATTTTAGAAGCTTAATGGTGTTTTGAAAGAGCTGCTTCGATTATGTTATGCTTTATTGAACTGGACCAAAGTTGCTTTATAAATTACTTCTTGACAAAATGCTTAGATATTTTCAATCCAACTTCTTTCTAGTGCTTCTGTCTAACCGAAAGCAGCTTTTTGATACTCATTTCTTCATCCTATAATCTTTGTATTCCATATCTAACATCATTCGTTTTTCAGAAAAAAGATTACTACGAACTTCTTGAAGTGGAAATCAAAGCAACGGATGATGAAATAAAGAAATCATATCGTAAAATGGCTTTAAAATGGCATCCTGATAAGAATCCTGGTAAAGAAGAAGAATGTGCTGCATATTTTACTCTTCTTCAACAAGCTTATGAAGTGCTAATGGATCCAAGAGAACGTGCTTTCTATGATAAACATAAGGATAATATTCTTCGAGAACGTAAGTGATTTTGGTGGAAGAATTTTGTGAATATCTAATGACTTTTCTTTTTTTAGAAGATGCAACTGAAGAAACTCGTGATGAAGGTATCAAACTATTTCAATATTTTCAACCATGCTTTAAAGGTTTTGGTGATGATCCACAAGTGAGTTAACTTTAATGGTTTGAATTGAAGATAACTAATCGCCCATTTTTTCAGGGTTTCTACAGCGTTTATCGTGAAGTATTTGATCGTTTAGCAACAGAAGAATTTCCATATCTTGATGATGATGATGAACACAACTTTCCTACTTTTGGTCGTTCTGATAGTGGTTATGATATGGTCGTGGCTCCCTTCTATGATTTCTGGACAAACTTTTCAACTTCTCGCACTTTTGCATGGCTAGATAAATGGAATCTTCGTGATGCTCCTAATCGTCAAACTTTACGTGCTATGGAAAAGGATAATCGTAAACTTCGTGATGCTGCAAAGGATGAAAGAAATGATGAAATTCGTTCTTTAGCAACTTACATTCGAAAACGTGATAAACGTGTCAAAGCTTTCCGTGATATTTTGGAAGAAAGAAAGAAAAAAGCTCAAGAACAAGCCGAAGCTCGTCGAAAACAAAAACTTCGTGAAAATTTAGAACAATTGGGAGAACATGTCATCGATGAAGAAGTAAAGCAAGCACATTTGCAATCTTTAAAAGAAATAGAAAATGCTTTGGATGCTGAATTTGGTATTATCAAAGATGGTGGAAGTGATGATTCCGAAGGGTCAAATGAAGAAGCAAATGAATTTTGTATTGTTTGTGATAAAAGTTTTAAAACAGCGTAAGATTTTACGATTTTTTTGCTTCATATTGTTACATTATCATCTTTTAGAAAATCTTATGCCAATCATCAAAAATCCAAGAAGCATAAACAAGCTCTAGAAGAACTTCGAAAACATATGAAAGATGAAGATGCTTTGCTGTTACAAGAAGAAGAACAAGTTGAAGAAGAAGAAACTCCAAGAAAGAAAGGAAAAACAAAGAAACAACGAAAGAAGGGAAAAGGAGATGAACCTATTTTGAATGATGAAGAACAAGAAGCTAGCGAAACTATAGCCGAAGAAGTTGCTGACAAGTTAAAGGTGGAAGATGATCATGAAAAAGAAACAGAAGTGAAAGATGAAATGGCTGATGAACAATCATCTCAAGTTGGAAAAGAAGAAGTGGTTGATGGAAAACCTAAACTTGGAAAAGGTAAGGGAATAATTTGCGATGTGTAACCATTAATAATGCAAGTGTCATTTTCAGCTAAAATGAGAAGAGCAGCCAAAGCTGAAGCTAAGAAAAGAGAAGAAGAACAAGAAGAAAAGCCATCAGGCCCTACTGAAGCCATACCATCTGAATGTCAAGTATGTGGTCTTGATTTTAATTCTCGTTCAAAGCTCTTCAAACATATTGAAGCAACTGGTCATGCAATTTTGAAAATAGAAAATCCGAATCAAAAAGCAAAAAAGAAAGGCAAAAAATAATAATTCTTTTACATGATAATAAATGTTTTTGTATGTTTTTTGTTGTGTTTGTTTAGTAAAATTTATTTATAAATAAAGTTCTTATATTTAACTTTGACATTGTAATTTTCATCTTTTTTTACCGACTATGCGATACACTAATAATACTTGGTTCGAATATTATCATAAATGCAAGAATAAAACAAACTTTGCTCGGTTTTTGGACTTTAACAAAAGTTTATTAGCACTTTGCATTTTCGGTTTGGTTGAAAATCTCCTAATTTGACTCATTGTCTTTCAACTATTTGATTACCAATCTCCAACGTTATTCATAAATAAGCTGAGGCAATCATGGTAAAAAGTCATTTCTTTTAAACTCACATACTTTCTCATCAATAAGAAAAATGATAATCTTTGTTCATATTTATATTACTTAAAAATAGCTGCCTGATGATGATTAGGATTCTCCAACCATGCATTTGTAATCATGATGTTATTAGTGATTAATTCAAATCCCATTTTTTCTGGCTGGTCAATTTTATGATTCTCTAAACCCCATCGTTTTGCAACAACATCTAATTTATTTTTGGTACTCGTAAAGGTTTGGACAAGAACAAACAAAGCTTCAAGCAATTCAACCAATTTTTAAAATGCATAAAACTCTCGAAAAGAAAAAATGGTTGCCTCAACAAAAAAATGTTCGAAATTCGCGAACTCTTTCTTTTTTGCCAAAAGCAAAGAAAAAAGGGATCCAAAAAAGTTTTCCTCCTTCCTCATCTTCAACAAGCTTTTTATTATTCCTCAACTTTACACTATTTTTTCTTCCTTCTTATTCGTTCAATTTATTCGTGTATTTTTGTTTCCATGTTTCAACTTTTGATTGGAAAAAAATCTAATGGAGTATTTGTTTCAGATCTTACGCATCAACTATGTCAAATGAAACTCTTCTTGCTTTATTGGGTCAACGAACGTCTGGACAATCTATTCGTACTCAAAATGGTAGATATTTATCTTTCTAGCCTATCCTTTTACTTTAATCAAGTTGATTTTCAGTAAACGCAGCTGCCGCAATCGCCAATATTGTCAAATCTTCTCTTGGACCTGTTGGATTGGATAAAATGCTTGTTGATGAAATTGGAGTAAGCTTTTTCTTTGTTCGTTATTATTCCTTTTTATTACTCATTCTTTTTTTTTAGGATGTAACGGTAACTAATGATGGCGCAACTATCCTCAAACTCCTTGAAGTGGAACATCCTGCTGGTAAAATTCTTGTTGAACTTGCTCAACTCCAAGATGAAGAAGTTGGTGATGGGACAACATCGGTCGTCATCCTTGCTGCTGAACTACTCAAAGCTGCTGATGAACTTGTCAAACAGAAAATTCATCCAACAACAGTCATCAATGGTTATCGTTTAGCTTGTAAAGAAGCCGTTCGATACATGCAAGATAATCTTGCTTTTACTATTGCTGATATCGATCGTTTAAGTATTCTTCGTGCCGCACAAACTTCGATGTCATCAAAACTTATTGGAAGTGAATCCGAATTCTTCTCTGAAATGTGTGTTGAAGCAGCAGAATTGGTCAAAGTTACTGAAGCTGGTGGAAAGGTCGTTTATCCCATTCAAGATATCAATGTTCTCAAAGCTCATGGACGTTCAACTCAAGAATCTCGACTTATTCGTGGTTATGCTTTAAATTGTACTCGAGCTGCTGAAGGAATGCCTCGAAAGATTATCAATGCTAAAATTGCTGTATTGGATATGAACCTTTCAAAGGCTAAAATGCATCTTGGAATTTCTATCAAAGTTACTGATCCAGAAAAGATTGAAGCCATCCGTCGCGAAGAAATTGAAATTACAAAGCGTCAAATCGACAAGATCCTTGCTGCTGGAGCCAATGTTATCTTCACTACTGGTGGTATCGATGATCTCTGCTTAAAGCAATTTGTTGAAGCTGGAGCTATGGCTGTTCGCCGATGTCGTAAAGTTGATTTGAAACGTATTGCTAAAGCAACTGGTGCTACATTGACTGCTTCTTTAGCAACTTTGGAAAATGAGGAAGCGTATGAAACATCTTTCTTGGGTCATGCTGATGAAGTCTTGCAAGAACGTATCAGTGATGAAGAACTTATTTTAGTCAAAGGTCCTAAAGCTCACTCTGCTGCTTCTATTATCCTTCGGTAAGCTATCTCTTTATTCATTTCATGTTGTTATTACTCTTTTTGTTTTTTAGTGGTCCAAATGATACTATGCTTGATGAAATGGAACGTTCAATTCATGATGCTCTTTGTGTTGTCAAACGAGTACTTGAAAGTAAGAAGCTCGTGGTCGGTGGTGGTGCCGTTGAATCTGCTATCAATGTTTACCTTGAAAACTTCTCAACAAGTCTTGCATCACGTGAACAACTTCCTGTTGCTGAATTCGCCAATGCTTTATTGGTTATTCCAAAGGTCTTAGCATCGAATGCTGCTCAAGATGCTACTCAATTGGTTGCTAAACTTCGTGCTTTCCACAACAAAAGTCAACATGATAAAAATTGTGCTCATCTCAAATATGCTGGCTTGGATCTTGTTAATGGTGAAATTATTGATAACAAAGAAGCTGGGGTTTTTGAACCATTGATCTCAAAAATCAAATCACTCAAATTTGCAACTGAAGCTGCTATTACCATCTTAAGAATTGATGATCTTATTAAACTGGACAAAATTGAAAGAAAACCTGAAGAAGAATGTCATTAAAAGAAATGGTCTCATGTTCCTGTATGGTGAAGAAGCAACATCCATCTCAACTCTTTGATTCTCCTGCTTCTTTTCTTGTTGCTTTTGTTTGTTATATTTTTTTATTTGCTGATATTTTTCATTGTCAAAGTTAGATAAGCTTTGTATTAATAAATAAATCTTTACAACCTTTCGCTTTTATTGTTACCATTGGATCAGCTTTGGAATTGAGTTTTTTGATGAACTTACGCAGCACTTTTTTCTTTGATTAATTCTTTAAAGACTTTTGTTATTGGATGCTATAAACACATGGATTCAATATTATCCATTCTTAGAAACTTTAGCATCTTTTTGCATTCAAGTTTTCTCTTTATTGTTTACTTTAGCCTTACCTATGTTAATCGCAAGTGTTTGTTTAAATTTTTGTGGAAAATGAAGCTTGAAGATTATCCTAATGCAAAGTAATCCAAAATAAAAGGAAGGACGATAAACAGCAGCGAAATTATTAAGTTTAAGATCCAATACCCGCAAAAAAAGTTATATGGAAAAGATTGAGTGTCACAAAAAAGAAGTACAGCAAAAAAAGAGACGAAGTCAAAGGCAAATGAGTTGGCAAAAAAATGGCATTAAAAAACAAAGACAAATTTATTGAAACAAGGTCACAAATAAGTTAACAAACAAGAAAGAGAAAATTACAAAATTACAGGATGTTTTCTAAAAGTTGTGTAATCATCTTCAGCTTCAAATTCGGTAATAACTTTTTGAGTACGAAAAAGGTAGCCAAATGGGATGAGATCATTGATATTGAAAGATAAAGAACAGGATGGATGGAATAAATTGATCCTAAAAAATAACACTTATTAGTTGTGGCAAAAAAATATATCAATAGTAACTTACTGAAAAACATCAAGATGAGTTAAAGATTTGATAAAGGCCAAAAATTCTTTTATTGAACATTGAGATTCAATACCACCAGTAAAATAAAATCTTTTCAACCCTAGAGGCATAATCATCTTCAAATCATCAAGGTTAATGGAGCAGACAAAAAAACAAAGATGTGCAGCGGCATTAAAGTTGAGTGGCAAAGATCGAAGAAAGCGAGCATCAATTTTGATATTATGATTATAAGATGTTTTGATATAAATTGAACCATGAACATCAATTTTCTTTTTCATTGATGATAGATCAGTTCCAATGATCCCACGACAGAATTCATTTTCTTTGCAAAAGCACGAAATGGTATATTTGCATTCAGAATGTTCCTCATTAATTTTGACTTCAGCATTTTTAACAATATGACAGCGTTTTGAAAGATTCTTGGTCGTTGTATTGATGTTGGAGAAAGTCTTCAAAGTTTCAGGATCCAAGATTTCAGCAAAACGTTTTTGACAAACATATGGTAGAGTCTTGAAATCGAAACATTTATTTTCAGAAGCAGATTTAGGTACCATGTTCTTCTTAAGAGCTGATTTGATAACTTTCTTATTTGAGTCGCTCATGTGGAATAACTAAAAATAAAGGAAATAAGTAAACATAATGAAAAGCGGCACGTAAAAGCGACAAAAATTTTAGAAATATGTTACACACGAATGAAGGAAAAAGCAAAAAAGGTAAGGAGAATCTTTTTCTCCAATGAAATGAGAAAAGAAGCAAAAATGAAAAACAACAAAAAAGAGAACAATGAATGAATATCGATGCTTTTACACGATACAATAATTACTGTTCAATTGCAATTTTATCTTGCAACGCATATTTCAGCGGAGAAAAAAAAGCGCGTAAAGCTTCTTTCAAAAAAACAATTTCTCTCTTCTTTCCCACATTTTTCAACTTTACTCTTTTTTGTTGTTGCTGCAAATTTTCAAATCAAAGCACAACAACTTTCAAATATGGCTTTCATTTCAACTAATTATGAATTAAAAAGAAAAGATGATGGCAAAGTTATTGCATACGTAAGTTTCCACCTTTTTTGTTTGTTAGAAGCCATGTTAATTAATGCTTCTTATTATGTTTCAGACTGGAAGATACGATTCGCCTAAATCAAACCTAAGTTTATATCATGATCCTCCAACTGAAGTCATCACTTTACAAGAATTTGATCAATATGGAAGAAATCGGCTGAAAGTATTAAAGAAAGTTGAATATTTGCGTGAAAAATATCGTCAAGGATCAAAAGAATATATGGAAGCTTTTAAGAAGGTTAGTTTTGGTTGAAGAAGAAGATGGTTATTTAGCTGTGTGACATTCTCATACTAAAGTTCTTTTATTTTTTCAGGACATGAAAGATCTAATGCCTTTAGCAACTGGTGCTGTATTTGCGAAAGATTTAGCTGCAGCTCGTCGGAAAGATCGAATATCACATTTTATTCTTCGTATGGCATTTTGTCAATGTTCCGAACAAACGAAATGGTTTATTCAACAAGAAGTGGAACTCTTTCGAACTCGATTCTCATTGGAACCTCAAGAAAATGTGATGGATTTTCTTCGAGTGAATAATCTTGAACTTGAAAGTGTTACTCCTGAAGAAAAGCAAGAATTTTCAAAGCAACTATGTAATGGCAACAAAATATCTGATGAAGCATTTGAAAAAACTGATTTTTGGAAAGTGGAATTCACTCGAGCTTTTGAACTGATTCGTGGACGAAAGGTTTTCCTATGGAAAGGAATGATTTACATTACTTCTAAAGAACTCATTGCTGTGGTGGCAACAAGATTACGATTGATTATGTCTAAAGCTATGGCTGTAAGTTTGTTTACATTTTCTTGTTACTTGCAATCTTGTTTGGTTATTTTACAACTTACTTTTTTCATCACTGTTATTAATCGTTGAATTTTCAGAAAGAAGCTGCAAGCCTGAACTTTCTGGATGAAGAAGATCGGCTATTACCTTTGCTTCGAAGAATGACAAAAATGGATGCAAATTATGGATTTACTAAACCAAAGAATCCTAACGAAATAACTCCACAAATGGTCGATGAAGTAAGCTTATTCTTTTACTGTTGAACTTTATATCGATATTCTGGTTATTACACTGCAAGCTTTAAAAGCTGTAATGGTTGCATTTTCTTATGTTTTTCGTTTTGCCTTTGTTCCTTCTTCACTCTCATATTCTTTCCAATGTTTCTCATTTACATGTTTTTCAGCTTGCAAAAACTTCTTTTCCACCATGTATGCGTCAAATTCATTCCCGCCTTCGACAAGATCATCATCTTCGTCATTTTGCTCGTCGTCAATATGGTCTTTTTCTCAAGGATGCTGGAATGTCAATGGAAAGTTCGCTGGAATTCTTCAGAAAGGAATTTACAAAGAAATTGGATGTCAACAAATTTGATAAAGAATATGCTTATAACATTCGACACATGTATGGTAAAGAAGGATCACAGCGTGAAGGAAGTGCTTATCCTTGCACAACTATCATTCTTACAAATCCTCCTGCAGCTCAAGATTGTCATGGTATTTTTATTAATTACTTTCTTTCTTTACTTTATCACTTTCCTTTTTTTAGGATGTCCTTTCAAACATTGTGAACCAGAAATGCTCGCTCAACGCCTGGAACTTATGGGATTAACAAAGGATCAAGCTCAAAAAATCAAAGTTCTTTCAAAGATGTCTCAATTCGATAAAGCCTGTGCAAGAACATTTGAATTTCAACATAAAATGGATGAAGGCGCTCTTGGTTCAGTGATTACTCATCCAAACCAATACTTTGAATTATCTCGTCAAATTCATGATGGAAAACGATCAAAGGAAGCAAAAATATCTCAAGAAGTTCAATTAACTATCAAAAGGAAAGAACACGGAACAGATGCATTTGAAGAAGATATGGAATTTTAGTGAATTTTCTTTATATGTTTTGATTTTTTGATGTTATGTTTTCATTTTGTTAGCCTTGTATTTTACCTTTTAACTTTGTTTTGTAATCTTTTGTTTATTATGTGTTGTTAAATAAAGCTTTGTGTTAACTGTGTTTTCCGACTTTCATTCATACATAATTTTTGAAATAAGCAGTTAGTTTTTCAACTTCGATCACAATCATCAAAATTTCTTAATAAAGAAGTAATAAGCTTGTTGTAAGCATTTTCTTGGAAAATTTACCTAAAAATAAGCTAATACAAGATTCAAAAACGACAATAACCATTTCAAAAATCCATTGTAAAAGTTTTTTGCAAGAAAAAGGAACAGGTGAAGCTTCTTTTCCAATGGGTTAATCATTCGCAAAGTAAAAATCCAATTCTCTTCAATCCATGGTATAACAAACGAAAATCATCTCCAAGAAGAAACAAAAGAAATTCAAGCAAAAGAAAAGTGTATCAAAAATCATTTATAACAAAACAACATAGAAAAGTATTAACACAAACAATCAAAAATTATTACAATAAAAATAATAGGATTAATCTTTATTCATTTTTGTAATCATTGCAAGAACCCATCTACATGCTGCTTTGATCATCTTGAGAAGTGATTGATTCACTTTGAGTTGTTGTTGTTGATGGTTCTTGGAGAAATTCAGGAGGAATCCATTGTTGAGGAAAAGCAGGAATGATTTCTCTCATTTCACAATAAAGTTCAAAGTAATTATTTGGATGAACAAGAGATAACGGAGAAAAGGACATAGCAAGCATGAAATTACGATCATAAGTTACACGAGTCTTCATTCTTCCATCAGGTATGCGATATTCCATAATCGTTCCACCATAACCATCAGGTGTTTGACCAATCTGAAAAAGAAGAAAAGATGAAAGTGAAAGAAGTAAACAACAAAGAAAAGTAAAGTTACAGTTAATGGACCAGGTTCATCAAGATTAAGTTGATATAAATCAGGCGGACGACAAATATTTGAACGACGATGCTTTCTTTTGAGAGGAGTTGAAGTTGAGCGATCATCATCATTAGCAACCAGTTGAATTCGATGCTGTTGTTGTTGTAACGATGAATAATTTGAAGATGTTTGATTCATTTTGAGATCAATCTCTGAAAAAAGAAGAAGTTAAAACACATGAAACATTATATCATAAAGCAAGGATGATCGCGAGAATCGAATAAGGAATGCTTTGTTTTATGCCAGTTTTACGTAGCATAACGAAGAGATAATGGAAACAAAATTAATCAAATAAACAAAGCTTCAAGGAAAAAATGTAAAAAGAGAGGAAGATGAAAAAGACAGACACACACAACAAATGCAATGATTCATTCAAACTTTTTAGGAACAACCGTAAGATTAATGCATCGTTACAAGAGAGCGGTAGTTTTGAAATCTGACAGATAATTGTACTTAGATGATGCTAATGTTGGAGGCATAACGTAATTACAAGTTTAGTAGGTTAGAATATGAAAAACAATGTAGGCAATATCAAAAACGCTATGGGTGATTTATCCCTCTATCAATTTACTCTTTAATGGCTGATTTCATTAGACGATACTTAAATAACTTTTTTCCTCTTTAACGACAAACAAGAATCAATAAGAATAATAATGGTTACAATATTTACTTTATTACAACAAAAACAAAACAAGCTCTAAAAGTGAGCAAAAAAGAACAAATATAAAGCAATAAAAAGCCTAATGGGGAAAGGAAATTAATGCTTTTTCTTCATTGAAATCGGAGGTTCAAGATCAATTTCACCAACATTGATTCGATTTGGATCTCCACCAGCTTTGAAACCAAGAACAGCGAGATCAACAGTTTTAATTTGGCCCTTGCCTTTCTTCTTTTTCTTTCCATCAGTAGCAGCAATGGTTGGACTTGGAACATTAACAGCAGCTTGAGCAGCAGAGAGATCCTAAAACAATGATCCATTATTATTACAATATCAAAAAATAATGAAAACTTTACATCTTTGTCACTTTCCTTTTGATTTGAACGTAAAGCTATACGCTTTTCAAGAAACTTCTTTTGGAAAATTTTGACTTCTGCTTTATCACCAAAATAAGTAACAAAGTAATCTTCAACCTAAAAAATGAACAAGTTAGTAATTGAAAAACAAGATATGCACAAAAGAAACAAACATCTACTGGATCAATGATATTCTTAATAAAACCAAAGAACATTTCAGGATCAACAGAAGCATCCACTGATTTATTGAGATCTTTGATTCCTTTGATGACCCATTTCTTGAATTGGCTTTGTGAATCATCTTGCTTCGGTGGTGGTTGTTCAGCAGCTTTCTTCTTCTTAGGTTGTGCTACAGCAGCTATCTTTGGTTGTTCCTTCTTCTTCTTTGGAGTCGTAACAGGAGGTGGTATTGCAGGCCAAGCATCATCTATAGCAGGATTAGCACGAACATAATTTGCAAGTGAAGCAGCTGCAGCACTATTATCATTCCATCCAGCTTTGTTAACACCAGGTGGTGATGGAACCGTAGCAGCAGGAGTACCAGCCCATGGATCAAATGTTACAGCTTGTTTTCTATGATATTCAAATAATTCTTGTTCTTTTCGACGTTTTTCTTCCAAAGCTTTTTCTTCTTCAAGTTGAATTTCAAGGAGTGAACGAGGATGGACGGCAGTTAAAACATGTGGCTTTTCTTGATGAATTCTTGATGAAGCAGCCCAAGGAGCTTTAGCACCAGCAAGATGAGCATGAGCTGCTGCAGCAGCCTCTTCTTCTTCACGACGTTTTTGTTGATCAGTCTAAAAATAAGATATTTGAATAATAAAATCGAATAATGTTGAACTAACCAATCGTTTCATATGTTGAGAACGAATGAGAAGATGTTCTTCTTGTTGTTTACGTTCACGTTCCAACTTTTCATTGCGTTGTCTTTCTGCCTCATCAGCTAATCGACGAGCTTCGAACATCACGTTTTCATGAACACGACGAGCTTCTTCTGCAGCTATCTTTTGTTTAACAAGGAATAATTCTTCAGCTTTGCGTTTCGCTTCTTCCAATTCTTGATGTTCTTTTTCAAACATTTCATGCAGGCGAAGAGTTCCCGTTGTTTCTTCTATTTTTTGAGCTGCCATACGTTTTTCTGCTTCTTGGTGAGCCTTCATTTCATAATCAGCTAAGAGACGACGTTTTCTTTCAAGTTCTTCTTCTTTAGCCATGGCCATTTTCTGCAATTCATCTTGTTTTCTTTCAACTTCGAGCTCCATTTCATGCACTCTTCTTTCTCGTTCCATTCGTTCATGTTCTTCATGACGGAGTACATCGTGCATTTGTTCTAGTCGACGTTTTTCTTCAAGCAAAGCACGTTGAGATTCATGAAGATCAGGAGTTTGCCAAAGATAACCAGGTGGAGGAGCTATGAGTTGGTTTGAGTTCTTAACAATATCAGATGGAATCGAAGCAATTGGTTGAGGTTTCGGATAAACAAATGGATTATCACGACCATTCATTTGAATAAGTTCACCTATAAAATTAACAATGATTAATCATGAAATTGAAGAAGCAAAAAAATAAACATACCAAGAGTTGTAAATGGTTGGTCTTTACTGCAACGACATCGCAAATGTTCTTGAAAGAAACCAGATTTTAGCCATATTAACATTTGAGGTGCTTCATAAGGACCATGTTCACCACCAGCTGGATCAAGATAATACCACATGCATGTGAAATGCTTCATGCATGTGGTGATTGACGTTGATTTCTCACCATCGAGTTCAGTTTCTACTTTCATCGCCGAAGCCATCGCCAGCATGAAGTCACGATCATATGTTACCAAAGATTTGATGGTTCCATCCGATTTGCGATAAGTCAGGATACTTCCGCCACGTCCATCGGGCAATTGACTAACCTAAAAAATAAACAAAAATAAAGGAATTGATGAATGTAAAGAAAGAAAACTTACAACTTCAAGTTTTGGTTCTTCTTTAGCAGCAGCAACAAAAACAGTCGAACGTTCTTTTGCATCTTCACGACGAGCCCATTTTTGACGAGGTGTTGGATGATCATCTTTTGGAAGAGAATGAAGAGGTTTAGGTTGTTCATCTTGAGTAACAGGAGACCGTTCTTTTGCATCACCGAGACGAGACCATCTATGACGTGGAGGTGGAATGGGTGAATGATCACCATTTGGAAGAGTTTGAAGTATTGGACGTTGAGGTCTTAAATGATCATCATTTGGAAGAGAAAGAAGTGGCATCCGAGGACGAGATGTTGTTGACCATGATGATGGATGATGAGCCATTGAAGCATTTTGAGACGATGGAGCAGTCATTGCGCAATAAAGATAGATAGATTACTGATAACCTGAAACAAACAAAAAATGTTAAGAAATCGAAAAATGAACGATGGAATAGCAAAAATAACGAAAGCGCGTTGTTAAAATAAATGATGGACATGAAAAATGAAGAGTAAAGAAGCAGCAACATTCAACAAAGTTAAAGAAAAAATGCAAAGAACTAAAAAAATTTCAAAGTTTGAAAGCTGCATTTTGGGAATTACCATTAACTTTTTATCGTTGCAGGATGGTAAGAGAAGTCCGCATATTTGAAATTTTTACAAAGCTTTCTTGATTTTTGTTACTTTTAAGAATTTTTTATCTCTAAATTTAATTCTTTTATTACAAGCTAAAAAAATTTTAAGTAAAGAAGTTAAAGCGGGAGTTTATCAGAGATGGATTTTTTTATGTATCTAATCCTAAAAGCAAAAGCAGATTCAAAAGCCAAGAAGATTCTTATTGAATTTAATCGACTTCAATAATGTTTAAGAAAGCAAAGTTGTGATTTTTTTTGTTACACCAAAAAAGTTTTTTTTTATCGAATCAATATTTATTTACACACATATAAAAAGAAAAACTATACATACAAGTTTCATTTAAATAAACATACATAGATACATACATATTTTACATTATGTTTCTTTTATTAAACATTAATATCAGAAAGAAGTGAAGGACAATTAGGGCCAAGTGAAGTGCGTTGAAGGAATGGTTTGAGAAGAGCTTTGAGATCACCATCTTTTGGTTCAACTTTAGCACAGTTTTTGTTGAATTTTTCGATTGCTTCTGTTAGGATTTCTTTTGCGGTGCTAAAAATGGGAGGAATTAATGGAGATGCTTTTATTTTTGGGGTAAAAAATGAAGGATACTTACTCGCATTCCTTAAAAACACTGAATTTTTTATTGGCGCATTCTTTAACTTGCTTAATAAAACATTTGGCAACCTTTTTATTGTGTTTGCTTTTAAACATGAATTCACTCAAAGTAAAATAAGTTGCAAGATAATCAGCTTCTTCAGGTTGATGAGCTATTTTAGAAAGTTCACCTGCATGATAGCAAGTTTCAGGAGTGGATTTAAAACAACCAGAAAAATCATTGAAAAATTGTTGTTGCTTTTTATAATCTTTAATTTCTTTAATTTTCATATATATTTCAAACATGGATGGAAGTTTGGTATCATCAACTAATTTAATATCAAAATTTTTAAAATATCCTCGGAAGCATTTTAGGACTTGCTAAAAAAATTTGTTTATTATTGTTAGGCTTTAGAAACTTTTTGGAATTTAAACTTACTTTTCGATCTTCATCTTTGCATGGAACAACATTTATTGGTTTATCTCCTCCTTCTTTGCTTGGGCGAAATGGCGGTCGATGAAATGCACCAATAAGTTCTCTTCCAAGGGGTAGAACATTCACATCGTCATCATTGTTATCAATATCTCGATGTTCATGACTTTCTTGACTATCATGATGACCACCACGTTCACCATTGTTGTTAGGTTGATCTTCTTTTTTGCTATTTATAAAATCATCCACAATTTTATTATATGCATCCGAGCCAGGTCGGAGTCGTAAAGTTTTTAGCAAAGCTGGAAGTTCGCCATTTATTGGTTCATCAATGGATCGTTTGGGTCTGCCATCATTTAATTCTTTGCGGCCGTTAACTTTTTCACTTCCAACTTTTTTGAGATAATCTTCTATGCTACCATTTCCTTCTTTATCGACGACGACTGGCTTATCATCTTCATTTTTAATTTCAGCATCAGAGGAAGAGGGATGACGATTTTTTCCAATCAATGGTTCACCAAGAAGTCTAGGTTCATCAACATCCTTATTTTTTGAGGCTTCTTCATTGACTGGGAGTTTTTTGCCGCTACCAAAAAATTTTTCGCTTCCAACTTTTTTGATATAATCCAAAACATCGCCATTGCTATTTTCTTCTTCAATCGTTCGTTTTGGACTATCTTCTTTTTTACCACCAAAAATTTTTTCGCTTCCAATTTTTTTGAGGTAATCTAATATTCCACCATTGCCTTTTTGTTCTTCATCGGCTGGTTTTTCTTCATCTTTAATTGCAGCATTAGAGGGATGACGATTTTTTCCAATTAAGGGTTCACCAAGAAGCCGAGGTTCATCAACGTTTTCATCGCCTGCTTTTTTACCACCATGAATTTTTTCGCTTCCAACTTTTTTGAGGTAACCCAAAATATCGCCGTTTCCAAGCTGTTCCAAATTTTGTTGTTGTTGTCCATTATCTTCTTCTCCTTCTTTTTGGGCATTAATATATTCTTCAATCACTCGATTATATTCATCTGAACCAGGTCGAAGTCGAAGGGTTTTCAATAAAGCTGGAAGATCATCGCCGCCACCTTTGATTGTTCCATCATCGTGTTTAGAAATATCGCGTTTATCAATTAAATGTTCAGCAACAATTCCATTAATTTTATCTTTTTCTTCGGGCACAATTGGAGGAATTTTTTTACCAAGTCCACCACCAACATCACGTTTTTGGATATCCTTTTTTTCTTTTCCTAATCCCAACATGTCATCTATTTTATCATCTTTGGGTGGACGAAATGGAGGAATTTTTTCTTTTCCAATTGAAAGGGAAGATTGAACATAAAAAATTAAGCATATTCCAAACACAAATAATAACTTCATTTTTTTCACAAATAAAAACAACTTTTTTTAGTAAACAAAATTAAAACCAAATTTAATTTGATGAAGTATTGAGAATTTCTTACGCCTTTATATACCAAAACTTTTTCACCTTTGAAGCTTATCTTTCTTTAGTCAACAACAAGCCAAGGCTATTTGCAGCTGATAAGAAGGAAGTTGTTTTTCTTCACCCACACACGTCATATAGTCATAGACATCAAGTTTATTTTTACTTTTTTTTGAGGGAAGATGCTTACCATCTTTAATTTAAGCATGTTTATTTTTATTTTTTTGAATATTTTTTTCAATGTCAATAATAATACCTTTATCAGTTAGTTTAAGTATTTATTAGTTTGTTAATGAAATAAGTTGGTAGTGTTGATGAGGTTAATATGGGTCAATAAGAATCGTGTTTGCAAAAAAAAGTGCAAAAAAGGAAAAACATCAACTATACAGTTTTGGCTGTGGTTGTTTTTATTTTTTATTTTTGACAATCATAATAATAATAAACAGTTTATAAGGAAATTTATTTTTGTATTTTCCTCAACAAAACATAAGATCAGCAAAAAAGTTTTTTTGTAGCCTTGATGTTTGATTTTTTTGTTGTTGCTATTTCTCCAAGTCTCGATGAGCCAATTTACCAAAAATAAAATTCCCAAAATCCAAATCCAGACACAAAAATAAATTTTAAATATTATTTATTAAACATATTATTATTACAAATACAAATACAAACACAAAAAATAATTTTAAGGATTATATTCGATTGGGAGATTCTTGCGTCGAACCATTCCATCACCTTGGAACCATTCACGTCGGAATTGCTTTGCAGCGCCATCAGGAGTATTGGTCCATTCAATGGTGATACGATCATTATTGGTGTCTTCAGCAGCCATATCGAAGGAGTCGCAGGAGACAGCCATAAGTACAGCTTCTTTAGGATCAAGAACTCCACAGGGAGGATCAACACCAAGACGCTTCATATTGGTTGTTTTGATTGCCCATCCAATACGACGACCACCAGCATTGATAATCTAAAAAAAAAAGCGATGAATAAAAAATAGAAAAAGTTTTAAAAAAAATAAACCAACCTTGATGTGATAAGTATGCTTATCATCATATGGAGCATTGAAGACGATCTTGTTGGAAGGTTGAGTAGCAATATCACCAGGAGGAACGGAAGCCATGTTGAAGATGAGATAGAGAAAGCAAGAGCAAAAGCACGATGTAATAAGTCAACGAAGCGAAGACTTTAACTGACGACTTTTCATGTCATGCATTTCCTTTTATACGATTTTGAAGGGTTTGAAAATTTTGCATTAAAAATGTATGCAAATTTTGTGAAATCGTGTGAACTCCTAACTTCCAACAAAGTTGTTTTGGTGAACAATGGAAATTTCAAAGCAGGGCATATAAAATGTGGGATTATAATAGACAGGAGTTAGTTTGCTGTATTAACAAATTTATTTATTGAGTCATGTATGGTTTTCGTGTTTCTGATCCATTTACAATGGCAAAAATAACCATACCAAATAACTTCCGTTGTAAGCTTTTTATTTATATAAAATTAGTTATTTGCAACTCATCTTCTTCTTTGCTAGCTGTTGTTGATTAATTTTCTTAAATAAATGTATTTTTGATAACTAAAACTTCTTGTGTATATTTTGAGCGCTAAAAGCAATAACAACAACAAATAACGGAAACATTCATTCCCAAAGAAGCAAGCAACTATTTTGAAAACCTTTTACGGTAAAAGTTTTACCTTCGCTGCTTTTTTTAAAATAAATTTTGCAAAAAGAAAGTTTATTATTTTTTATTCTTCGAAATTTAGGATTGCTTTTATTTGTAAAGTTAAAATTCACTTAAAGTCGACGACTGTGTTATTAATTTTTTTAATGTTATGGAAAAAAAATAATTCACAATTAACAAAAATTTATTGAAAGTTTCAATAAAAAAATTGTAAAAGCAATTAGTGAAAATGAAAATTTAATATTCGTAGTAGCATCACATTTATCATCAATTTGATCAAAACATTGTGAATTAATAATTTCAAATTTTTTTAAATCCGTTGAAATTAAATGACAAAAATCTTCCCTAAAATCCGTGGGACAATTTCGATCATCATAAAGTAGCATGAAACAATTAATGAATTCTTGGAAGTTTCTGAAAAAAATAGCGATCAAATATTTAAATTTCAGTGTCTCATAACGCTGAAAATAACTTACGAGCAATTATATGTTCCATTTTCCATACTACAAAATATTTTATCCTTTGTCACACAATTTAATCCACTTTCCGAACGATTATCTTTATAAAAATAGGAGATGGTATTAAAAAATTCTGTATAATCTTGGGCATCATCTTTGTAATGAGAAATGTTAGCAAAATTGGAGATATAAAAACAATATTCGGAAACGCTGGCTTTGTCAATGCATTCAGCAAAGTCGTTATATTCTCTGAAATCAAAAATATTTTTCGAGCAAATAAAAAAAAAATCAAGTCGAATATTCTGTTGAATCTCCGATTTCAAATTTTTTTGCTACTGTAGATTTCTTTGACAAGAAGTTTTAACTTACTGTTTGGTTGCTTTATGGGTTTCAGTATAAAAATTATCAAAAACCAAAGTAAAATTAGGTAATTTATTATTTATTAATCCAATGCTTTTCTTATTAAATAATGATTGAATGCAATTTAATTGATTCTAAAAAACCATTTTTTTCATTTTACCATTTTTCTTTAATTTTAATTTTCATTTTTTCTTTGCACTGTTTTTCTATGTTTTCTTTGTTTTATTTTTTAGTATCAGCGCCCATATAATTTTCTTCTATTTGAGCTGTATATTTAATTTAATTGGATTTGAGTCTTTAAATATAAGACGCCGATATTTAAAAAAATTTTGTGCAGCACAAAATTCCTCACTTTTTTGAAAAAGTGTCTCTTTTGCCATTTTTTTCAATTGATTTTTTTGGCAAAAGAGACACTTTTTCAAAAAAGTGAGTAATTTTGTGCTGCACAAAATTTTTTTAAATATCGGCGTCTTATATAATAAAAAAAAAATTTATTAAGAGATTAATTGAGGAAAATTAAATATAAGATAAGAAAATTCACAAATAATTAATTTTTGTTTCAAACATAAGAAAAATATATGAGCGCTTAAAAAACACAAAAAATACTGAAGTTAAAATAAAACTTGAATATTTTTTTAATTAATTAACAGACTTTTCTTTCACCATTTGTGCAATTTGCTTTTCCATTGGCTGCGGCGGCGGCGGATTTTTGTGGGCCAGCAATAATAGCATTAATAATTCGATAACGATAATTATCATTCTTTCTAGAATTTGGAGCCGCTGCAGAATTGGAACCTTTAATAATAATTTCTGGTGGAGTTGGATGATTTTGATTCTCTGCACTTCGTTGAATTCGATATCGATATGCCGCAATTCGATATGGAGATTTACCTCCTGAACTTCGTTCAAATCGATAACTTTTATTTTCATCGCTTCCTTCTTCGAATGATTGAGAAATTTGATCATTTTTTTCATTATTTAAATCATCCGTGTCCCGAGCAACTCGATACCGATATCGATATGGTTGTTTTTGTTGTTGTTGGGCATCTCGAACAAATCGATAACATTCAAATAATGGAATAATTATTGAAATTAAAAATAATAAAATTAAGAACCGCATAATTTTTATTTTTTGTGGATAAAGTCTAGAAAATTATAAGATAAAACAAAATTCATAAAAAAGTTGTTTTAAAAAATAGCAAATAAAAGAAAAATTTAAAACCGCGTAAAAAAATAGTTTAAAAAAAGAAAAGCTTTTTTCTATGAAATTTTTGACAAAAAAAAATATTTTTACACGCATTTTTTAAACCAAAAAATAAAACTTCTAAAAAATTAAATACTTTTATTTATGAACTAAAGATTTCGAAAATACTTGATTCAACAAAAACTAAAAACTAAATAATGCTCGTTTCTTTTGAATGCTTTTGCTTTTGTATTACCATTTTTCTTTCCATATTTATTTCCACCTATCTTTTTTATGATAAAAGGGTTTGGCTTTGCTATTTACAATAAAAAGCAAAAACCATCCACCCTCAATAAAATTTGATCACACCTTTTCCGGGTCTTTTTTTTCATTGCTGAATTTTGATGCTTCTTTTGTAATTCAAAAAAAAACCATTGTTTAATAAAAAAAAACTCCCATGAAATATTTTAATATTTATTTATTTATTTACAAAGCTAACATGTGACGCACGTAAATAATAAAACAAATATTTTATTTCATTATTATTATTTTTTATGTTAAGTAATCAAAACGCTGGTGTTATAACTATTTTTAATATTTGCTGCAACGGATGATCCAATACTTGCCACACCTCCTCCTCCTTGGTGGAGGTGGTGAAGATTCTTTCGAAAATTTGGAAACCATTTAGAAAGAAAATGAATGGAAGCTTTTTTAATTTCATCATTTTTAGTTAAATAAATTATAACATCGATTGTGGAATTTAAGCCGGCACTGAGACCAGAAAATAATGTGATATATGCTTTTATAGAAGGAGGAAATTTGAAAATCTAAAAAAATAAAGTTATTAAAGTTTTTTTAGATTTTTTTTAAATTGCAATTTTAATCAAAAGAAAACAATCGAGATTTCTATGAAAAAAAAGCAAAATGATAAAATGGGTCTAATTTTTTAATAAACGCCTCCACAAAAAAGTTTAGTTTGATCTAAATGCAAGGTGTCCTTATTATATATCTTTTTTTATGACTGCTTATTAAAGGTAACGTAAAAGGCGCAGCAAAACAACATCAACGCATCAACGTACAATTATAATTTAAAGAAGTCGACAGTCATATCTGCCACGCATTTTCGAAAAATAGTCATTATGTTTCGAAGTTTTTTTGTTGTTTGAACAAGGATACAAACATATTTTTAAAACTAAATTGAAATTTAGAAATTTTTAACAAGGTTCAAGGAAAGTTTGTTTTTGGTAAACAAAAAACTCTATGAAATTTCTGATAAATTTTGCTTCTAAATAACTTGAAATAACAAATTTCTTTGATTTTCCAATTTATAAATCCACGAATATTTTTTTTGATTAAAATAAAATTATCTTCAACACTTACGGTTGTAGCCAAGCTCGCGATAAAGGGCAAGCCATAAAATATACTATAACTCAAAATAATTAAGGAAACAGAAATAAAAATACGTTTTTGAATTTTAAATTTTGTTTGAATTCCCGTCGTTGGAATTTGAATTTTTTTTAATAAAATTAAAAGACAAAGAATAAACAGCTGAAAAAATAATTTTTAAATCAAAAAACAAAGTTTCTCAAAAAAAAGTTACTCACAATAAAGTAAAATTAAAAAAACTCCAGTGTAAATCGTTGAAACCAGGAAGGAATATGGCCCAGTTGAAGCTGCTGCAGTGCATACAGTAATAAGTTGAGTATCATCCACTCCAAATTGTTTAGCAGCAGTTAAGCCAAAACTCATAAAAATTGAAATAATTATTGTTACAAAAATAATAAAATAATTTTTTTCATTTTTTGAATATTTTAATGGTTGATAAACAGCATTGAATCGATCGATGGCAATTGCAAGAATTACAATTTCACTCGAAGTTTTTCCAATTCCTATTAAGCTATTTACTGTGTAACAGGTAGATTTTTTATAAAATGGCGCTTCCGCAACAATGGAATATGTTGCTCGAATAAGAAGACCGATACCTGGAAAATTAAAAATTCGATAAATTATTTTTTTATAGCAAATTTGGAATTCTTTTCGAATGTCACAATTGTGCCGGAACCATTAAAAAAATAATATTAAAAAATCTCTTGGGGAGGAGAGACAATAGGTAATTATTTTTTAATTTTCAAGACAACAACAAGAAGACTCTGTTGTTTCATTGATTGAAAGACATACCAACTAAAAGATCACTAAAACATAATAAACCAATTAAAATGGTGCATGCATATTGGCGCAAACGAAATGAATGAATAAATAAATATAAAATAAATAAATTTCCTATTGTTGAAAGTATGCCTAATCCAAGACGAGCACCATTCACAATTGGTAAAGTATCAAAATCAGCAACTCCTCCTCCTGAACTCATATGGAATTCTTTGTTTCTGGAAAAATTTGAAAAAATTAAAAAACGAAAAAGTTGTAAAAAAAATATATGAAAATAACATTGTAAATAAAAAAAATTTATGGTCAGTGACCCTAAGCCGCAGCATTAAAGTTATTTTTTAAAAGATTAGAATTAATAGCTAAGTTGAAACTAAAGAGAGGCTTACAAATTATTATAAATACAATTTAACTTTATTTTTTTGTTGCATCAAAATACACAGAAAAAATGACGTCAAAAAAATTACTGCCTTTAAATTTTTGTTGGATCTTCGAACTTCAAGAAGCCAAAAATGCGAGAGACAGAAACTCAAAAAACCATGTCTTTGAAAGATCGAGAAAAATGATTTCTTTTCTTTTTTTTAATGTGTTTTAATCTGGAAGCTTTTAATATTAAAGGAAGCAGGTGAAAAAAAATAATTCAAAACAAAAATAAAAATTTCAATGTTTTTTTCTTATTTTAGAAAAAGGAGGCAGATAAATTTTAGAACTGCTATTAATGTCCTATTTCTGGAGCGTAAATTTGAACTTTTATTATTTTTGTGTGGGAACCTTACTACTTCTTTACTAATTTATAGTCTGTATGAAAAATGAAAAACATCTTAAAATAAGTGGTAATTATTAAAATAAAAAAATTATGTTTTATAGTTTATGAGAAAATTTGTTTTTTTGTTTCAAAGTTGAAAGATTGTTGCGAAAATTTGCTTTAAATTATTTAAAAAAAACGATACACTTTTTTTCTGCTGAAACATTAATAATTTCAAATTCCATTTTATAAATTTTGCTTCATTCGATTCAAGTATAAACTTTTTATTTTGGTGCTTGAAACTTGATGTAGGGGAACTCCTACTACTTTTAATAACCAGCTTTATTACATACACACAAACATAAACACAGACGAAGTAAAGTTAGTAACGTATAAAAGGCAAGACAAAAACTAGGAAGAGTGAAATCATTTTTAGGCTGCAGCATCTCGCTGCTTCATATTTACATTCAGACATATATAGCCAAACTTCCCATATCAAAACTATGCATTTTTATTTATTTTTTTAAACATAAACCATAATAAACGTGTGAAAATTGTGTTTCATTTTTTACTATTCATGATTTTTGTAACATTACCCTCATCACATTGACTTTAAGCAATTTTTTTCAAACTAAACTAAAAATTCAAACCACAAATTAAATCAATCACAACGTCCCCATGTTAACACCATTTTTTATTCTTCCTTCTCCAAAAAAAAATATTTCATAAAAAAAACAATGTTTCGATTGCCAAATATTTTGGACACAAAAAAGCAATAAAAAATAACAAATAAAAAAATAAAATGAAAAAAAGAAAGAAAGCTAATTTGCATAATTTTTTTTGTTTAACATAATCAAAGGTTTCCATAAGCATCAAAGCGACACAAAAAAGAGGTTCCAAAAAAAGGGTATCAGACGACACAAAAAAAAAATTTAGTACAAAAAGAAAGAATTTTTTTATATTTATTCTTCGAAAGTGAAATAATAATAATAGTATTTATGAATTATTATTATTCGATTTGATTTGATTTTTATTTTAAACTAAAATATTTTTATATATTTTTTAATCGAAAAAATTGATCGATTTATTTATTTTTTGTGAAAGCCGCAGCCGCCGATAGCCGCTTTTAAAAATAAAATAAAAAAATGGATAAAAAAGAAAGCCGCCGCGATGATTTAAAGAAAAATGGAAAAGAATCTAACGATTTTGAACAACAAAATTTAGTTGTTCCTGAAAATCAAATTAATCGAAGAGATGATCAAAAAAATAATAGTGAAGCTGGTGATAGTAGTAATAATTCGGAAGATTGGGAAGATATTAGCCATTCTGTGGATGAACAACCAGCGGATGATGAAAATGAAAATTCCAAGGCTGTTGTAGAAAGAAAACTTTCGGTTGTTAAAAATGTTGAAGGTAGAAAAATTTCTATTGTTTTTTCTTCACCACTAGAATCGAATATTGGTGCTGATGAAATTGCATTAAAAGCAGGAGATACCCGAAATCGAAATGAAGGTGTTTTAGAAAAAGTTCAAGCCTCCGAAAATAATCCTAAAGACGACATTTCTAAAAATGTCCCATTGCAAACTGATAATCTTTCAACCACCTCTGGCGATGACAGTTCGGATGAATATTTTCCAGCACCAACAAGCAAAACGGATGAAAATATTGTTACCGCCGATAATCAAAGTAAATCTCAAATTAAAAATGAAAAAGATTCCGCTGAAGTTGTTGTTGTTGATTTACCAAATAAAATTGGAATTTCAAAAGAAGCTGAAGATATTTTAACAACAACAACAAATGACTCAATAAAAATTGATAGCATTGAAGAAAAACCTTATGAAGCTGAAGACGCCATTGAAGAAATTATTAAAAAAGAAAAAGCTATAGATGAAGAAAAAGAAATTGATAAATATGAAACACAACAGGAAGAAACTGGAGATAAAGATGTTGAAAATGATGAAACTAAGCCAATCGAAAACAAAAACCTTGAAACCGAAATCGATGCGCAAAATTTAGATGATAGCAACGAGAAGGCTTTCAAACCTTCCAATGATGATAAAAGTGAAAATAAGCATGAAAACGTCATTAAAAAGGAAGCCACTGAATCAGATGGTGAAGAAATTAAAAATGAAAATCATGTCCCTGTTTTATCACCATCAACTCAAAATGAAGCCCATCCAGATGCACAACATTCAGATGAATATTCTGGCAGCAATTCGGATATTGATGGAATTGAAAATGTTGGAAGAAAACGAACCAGTCTTCGACAATTAAAAGTAACTTACTTTTTAAATTTTTGAGTTTGGAAAAAGGTTAATTTACAAAAAAAAATTCTTTTAGCGTAAACATCGTGAAGCCACTCCACGTCCAAATGAACTTGGCCTTGCCTTGACAAATAATGATCAAGCAAGTCCAGAAAAACCTCCAAGAGTAAGTACTTCCTCCAAAAAAAATTTACTTTAAAATTTACATATTTAAATATTTTTAGCAACATGAAGAAGATCCCGACACAACAACCATGAAAATAAAAGTAACTCCACCAACTCCAGGTGAAAAACTCGAAAAATATACTCCATCTGCAGAAAAATTTATACCAACAACTAAATCTGAATTTGATACAGCTCCAGGGCCAGAAGAATTTCATGAAGTTGCCATCGATGTTCCAAACATAGAAAAACGTCGAATTACTTTTGATATCGATGATGATGGAAGCGAAGAAATGAGTAATAGTTTTAAAAAGAAATTAGCTGATGATGATGGAGAAGACGAAGGCCAAAAACAAACATTTGAAAAAAGTCGATTAGAAAAAATTTTAAATATTTTATTATGTCGAAAGGATTTGGTTGATGCTAAATTAGCTGAACAACCGGTGAAATTTTGGGATTTGGTAAATTTTTAACAGCTTTTATCTTTTTAAAATTTAAATTATTTATTTTTTAGTTCAAATATGGAAGTCGATTAGATACTGTAAGGCTTTTATCATTGTCCATTTTTTTCTTTATTGACGCCCTCCATTTTTTTGTTGTTGCAGATTCTTGTAATCATGGGCTTAATTCTCGCTGCTTTATGTGGCATATGTCAGCCTCTTTTTGCTATCATTTCTGGAAATCTTGCAAATACTTTACTTTTAATTGAAATAGAAGACCCTCAATTTATTGATGATGGTACTCGTGCATGCGTTATGTTTGTAATAATTGGAACCTTTTTGGTTGTTGTGGCATTTGCCCAATTTTTATGTTTCAATATTGCATGCACGAGAATAACCCGTAGAATTCGAAATGCATATTTGCGTTCGATTTTAAGACAAAATCCTGCTTGGTTTGAAAAAAACCATTCTGGCGCTTTGAATACTAAATTAAACGAGTGAGTTTTTAAAATTTTTATTATCAAACGATTTAAAAAAATTAGGGTCGTAAAAATATTGTTAAAATATATGTAAACACTTGGGTCAATAACTGCTTATCAGTAAAAAGCTTGTTGACATTCATTTAAGATAATAAGCTTAGGAAATAATTTCTTTAAAAAATATTTTTCTTGCATTTTATTCTTTTTGATATAAAAAAAGGGATTCAAAAAAGTCCAGAAAATTAAGAAAGAAAATTATTAAAAAATTTTAAAGTTTAAAAAGAAATTTTTTTTAAACCTATGAAGATCAAAACGAAATTTCTTAAAAAAAATTTTTTTATTAAAGGGAGTGTCTCAGCAAACGAGAAAACTTTTCTACAGCGGGTGTTCCTAGCCCGAAAGTTTCATTGTCTCAAAAGCTTACAAAGTGCTACGAATTTTTGTAGCTTTTTGTAGCATTTTGAGAAAAAAAAACAAAGTGCTACAAAAAGCTACAAAAAATCTGAAGCTCTTTGTAAGCTTTTGAGACAATGAAAAAAAACTTTCGGGCTAGGAACACCCGCTGTAAGGAGTTTTCTCGTTTGCTGAGACACTCCCTTTAATACATTTGATGTCCAATCTTTGAGTTAAACATTCACTAAATTTTCAAGACCAAGCAAAAATTAACAGGTTACAAACTTTTGTTTTTTCAGTAATATTGAAAGAATTTATGAAGGAATTGGAGATAAACTTGGACTCCTTACTCGAAATATGGTTCAATATATTGCAGGAATAATTGTTGCACTTTTTACTAATTGGCAAATGACTGTTCCTCTTCTGATTTTCTCTCCCATTATTACTTTTACCATGGCATTTTCTTCAAGAGTAAGCTTTTCAAGAAATTTGCAATTTTCCATTAAAAAAGAAAAAATGTTTTTTGTTTTAGAAAATTACTCAAGCTTCAAGAGATGAAATGAAAATTTATGGTGGAGCTGGGTGCATTGCTGAAGAGGCCATTACCGCTTATCGAACTGTAGCAGCTTTTAATGCCCAAGAAACTGAGGTTGCAAGATATAAAAAAGAATTAGATCAAGGTGTTCGACAAGGAACTCGTAAAGCAATGTACGCTGGCGCCCTTTCAGGAATATTAGTTTCATTAGTTTTTATTTTTATGGGCACCGCTTTACTTTATGGCACATTCCTTCATTCCATTGGAATAGTCAAAACTCCTGGAGAAGTTTTTGTTGTATTATTAGCTATTATGTCTGGATCCTATCATCTTGGAAACGCTTCACCTCATTTAATGGTTTTACTCACAGCGAGAGTGGCTGCAGCTTCAGTGTATAAAACCATTTTGAGAATTCCTAAAATTGATCCATATTCTGAGCAAGGAAGAAAGCTTTATGATTTACAAGGAAAAATAATATTTAAAAATGTTTCATTTCGTTATCCATCGCGTCCTAAAACTAAAGTCCTTAAAAGTTTTTCATTTTCTTGCAACGCCGGACAAACCATAGCTTTGGTTGGACAATCGGGTTCAGGAAAATCAACGATAGTTGGAATTCTTAATAGATTATATGAGTTTGAATCCGGGAATGTAAGCCTCGATGGAGTGGATATTCGTGAATTAAATGTTAAATGGCTTCGAACTGTTATTGGAACAGTTCAACAAGAACCTATCATTTTTAATGATTCTGTAGAAAATAATATTAAACTTGGATGTGATTCATTAACCGAAAAAGAAATGGTTGAAGCTTGTAAAATGGCGAATGCTCATGATTTTATTGAATCTTTGCCCGAGGGTTATAACACCCGAATAGGCGAAGGTGGAGTTCAATTAAGTGGAGGACAAAAACAACGAATAGCTATTGCCCGAACATTGGCAAGAAATCCTAAAATATTATTACTCGATGAAGCCACTTCGGCATTGGATACTCATTCAGAAGCGATGGTTCAAGCAGCTTTAAATAATGCATCCAAGAATCGAACCACCATCGTTATTGCTCATCGACTTTCAACTATTCGAGATGCAGATCGAATAATTGTTATGCATAAAGGAAGATTCGTGGAAATGGGAACTCATAATGATTTACTCGCTCGAAAAGGAGCATACGCTAAATTAGTTCAAGCACAAGTATTAAATATGGGAGATGGAGATGAAAAGAAAAATGGAGAAATCATTGAGGATGACTTACTTTCACCCGATCAACCAACTTCCAATTTAACTATGGCTTCTAAAGTTGTTCGAGAATCTGTTAGGCAATCATTTCAAAGGGATTTTATGGTTACGGATCATATGGGTGATGCTGAAACTGAAGCATATAATGTAGGTTTAATATTTTTTCGCTGTGACAACAAACTTTTTAATTTTGAGCCGAGATTAATTGCATAAATATTTTTAACTATTTTTTAGATTGAAATTGAAAAAGTTGGAGCAAAAAAAGCTTCATTCGGTCAAATTTTACTTGATGCTAAAGAACTTTGGCCTTTGCTTGGAGTTGCCATTGCTATTTGTTGCTTCAATGCTTTATCGATGCCTTTGAACGCGTTTATTTATGGCAAAGCTTTCCAACTTTTTGAAAATGGAAGAAAAGATAATGTTGGAGATGCTTTTATGTTTTTCTTATTTTTTGTTGGATTAGGTATTGTGGCCATGATTGCTGCATTCTTTACTGTGAGTTTTTCCTGGAGGTTTGTTTGGTTGAAAATAAAATTTTCTTTTAAGACATATTTATTTGGAAAAATTGGTGAAAAATTAACTATGTCTATGAGAGTTCGAGCTTTTCGAAGTATTATCCACCAAGATGGTTCATATTTTGATAATCCCGCGCACACACCTGGAAAATTAATTACTCGATTAGCCACTGATGCACCAAATGTCAAAGCATCGATGGACACTCGATTAGCGAGAGTTGTTCAAGGTTTCCTTGCTTTATTCACTTCGATTATTATTTCGGTTTTTATGGATTGGAAATTTGGTCTTGCATGTTCATCATTTTTTATAGTTCTCGGAATATTTCAATTTACTATTGCTCGAATTGCTCATTCTCATGCTCTTAAATTTGCACAAGGCGATGAAGCAGGAAGGGTAAATTTTAATTATGAATAATCAATCCAAGTACGAAAATTTAATTTTTTCAGATTGCTATTGAAGCCATTGAAAATGTTCGAACCATTCAGCTTTTAACTTCTGAATTAGCGATCCACAAAGTTTTTATGGAATGCTCATTAAAAAGGCAAAGGGCTGAAACTCGAAAATCCCCAATTGAAGCCATAAATTTTGCAACTACTCATGGCCTCCAACAATTTACTTTAGCTTTTTGTTATATGGTTGGATTCATCTTTGTTTTAAATGGATTAACCGATAAAATTACTCTTTTCCAGTAAGTTTCACTTAGAACTAAAAATTTCGACCACATTATAAAATAATTTTAGAGTTGTTCAAACAATTTACTTTGGAGCTGCATCGATTATGCAAGCCACTGAATTTTTCCCTGAATTTGTTAAATCTAAATTGGCTGCCTCACTTATGTATAAAATTATCAATCGTCAACCAAGAACTGGAAGGCTTGATGCTGGAGAAAAAATTGTATGCGCTTTAACCATATTTTTTTGAATTTAAAAACAAAGCAAAATTTTTAGTCAATTGAAGGAGATGTAACATTTGAAAATGTATATTTTGCATATCCTATGAGACCCAAACATGCGGTTATGAAAGGAATAAGTCTCCAAGCGAGACCCGGTCAAACTTTAGCTATGGTTGGTCCATCGGGTTCAGGAAAATCCACGGTTATTGCACTTTTAGAAAGATTTTATGATCCATCTGTTGGAGCAGTTGTATGTCTTCTCTCTTTTAAAATATATTTATCTAATTTATTTGTTTATTTAGAAAATAGATGGAAAAGATTTAAAATCACTTAATCTTTGGGAAATTCGAAGGCAAATGTCTTTAGTGGAACAACAACCTCGATTATTTTCAGGAACGATAAAAGAAAATATTGCGTATGGATTAAATTTAAATGAAATTTCGATGGATGAAATCATTGATGCTGCAAATCTTGCAAATGCTGCAAGCTTTATTTCCACCTTACCTCTTGGTTATGATACTCCTCTCGGAGAGAAGGGTGCCCAATTAAGTGGAGGACAAAAACAACGAATTGCTATTGCAAGAGCCGTAATAAGAAAACCCAAAATTTTACTCCTCGACGAAGCCACTTCAGCTTTAGATTCATCATCTGAAAAAGTAAGTTTAGGCGCTTAAATTAAGGAGATATAAAATATTATTGCATTTATTCTTTTCTTGCAGGCCGTTCAAGATGCATTGGATAAAGCTCGATTGGGTCGAACGTGTATTACAATTGCGCATCGATTAAGTTCAATACAAAATTCGGATGCAATTATTTTTGTTGAAAATGGCAAAGTTCGCGAACGTGGAACTCATTTGGAATTAGTTCAACAACAAGGAAAATATTATAATCTCACACAACAACAATATTTAGGCGCACATTAAAAAGCTTCATTAGTTATTTTAATATTTGATAGCTAATTTTTTTTATTTGTTTTTGCAAAATTTAAAAATAATAAATAAATGCTTTATTTTTGGCGAAGTTTGTTAACAAAAATTTTTGTGGAAAAAAAAAACAACTGATTATTTTGAGACATGTATTTTTCTTTTTTCTTTCGTGTGTCGGTGGTGTATTTGATTTCCAATTTTCCCAATATTTTTTTAGATATTTTGCGGTCAAAATAGTTACAACGCTACTTCCTTATTTTCCTTTGCCGTGTATTATCAAAAGAAAAGTCAAGGTCAATGTCAAAGTAGTCTGTCGTCTGTCTTGTCACCGCAACAAATCGCTTTCTTTTTACATTTCTTTTTTTTGTAAAGGCAGTGGTCAGAAAAAAAGAAAGAGTTAGTTTTGTTTGACATTACACAATTTCAATATAAAAAAAGGGAAAAGAGAAATTGAATGAATGATGCGACGAAGGTTGGTTTCGGTTCCTTTTTACTGTTTTTGTTGGTTGCTGTTGCTGCAATTATATGTGTATGAAAAGAAAGTGGCGAGATTTTAATCAAAAAAATGAAAGAAAAGAAATACAAATGATGTACTGTAATTAAGTTCATCGAATGATTGATATTACTTTAAAATGAGAAATCAAAATAAAGAAAAAGAACAATTTATTTTAGTTTTTTTTAAATAATCTTTAGTATCTTCCATTTTTACTTGTTTTGATTGATCAAAATTATGAATTTTATTTACTTAACTTTTTTTGAGAAATACCTTATTTATTACTTCCTCAAGCAAAACTTTTTTCTTGAATGCTTATTTTTGAAAGTATAAAAACGCTAAAAAATATTTTTTTTAATTTGTAAATCGAAGAATCTCGTATTATGGCGGAAGCTTCGATAAAAATAATAAAATCTTACCCAAAAAAGTTTAAAACTCAAATTTGAAGAAAGGCTTTCTGTAAATTTGCACATATCAGCGAGGAGCTTTTCTTTAATATTATCCATTAATCAAAATAATTATGATTTTCTCCTCTTTTAATGAGTCTAACTTTTGATCTCATGAAACTTTATTATTTTAAACATGAAGATGCAAAGCTAGACTCATTATTAGAAGACGAAAAACAAATTTTCTAACAATATTCATTTTCAGCAGCAGCAATAATACAACAACTAAAGGATTTTTTTCTGAAACTTTTTGAAAAATGTTTATTTGGAAGAAAAATAAAAACTAAAGCAAAGAAAATCGATTGATCAGAAGCAGCAAAAAAAGTGTAAAAGCAAAAAGCAAAAAAAAAATGAAAGAAAAGCACTGTCGGAAAGGAAATATTTTTTTTGTTTGTGTCTGTCTCAAAAAAAAAGAAATAGCACTACTACTAATGGGGTCTTTGCTGGCTCACTTTTTTTTTTGCTCTTTGCCTACTAATATCGCTACCACTGCCACCATTGCCGCCGCCGCCACTACTATCGCCATCTCGACGACGACGACGACGACCAAGAAAGAGCAAGCAGCAAATAAAAAAAAAGCAAATGGTCACTTTTTTTGGTTGAATTGAAAAGAGAAAGATTGACTTTCATTTACCGACGATTATTTAAAAAGTGGTGGAGAAAAAAATCAGACACATTAAACATCGACAACGAGAACGACAACGTTCGTTCGTTTATTTTTTTTTTCATCTAAACTAAAACTAAACTTTGACTATTGCCTGACGACGACGAATGACTCTCAAAAACGAAGAAAAATAAATAAATCGATTTGGATGAGTGAAAAAAAAAATCAAAGCAAAGCAAAGGAATGGAGAATGGAAAAAGAGAGAAGGTGAATAATGATCATCAATGGATGGTGGTAGCTTTGCTAAAGAGGAAATGAAAAGGAACGTTGAACAAAAAAAGAGCATATTGAGAAAATAATAAACATTAATGTTTGCTGCTTTTTTCGTTATTGGTTGTTGTTGTTGAATGACGAGGCAAAGTAAAAAAATCTTTAAAAGCAAAATAAAAATGTTAGCTTTAATTTTTTTTTCTTTCATTTTAGAACTTTATTGTCTCTGGATACTAAAAAAACTGCTAATAAAACAAATTAGCTCATAGCTTTATTTTAAACCTTTTTCTTTTTGCAAGGAATGAGGATTCCAAATTAAATCATCCATCACTCCACATTTTTAGTTTTTTTTGCAATCAACAAAAAAGATTAGACTTTTTTCCGGACTTTTGATAAGATCACGAAAAAAAATATTTCTTTTCCCTTTCTCAAAAAATTTATAGGAAAAAGTCGTGGTCATTTTTTTTTTCTTCTTCCTTCATTAATTTTGCTTTGAACATTATCAGTCGTCTTTTTGGCGTCGTCAAGGTCATACCATAAACTTTCTTTTTTAATACTACCTATCCATTTTCCTATTCTCTCTGTTTCGTACAACAACAACAAACACAAAATTTATACAGACACCCAAAAAAAATTGAGAACAGGAAAAAAAATTAAAACCATTTTTTTCCTTTTGTTTTAATCAAAAAAATGTGTAACAAATAGAACAAACACAAATGCAAATGAGAGAAGAAAAAAATGAATGCATTCAAAAGCGAGAAAACAAAAAAAAAATTCAGCGACACCACCGACGAAAACCAAAAGTTATAACAACAATCAGTTTAGTCGTAACCAAATTGTTAAATGTTTTGCATTATAAAAAATCAAACAAGCCAGAAAAAAAGAAGCACCGTTAAACTCTCAAACATTAAACGTTCGTTCCTCTAAAAATTCCAATACTATGGTTATAAAATTGTTTTTAATGCTTCAAAAAAAAAGAGAGAGAAATGCAGAAGAAAAAAAGAAGAAGTTTGTTTTAAATAAACCTTTTCCAATTTTCTTTTTGACACAAACAACAGACTAAAACGATTTTCACTCCATTGACGTCGATGGACAGTCAGTCATCAGTCTATCAGCGGATAAACAACATACATTCATAAATATCAATGAGGAAGAAACAAAAATTTCTAGGACAACTAATTTTTTATAAAGGATTAATGAAAAATATGTGAATATTGTATTTTTCAAAAATATTCTCTAAGCGAAAATATAGTAAACGCGTTTTTTTTTCTCGCTGCAGACATGTTTTTGTTTTAATTTTTTTTTGCAAAAAAAATGATCCTAATTTTCATTTGCTTCTTTTCAAAAAAAAATCTTTTTCATTTTTTTCTCCTCTTCAAATTATTTTTAACTAACCATCGACGACCTAGTTGTGCAGAAAATATTTCTTTTCATTTATGCAAAAATCAAAAGCAAGAGTAAAATTCAAAACACAAATAATAATCGAAAAGTATTTATTTTTTCTTCTTTATTTGTATAGACAAACAGAAGAAGAAGAGACACATAGACTTTTTAGTTAGTTGGTTGAATGGGTGGTCAATGTTTGATTTAATCGCAAATATGATTTCAATAATCTCAAAATCTCAAGTTACATTTAGTCGTCATTCAAGCAACAACAACAAAAAATAAATAAACTTTATGATTGGTTATTCAAAAAAAAAGAAGAAAAATATTGCGCAGGCGATAGACACAATAAATAACAATTTTTTATTATTTAGTTGTCGTGAAGTACCATATTTAATGCAACTAAAAAAGACAGAAGAGTGAATAAAAAATTGTGTTTTGTTGTTGTTGTTAGTAAAGCTTGTTGCTAGCTAGCAAATACTCGAATGTAGAAAACTATGTAAAAAAAATAAACCCAAGTTCAAAAAAAAAAATTGCGACATAAACCCTTTTTTATTTACCCATCTCGCTTCAAACGGAAATTTGACAGTAATAACTCATTTGAGGTGCATTAGCGGCGTTACTGTCATTTTTTTATGCTATAATTTCAAAATATTTGCAATAATTTTTTTTGATAATTAAAAAGCACCCAATTAACAAGTGTATATATAATTATTATTGCAATCAAAGAAGAAGAAGAAAAAGTGTACATAAATTTATTTTGACAGCAGCAAAACTAAAAAAAAGGAAAAAGAAAAAGAAATCACGATGATTTTGTCGTCGTCGTCGGAGTGAGTAGCAACAAAATCAATCGAGCGTCGATAAGCACCTAGTTTTATTTTTTAGTTTTTATTCTTCACATTTTTTCGCTATATTATTTCTTTTTTACGTTTTTGAAGAAAAATAAATTGTTTGGAATTTTTTATTTTTTGATTTATATCGGAGCAAAAAAAAGAAGAGAATTTTTAGGTTAAAAAAATAAAGAAGGATTCTGTGAAAAAATAAAATTCAACTTACTTTTTTGGATTTATAAAAAGTTAGAAGAATAACAACAATTTAGTTTCTACAGTACCGAATAAAAGTATGTTTTATTATTTTTTTTTATGGCCACCAAGATGAATCTGGAATGATCTCATGAACCTCAAATATTTATAAACATGAGTTGCAAGCCAGATCCAGCTAAGTGACCACAAAAAGAAGTAAAAAAAAGAGGATGCATAAATATGGCAAAGAATTTTACCCATGACCTGGATTTGATAAAATAAAGATAAGAAGCAAATGATGGATCAAAGCAAATATTAAAAAAATAAGGGTTAAAGGAAAATGATAAGACAACGAATATTTTTTTGGTGGAAAAAATACCTTTGAACATTAACCGCCACCAAAAATACAAAGTTCTTTCTTGATTCGTTTTTTACTTTTCTTTTTTTTCACAAATCAAAAATAAAAATTAACCAAACAAATAATTTAAAAACAAAAAATAGATAGAAAGATAGAAAATAAGTTGACAAATTTCTTCGTCTTTTTCTCCAATAACTTAACGCGTTAAAACACAGCCAACCAACAACAACGATTCAACGACGAGGACGACACCCATCGTCGTCGTCAATCGTTTGTCTATGTCTGATGTGAATGAATGAATGCTTGCCCATTCAACTGCACCTAAACCCTCTCTCTTTTTCTCTTCGATAGGATTTTTTTTTTTGAATGGTTGTGTAAAAATGAAAAAGGAGAGAGAGCCTACTATTCATCTTTCACTTTCTTCCCCCCACCAACCAACCCTTTTTCACCAGAGTCAGCAGCATCCAACACTATTTTTTTGATTTTCACTGGACACAAGCCTATCTCTCTCTTTCGCCCCTTTTTTTCATTCTCTCTAGCGGCTGGGTTGCTGCCGCCGTTGATGACAAGAATATTTGTGCTCGGCGTCCAAAAAAAAAATAAAAATAGGCGGAGACACGAAAAAAGTGAAACATTCAGTTTGTTGTCAGTCAGACGACTCACAAAACGATGAAAGATCGCCACTACGCTTCGTATAAAATATAAAAGTTTAAAAAAATATTGATGGGGCAAGGAGTCTCGGGAAAATATATATATATGACAACGACCACTACCAACATACCAACAACCAACATATTCAAGTGTATAATACAGCAAAAACAACACAAAAATTTTTTATTTTTTGAACGCTGATAGAAGAAAATAAAAATAGAGAGGGCGGAAAAAGAGAGAAGAGAAGAAAAAATGGAATGTGTTTCGCGAAAGGGTTTTTTTTTAATAAAAATATTTTTGTGCTCTGATTTTAAACCGAAAAAAAAAACTTTTTTTGTGTGTATCTCTTTCTCTCTTTTTTTCTCTCCAACACATTATTAGAGAAAGGTTTATTTTTACAGGTGACGACGACGGTGGTACCAGAAGAAAGAAAAGTGACCAAGAAAAAAAGAAAAGAGAGAATGCAATACTTTTTTATGTCCGAAAATTCACTAAACGTTACTTTTTCCATTTTGATTTGTATGTGTATGTGTATGGACAAAAATGGTGCGTATTGAGAGACAAACAGTTTGTTGTCATCAAAAAAAATATAAAATAAATGGAAAAAGAGAGAGTTTTTTATTTATGGAGTGAAGTGATTGATTTTGAAATTGGTGAAGAATGAGAATGAATTAAAAAAATACATAAACGGAGAAACTAATACATACATAAATAATATAAGAATGGACTAATATGGTTTTCGGAAATAATATTGTATACATTTGTGTCAATAATACTTTATAGGAAAGGTGAAGAGGAAAAAATAGTAATAAAACCAGAGGAAAAAAAAGTGTAAAAGGAAAAAATACTAGTGAGTATCATAATAATTTTTTGATTATTTATTCTCTCGTCATTGGAGGTCATAAAAAAGAAAGAGGATTACCGATACGGCAAAGTTTGCTTCAAAAAAAAATTTTGAGTGGTGCTTTTTTAAATAAATTTAAAAAATAATTTTTCAAAAGCAATAAAAAAATTAAAAATCTCCAAAAAATCTTTTATCGATGAAAGCTGTTTTCAAATTCAGTTTAAAACATCATTTTTTTAAAACCACAACAAAAACATTGAATTCATGTTTATTGATTTTAAGCATCGTTGAAAATGTTTTTAATTTTTTCACGCTGATGTGATATGACTCTTTTTAAACCATCCCATCATTTGTGGAAAATAAACGTTTAAAAAAATAAATGCCAAACATAAACCAAAAACAACCACGTCACCACAAATATTTGTAATTCAAGTTTCACCGAGAGGAAAAATAAAAAATCTGAAAAAAAATATAAAACAATTGAAAAACTCCTTTCTGCTGTTTTTTTTTTTTTTATTTAATTACCGTTTTCATTTAAAAACGTTTAAAATCAATTCGGAAATAGAAAAAACACTTTTTCTTTAAATGAAATGGAATTACAAAAATTCTCAAAAACAAATTTGGAAATTTGAAAAAAGAGAGAATAATGAAAATCGGAAGTAAAAAAATGTTATTAATAGCAAACATTTTAGCGACGACATAGTAATTTTCAACGAAAAATGAAGATTTTTGTTGTCAAATTTTTTTAATTATATTTTTTAAAGCAAAAAAAATGAAGAGCTGCTAGCGACTCTCTAACATCCATCTCTTGGTAGATTATTTTTTTTGTTCATTTCAGCCGATGCAAAACGATAACTATCAAGAATGGAAAAAAGGATAAAACCACCGCCCTCGTGTGTAATGTTTTTGATAAATCAGATGAGCAGAAGCCACACCATTGTTCAAAAAATAAAAAACTATTTTCGCAACTTATTTTATTTATTTATCGAACAAATAAAAAACAAACATTTTACAAAGCAATATAAAAATCAAAAATACAAAATAAAATAAATCAAGCCATTCATAATTTATTATTTATTTATTTATTGAACGCCTAAATATTGTTGTTGAGTGAGATTATAATATTTTCCTTGTTGTTGAACTAATTCCAAATGAGTTCCACGTTCGCGAACTTTGCCATTTTCAACAAAAATAATTGCATCCGAATTTTGGATTGAACTTAATCGATGCGCAATTGTAATACACGTTCGACCCAATCGAGCTTTATCCAATGCATCTTGAACGGCCTAGAAATGAATAAATAATTAATTAATTAGTTATTAATAGAAAGGGTTTAAACATCGTAAATTATATTATTATTTATTATTATTTATGGCTGAAATCATAAAATAAAGAGATATCATAACTATTACAAGGCTAAAAGCCTAAAAAAGGTGGAAGTTGAGTCTTGAGTCAATAAAAGCATGGAAATCATGAAAAGTTTGAGTCAATAAAAGAATGGAAATCTCAAAGATTCAAGCCGACTCAACTTCGCGCCCCAAAAAAAATTTTTAGATAAAAAAGAGTAGATTGGTTTAATGTGATTTTTTTTTCTTTACATCGTGGAAATGTTTGTTCACAAGCTTCGTGTTAATAAAACAGTGAAATAAAGTTGTTTATATTCAATAACGAGAGGTAATGAATAAATCTTTTGAACATATTTGTAAACTTTATTTATTATACGTTAAAAAAAATCAAAAAGATTTCAGATGACGAAAAAAATGGAGCTTCAAGTAGCGACAAAAAGTTAAACAAATACAAAAAAAACATTTTTTGATGTTGAAATATGTTTTTGGATGCTATTTATTTTAAATTGATTTAAAAAAGTTAAAAGTAAAATAAAAAACTTTAATTAATAAACGCTATCAAAGCATTAAAGCAAAGTTAGTATCGTCAGAAAAATTTAAAAAAGGAAGAAAAAGAGAAATTAACAGATCAATTAATGCGAAATTAGGAACTAAGTATGAAGAAAAAATTTCGGCTATATTTTATTTAAAACAATAGTAAATGTAAAAATTTATAGCAAAAATAAAATGAGGTGGTGCAAAATTTTTTTTGGGGCGCGAAGTTGAGTCGGCTTGAATCTTTGAGATTTCCATTCTTTTATTGACTCAAACTTTTCATGATTTCCATGCTTTTATTGACTCAAGACTCAACTTCCACCTTTTTTAGGCTTTTAGCCTTGTAATAGTTATGATTTCCATTCTTTTATTGAGCTCGAAGAGATTTATAGATGTAATTTGAAAATTTAAAAATCAAATAAATAAAAGAAGGTGTTTTACTAGTGTATTAGTATTTATTTTAAAAAGATAAATGGAGAAACAATAAACTCTCGATAAAATAATACTTCGCAAAAAGTACCTGACGGTACTATCTGGCCAAAGGGAGAAGTTGGAAGTAAAAAATTGTAGCATGGGAAAAATCTTGAATTTATATAAAAAGTTTTAATGCAAAGCATTTTTATTAATAACTCCAGCTTAATTAAAATTTCTAACTTAATTTTACAGTGACCAAAGAGTGTGTAGTTAAAAAGATTCACTTTTACCTTGGTATTTTGCGTTTGCAACGGACTCAATTCAAATTTTAATAGTCCTAATCTTTATTTCTTTAAAGGCACATGAACGAATTTCCCTTCTTTAATGAAAAAAAAATGCATGGGAAATAACGGGGATGTTTTACTTTTAACTTTTACTGTAAAAATAATTCCTTTAAAAACCTAAAACTTACTACTAAATATCGGAAAATAAAGCTCGGAAAAAGCGAAAAACGTTCTTCCGCCCTTCGGGCGAAAGAAACTTTTTCTACTTTTTCTCCTCGCATATATGTAGAGAGAAGAAGTTTGAGTCAATCACCGTTTTTCTAAAAGTTCTATAGTTTTAGTTAAATTTGCTATGGAATAGCCCTTTCAAATACTAATCCAATCACATTAGAAAAACATAGTTTACTACGTGTCACAAATTTTTACTTTAAACTTTTTTGTTTTGTTACTTTTAATTTAACTCCTCGTGATTCATTCAATTATATGTTTGGATATTTGTAATGTTCGAAAAATATAATCTGCCGCCGAATTCGATTAAATTTTATTTTTTCCCTCTTCTAAAGATTAAGAAAATGATTTTAATGCATCAATTAAAAAATTTTAATCTGAACAAAATGTTATGTTCTTTGAACCTTGAATTAATAACAATTCATGACAATCCATAATTTATACTTTTCTTTGTTTTATGGATAAAAGCATTAACGTTTAGGTGCAAAAAAACAGCCTTCAAATAAGTTTAATATGATTAAAAATTACTTCTTATTTTAGAAAAGCAGCGCTAAATTAGCTTCAAAAAACAATTCTCAGAAAATAATATCAGGATTTTTAATAAAGGAGAAGTTGTGAAAATTTGGGAAAATATGGGGACTTGCTTAATATAAAGAAATGGAAAATCAGTTTTTAGATAAAGAATTGTGACCTCAAAAAAACTCCTAAATTTATTTCAAAGATCTAGAAATAACAAATATTTGTCGTTTCAAATGCAAAGAAACATATACCAATATTTTTAAAATTTCTAGTTTACATCCTACAATGTTTATTAATAATTATTATTACATTAACAAAAGGGTTTACTATAAATAAACTTTATCCGACCAAAAAAATATTTAATATCATCGATCTTCATCCATTTGCAAAAACATTAATTCAAAATATGCGGTTTCTCTTTCCTCTTTCGATTGAGGCATTTTTTCGCGCTAAGATTTGTGACATACAAACAAACAAACGGCTTTTATCTTAGTTCGCGATTCGCGAACTCGCGAATAATACTTTCGTGGCGGGACCATGCATTTAAATATCTTAATTCGCGAACTTTTCCTTTGATGGATTTTTCGCGGATTTTTACAGTAATTTCTCAATAAAATTACTTTTTTTAATAAATAAATAAATAAATAGCTACTTGAAGAAAGGACCTAGCTAATAAATATGGTTTTTAATTATTATTAAACCAGATGCATTGTTTTTGTTTTATTTTTGCGTGTGATTATGTATTTATTTACTACCATTTTATTTTCAGATTGATTTTACATCAAATATGGCTGGAAATTAGCTCATACTGGTGCGATAGGTTTACATTGAGAGCAAAAGAAGAAAAAGAAGCCTTCAAACTTGGTATGAGCGTTCCCAGTTATCGAAAGAAGCTTAAACAACAACAAAGACATGGTTTTACTGGAGAATCAACAAATGAAAAGAAACCTAAACAACCATCTGATGCTGGAATGAGAGAATTTGTACCAATAGCTTAAACTCCAACTAAAGTAACAGCATCTCAAATGCTTAAAGGAAGTATTACTCTTGAAGATGAAGTTCAAATTGCTCGAGCTGAACAAGAAATTCTAAAACGTTCTGAAGATGGTAAACGAAAAAAAAGTGAACAAGAACAACAACGTGATGCAATAACACCTAAATCTGGTGGCAGTGGTGTTCAACTTGTTAAAGATGATAGCACTTATGGTTCTTTGATTGTTCCTGGATCTGTTGATATTTCATTGAATTCTAAAAAGCCTAAATAAATTGTTTTTTGTTTGTATTTGCTTTTGTTTTTAGTTTTAATAAAGTTTTATAAAAGTGTCTTTGTTCATTGATTTTTTTATTACTCATTTGCTTTTTAACTTTATTTGATTTGAATCTTAAGTGTTTTATTTCATTTTTGGCTGGTTTTATCCACTTAACATTAAAGCAATGCATATTTTATAGTATGCTAATTATTGTTGTATTTCTTTTATTAAATCTTTCCATTGCAACTAATTATGACTTTGATACACCTTTTGAATATCATATTAGGTCATATACTTGCTTGCTATCGGCAAAAATAAAAGTGTGAAGTAATAAAATATCAAAGAAGTGATGAAAGAAATCAATTATGCGAAAAGCTGTTAATAAAAGTGTCTCAAAGGCAATTAAGAATAATTTTGCCAAATACAAAGCTATTACGAATTCTGATAAAGATTCAGATTCAGATTCATTCAGCTTATCATCTCGTTAGTGAACAATTTATTACTTATTTTTCAAGACTTGGCTTCAATATATTTATTATCTCCCCATCGAAGAATTTAATTATTTTTTTTTTTGGTTAAAATGAAGATGCTTTCTATGGCTTTAATAGCTTCAATGCTTATGGTTTATGGTAATGCCAGAAGCATCAAAAACTTAAAGAACAAAGAAACCCGATTTTATGCGCTTCCTGACGATGTTTTTCTTAATTCAACCGTTGGAAACATACAGTTAGTTTTTTTTTCTCATATTGGTGGCATATTTAAATAAATTATTTTAGATTGTTTCAAGAGCATATAATTTATGATGATAAGATTAAGCTCGATAGCAAAGATTTGAAAATTGACTTTCCCCAACAAATTCATGATATTTCAAATTTTTCTATTAGAAACGCTCTTATTGCATATGCTAATGATGAAGTTCGTGAAGCAAATAAAAGATTGTTTAATGAAAGAAGAGTAAAATGCCAGAAGTTTGACCATCAAAAGGAACGAATTATAGGAGAAATATTAGGTGGTGCTGCATTAACATTATCTATTTATACTCAAACAAAAGTGAGAGAACAACAATCGCATCTTGAAAACTTGGAACAATCTTTAAGAATATTGGAAGGATTGCATGCAGCCGCTATTCAAGAATTAAAAGTAATGCAAATTATTAACGAAGCAAAAAATGTTATTAAATCGATTATCAAAGATCGTGAGGATGATATGAATCATTTTTACGACAGCATTTTCGAAAACTTTTTGCACAAGCCAGAAATGTTCCCCGGTTCCGTTCATCTTAAAATTAGGGATCAACAAGAAGGAACTCCAGACTTTTACAAAATAAATGTTATTCATTGTTCTCCATTCCAAATGCATCTCAATATTATTAGCTATTATACACAAAATCCAATTAATGCAGAAGTAATAGAGGTTTGTCACATAATTTTTCAAAATCAAGTTTTAAAATTATTTTTTAGGCTGATCCTCTTGGTTGGTTTGAAAAGGATCAATATGTTGAACCTACCAATTTGTGTAAAGAATTTATATTTACCGACGACACATGGAAATGTTTTGATCATAAAGATTGCGCATTTACTTATTTTCCCAATGCCACCCAAAAAATTGAATGCTTGGATACCGCTGCTTATACTATGTCACGATGCACTCCCTCAACTCCACATAAATGTAATCTTCTTCGAGAAAATGTTACTAGCAATGTAATTAAATGGAAGCTACACGGAGATGTTTATGAAATCCTCACCAAAGTTCCACATTTTTATATTAGTGGAGATAATAAAAGAACTGAGCATCATGAAGTCCCTGCCAATGGAAAATTTTTAATCAAACTAAATGAACAAGAAAAACTTACAGTTGGAACTATCCAACTCCATGGCGTATCGCAAGGACAAACAATAATGTACCAAGCTGATTTAAATGTAAGAGTTATTTAATTTTAAAAAGTATGAAATAAGAGCATCTTTCAGATAAACCTTACAAATATTGAGCATGAAATAGAAAAACTTAAAAATTATACAGATGCAGTCGGTGCCGGATTAACAAATTTCGATGACGTTATTAATAATGGAACAAACTCTTCATCGATATTTGTGGAGATGCTTGGAGATTTTGGAAAAACAGTTGGCAAATTTTTCTCTAAAATTATGGACCTCCTTTTCAATCATTTTATTTTTACTATCGTTTTAGTTAGTTTTATTTTAGTAGCCGTGGCTATTATTTATTTGTTTGTTTTACGAAAATGTTGTTGTGCAGTTTCGTTTTGATTGATTAATAAAATTTGTTTGTTTTTTATTTTGAACGTTTGATTTTATTCTTTGAAAAGAATGGGCAATTTATTTTTGTGCCTTTAAATATAATTTTAATAACGAGTCATGATGGGATAGCATAAATCTAAGGAAAAGCAAAATGATCATAATCAAAGCTAAACAATGCTTTTATTGTAATTTGCATGCATAAAACAGCTAATAAATGCGCATACGAGCGGCTTCAAAAGATCTATAAGATCTGATCCAACGATAGCAAGGAAAAGATCCAAGGATTCAATAGTAAGGAAGAGATCCAAGGACCCAATAGCAATAGGAGGATCAAAGGAAGCTTTAAAAAATTCTTTGAAATTAATCAATTCAAAGATAATATAAGATTCTATAATAGTGCGCATGCTTTTGCTTCTTTTAATAATTATATCGTTCATTTTGAAATTAATTGTCTACGACCATGGAAAATTAAAAACTCATTTTTTATTTTGCAATGAAATAAGTTACATCGCGATCCGAAGGACCGTGGAGGCCCTAGTTTAAAATAGAAAACATTTGCCGTTCTTTGCTTTAATAAGAATGGTTTATTTTCAATGATTAAAACGAGGTCTCGATTATAATTAACTGTCTTTAACTCAATAATGCAAAGATCCAAGAGTGATGGAAATGCCTTACACCTCCATAGTTAGACCACAGTTGACTTCAAATAAGAAAAATCAAGAGGTTCACCATCTTTTTACTTTCACGTACTTTGGTACATAATAAAGAGAAGCTTTGCTTATTTTTTATTACATATTAATGGGATTTTTTATTGCTAAAGGTGGTTGGGAGTCATAAACTTGTGCTTCCACTTTATTTTCTTGGTCCTTCTTTTTAACTAAAGTTTACTTATTTTTAAATTAAATATATTATATAATTAAAGCTCCCAAAACCGTATCTTTGTATAAGCGCATTCAGGGAAGGGCTTCAGCGCTTCAAAGAACCAAATGTTCGATTAATTTTATAAAAACATTTGCAATAAACAACTTTCTCAATTTCTGATAAAAATTATTCATAAACGCGTCATTAATATAAGAAATGATTAATATTTTTACAGTTTCTAACTCGCTTGCGAAATGCTTTTGATTTAAAAATTTTTTTCACCCTGAATTAAGCATGCTTTATTTAATTATGATTTAAAATTTTTGTGTTTAAGAATAACAAGCATCAACAATAATTTATTAAACTTAATAACCTTATTCCTAAGCTCTATGATTTTTTCGAAATCCATAGAAGTGTTTTTTTATCGATAAACATTGATTCAATTGCCTTTGAAGTTGCTGTTGTTAATTTTCCTCAAAGCGCATCATCTTTGCTAGTTTTTAGATTACATGATTCAAATAAATAATTTCCCATGCCACTACTAACTCGAATGCTTTGAATAGTCTTCTGGCTTATGAAATTACTTAAATTTAGAAACATGAAAGCCATGTTTAAGGAGAATTTCTTAAAAATGATATAAACTGAATATAAAGCGGAATTTCCCTCCTATCCACTTAGTTATTTCTATTATTATTATTTTACACCAAAACGTTATCATTAAACCTGTTTTGCTCATCCATGCTTATTAAGGTTCTCATCTCAGTGATATTTGGTTATGCATCCTCATACTTGTGAGGCTGAAATACATACTTTTGCTTTTAATCTCGTTTTTTTGCGATAACAATGCTAAACGTTTTACCGAGATTGCAATAAATTACATTTTAAATTTACTTATCTTTGCTCTCAACAGAGAAAACAAAATTTCCTTTTTTCCGAAACAAGCATTATTTCCAACAATTATAAAATTTAAACTTCTTTTTGACAAACGAAGGTAAATAAATGTAAATTTTTTTTATCAATAATATAACAATAAAATATATAAACAACGACAAAAATAATTAGCTTTCGCATACAAAATTAACAAGCTTAACTTCTTTAGCCAATACAAAAGAAGCTTTTTGAACGGGTTTCCAAAAATTCTTTGTTACGATTTTTCCAGCTTGTTTAATAGCGTAATTAGTAGAGCTATTTCCAACTTCGATAAATAAAGGGCAAATCTTAAAATTATTTTATATTTTAGTAAACACAAAGCATATGGGACTGGACTTACTTCCTTCGCTTTATCCAAATCTTTAAAATCAATACATGTGATAATAATAGAGGCAATTCTTGTTTCTTCCCCAATTTTTCTTACAATACAAATAAAACTCTCTTTACACCATTTTCGTTTTTCAAGATGAGCAAGGAGTTCATGGTAAGTTTGAGGAGGTGTAGTATATGTATTATTTACTTCCTGTAAAAAAATAATAACTATAATAAAAATAAAAATAAAAATTAACGTACAATGCATAAATGCTTATTCAAAAGTTTCTGCCACTTCTTTGACGGCTTAATTCGGAAACTGAGTGATTTGTTTGAAGCTTCAGTTTTTTCAATCCTTTGTTTTAAGCAATTAGTAATAAATTCAAAAGCTTCTGCCATTTTTCAGAGTAAATAAATATTTGAAAGAAAAAATATCCGACTAACTATATCCAATAATATTTGCTTTGAAAGAGCAGCATAAAATAAATATTAATAAATTCTTAAAGAAAGGTGATATCCTTTATTCTCACCATAAATTTGTTTGATTTCTCGCAAACGCATATTGATTGCGCCTTTAGCATTTTTTAACCATATATGTAAGCCCTTTCATTGAATGATGATCGCGAAGTTATTCGATTTATCACAAAGGCTTTATTGACACCTTTTATATTTTCTTTATTATTTTTTGTTTGTGGCAATAATCAGAAATCAATAATCAGAAATCAATAATCAGAAACCAATCAGTATACTTCCAGTGAATCTGAATTTAATTATCTTCTCTTCGCTTCTGATATATTTTATTGATCGTTAGAATTTTCTATTATTCTTATTATTTTTATTTTTGGTAACTATGCATCGTGCAGTTTCTGAAGATATCTCTGGTGATCGTATTTTTGAATCACTAAATGGTTCTCCCGTTAATGGTGATGATGAATCAATGTTCTCTTCTTTTCATTCTTTGGGTGTTAATGATGATTATGAGAAAGTGGAAAAATATGATTTGACTGAATGCATGTTAAGTGTCTTTAATATCCATCAAAGGTTAGTTTATTTAAGCATGTGGCTCAATGGTGATGATTCTTTTTTAGAAACAATAACAAAGTAGTATTAAATGAAGCTCCTATGAATCCCCCAAATAAAAAAGGAATTTATCAATGTATTATTGATGGACAATCTGTAAGAAATATTGATGATCTCAACGTCAATTCTTTAAGTCCATGGAATACAAATGGAAAAAAAGCCAATTGTGATACTGTTTATTTATATCGAAAAAATGGTGGATACAAAGCCACTACTTCAACGAAGAAAGATGCCGAATATTCAGCTAAAATGACTTCAATAAAGCATCCAAAATTCAAACAAATTAAAAGAAGAATTTTTTCGGTAACTGAAAACAAAATCCCTCGCCCTGAAACTTTCGTTGTTATTGTTTATGAAGTTGCTGCTGATTTTATTCTGCCTTCCCCACCGAAGAAACAAAGAATTCTTCCTTCAACATCTTCCGATTTGGGATCTTTACTTCATTCGAGAACCCCATCTGGTGCTGTAAATCAATTTAAAGAAAATGAATCATTTATGTCTGGTCGACAGATGCCTACCAACAGACAAGCTGAAGCTAAAGCCCGTAATATGATTCGAGACCCAGTAACTACCAAAGGAAGACCTCGTTTTGAAAGATCAGAAGAAATACAAAATTTGATAAATGAAGGCTATTTTGTTCAATCCCATTATCAAGGAGAAGAAGGTGAAAGATTTTTCCTTGCTAACAGAACGTCCATTTCATTATTTCAACATTCATTATTACCAAAAACGACTGTTTCAACTTTGGTAAATGACGCTCAAAAATTATCATATTGTGATGACAATGAAAGATTTCAACAAGCTAAAGAAATCATCGAAACAATCTTTTACAAAAAGTACGAAAAAGCAGGCGTTTGCTATGTTGATACAACATTTAATCTTGGACGCTTCTTGGCAACGATTTTATTGTTTTCTTCCCATCATATTTTAAACAGCCAAAATCAACCTGCAGTATTTATTGGGTATGTTATGTTATCCAGTAATCGACGAAAGACTGATTATAAATGGATGAATCAACAAATTGAAAATATTCCTATGCCCAATGGGAAAATTATGCGATGTCTTATTACTGATGGTGACTATGCTTTAGACGAATTTGAAAAAAACCCCATTTTCCAAGAACCATGTGTACGCTTAACTTGTGGTATTCATTTGGAAGAAAATGTTTTGAATTATTGTGATAAGGATGAAACGATTAAAGAAACATTTTTTGGAGTAAATGCTGGAGCAGTTAAAAGAATGGGATTATTTGATGAAAAATCTTTTGAAAGATTTCGTGAAAAAGTTGTTGAGCTAGCTGAAACATCCCAATGGCAACGATATGAAAAATTAATAAGTTGGGCATCAAATGGTGCATTAATGGAACGACAATATCGCCGATACAATTTACATAATAGAATTGCAGCTGGATGGGGCTTTAGAATTGCATCAACCAATGTTCTTGAAGGCCAAAATATGTTATTGAAAGAAACTTTGAAAGATAATTCTCCCACCCAAGATGTTATTAAAGCAATTGGAAAATATGTTGATCGTCAATTATTGAATGCTGGTTCGGCATTAATTAGCGACTACCCATGTAAACTTCGCGATGAAAGGCAATTTATGGGACCTCAATTATGGGCGAAGCTCAATGAAGATGAAAAATTTGCAAGATTGAAATCAATTGGAATGGATCATACTGATTTGATTCCTGGTTTCCAATTGAATACCTTATCATTCCCAAAAAAATTAGCTACAAAATTAAGTGAAGATCAACGACGAGAATTTATGAAGCAATCACAAATGTATTCGGTGCTTGAAGTTCCAACACTCAGAAAAAAAAGCGACCTTTATCATCCAAATACTTGGACTATATTCGGTTTTAACTTGGATGGTCACGGAGCGACGGGTAGAAGTAAAACTTGGACCAAAGTGTACTGTTAAAGGATGAAAATGTCTTTTTTTATAGATGATAGCATCAAGAAAAATGGACGTAATTTGTCTTTAAAGAACCTCACGAAGTCATAATAACGTACATAATTATGCCTATTTCATGACACAACCGAATCTTATACTGCCTTCCCTGTTAACCTGCTATTCATTCGTATCCTCCTAAACCTCTTCTCCATCCCGATAATACACAAAAAATGCAGTAAATCGATTTATAAACAAATAACAAACAAAAAACATTCAATAATAATAACAATGCCTTGGATAACAAATATCAATAATTTCAATAAAACAGATTATTGATTAAGCCTTGGTTGAACAAGTTGAGCCGTTTGATTGAGTTGATGGATCACTGAGAACTTGAGAAGCCTGGGATGAGGAACCATTTCTTTTGCCTTGGATTTCTAAAAACCGAAATAAAGGCAAAACTATATAAAGTTTACATTACCTTTATGAAGATACAAGAGATCAAAATACAAGTCAGCTCGGTTGCCTTTCATTCCAGTAATATCAAGTCCGCCCAGGTGTTCTAAAATGATGTGGAAGTTCTCGAGCTCTGGAGCATATTCAGCGTCGAAGATGTAGTGGATCTCCATCATCGATTGAAGGGCATCTGCGAAATCACCGGTAACCTGAAAAATAACATTTTAATGAATGAATGAAAAAGTAACTTACCTTGAAACTTTGATCATCAATGGACACATAAAAGCTTTTTCCATGGTTCCTATCAAACGCCAAGATCATTCCAGCTTTTTGACCCAATTCTTTCCGAGCATCTGCCATGGCTTGAACACTTATAAAACCCTAAAATGTAAAAAAGTATAATGATAGCATGTTACTGTGAACCTTACCTCTCCTTCAACAATAAGCCGATCAGGTGTGCAGGTTTTATTTCTTCGGCAATAGAAAGGAACAAGATCAATAAGCATTTTGCAGACTTGAAGCATATCATTTTCAATGTCTTGGTGAACATCTTCAAGAAAGATTCCTTTTCTTTTGCCTAGGGAAACAATAGCAGGTGCATAGCGATGTAAAGCCAGGGACACATTGAAGACAGGTTGTTGCTTGATGTTTTCCATAATGTACTTGAAATCATGGTGAAACTAAAACGAAGTAAAATTATAAAAAAATGATGTAAAGATAAGCATACCAAAGCAGCATTTCTGAGGAAGCATGGAAACTTTGCCACCATGGTTTCAATTCTTCGATTACGTCTTGTGAAATCTCTATCCATCGCGTTCAACCATTGGCAGCGGAATTGGCTAAAAAAACAACATGGAAAATAAACGTAAAGTAATTTCTCCTAAAGCAACACTGCGACCGCCAATATATAATTGCTTCTTATCATATATCCGAATATCAACAAATGTTTTGCATCCCCCGCGAATATCCAGCCTTTAACTTTTACCAAAAAAAGCATTTTTCTAACTAACCTTGTGTTTGCAACAAGTTGATCCAATTCAGGTGTTGACTGTGCTTCGGTTATTGCTTTAGCTGCATCGTCAAGATCAAGAGAAATCATTGGAGCCAGGGTTAACTTCGGTTTTTTGAGCCTTGGTGATTCTCCAGCTTTGAGTGCATTTCGAACCCGTCTTTTCTTAACAGCCATCACAACAGCGCTTTGAAATCCATGGACTGCCAATGTGGAAAACCAAGTATTTCCTGTCATTTGAAGCATAAGAGTTATCAATGGATCAAGAGCGTTACTTGGAATTACACTGTAAAACGAATGTGTAGTTTTAAAACAATAAAAGAAAACAAACTCTTTATATGCCTGGGCAAGTATGTCAGTTACAGATTTCTTTGCATACATCCGAGCCATGTTGAGAATAGACAAGTCGAAAGAAGCCAAGGTTTCGTCGCGTAAGAAAACAAGTGAAGCAATGGTTGCTGGTTTTGAGAAAAATTCGATAACATCAATCTGTAAAGATAAGATTATTTGAAAATTATTAAGAACACTTACAGTTTCTACCATTGTTTTTTCAACTGGAATCATCTCCTTGAACGCTTCATCCATAAATCCTTGGTTTGCAATGTATAAATTTGCGAGATAAATTGCCTGTGTTGTCGATTCTCCTCTAAGTAGTTGGCACGGTAAAGCCTTATTTGGAATGAGCATACGTTCGACCAGGGTATGAGTTGTAGAAGCATTGGATGATTCGGTAGTCATTGAAGATGTTTGGTTGTTCGAGCGAGTATGAATTCGAGTTTCTTCACTTTCTTCCATGGTTTCATGTTCTTTTCCTTGGTTATCACGACATAAATCCTAAAACCAATGTCAAAGAATATATTAACAAGTAAAAACATACATTTAGAGAGCCTTGGAGAGAATCGGGAACAGGAACAGCTACTTTTATCGACGTTGTAGCAGTGGTATTCAAAGAGCATCGTGTACCCATGTCAGCCCAGGTATCTTAAAAAGAATATTTATTATTAATGTGTTAAAAGTCGAACAAAATCACCAATAAGTGCAAAATATGTTTCGCCAGCAATCAATTCAGCCATGGAGTTCATTGTCGATATCATCGTATTATCATAAAGGTCCTTGGTTTTCCATTTGATAACAGCTTCCGAATTGCTTGATAAATCCAAGGTTTTCGAGATGTGATGCTGTAGATCCTTGATTGTTGCATTATCGAAACGATAAGTTAACGTTTGAGAACCTTCTGCATCAAGAGCGGTATCAGTAACAACGATTACAACGGTGTTGCTCATGGTTGACACTAAAAAAAGTTTGTTAGTTGTTGAAAAAATATTTTTATTCTCAAAAAAATGAAGAAAGCAAGAAGTTTGAAAGCAAAAAAAGCAAAGACTTCAAAAAGCTTGCAAAAAAAGGGCGCTCGCTACTCTCTTTTTCGCTGTGGGATCCACTTTTTCAAGCATTTTTAAGTAGTTTCATAAGAGTTTCTTCGATTGACGAAATTGCCATAATATGTTTTTCTATTCTATCTTCTGGTCCATCTTCATTAGTTCCAAACATAGAAATATGGCTTCCAATTTCTTGTTGCCTTGGTTCCAAAAACAAGTTTTCATTTAACAACCATTGCTTCCTTCGATGTTCCGACGAAAATGGCTCCATTACTTCTTCCAAGCATTGTTTGACAAAAGGACGATTCATTGGTGGAACGAAAGGATAACAACATTCTACAGCCTCGGTCACACAATCCATAATCAGTTGGCAAACAAGTATTCCACTTTTAATGGTTGTATCAGGATTACTTGAATAGAGTAGCCATTTTTCCATGGAGGTCATAAAAAGCTTCTTTGCCTTGGATTTGAATTCAGCCGTGGGATCCATTGAAACTTCTTCAAAGAGATTATCAAGTATTTGAGAATTCATGGGAGGATCAACAATTTCTGGACCATCATCAAAATCCATAATACTATTATCAATGGTGTTATCGATCCATTCTTGTTCGTCATTTCCTTGGTTTTCTTCATTTCCTTGGTTTCCCACATCTCCATGGTTAACAGCATCTCCTTGGATTACATTTTCTTCAGCAGCTTGAACCACAGGAATGTTATGAAATCGATACAGGTGGTTTCGGAAAGATTCATATCCTTGGAATGGTCGATTACATTCAGCGCAGGGAAAAACAACAATCCCTTCATTTGTGTAATGTTGTTCACGAGTATGTGTCGATAACAATTTACGATCATAAAATTGCTGGTTGCAAATCCCACAAGTAAGCATCTAAAACAAGCTAATGTTTAGGTCGTAAAGTTTCATAGAATAAATATTTAAGTAATAAACTAACGAAAAAATAAAAAAACGCGGATTAAATGAAATATTATTTTATAAAAAATTGATACAAAAATTCCTATATAAAACAATAGAAAATAAAAGTGCAATCAAATCTCCAGAATATTCGTTGAAAAAAAACTTTGAAACTTTCAAAGTTTGAAATTTACAAACAACTACGATAATGGTTCTTTGCGCGAAAAATTGAGTTCGCTTTTGCTACCTTCACTAAATTCTTCATTTCTCTGGTTTTACTTTTTCAATCTTTTGCTTTTTCTTCAATTTTTGATGGCAATTACACTTATATCTTCTGAAAAAACAATGCTTACTTTTTAAACCCTTGTTGGCTTACTTTCGAACTCCATGTCAGCGACTGTAACAACTTTCAAATGCAACAACAAACCTTTAAAATGCAAAAAACGTTGGGTTTAGTCTTATTCATAATCAATTTTAAAATAAACTGAATATTGGCGGTCGCATTTTAGCCAACTCCTTTTCTGTGCAACTGTAAAAATTCCTAAACCCTATCTGTATTTGTTTGTACAGGTAAAAGTATATATTCGCGGAGGAAGCCTAATTAGGTGAAAGTGTTCCGGCTAATTACAAATAGGTGGTAATACTTTGGATTAAGAAATGATATTAGCATTAAACACCATGTCCTTTAATGTTTATGTTTTTTGAAAAAATAACAAGTAACGCTCGTTGTTAATAATTTATGAACTATTCGATGGCTTTTTTTATCTTGCTGCTTGTTTTTAAATCATTTTTTAATCGACTTTACTTTCAGTCTCTTGCTGGTATGCTTACTTAAAAAAACGCCATGGTTTTATTTTTTTCATCTTTTGTAAATTTTTGGTTTTGACCATACAAAAGGACAGTTTAAAACAATTTCTTGACAACTTTGTCTAAAAAAACGGACAATATTATTTGTCCATCAAAAGTTGACTATATGTACGACCCAAAAGCCGAAAACAACTTTGAAAGTCGAAAAAAAACGGGTCCATCAAATTCCGAAAAAGTATTGGACGTTTTTTTTCTGAGTGAAGTGAAGCTAAAACTTATATCGTTACTCGTGGTGCAGAAGTTTTTAAAATTTGTTGTAGTAATCGTCCAATTACATGCCCATGCAAAATAAGTGGAAATCAATTTCTTGTTTGCCCACATATTTTGGCTGTAAATTCAAAATTCCCGAATGAAAAAGTATTAGAAATCAATGAAAAATTCGTGGATGAAGAAACTAATGACCAACGAATTAGAAGACAAATGAAACACACGGATGGCGCTAAACCAGGTACTTCAAGAAGAAGAGGAACTTCAAAGAGTCGAAATTCAACCCAAGTTCCAACTCAAATGGTTGATTTAACTCGAGATGATGATGATGATCAAGCATCTATTAGATCAGAAGTTACCCACTCATCTCAAAGTACAGGAAGGAGCAGTAGAAAAAGAACAGCAAGTGAATTTAGTTCAAGCAAAAATTCAGCGAGCGAAGTTAGTCAATTTGGATTAAGTGTGAATTCAATTACCGATCGATTCAATCATCCATTTCAACGAAGTATATCTACGGCTCAAAGAAATGTTTCCCGACAAAACTTGGATTCAAATCCACTACCACCTACTTCACATCGAACTCCCTATCAAGGTTATATTCCAGAGCCATGGGATCCATCTATTGTTCATGCTTATCGACCACCTCCATCTTACAATAGTTTTGAGCGAAGCAATGGAAATATAACGATTTTCAATTCTTCCCGACCAAGTAATAATTTTGAACTAAGCAATGATAATATTAGATTCGTAAATCCATTTCAACAAAATTATCAATCAATTCCTCGTCCTGTTAACCCTACCATTCCATCATACTCATCATATTATTCAGCTTCAAATGCAACTTCTTTAAGAAGTGCTCCTATTAGCTTGGATCATTCCAGTCCTCCAGCTAAAAAAACAACAAAAACATCAAATGTTATAAAAACCCAGCCAAATGGTAATGTGGAAGGAGCTGTTGAGTAAGCAATTATAATTTATTAAAAAAATTTTATGCTTATTTTTGTATTTTTAGCACTTATTATCGTAATCATATGAATGAACGAATGCAACCGCATGTAAACTACTATCCATTAGGAATTGCAAAGGTAGGAGTATTGAGTGATTGGAAAAAAAGATATTGCATACATTGTTCCCGTAAACTTGGAGATAAGAAGGATACCATTGTAATCACTCATTATGAACCTTATCAATTTGAAAATAAATCCACGAGAGTAATAACTACTGCAAATGGTGTAAGAACATATTGCGCATCTATGCTATGTGTTAATGCTGCTTTCCCATATGCAACCCCTAAATGCTTTGTTAGCGATCTCGATAATGAAGAAACTCAAAAAATCATTCAAAAAGTAATGAAATACTAACTATTTAAATTATTGATTTCCTCATTGTTATTTGTATGTACTATGTTTTATTTACAAAATTTATAAAAATTATTATAAACAGAAACAAAAGTGTTTACCATCTTAATAATTGCCAATCGATGAAAAGGAACAACATAAAAAGCAGCTACAGCATGACTTGGTGCACCTTTTTATTAACTTTGTGAACCATTAAAAAATAGCCGAGCAATAAAATAAGTATCATAAACACGTGCAAAAAGAAAATATCATAAATAAAAACATTGTTAAAAAATAAACTAAAGCAATGCTTCCTTCTGATTTAATAAAATTGAAAAGCTTTCAACAAAGCAATAATTATAATTAATTAATAAGCTAGGTCCTTTCTTCAAGTAGCTATTTATTTATTTATTTTAAAAAAAAGTAATTTTATTGAGAAATTACTGTAAAAATCCGCGAAAAATCCATCAAAGGAAAAGTTCGCGAATTAAGATATTTAAATGCATGGTCCCGCCACGAAAGTATTATTCGCGAGTTCGCGAATCGCGAACTAAGATAAAAGCCCAAACAAACAACAAATAATCCGCCTTTGATTTTGCTCTTTGATTGAGACATTTTCGTTCTAAGAATTGTAACGGAACGACAAACAAACAGACATTTTTTTTTGGACACATTTTTAGTCAAAACTCTCGATCTATAAAGTTTTTTTTTTTGATTTCTTTACAGATATAATATATAGATGGGCACTCATAAGTATACCAAATTTCAGCCATAGTTAATAAACATAAACACATGATTAAGCTAGTTGAAAAAAAAAGAGATCTTGCGCTCCCTAAGTCCCGACCCAACTTGGGCCAGCTTAATCGCATGCAGCACAATCGCTTCGCGATTGTGCTGCATGCTCTGGCTGGCCCCAATGAAAACTGATTATTAATTTTATGGCTTATAAAAATTAGTTTTATTTATGTTTATGGATTTTGAGAAGAGGTTTCACACATTTTAGTGGCTTTATTTTGGTTCGATTAGAATATATTGCAACTATGTTTAAATGAACTTAGAAAATGGAATAGGAAGGTTTTATTCAAAAAATATTCGACGAAATAGAAAATCTCTCAACTTTTTTGAATAATTAAAACTCGCTTTCTTTCCTTCTATCCTTTTATTTGTACCATATTATTAATTTCATTCCTTTCATTGAATTACAAAACTGGACTCATCATAAAAAATTATTACACCCTTTAATCCGACCTTTTCCACCATTTCCGATCATGATTCAAATCGGTAGGTTTATTGTTTCTCGATCTATCACTTTTCTAATTCTTTCTTTTTTTCATTGTAATTTATTTTTAATCAAAAGAATTAATCAATTCATTCCTTCCATTCTTTTTCTTTTTTTTTTGCGTCTCTTTGATACATACCTTTCTTATCTTTTTGATATCTCTTCTATTTTTTTTTTTTTGCGGCTTTGATGGGTGTCTGTCAAAATCAAAGTCAAAAGAAAAAAAATGCCTTAAACTATTTTTTTGTTTGAAGGACATTTATTTGTTTTCTTCTTCTTTATTTTGATGGTAAACAAAAAAAAATTTTTTGCAGCATAAAAAAGAAGCGATGATCAAAGAAAAATATATGTAAAAATTGGGGGCAAGCAAGAAAAAAATTTATTGATTGTTTGCAAATGCAAAAATTAGGGGAAATATTTTTTTGATATATCTCGAAGAATATCCGTAAACGAGTTTTTAAAAAATCGTTTAAAATGGGTTATTTTTTAAATCCAAAAGCAAAATTCCAAATACCAATACTATCACCCGATTGAGAAATGAGCTACAACTTCCAGACCTTTCAGAAAAAATGTCAAATTTTTTAATTGGATTCTGCATAATTTTTATTTGAATTTATAGTTTTTTTTTCTTCAATTGCTGCTTTTACAACAATAAAAAAACGTTGCAAAAATTAGAGCTGTTTTTTTCTCTTTTTATTCTTCTTTGCATAATATTTATTTTTTTGAAGCCAGCAAAAAAACAATGATGACGGACAGCGGCGCCAACATTTTTCATCATTCACGTTTGATATATAAAAAAGACATCGTTTTTTTTTCTTTTCGTGCGTTTCCTGTCTGTTTTCTGTCTGGTTATTTTTTTGATTCTAAGCATTAAAAAGGAAACAAAAAACTTTTCGTGCTGCTTTTTACAAGAAAAAAAATACTATTTTGTACATCAATTTTTCTTTCTTTCGTTTTTTTTCGTTTTGGTCATGAACGAATGTGAAAAAGAAAATATGAAAAGAAAAATGGGGACAGTCTTCGAGCAAAAAATGAAAAACTAAACACATTCATGTTTTTTAGTACCTGGCGCAGATTTTTTTTCATTTTGCGAAAAGTAATTAACTAAGCTCATAAAACTTTTTTTTGTAAGAAAAAATGAGATTAGAAAGAAAGGAAGCAAACTGGAAAAAATAATTTATAAAATGCAAACTAACTTTTTCTGAGTTTGAATCTAAAGCTGAAGTGGCTTCGTCGAGGAGTAAAATTTTGGGTTTTCTTATTACGGCTCTTGCAATAGCAATTCGCTGTTTTTGTCCTCCACTTAATTGTGCACCCTTCTCTCCGAGAGGAGTGTCATAACCAAGAGGTAAAGTGGAAATAAAGCTTGCAGCATTTGCAAGATTTGCAGCATCAATGATTTCATCCATCGAAATTTCATTTAAATTTAATCCATACGCAATATTTTCTTTTATCGTTCCTGAAAATAATCGAGGTTGTTGTTCCACTAAAGACATTTGCCTTCGAATTTCCCAAAGATTAAGTGATTTTAAATCTTTTCCATCTATTTTCTAAATAAACAAATAAATTAGATAAATATATTTTAAAAGAGAGAAGACATACAACTGCTCCAACCGATGGATCATAAAATCTTTCTAAAAGTGCTATAACCGTTGATTTTCCTGAACCTGATGGACCAACCATGGCTATAGTTTGACCGGGTCTCGCTTGGAGACTTATTCCTTTCATAACCGCATGTTTGGGTCTCATAGGATATGCAAAATATACATTTTCAAATGTTACATCTCCTTCAATCGACTAAACAAAAATATTTTTAAATATGAATTTTATCAGCAAAAATAAAGTCCTACAATTCGTTCACCCGAATCAAGTTTACCAGTTCTTGGTTGTCGATTAATTATTGCATACATTAATGATGCAGCTAATCTGGATTTTACAAATTCCGGGAAGAATTCAGTGGCTTGAAGGACAGCAATCGCACCAAAATACATTGTTTGTACAACTCTAAAAAATTATTAAATTATTTATTCCTTAATGCAAACTTTAATTTTTTTTTCATAGCAAAAAGCTTACTGGAAAAGAGTTATCTTATTTGTTAATCCATTGATAACAAAAATGAATCCCATCATATAACAGAAAGCCAGGGTAAAATATTGTAAACCATGGGTTGTGGCAAAATTCAAAGCTTCTATTGGAGCTTTTCGAGTTTCAGCTCTTTGTCTTTTTAATGAGCAATCTGTGAAAACTTGATGAACAGCGAGTTCAGAAGTTAAAAGTTGAATGGTTCGTACATTTTCAATGGCTTCAATCGCCACCTAAAAAAATACAAATATTGCTTCATCTTTTTTTTTAATTTAGTGGAGTCTCTTACTCGTCCAGCTTCATCACTTTGTGCAAATTTCACTGCATGTGAATGAGCAATTTTAGCAATAGCAAATTGAAAAATTCCAAGAAATACAAAAGCTAAGGAACAAGTTAAAGCAAATTTCCAATCCATAAAAACCGAAATCACCACTGCTGCAAGAAGGGCCAAGATGCCTTGGGCAACTCTCGCCAATCGAGTATCCATGGAAGCTTTAACATTTGGTGCATCAGTGGCTAATCGAGTAATTAATTTTCCGGGTGTGTGAGCGGGATTATCAAAATATGAACCATCTTGGTGGATAATACTTCGAAAAGCTCGAACTCTCATAGACATAGTTAATTTTTCACCAATTTTTCCAAATAGATATGTCTTTAAAAGGAAATTTTTGGTTTAGAATTACTTTTCAAGAATTACTAAAAACTTACAGTAGCAAAAGATGCAAAAAGAGCAACGACTCCAAGAGCAACAAAAAATAAGAAAAACATAAACGCATCTCCAACATTATCCTTACGTCCATCTTCAAACATTTGAAAAGCTTGTCCATAAATGAAAGCGTTTACGGGCATAGCTAAAGCATTAAAAAAACATATGGCAAGAGCAACTCCAAGCAAAGGCCAAAGTTCTTTAGCATCAAGAAAGATTTGACCGAATGAAGCTTTTTTATAACCGGATTTTTCAAGTTCAATCTAAAAAATAATAATCAAAATTTAAATATTCTTCCACAAAATAAAAAAAAATTTGGTATTAAAAAGAAAATCTTACATTATATGCTTCTGTTTCAGCATCACCCATATGATCGGAAGCCAAAAAATCTCTTTGAAATGATTGTCTAACTGATTCTCGAACTTGTTTACTTGCAAGTGTCAAATTAGCTGAAGGTTTATCAGGGGACATTAAATTTTCTTCAATGCTTCCTCCTTCATCTTCTTCCGAATCAGCCTTTTTTTCATCATCGTCTCCATCTCCCATATTTAATTCTTGGGCTTGAACTAATTTAGCGTATGCTCCTTTTCGAGCGAGTAAATCATTATGAGTTCCCATTTCCACGAATCTTCCTTTATGCATAACAATTATTCGATCTGCATCTCGAATAGTTGAAAGTCGATGAGCAATTACGATGGTGGTTCGATTCTTGGATGCATTATTTAAAGCTGCTTGAACCATCGCTTCTGAATGAGTATCCAAAGCCGAAGTGGCTTCATCGAGTAATAATATTTTAGGATTTCTTGCAAGTGTTCGAGCAATAGCTATTCGTTGTTTTTGTCCTCCACTTAATTGAACTCCACCTTCGCCTATTCGGGTGTTATAACCCTCGGGCAAAGATTCAATAAAATCATGAGCATTCGCCATTTTACAAGCTTCAACCATTTCTTTTTCCGTTAATGAATCACATCCAAGTTTAATATTATTTTCGACAGTATCATTAAAAATGATGGGTTCTTGTTGCACTGTTCCAATAACAGTTCGAAGCCATTTAACATTTAATTCACGAATATCAACTCCATCGAGGCTTACGTTTCCAGTTTCAAATTCATATAATCTATTAAGAATTCCAACTATCGTTGATTTTCCTGAACCCGATTGTCCAACCAAAGCTATGGTTTGTCCGGCGTTGCAAGAAAATGAAAAACTTTTAAGGACTTTAGTTTCAGGACGCGATGGATAACGAAATGATACATTTTTAAATATTATTTTTCCTTGTAAATCATAAAGCTTTCTTCCTTGAGCCGAATATGGATCAATTTTGGGGATTCTTGAAATTGTTTTATAAACTGAAGCTGCAGCCACTCTCGCTGTTAATAATACCATTAAATGGGGTGAAGCATTTCCAAGGTGATATGCACCAGACATAATTGCCATGAGGACTATGAACACATCTCCAGGGGTTTTAATAATTCCAATGGAATGCAAAAATGTTCCATAAAGCAATGCTGAACCCATAAAAATCATAACCAAAGCTAACATGACGCCCGAAAGGGCGCCTGTATACACAGCTTTTCTTACACCAGCTTGCACTCCACGTTCTAATTCTTTTTTATATCTTGCAACCTCAGTTTCTTGGGCATTAAAAGCTGCTACAGTTCGATAAGCGGTAATGGCTTCCTCAGCTATGCAACCCGCGTTTCCATAAACTTCCATTTCATCCCTTGAAGCTTTACTAATTTTCTAAAATTGTTTTTTTTGTGAATATCCAAATTTTATTTAAACTTACTCTTCCAGAAAAAGCCATACAAAAAGTAATAATTGGAGAAAAAATCATTAATGGTAAAGCCATTTCCCAACTTACAACTAAAGCCACAATTATTCCAGTAATATATTGAACCATATTTCGAGTGAGTAAACCAAGTTTATCTCCAATTCCTTCATAAATTCTTTCAATATTACTGAAAAACAAAAAAAGTTTGGGAATTTTAATTGCTTGGTTTTTTTCAACAAATTAAGAAAATTTTAGTTAAATCATTAAAAATATGAAATCAAAAACTCACTCATTTAATTTAGTATTCAAAGCGCCAGAATGATTCTTTTCAAACCAAGCAGGATTTTGTCGTAAAATCGAACGCAAATATGCATTTCGAATTCTTCGGGTTATTCTCGTGCATGCTATATTGAAACATAAAAATTGGGCAAACGCAATAACCACAAGGAAAGCTCCAATCACAACAAAAAGGATACAAGCTTGAGTGCCTTCAGCAAAAAATTGTGGATCATCTATTTCAAGGAGAAGCAAAGTATTTGCAAGGCGACCAGATAAAATTGCAAACACTGGTTGACAGATGCCACAAACCGCTGCAAGTAAAAGGCCAAGGATTACGAGGATCTGAAAAAAAGTTTTTTTTGAATGCTTGGGGAATTCCAGAAACTTACAGTATCAGTTCGACTGCCATATTTAAACTAAAATAAAAATGAAAAATTATTGGTTGAAAATTATATAATTCGAAGCTTTGGAATCGCTAATGCTCCTAAAATTGATTCTGAATAATTTTGAGAAAACTTACCAAATCCCAAAATTTCACTGGTTTTTCAGTTAATATAGCATCAACCAAATCTCTTCGACATAAAAGATAATTAATAAATTTTTCTAATCGACTTTTTTCATATATTTGTTTTGTTTCATCATCATCTTCATCAGCGATACGCTTTTTAATGCTCGCAGTTAAATCATCATCCAAATCAAAGGCGATGTGGCGTTTAACATCTGGAACATCGATTGCAACTTCATGGAATTCTTCTGGCCCCGGTGTTGTCTCAAATTCGGGAGAAACAGATTTATTAAGTTTTGGTGAAGCTTCAAAAGCATCCGATGGAGTTGATGGTGGCACTGTGATATATGAACCCGGGGTTTCAAGACTATGTTGCTAAAAACAAAATTTTTTTTTAGAAATTTTAAAATATTGTATGATTTTCAGAAAAAATATTTACATAAACGAATTTTGGTTTGGGTTGATTATTTATGGATGCAAGTTTAAGAGCTCCAATAAGATCTTGAGGACGTGGAGAAGTGGTTTCTCGGCGCTTTCGCTGAAAAAAAGTTAAAACATTTTTTATAATCAGAAAATTGAATGTTAAGTTCAGGCATTCTACAGTAATATCGTGGCGAAGTTATTTTTAGTTTATTTCTCGAAAGTGATTATTTTGAATGAGTTTTTGTCATTAAAATTTTCACGTTTTTAAGATTTGTAAAAAATCTTTCTAAAAATTTGTTCTTAAAATAAAAATAAAACTTACTTTGTTATCTCTAATATCAGTTCGTTGAATTCCTGCAACTTCAATTCCAATTTGACCTTCACTTTCTGAACCGCCGGTTGAAGCAATTTTAACTTCTTCTTCTTGCTGTTGTTGTTCGCCAATAACTTTTTTATTATCAGCGGGAAGAACATTTTCTTCATTTAATGATGTAGCCGAAGAAGACGAAAAATCAGAATCAGAAATACCTTTGTTTTCAGCATCCTTTGATGCCTTTAATTTTCGTTTTTGGTTCACATCTTTTCCATCGTCGCCAGCTTCCATTGTTTCCATTTTTTCAAATTTTTTTGTTGTTGCCTCTGCCAAAACTTTTGGTAAACCCTCTTTTCGATTGGTATTTTCTTCTGCTGTTTTTAATTGCCAACTTTTTTCTGGTTCACTTTCATTTTCTTCACTTCCATCACTATCTTCGCTTTTTTCACTGATGTTAGACCCATCGTCAGCTTCTTTGGTTTCGTTTTGCTCTAATTTACTGTCTTCCATAATTTTATCCATTTCTTTTGCTTCAGCTTTAAGTAAATTTTTAATTCTTTCAAAATTTTCTAATTCCACTTCTTTATTTTGGATTTGTTCTTCTAAACTTTCATCAATGACTTCGGATACAGTAATATCTTCAAGTTCATAAGGTTGTTTATTTTCAATTTTTTCTATTTTTATTGTTTCTTGATTTTGTTGTTGTTGGATATTTTCAAATTCTTTTGATAATCCTATATGACTTTTATCAATTTTTTTCTCAGCTGAAGATGAATCAGAATCATCATCGGTAGTTTCGTCACTCGAGGTTCCAGATGAAGTCGAAGTGGAAGTAGGTTGATCGTTTGGAGAAGAAGTATCGTCTCCATTACTTTCATCTTCATCTTCCTCTTCCGCCTGATCCTCTTCATCTTCAATTTCTTCAGGAATAATTTTTCCTTCATCAATACCCTTCTTTTTTTTATATGCATCCAAATCAAATCCTAAAATCATTTTATCCGAGACTTTCATCATTTCTTCCGGTCGAGGAGTATCAACTGAATCACTTTCAATTTCTGAGTTATTATTATCTGTCGTCGTCGCCGTAATCGTTGTTGTTGGAATATTTGTATTTGTATTTAAGTTTAAGAGAAGCTTGGGTTTATTAGGATGATGTTCAGGTTCAGGAGTTGGAGGAGCTTTGGAATGTTTATGAATTTCTTCTGGATAAAACCCAAGTACCATTTTATCAAGATTATGTTGGACTTCTTCTGGAGGAGGGATGTCGACTTCTTCGCTGAGGACTACTGTGTCTAAAGATACATTGGAATCTGATGGGTCAGCGGCGACAGGGTTCATGACATCAGTGGATTCTTTTGAGATGATTGATTTTTCATTCGTTTCAGAACTTGGGGTTTTTGAGACTTTTTCTGATTCCTGCGTTGAATCTTCGGGACTATCATCATCATTTGCATCAAGACAAATTGATTCGAATCTATTTTTGGGCAGTTTTTCATTTAAAGTTTTATCAACTTCAGCGACGACAACAGGTGCTTCTTTTTTCCCATTAAATTCAAGATTTTCTGAGGCAATATCTTCCCATTCTTCTGGACTACTGCTGCTACTGTCAAAAAAAGATTTATCATTATCGCTTACTTTTTCTTTTTCTATCGGCTGCTTTTTAATGTTATCGTCGTCAGCCTTTCCACCTTCTATATTCTGCTTCTTCTTGCCATCCTCGTCTTTTTCTTGATTTTTATCATCCATATTTATTATTTTACCAAAATTTAAAATAAATAATATCCACCAAACAATTATAAATTAATAAATTAGATTAATAAAACAATAATATTTTTTTATTTTTTCAAACAATATTTAATATTTTTTTTAGTTTCAATAAAAACTATATTAAAAAAAATAATAATCACAAAGAGTCGTCGTCAGTCAATCACAGTTTCGAGAGAGCTTTTTTTTCGCTATTTTTTTTTTGTTTTATTAATACAATTTAGTTCTTTCCTATGTGAGTTTAAAATCAAACCATTTTTTGGAAAAAACTAACATTTTTTTGTCATGATTATGCAAATTGATTTCTTCTGTTTGACGGTTGTTGCCTTTTATTTATTTATCATCATGTTTTTTGTGGTACTTCTCTTTTTAGGGAAGTTGAAAATATTTTTTGTTTTAAAGTTAGTTCAAACACAAACTAAACAAAATATTATAAAAGCATAAAAATTGTGATTTGAAAGTTGGAAAGTTGGAATTGAAAGTTCATCCAGATCGAAAAAATTATTTCCGTATTTTACTATTTATTTGGCCTAAAAAATGAAAATAATGGCACCACCGTAATAATTTAAATTTTTTTCTTCGAATTTAATTATTTTTAAATCAATTTTTTTTATAGTTTCCTCGATTTTGTAAATGATTAAACAGAAAATTTGTTTTCAAATAAATCTTGAATATTGAAAATTATTTATTTATTAAAAATCTTTTATTAAAACGAAGATACACAAATAAAAAGAAGTTAGGCAAGAAAATACATAAATTTATAAAAAATGGTTAATTTAAATTGCACTTAATTCAGGAAACTAATCTTCATCATATTCATCAACCAAAGGTTGAAGTTGTCTTTCAGCTGCAGCATCATTTTCAACTTGAAGTTCAATAAAAGGTTGCAAAAAGTCAGGGATTTTAGCAGCAGGAATTTTCTAAAATCATTTATTTAAATTAATTTTTATAAACTTATTTTTTGATTTTCTCTTACCAACAAAATTTGTCGAAGCGTGATTGGATTGTAATCAGCCCAATTTTTAGTGTCAACTAAAGTGATAGCTTGCCCTTTATTTTTTGATCGCCCTACTCGACCACATCGATGAACATAATCTCGATAATCCAATGGAAGATCATAATTAAAAACAATATCAGCTGGAACATCGATGCCTCGAGTGAGTAAATTGGTTCCAACCAGAATATTAACTTTGCCATCAATAAATTCTTTAAGATATTGTTCACGTTTATCTTTATCATGCTTTCTAAAATATTTGGGGAATTAAAAATTATATGGTTGTGTTAAAAATAATCGAAAATTGACCATCTGTTTCTTGCAACGAAAAAGTTTTACATAATTCTTAACTTTCGTGGCGGAAGTAAAAACTTTTTTTGTGTTCCTATTTTTAGATAAATATTTTGAATTTTTCGTTGAAAAAATAAGCAACCAAAAACATAAAAACTAACCCATGAATGGCGATGGCATTAAATCCATATAATTTTAATCTTTGAGCAACAATATCTGCCACAATAGTTCGTTTAACAAAAATTAAATATTTCTTTTCTTTCTTTAATTTCTTATCTCTTTGGTTTTTAAAATGCATATAAATTGTATCAAATGGATGATGTGGAGGTTCCGTGTATTCAATGTTAAGGTTACCATTCGCTGATCCATAAACCATTGAACAAGTTTGAGAATTAACAGGCCAAAAAATTTGTGTAATTGATTCTGCAACAGCATTAAATTTTGAACCATATTGAAATTCATATGAATTTGCTTCGTCATAAAATGAAGACAACCCAGGACCATGAGTGGCTGAGAAAAGCATGGTGGAACAATTCTAAAAAAAAAACAATTTTTGGAGGGCTAAGAAGCACGCGAGAAAAAAAATTTGAGGAGGGATTTTTTCTTCGAATATAAAAATGTTTTTTTTGAGATTATTAAAACTTACAAATGCTTCTTTTTGAATATCTTCTAAAATACTTCGATTATCAGAATCTTCGGTCATTTTATCAGCTTCATCGATGACCAAAAAATCCAAATTTTGAACATCGATTTTAACATTTCTATTATTATTTCTTTGATGTTGTGAATGGGTTTTGTACCTTCCAATCGTGCAGATTCCAATATCAAATTCTGCATCTCTAAGAAAACTTTTTCCACCACAAATTAATTCCACATTAATTTTAGTGTCTTTTGTTAATTCTATGGCTCTTTGATAAATATTTACAGCCAAAAGAGTGGAGCACGCGAAAATTAATGCCGTGGGTTTACTGTAACGCAAATTAGATTCATGTTTATCCAAACATTTTTGAATGATTGGAACTAAGAAAGCCACAGTTTTACCCGAACCAGTTTCAGAAATTCCAATAAAATCTGGGCGAGCAATAATTTCATCATTTTTTCCATTGGATAATTTTTTGATTTCAGGAGCATTAAAAAATGTTGCCATAAAGCTTGCAAGTTGGACGGGTCTCATCGCAATAATATTGTGATCCTTCAAATTTTTAACTAACACTCGATCAAGGAAGCCATAAGCGCGAGAAGAATTAGTTCCATCCTTTTTAGATTTTTTAAAATGTTCAAAACACACTTCTTCTCCATATCGATCTGAATACATATCAATGTTTAGTTGAGCAAATTTAAAATCAATTTTCTCAAAATCATATTGATAACTATCGCCTTCTTTAATTCCAAGGAAATTTACGCATGCCATAGCACTTTGTGAACCGCGAGATAATCGAGAATCAACTAAAAGAAATATATATATATATTCAAATTATTTGGATAAAGAAGATTTTAAAAAAGTATTAAACCTCTATCACTATCATCTTCATCATTTTCTGATTCATTGTCGTCATCGTCATCCTCATCAATAAAAGCTCCGGATTGAGCTTCTACCACTCTAACATCTTCCAAGTCGCTAGCATCATGTTTCTGGGAAAAATTTATTTAATAAATCTTTTTAAAAAGTAATATTTTTTAGTTTTATATTCTTACTTTTGGTGATTTTACAGATTTTGATGATAAATTTGGTTGTTGTTGACTTTGAACAGGTGATTCTTCATCTTCTTCTTCTTCTCCGCATGAAACAAAATCATTATCACTACCATCTCCTCCAAACATAATTCTTCTTCTGCAATAATTTTTTTTTTCAAAATTTACTAAATTGCAAAAAGAGAGAGAAAATGAAAGAAATTTTTGTTTTGCGCTAAAGAAAAAAAGGGAATAATATAATTTCAAACTACAAAAAATGTTTATTCATAAAAAGAGAGAGAGAAAAGAAAAGGGCTGCAAAAAATAAAGAAAGAAAGGAAAAAGCAATATTTTTTTTTCTCCTTAGTTGCTTGTTTGTTAACAAGACATTCACTCCGGCTACCTGATGATTTCTCATAGGAACGAACAACAATAATAAATGAAAAATATCTTTTTTTATTTGATATTTATGAATTTTGTCCAAAAGCGTAACAAAATTTTCGTAGACTATGATAGTATGTATAAAAAAAAAAGGAAAAGAAAGCTATAAATTTTTTTTCAAATATGTCAAAAAGCAAAAATTTTAAAATCAGGGCATTAATAACTTTTTTTAGTTTTTGCATGATAAGTAATTATCAAATCTTGATATTATAGTTGTAATTTTTGTTCACTAAAATATTATTCCTTTTTCAAAAAGTACAATAAACAATTGTTTGAGAGAAGATGATGACCCCAAACCCAAAGCACTTCCTTCCAAGTTAATCAATCGATTATTGGCCACAAAGAAAAAACAAAGACAAAGAAGACAATCAGTGCAGCCAAAGAAAGTCGCAGTTACATTTTTATTCCATTTTTTTTTTATTATCAAATCCCATCGATTTCCTGGTTTTTTTCTTTTAAAATTTAAAAGTATGAATAATTTATTATTCAAAAAATTATTCACTGATTCTGCTGCTTTGGCTTCAGTAAATGCAATTTCTTCAACCGCGTTTGCTTCAACTTCAGCCTCAGAATCTTCTTCATCAGTTCGACCATTCACTGAAATTCCTGGCCCTAAAGGTATTCCATTTTTTGGAACATTATTTAATTATCGAAAACGTGAAAATGTGGAAAATTATGCGGATATTTTACTTAAAATGTATGAAACTTATGGACCCATTGTTAAAGAAAATATTGGTTGGGGTCGAGGCTATGTGGTTCATGTTTTTGATCCAGGTATTTCTTTCTTTCAATTTTTTACATTTTTTTTTGGAATGAAAAACAAAATTTTGGTTTAAAAATAAATATTAATTTTGATTTTCAGAAGATTCAAAAATAATATTTCAAAATGAAGGCAAAATTCCGTATATTACTCCTTTGCAAGAAACCACCCAAATGTATCGAGAAATGAAAGGAATGAATCCAGGTTTAGGAAATTTGTAAGATTTTTATTAAACAAAATTATTTCTGTTAAACTAAAAAAAATTCAAAAATATTTAAGACTAACAAAATTTTCATTATTTATTTCATTTTTAAGAATCTTTGGTAATTTCCCATAAAAATTTGAATAAATTACAAAACTAAGAACCTTTTAAATCGATATTTTTCGATTATTTAATTTATTTTCATTGTTTTTAAGAAACGGTGATGAATGGTATCGCCTTCGAGCGGCAGTTCAACAAGCCATGATGAGGCCTAAATCCGTTCAACAATATTTACCCATGGTTAATGCAGTAGCAGACGATCTATGTAAATATATATATTATCAATCAACAAAAAATTCTTCAGTTAATATGCGTTCAATTGCTGGAAGATGGTCGTTGGAATCCAGCGGTTTGCTCGTTTTTGAGCGACGCCTTGGCTCATTTACTTCTCAAAAATCTGAATGGGCTGAATCCCTTGTAAAATGCAATCAAGAAATTTTTGTTCTTTCTGGTTTATTAAAATTTTCTCTTCCATTTTATCGATATTTTTCCACACCAAAATGGTTGAAATTAGTTAAATTTGAAGATCAATTTTATAATGAAGCAAATAGCCTAATTTCTGATACCATTCATCGAGTGAGAAAAAAGAGTAACAACAACAACAACAATAAATCTGAAGAAGAATTACAACAATTTGTTGGATATTTAGCAAATAAAGAAGAGCTAAAAGATCGAGATATTCATGTTATTTTATTATCATTATTTTCTGATGGATTAAGTACAGTAAGTTTTTGAAACTTTTTGAAGTTAGTTAGAATGCTTAATTTTTGACATGGATTCTTATCGCGAAAACTCTTTTTTTTTGTGTGACAAATTATAAATGTAAATTTAAATTTTTATAATTTCAGACTGCTCCAACATTAATTTATAATTTATACAATATTGCAACCCATCGAGAAGTTCAACAAAAAATTCGTGAAGAAATTACTTCAGTTTTGAACGAATCAAAAACCGATGAGATTACGGCCGAACATCTTTCAAAGTTCAATTATTTAAAAGCATGCATAAAAGAAACATTTCGATTATTCCCAATTGGAACAGAAGTTTCTCGAGTTCCACAAAAAGATTTAATTCTTTCTAATTATCATATTCTCGCTAAAACTCCAATCGATATAAATACAAATATTCTTCTTCGATCCACCGAACATTTTGGCCCAGATGCAAATGAATTTAAACCCGAACGATGGCTTCGTGGATCAAAGGAATTTGATTCAAATAATCCCCATCCTTTCATGTTTTTACCTTTTGGTTTTGGTCCTCGAATGTGTGCTGGAAGAAGATTTGCTGAACAAGATTTACAAGTTTTACTTGCAAAATTAATTTATCGATTTCATATTGGATATAAAAGATTTGATGAAAATGGAAAAGAAAACAAAATATCACAAAAATTTGAAACTTTGTTATTACCTCGCGGTGATTGTCATTTTAGTTTTGATCCAGAAAAGTATTATGGAATATCAATGAATTTTAAAGATTTTATTGAAGCATTGCCGAAATCAGAAAAAAAATATGAATAATATTGTAAAGATTTTTTTAAATTTAATTAGAACTTTTTTTTTTGGCAGAAATTTATTAAAACACGTTTTCTCATAACTTTTTTTTGTATTTATTTTCAAGTAAAAAAGGGGTCAAAAATTTTTATATTTTCTTTTTTATTTTTGTGGAAATAAAATTTTTCAAAACAAAAATTGTTTCAACCAAAGAATTTTTTTAACAAATTGAAAGTTCCCTCTTTGAATGAAAAAATTTTCAATTTTTTCAACTTTTTTAATAAATTTTTATTTAATAGACAAAAACTAGTGAACTAATAAAAGTTGGGTTAAATGTTTAAATGGCTAATTACCGTTTACATTCAAAATAATCATAAAAAGCTGTAAATTTTTCTTTTTTTGTTTTTCTTGGAATAATGCCTCTGCTAAACATAACAATTTATTTATTTTTCCTTCCATTTGCAAAAAAAAATTAATTGCATATTAGCGAACACATAGAGACACGGGGAGTGATTGATGATAGCTTGTAATTAATCTTTAACACAAAGATTTTGCTTTAAAATTTATTTTTTCGTTGTTTTTACTTTTTTGATTCTAAAAACGCCGGGAAGCATAAAAGTGCAACACAAAAAAAATTGAAGTTTGCTTTCTAATACTTTCATTTCCAAATTCAACAGTACTAAGAATTTGAAAAGCTATTGTTTAAAAAAAATATATATTAAAGACAAAAATATTTTTTGTTTAAGTACTTCGAGTATATTTCATGTCAATCAGACGCCATTTTAGATATTTTGCGTGTAGTTTTATTATTTTAATTATGTATTTTTATGATTAAAAAATAGCGTTCTCCTTCTTTCCTTAAAAATAAAGAAATAAATTTATAGTTAATCTTTTTCTAATTTTTCCTTTCAAAATATTTTTTTTAGAAAGAAAAGACATCATTTAGCCTTTTCCATTTTTTTCCTTATTTTTTTGACTTTGATTTTATTTTATTTTTTTCCGGAACTCTTTTTCTCATTTTGCTTTTTCTTTAAGGAAACAAGCTTTCTCATGGCTTTTTTTTGCGTCGACCACCATCAAAAATAAGCTAGAAAGAAAGCACCCAATTTTATTTTAAATGTCTCTTTTTTTTTTTTTTTCACATTTATGAACACGAAAAAGAAAAAAAATTGTCTTGCAAAGAATTTTAAAACCCAGCCGCGAGATGCGAATGGAAACAAGCAACATTCAATTTCCGCTGTTTTCTTTCTTTCTTTTTTTTTTCTCCACTACAAACATTAAACTTTATTTTTTATATATATATTCTTTATTTTTTTAAATAAAAATATTATTATAATTATTATCCCAATGGAAGAAGATGATTTAGTTAGTTTAACTGTTATTATAGAATTGGATAATGATGAAGGGCCATCAGGTCGACCACAACTCCCACCAAAACATCAATTTATTCATCCTCAACCAAAACAGCAACAACAACAACAACAACAACATGAAAATTATTATAATGGAACAAATACAGGACTAACTTTATCATCAAAACATTATTTTATTTCTCCTCCTATTTCTGCTAAAGAAGCCTGTCGAATTCCAAGTAATTGTGGTTCGAATATAAAAATTCGAGATTTATCTATTAATTCTCAAAAAATGTTATGTAATCGTTTAAATTCTCCAGCAATAGGATCAATGAAAAATTGGGAATATTTAGCTGCCATTTTAGGAGTATCAAGTGATGATTTATATAATTTTCGTCGAAAGGATGACCCGATGAGTGAAGTTTTAAAGGAAATAGATTCATTACCATTAGAAAAATTAATTATTGCATTGGGTGATATGGAACGAATAGATGTTTTAATAAGTTTGCAACCATATTTAATTGGAATAACTTCGAATAATAAAAAATTAATTAAAAAAGCTAACGATGGAAGAAAAAATAATGGCGAACTTCATCATCCTCAAAATCGATATATTTCAAATGGATTTGATTCAGCTTTAATGGACACAGAAAGAATTGGTTCAAATTCAAGTTTTAAATTTCCATCGAATAACAAAAAATTTGCGATTGTCACTCATCACGAAATCACAGAAAAATCAAATCAAAAAATATTTAAATGGTTTTATAAAAATTTTGAAGATAAATGTGAAATGGAAAATATTGAATTGCTTAATATTAATAATTGCATAGATGAAACAAATATAACTCAAACAGGTCAAAAACTTTTTGAAAATGCAAATCAAATTATTGTTTTTATTGTTTCTGAAGATTATAAAAATTTTATTTCCAATCCAAAAAATAATTCTCGAACGACGACATCGACGAATATGGATTCAAAAATATTTTTAAAACAATTATTTCATCAATGGATGAATGAAGAATATTATTCAAATAGTTGTAGAAATAAACGATTTAGAATTATTTTAAATTCTAAAAGTTCGATAGATTATTTACCGATGGGCTGGGCAACGAATACCATAGTTTATTCATTCCCAGAAATGTTTGATGAATTTTGTAAAAGATTTTTTGAAAAATAAATAAAGGCTATTATGTTTCTTTGTACTGTGAAAACTGTTAAAAATGAGTGATTTTGGTTTTAAACCAAATTAATATTTACTGTCGTTTTTTTAAATACCAAATTTTGTAATTTTAGTTTGCATTTTCCATTTTTGATGATGATCTTAAAATTTTTTTCCTTTTTTATACTGTCTTTCCATTTAAACTTTTTAAAACCTTGCCTGCACCAAAGAAAATTATTTTCAACATACTTTTAAAATAAACTCGAATAGGATCTTTGAGTTTCATTCATAAACTTTCTAAGAGATGTTCTCCACGGTTTTAAAAATTGGGTCAAATCCATCCATACCATCACATTTTTTCGTTTCGTTGAGTTTTTTTAAAGTCAAAAATAAAAAACCAAGGATTTTTTTTTTATTTTATTCTTAATTAATTCCATCATAAAAAATTTGCATTTTATTTGTTTTCGCTTTTGGTTGATTTTTCCGTTCAACCATTTTACAAAAACCACTATTTTGCTCTTTGCCAAACAAACTCACTCACAAATACGTTTTCGTAAATGAGTCAACCAAGAAAACTTAATTAATTAAGTGTTTTTTTCAATTACATATTTATTACATTTTAAGGCCCAAAAAACTTTATTTTTTTAGGAGAGTTGTATTTGGGCGTTAAAAAATATATGTTTTTGAGAGTCGATGGAACAACAAATCAGGTTTTTGTTATTTTTCTTTTTTCCCGTTTTTTTTCTTTTCATTTTCCATTTTCGGTCAAACGAAATTGAAACTCTCTTAATATTACTTTTATTTTTTTATGGCTGACAAAAAAGTCTTGTTTTTTTTCGCGGTGTCTTTTTAAAATGAGAATTATTCTTTTGCTTTTTTTGTATTGTTTTGTTGTTTTTCAAAGAGAAAAAAAAATTTGTAGTAAGAAATTTTCTATTTTTTTTTCACATATTTTCTTTCTTTTTTTCTGGTGGTTTCTTTTATGCAAAAATAATAATAAAAAAGAAAAAGAAAGGGTCATTGATTACTTTGAGAGAATATTTATTTTTGATGATTTCTTTTTTTTCTTGGAGAAAAATGAGGAAATTTTGTGATAAGATAAAAGTTCTGTAAAAAACATGGAAGAATAACTGTGTATATAAAATTTCTTATTATATACCTTTTTTGAGAAACTATCTCTTTAATGGGTTTTTATTAGTCAAAATTATTTGGAATTTATTTAGCCGTTTAAAAAAATATGTTCACTTAAATTACTATTTCTGATATAAAATTTAAATAAAAAAAAGTTTAAAATCCAAAAAAGCTATAACCAAAAAAAGCCGCAATGAGTTTGGATTTTAGAAAGTTATTTTTTTATTTATTTTTTAAAGCTTAAATTCATTGTGCGCAGTTCTAAAATAAATTTTACACTCACTTTAGCGTTTTTCTTATATTTTTTCTCACAATTTTTTATAACTTATAAACTCCATCACCAAAGGCCTCAAAAATTACCTTATATTTTTTTATTATTATTAAATGTTTATGAATAACGGTTTTTATCTTTTTTCGCATCGCGCCTCTCTCTTCACTTTTTTTTCATTGATTCAAAAAAAAATTTTTCGTTGTATTTTGCATGATTCACACTGTTTTTTTTTATCGCTTACATAAAAAATTTCTGAAGAAACAAAAAATATGTATCTTTTCGATTCGATTATTTCAGGCAAAAATCAACTACTAAAAGCAAAAAGCAAGCAAAAAAAACCAAGAATAAAATGCGTCATTTTTTTCTTCTTCTTTTTCTAAATTTTTTTCCAGCGTTGATCATTTGTGTTTTTATTTTGCTCTTTCCATATTTTCCATTTTTCCGGTTACATACATGCGAGGTTCTGTTGCAAAAGTTTTTTTCCTTTTCTTTTTTTCTATAGCCATAACTCCATTTTTTTTTTTGCAGCAAAAAATCATTTTTCACACTTTTTGTTTTGAGAGAGAAAAAATCGGACAAAAAACTAACAAAACAAAAACAGAAGAGTTGATTGGTTTTTTTTCGCGCATTTTTTTTTCTGCTGTTGTTGTTGCAATTTTTTTTTTGCTTGCTTTTTTAGTAAAGAAAAAAATAAATAAAAGGCGATCGATGCAAAGTTCAAAAGTTTCGAAATAGTAAATAAACTCTTTTCTTGAAAAATATATATTTATTTCCTGGGAACATTGGTTATTGGTTTCAAGCTTTAAAAAATAAGAAATGGTTAAATGACAAATATTATAAAAGTTCCAAAAATGGCTTTTTTAGGTTTGAATTTTTTGCATGTTTCATAATTGTTGCTTTTTCTTAAGTTTCTTCGATATCTAACATTCCGTTATGTAAGCGCGAATATTTATTTGTATAAGAAGAAATCGATTTTTTAATTGATTTCTTGCTTTTTCCTATAAACATTTTTTAAAAATATTTTTACCTTTCAGATCTTTATTTGCCTTTTAGGATAGCCCAATCAATAATCAATTTTTTTTGTTCTGTTCACTTTTTTTTCAAGCAAACAACTGATTATTTCGTCACTAAAAAAAAAAGCCCGTTCTTAACTGATTCATAGCAACTATTAAATTTTTTAATTTTCCATTTTATTATTTGTTTTTCTAAAGCAGCAATAAAGACAAAGAAAAATTTTTATCAACTTCCTTTTCGGAATTATTTAATAATTTGAGTTCTAAGAAAGTAGCATTATTGGTTTTGCTTCACTAATAAAAATGGTTGATTATGAAGATGAGCAATATCCTATTCATAAGGTATTTATTTTCATATTTTTTTAAAAGACTCTTTTTTAAAAACATTGTTTTCAGGCAGCATTTCATAATGATGTACAAAGTTTATCAAGAATATTAAATGAAGGAAAATTTGATATTAGTTCACAAGATCCTCATGGAAATACGCCCCTTCATATTGCTACGATGCTAGGACATCGAGGTACATACATAGATTTTGTTTTTGGATCTCAAACATTTGTCTACTTTTTACTATTTTTGGAAGCTTTAATATATAAATAAACGCGGTAATTTTTTTTAGAAGCCATAACATTATTATTAGCTAAAAATGCTCCAGTTAAAATTAAAAATTCACAAGGTTGGAGTTCGTTGATGGAAGCTATAAGTTATGGAGATCGACCAATAAGTAAGCCCAAAGTTTTTGTGATGAGACTTTTTAATTTTGGTTTATTTTTAGTTACTCAAATGCTTCGAAGATTAAAGGTTCAAGCGAGGGATCATTTATCTTCGCGTAAACCACATTTAATGAAAGTATTAAGTTCATTAGATGATTTTTATATGGAAATTAAATGGGATTTTAATTCATGGGGTTTGTTATTTTTACTTTACAAAAAACTGTCAAAAAAAGAAGAAAAAAGCTTTATTTTCATGAATTTCAATTTTTTAAAAATTTTATATATTTATTTTTTTAGTCCCTCTCTTATCTCGAATGCTTCCATCAGATGTGTGTAAAATTTATAAACATGGTACAGCTTTGCGGATGGATACAACCTTAGTGGATTTTAATGATCGAAGTTGGGAACGTGGAGATATTTCATTTATTTATAATCCATCGGTGGAACATCTCAAACAGCATTTAGTTGTTTTGGATAATAAAAAAAAAGTTTATCAAAAACTTAAAAATAGCGAAGTTGAAAAGGATATTGAAGAAGAAGTCGACGTGAGTTTTTCTTATTTTCGCGTCGGAAATCACTGTAACTGAAATTTATAGGTTTTGATGAGCTCGGATATTGTATCAGCTCAAATGTCCACGAAACCCATAACATTTGATCGAACTATGGCAGGATGGTTTTTTAGGCATGAAAAATCAGATATGGTTGGAAATTTTCCAGCAAATTATTATAACATAGATAATTTAATTTTGGTTTCCAAAAAGAGGCGAGAACATTTATCTCCTGATGATATAAAAAATAATAAAACATATTTACAAAGTTTTGCACATGGTAAAAATATTCCAAATGATTCGGATTTGAAAGTGAGTAAATGCTTGAATTTTTTTTTTCATTTTTTGAAAGCATATCTTTTTTTCCAGTCATTTCAACATCGCCCATCATTATCTCCTCCACCTCAATCAAATATTAAAAAATGGGAAGATTATATTTCATCTCAACAATTTCCATATTTAGGAAGAGAACCCGATATAAAATGCAGTAGAAAATCATTTAAAGCTGGAATAGGTTTATGTCCAGAATTTCCATTGGGTGTTAATTCGCTAATAGATATTCTTGAAATTGTTGCTCCATTAAAACATATGAATAAAATGAGAAAATTTTGTGAAGGTAAAATGCCTCCTGGATTTCCCATTCGTTTAGGCAAGTGCTAAATAAAAATAATAAATAATTTTTGTGACGAAGAAAAAAAAATCGAATGAAAATAACATTTGTTTGTTTTTTTTAGAAATTCCTTTGTTGCCTACAATAACAGCTAAAATAACATTTCAAAAATTTCAATGGTGTGATAACCTTTCGATGGTAAGTTTTTGTTGTTGGTTTTTGGTTGAGGTAAATCCCAAACAAAATATTGCCTGTCGAAAATTTTTTCAAAATTGGTGTTTAAAAAATTCTTGGAAAAATGAATACTTTAAAGGACGACTACACTTTCTGTTTTTTTCAAATTGTTTCAAACGAACCGCAGTTCTGTCCCCAAGTGGTAAAGTGCTTTGAACATCGAAAAACCGTAATGCTACAGTAATTTGGAAGTGAGATATTACTGTAGCATTACGGTTTTTCGATGTTCAAAGCACTTTACCACTTGGGGACAGAATCGCGGTTCGTTTGAAACAATTTGAAAAAAACAGAAAGTGTAGTCGTCCTTTAACTTTGACTGAAATTTGTTTTGAAACCAAAAATTTTTTTTTATAAACGCTAATTTTCCAAATTTTAGTAGTGTCTGTAGATTAATATTCTAAAGTTTTTTTTTATTTGTTTCAATTTATTTATTTTTTTTCAGAAATTCTTCCGAGTCCCTCGTTCATATGTTGAAGATTCTAATCGTTTTCCTGAACTTTAAATTTCATAAAATCGCCATCGTCACACCAACAAGAAAAATATATTCTCAACACTCCAAACTCCAAAAATTTAAATAAAACATTTATTTTTTATATCGTCCATAAAACTTCGATGATCTCAAACTGGTATTTTAAACCATATTTATAAAGTCATTTTTATTAAATATATTTATGCATACGAGTGACTCAAATGTGTTTCATTCATTCTATTTTTTTTTCTTCGTTTAAAACTTATATGTATTTCATTTATTAATTATGTTTATCTATGCTAGAATAATAATCAATGCTGTTGCTCAAAAAATTATGGTATTATTTAATAATAAAATTCTTTACTTGATTGTTTTGAATTTAACAAAAATAAAACAATTTACATACAAGAAAAAAAACACAAAAAAATAATAGAATTTTAAACATAAAAAATTCAACCGTTTTTTAACCTTTAAAAAATTTTCTGGGAGCAATCATTCATTTTTAATATTTGGCAAGTTTTTTTAATATAAACACAAACATAAAAAAAAGAAAAAGTTCTTTAAAAAATACATACAACCGTTTTTATTTTTGAAGAAAAATTTTATTTGGAAAGCAGCAATCATTTTTAAAATAAAAAAAAAATTTCTTATTTTTGGCAAGAGTTAGAGAAGTAAGTTTTTAAAATTAAAGTTTTTTTTATTATTTATGACATTCCCGTAACTCTAATTGAAAGTTTCCCTGGTTTATGTTCAATCGCACTTGAACTTTGAACTTTCATTAATGAATATGGTCGACGTATTTGACTCATCGATCTTGAAGTCATTAATCCACCAATGCTTGGAGATGAATATGATGAAGGCCCGGTATAACTTGATGACATAGATTTTGACATTAAAGGCATAGTTGTTGTTGTTGACGAAAGTGGAGTAAATGATGAATGTCGAGTTGCTGATGAATAATTTGATGTTGATCGAGGGGAAGATGGAGTGGAATCTGACGATCCCGTTCGATATGTTGAAGATGATCGATATCGAGTGGATGAAGGTGGTGATGATGTAGTGGGAGATGCTGATTGATAAGATCGATATCGAGCTGAAAAATAAAAAAAAAAGTTAGAAAAATTTTTAGTGAAATTTTAAAAAAGAAATTTAAATAAATAATGTTTGTAAAAAAATTCATAGAGTCTCTCAGCCAAAAAATTTACAGAATTCCGCTTTAAAAAGGAAATTAAAAAAAAATTAAATAAAGTTTTTGACTTTAAGAAAATTTAAATTTTCTTTATTTTTGTTTTTTCTTTTTTGAAAAAAATATTAGCTCGAATTTTTTTAAATTAGTTATTTTAGAGTTAGAAATCTTTAAATAATTTTTTAAAGGGGAACAAAGTTAACTTTTATATATTTGGTTCGAAACTCGTTAAAATAATTTTAAATCATTGCTGACATTTTTTTTAAAATAATTCTCCAGAAAAAAAATAATTTGAATATGTACTTACTCGATAATGGCAATTTCGAAGATGCTTTATTATTATCATCAAGTTTAGGTGGCATTGGACTTGGTGATCGTTGAGTTATAATTACTTGAGGTTGAGGCCTAACCACAGCTATTTTAGTTTTATCCACTCTATTTGTTTTCCATGTTGGTGGTTTATCTGTTGCTGACGACAATGAATTATCGCTGTGATAGCCATTGGTGCTCAAATAATTATTGCTGCTGCTTACTCCAGTTGGAGGCCTTAACAAACTTGAATTTGATGATGAAAATCCATTATTTAATCGACTGCTATTATTTAAATTTATCGAAGTCGAATTTAAAGATGTGGTTGATGTTGAGGTTGTTGAATCGTTGCCTCCCACAGTAACAATGGCACCATTTTTTCTTTTATGTATTACACCTTTTTTAGCTTTTTGAATTAATGGCGATTCAGGCTCTCCTCCTCCACCATTATTTTCAATATTTTCCGAATTTACGGTTGAATCTATTTCAGTCCAAAGCTTTTTCTCCTCCGCAATTTTATTTGCATCATTTCTAAGTGATTCCACAGTTTCTGATCGACTTAAATCACATGCATATTGTTGCAATAAATGTCGATCATTATTTGAACTGGATTCTGAAGTTAAAAGAGAGCGAACAGATTTCTCAAGTGAGAGAATTGCTGGTTCATCGTCGGGGAAAAATAAGGATTTCTTTATTCGAGGCATCATCCGACAAAGTTGGAGTCTATAATAAAAATTCATTAATAAACTTTAATTTTTTTTAAAAGTTTTGTGAAAAATTAATTTTTTCAGTTTAGCCAAGAAGCAAAAAGTTTTTAAAATTGCATACCTAATATTTGAAACTGGATCATTAGCCAGCCTTAAAATAGCTTGTAAGAAATTTTCTTTAAAGAAATTTCTTGAAAAATGATGTAATACCATTGGAGCGATATCCAACAATAAGCGTCTTCGATGGCAAGATTGATGTTGGCCAATCGCTAAAAAATTAATTATTTTAATTAATTTTTTTAAATAAAGGATTCCAAATTGCTTACTTTTAGCAAAAAATTCTATAACATTTAAACGATTTTTAGATAAAGGAAATTCTCTCATAAAATGCAATAAAGCCACAGCTGCAGCAATTCGACATGGAAGGGCATGAGCCGTCAAAACTTCTTGTTTTAATAATGGCACAAAAGTAACAAATAAATCATTTGGTGATAAAATATTTTTTAATGCAATTAAATTCATTAAATATGATTCATGTGATCTCCAATTTCCGGTGTTTCGAACTAATCGATTGCAGCTAACAATCAATCGATCAAGCTGGACTCGAGTTGTTCGCTAAAAAAAAGAGTAAATTTTAGTGAAGCTTTGGAAATAATAAAATTTAAATCTTTGAATGAATTTTTTGAAATAAGCAAAAACTCAGCGATTCTTTTTATTGATTTTAGAAAGTCTAAACATAAAAACAAAAAAAGAATCTTTGAAAAATCTGCATTTTTTTGGGAAGTTTCAACATAAAAAATTAAGGTAGTAAAAAATGAAGCTATTTTTATAACGAAACAGAAAAAACATTAAAAAGACATTCATAATTTTCGTTTCATGGAATCAAATCACGAAAAAGTTAAGGCATAATAGGATTTTATTTTTATATTTAAAAAATTCAAAAATGCATTTTAATTATTTTTTTAAACCTATTTTTATTTTTTATTTTTAATTAATTTACCGGTGATCGCCTTTCTTGCTCTTTTTTAACCATTTCATACAAAATCGGAATGGCTTTATTTAAATTTTTAACTAAATATTGTACAACTTCCACTGCGCCTGATCGAATTAATTCCGTAAATATTTGTAGCAAGGAAGGTTCATCAGGTCTGAGTAATAAAATTTCATGAAATCCCGCAGCAATGGTGCATCGAATTTCTTCATCGGTATCAGCACAAAATTTTTCTAATATTGGTAATAATCTATCATTAAATAAATCACCACTATATAACATTGCAAAACACTAAAAAGAGATTATAAATAATTTGAGTCTCGAAACGAAAAAAAATTATTTTTATGATACTTACAGGAAAATTATATGCACATTGCCTTCGACAAGTTAAAGATAAAATTTGTAAAGATTTATCCGATTCAGGCGAAGGTAAATTTACTATTCTCATATATGTTTCTAAAAACCATCGAGTTTCTTGTGGAGATAATATTTCTTTTAATGCATATGCCCATGGACCAAGTTGTTTAGCCACCACCGAAAGAGAAGTATCACGTAAAATTAATGATTGTTCTGTACATTTTCGAAGTAAGGGTAATACTACAGTTTTACGAGATTCTGAAAAAAAAAATGAAATAAAAAATAGTTAGGAATTTCAAAATTTCGCTGGGACAAAAAATTTCGCTTTGAGACAGAATTTTCGTTAAGAGAAGCATTATTATTACCTTTAGTAAAATATGGTAAACATACAGCTATGGTATTTAATATAGCTTCTCGAACACCCGAATCATCATCTTTACATAATTCTATTAAACATGGCAGCAACAGGGATACACAATCTGAGGAATTACTATAACCATTTTTTTAAATCTTTTTCGGATCAAAACCCCCAAGAAAAAAAACTTACTTTAATGATTGTGCAATAACGGATAATCTTTGGGCTATGGCTGTTCTAACTGTAGCATTGGGATCTTGGCATAACATTTTTGCACATGGAGCTAATTCTTTTCGAATACTAAAAAAATTAACATAAAAAAAACAGGAAATATTTAGAAATAAAATGAAAAATAGAAACAAAAGAAAAAAAATATGATTGAAATTAAACTTGAAAAAAAGAGAAGAAGAGATGATTGCAACAACAACAAAAAAAAACAGAAAAGGAAATTTATTGTTGTGAATCATTTTGCACGGAAAAAAATATATTTTAAATAGAAACAAAAAAAAATAGCAAATGATGATTGCTGCGTTTTTTTTGTATGTAAGTTGTTGTTTTTCGATATGGTCATAAGGAAATGAAATGAAATAGATGAATGATGGCGGTGTTGGAAAGTTTGTTTTAGTAATTATGAAATTATTTGTGAAAAAAAAATAATATGTGTCGTCTCAATGAAAGAATAAATGAATAACAATATTTTGAACTAGTTTTAAAAAAATTTGTAAAGACAGACATTAAAAAAATATTGTTTTTTTGGTAAGTTAAAATTAAAATTTTTTTATAAAATGTAAAATTGCAAAATACTGCAACTCTCGAAGCAAAAATTTTTAGGCTTAAATAATTTTAAATTTACTTATTTAGAAACCATTTTTTGAATTTAAAAATCGATTGAAAAAAATTCAGACATTAAAAATTTTTCTTTATTAAAAAAAGCACTCAAAAATGATACATTAAAAACAAAGAAACTCGTAACTTTTTCCTACTTTATTTAAACTTAAAAAGATATTGATTTAAAGATACTTTAAAACTGTCCAATAGACCTAGGAAATACAATAAAAAAGTTTTCAATGAGTATTAAAAAAAATAGAAAGTATAATAAAGTAGTTTTCTTTCTTTAACTCACCTTTCAATGGGTACAATAGAGCACAATTTTTCAATTAATCTTGCAGCAATAACTCTACGTTGAATACGTTTTGTGGAAACTGCTTGATTTACTGTTAATGGGACAATCTAAAAAAAAAGTCAAAATAAAAACTAAAAAAATTCAATTATTGGCAAAAAAAAGTTTTAATTTAAAAAAGCGAACACTGCAACCAAAAAAAAAATCACGTTAATCCAATTTATTTTTTTGAGTGCATTCATTCGTTCGTTCATTTATTTTTTTATTTTTGATAGAAACAAAAAAATTTTTCATTAAAAAAAACAAATTGAAAAAAAGAAACCAAAGAAAAAATCATTTATTTTTCAAGTTAAAAATTCTATCAACTTTTTTTTGTTTTAATGTTTTTGTTTCATTTATTTTTTAGTCAGTTTTTAGTTTTTGATCAAAGAAAAAAAATCAAAACTTTAAAGTAAATTAATTTCTTTTTTTTATTTTTGAAAAAGAAGAAAAGACAGAAAATGATGATGGTCTTCTTCTTCTTCGACATTGGTGATTGAAAAAAAAACAAAATAAAAAGGCGTAACGCGTGAACCCCATAAAAAGAAAAAGAAGACAAAGCAAAAAGAAAAAAGAAAAAAATGTGTTTCTTAAACCACTTTTTTTGTTTTGTTTTATGTTTAAAAAGTTACACGCAAAAATAAAAAATAAATGTATATACATTTATGTAAGTAGTAAGTAAGGACACTTGTACTTGAGCAATTTGAGAGTGGTGTAAACGAAAGAATGAATGAGTGATTTACGATTATAGCGCATTTTTGTTTTTTATTTTGTGGCTGTTGGTTGTTATCGCTGCTGCTGTATATTTTTTTTGATATAAAATTATTGTGGCTTTAGTAGTTGGATAGTCACAAGTTATTTTTTTTTTGTAGGACTGTGAACATATAAATTGAGGGAATAAAAACGGAAATAAAGTTGCCATAAATAGTTTGAAAGTCTTTTAATTTATAACTATAAAAAATTTTTATTTGGCAATTAATTTAACTAAATAAAAACTGTTAAAGTTTTGATGTTTGAAATATTTAAAAAATAAAAAAAAGGTAGTCAAATGAAATGCCCATAAAAAAATCTAGACAATTCTTTTTTTTTCTAGATTTCGTAAAAAACTTTTCTTCCTTTTTTAGTTATCGTAATTTTTTCGAATTATTATTAAAAATAAAAATTATCGCGTTCATGTTTAAAATTTTTTTCTTATTTTTAGTTAGGGTCGAAAAAGGAAACAAAAAATAATAACAAAATTTCTAACATTTATTTAAAAGCCTTTTTAGAAATGCTTTAAGAATGAATTAAAAGCATCTTGAATGAATCACAAACAACAACAAAAAAGTTTTATGTAAAAAAAGTGATTGTTTTAAAAATAAATAAAACAATCAACAAAAAAAAAGAATTTGTATTTTTTCTTTGTTTCATTTCTCTTGTTTTCTTCTTTTTTTATTGTTGTATCTTTAATTGTTAATTGTTATAACCAGGCATAATTTCTAAAGAAACCAAAAAACTATCAAAAAAAAGTGTCCGGTACGAAGCTAAAAAATAAGAAGAAAAGAGAAAGAAAATTTTTTTAAGAATAAAAAAAATGGAAGTGATTGCTTTTTCTTTTTCTTTCTTTTCCATTTTGCAGCGTGGAGTATCTGTGTTTGTAAGTGAGGAGAGAATGAGCAGCAAACTTAGAAAGATAGTTAGCAAAAAGAAGCGTTTCATTTATGAAAAAAAAAATGAATTCCCTCTCATTCATTTATTTATCTATTCATTCTCTTCCCTTCCATCCATCGACCGACCGGTTCGATATTAGAAAAAGGAGTTTTTTTTTCTTTGGTGCAAAGCAAAAAAAAAAATGTGCGAAAAAGAAAGAAACTAACTGATTTTTAAGTGGCTGAGCGAGCTGGCTGATAGGCTTGCTTACTACTTCTTTCTTACATATATATGATTCATACTTCTTTCTTTTTTTTTCACCCACTTATTTGATGATTTGTGAAGAAAAAAAATAGCAAAATAAATGCACAGATGAAAAAATCAAAAAGAAAAAAAACATGTGCAAGCAAGCAAGAAAAAAAGAGAGATTTTTTTTTTAACAATTGAACAAATATAATACGTATGTACTTGTGAATGTTAAGTTTGGTCAGTAATAAAAAAAGAAAGAAAGATGTGTTTTAACATTGCTATTTTTTTATAATATACCTAGTCTTAAAACTATAATAATCTTGGGACGTCATAAAATATTATAGTGCTTGTTTTCTTTGAAGAAGAATGACGGATAAAAAAATTTGTGGGTTTACACGTATTTTTTTAAGATGGATTTATAAGTGTTTTTTTTTATTTATTAGTGGGAATGGATATTGTAAACAAGAAAAGTAAAATTAAGAAATTTAAAAAATGAGAAAGGGTTTGAAGTGGAATAAAATATTTTTGTGCTTGAAGGCGGAAGTTCGCCTTAGTCTTTGATCTAATAAAATAACTCAAATTTGGGTTATGGTTTTAATAAAAATTTTAAACCTTTCATGTAAATATTTTTTCAAAGCAGCTTGCATCTTTGCGATTTTTTAAATTAGATTTAAAAAATTAGAAAAGGCACCAAAAGAATTTAACTTTAAAAAAATAAATAATTATTGCTGGCTGCAAACATTTTAGAGAGCGTTTTTAACTCTTCAACCCAACAACATCTGATTTTCTCCAAAATAAACTAATCCAAAAAAAAAACGTTTGTTAAATAAAAAAACGCTAAAAAAAATAATACAGAAAGAAAGCAGCTGGAAAAGGTTGGTTTTTTATTATATTTTTTCTTTCATGTTACAGGAAGAAGAAAAAAAAGGTAAGAAATCCAAAAAGCAAATAATAAAATAAAATAAATTTACGTAAGGAATTATATAAAGTCTATTTATTTTTTTTTTCCCTCGTAAAAGAAGGGGTTACAAGGAGAATTAAGAGATGGTGTGCAATAATGCAAAATCTGAATAACAAATAAAGAAAAAAACATAACAAAAAAAAACTAGAAATAAACAGAAAGTGTTGTTTTACATAGAGATAATAAAATAAAGTACAAAAGTCGTCGACATAAAGAAAGATCAAAAAAGTGTAAAAAAAATATATACTAAAATCAAAAAGTAAAAAGAATTAGATTTTTATTGTAAAAAAGTTGTATTTTTCTTACTTTACAAAAAAATGGTTTCTCGGATCAACAACAACACCTTTTTTTTCTGACTCATAATAAATAAAAATTGCGCAGTCAGTTTTTCGAGATTGTTGACTAAGTTTTGAATTATTGAGAAAAAAAAGATTATTTTCAAAATTTTTTAAGTCATTTTGGTAAAAATTAAAAATAAAATATATGTACGTACAGAAAAACGCAAAGTTTGTTTATCAAAAAAAATAAGCGATGATAAAAAAAGTAAAAAGTTTGAATTTCTTTTAATCATCCAAGTTTACGAAAATTTATTCGTCACAAAAATAAAATGATTATTAAATTACTTAAAAAATGAAACAATGAAAAAAATTTTCTTCGTTCCGTTTAAAAAAATGAGGAACTAACTGATGGAATGAAGAAAAGAAGAGCTGCTCTAACAACAAAAAAAATCTATCCATTTTTTTCTTTCATTCTAAAATCATGCGTATTTGCTTTGTTTTTTTTATATCCATCCATCCACAATTTTTTTTGCCTTTTGTTTAAATAAACAATGAAAATGAAAGAAGAAAAAAGAATTTGGTAACTAACTAGCCACGAAAAAATAAAAATGGACGACGCATATTTAAGAAGTATCTTTATTTACTAATTTTTGTGTATTTATTTATTATCCCAACCGTTCCGTTCCTTTCGTTTTAGACAATTCACAAAACTTTTTATTTATGAATAAATATTAATAAAAAGGGAAAAAGCAATTTAAAAAATTCTATAAGAAAATCTTTATCCTTCTTTTTTTCTTTTTTACTTATCGTCAGCTTTTTTTTTGATTTTCTTTGATCCATTTTTTTTTTTATTAAAGCGAGTCTCTTTTTTATCGAAACCATTTAGAAGTTATTGTTATTTCTTTCAAAGACGACGTTATTTAAAAACGACACATTTATAGAAAGAAGGTGGATGAAAGAAAAAAAGAAAAAAGAGAATAGAATCTTTGGAATTTTTAATTTAAAAAAAACTTTGATTGAAAAAAAAACGAAAGCAAACTAACTAAAGAAAAAAAATTGTTTCAAACATGAAAGAAGAAAAGTTTTGATTGAAAAAATTGAAAATTGAAAAAATTGTTTTTTGATGATTTCTTCGAACACAAAAATGTTTTTTTTTGTTGCTTTGATTCGGCTTCGACCTCGAGCAACAAAAAAACGAAGGTGTAGAAGAAGAAAAATGGATGGAAGAGGGAGAAGATGCAGGGCCTTATTGAATCATTCAAGCGTCATAATTTTGCAACAAAAAAAACACACACAGAAAAATGAATGTAAAAATGATTATTTTTTGCCTATGATTTAAAAAAAAATGTTGATGGGATTTTAAACAGGGATATTGATGCTGGGAAAAATGAGAAGGAAAAAAATATAATTGGCAGGTTTGGAATCAAAAAACAAGATGGAAATTTAAAATTATTTTCAAGATCATTTAACAATAAATTATTTATTAGTTTCTGTTTAAACTTTTAACTTAAAATTTGATTCTAAAAATGGATGAAAGAAAGGCACTAATTTTAAGTTATGAAAAACCCAGAAAATTAAAAATTGGCTTTGAAACTCGAAAAATTAGAAAAAAATCACCGAAATCTTTTAACTTTTTTCAGAAACAAATTTTATGGTTTCCGCTCTTCTTTTATTTTTTAAGAAAAAGTTTGTTATTTAAAAAAACACAGAAACTTATGTCTCGATTTTTGTTGTGGAGTTTTTTTTTATGAATCCCAAGGGAATTTATGCGCCGACATTCCAAAATGCCCATTATGAAAAAATAAAATACATGAAAAACCCAAAAGACAACTTAAGGAGATAGGCCCAGAAACAGAAAAAAAACAAAATAAAACAAAAATATGAAGTTTTGAGTTTTTTAAACAACTTTTTTTGGGAGACTCACTGACTCGTGTAGAAAAATAAGTCAAAGTAAAACAAAAGAAAGTTACAAATTTTTTTGTGGTTGAAGAAGGAACAAATGTTTTTTAGTTTTTTTCTTTTCATTTTCTTTGTGTTGTTAGTTAGTAAAAACCAAAAAAGTTTGGATTAGAAAATACCGATAAATGAACTCCTCAAACTTTTCGAAAAATTTTCTCTCACTTTTTTTTTATATTATATAATATTAGAAGAAAGCAATAACTATTTTATTATTTTTTGTTTTTGTAAAGAAAAAAATAAATTATAACTTACAAGTTCTGTAACAGTTTGGGGTTGAATGCATTCAACAATATCAAAAAGGGTTTCAAGCCAGGCAGCAGCCGCAACTAAAAAATGAAACAAAAATAAAAAAGTTTAGTTTAAAGTTTTTTTTCTATTTTTGAAGGAGGAAATAAATATTTATATACAGCACGGCAAAGTCCGAGAGTTTTAAAATGTAAAAAAAAAGTTTGATTGAAAAAAAATATAGCGACAGAGTCCAAAACCAAAAAGAAAAAAAAACAAGGATTATTACTTTTTTTGTTAACGTACGTGAGAACAAAAAAATTCACAAAAACTTGTGATATTTCAAATGACTGCTGTTAAAAAAAAGCGACAAAAACATTTTTTTCAAACCAAAAACTTTTGATCAGATCAAAGAACTAATTTTATTCTTCTCGTTATTATTATTGCAATTGGCGGATGTGAGTAGAATTTACATAAATTAAAAAAATATGGAAGTTGTTGATTAAATAAATAATATTAAAACCACCGCCCGCTGCAGATTATGTGAAGGTGTCGTGTCGTCAACTGCAAATGATGGTGGTGGCGGCAATGATCTCATTTTTTTAACAGAAAGAAAAATTATTTGACACAAAAAAGTATGATGTTTTTTTGTACAAAAAAATGAGCATAAAAAATAAAAATAATATTATAGGATTTTTAAAACATTGATGTTTGTTTGTCAGTCAAAAAAAATGGTTTGAAAAAAAAGGATTTTTAATAAAATACCATAGATGAAAAAAATTATATTTATTTTTGGAGTGAAAGTTTGTTTGTTTGTGAGTTAGTTAGTCATTTAGTGGTTGCTTATATTAAACTCAAATATTATTCGAGACGCCTTTTTAACAAAATAACAAAAACAAACATAAAAAAGACTGTGCAAAATTAGGTTTAAAAAAACAACAAAAATGATAGTAAATCGAAAATCATGGGATGAATTTTCGTTCTAAGGCCCATAAAAAGTAAATAAATTTTTGAGATGAAAAATTGCAACAAAGCAAGCTACTTACCATTATCTTTCACCCTTTCAACATTTTCTAATATATAGCTGAGTAATTTATCCGTTAATCCTCTAAAAAAATTTTTAGGAATCAATATAAAATTTTCAGAAGACTGATTTTTCATCCAATTCGATAAACAGCGAAAATTTGTTATATTTCTCAATTTTCGATGTCCCAAAAACGAAAAAATGGAAAAAAGAAAAGAAAAACTCACGGAAATCTCGATTCATAACTTTTATCTTTTATCATAGTTTTAAATAAATCACTTGAATCACAGTGAATATCCAAGCTAACTTCTCCAGCCATCATATCTTGAATTAATGGAAGTAATTTATTTATGGCTTCATCGCCATATGTTGCGAAAGTATGGGTCATGGTTCGAATAATAGATAATCTTTGAATTTCTCTTCCAGTCCTAAAATTAAAATAAAAAAACGTAATCCTTTTAGAAATTAAGAAAGTAAAGTTCTTTTTTTTTGATTTTTTTAGTTAAAAATTTTAAAAAGTGTAAAATGGCAATTTGTTACTGCTGTTTTAGGTTTTTTTTTAAATTAAGTTTTGAAAACCGATAGCTTTGTTCCTTTTCTTTTGTCTGTCATTACTTTACTTTATTTTTTGAGTTTCCAAAACGAATTTTTTTGTGGCATTCATTAAAGCAAAACGAACGAAAGTGATTTCTTGCACACATACATTATTCACTTCCCGTCACTCATTTTTTACTCACAACAACTTAACTCAGCTGACCAACAATATCTATTTATTTCTCGATTTGCAAAGTAAAAATATTTCTTTTTGAAAATAGCTTTTTCATAATAATAATTACTTTTTGAATTTGAGTCAAGTGATCAGAAAAACTTTGTTTTTGGATTTTTTAAAGGTGAGTTAAAAAAAAGTTTTGCTTTGAAGAGAAAATACTTATCTTACTCAAAACGAAAATTAAAATAGCATTAAAAAAGGCATAATTTTTTTTCATAGCGAAATTTTTAAAGAATAAAGAAATTTTTAAAGTTTTTTAATCAAATATTCGGTTTCATGCTCCTTTTTTTGATTTTGATATTTAAATAAGAACCAAAAAATATTGATTTGTTTCGAAATAAGATTTTGTTAGTTTTCGAATAATCAAAATTCCCAATAATCCCAGAAAAAATAATCTTACATTAAAGTTTTAATTGCGGCATCGATGGGAGTTTCTAATAAATCAAAATCTTCTTCAGCTGCTGCAATTAAAGCTTCCCAATCTAATTTGGATTTAGTTTTAGTTTCTTCAACCTTTTCTTCCACTTCTTCATCCGATGGCATGGGACTCATTTCTTTATATTCTCTCGATGAAGGCATGGTTGTGGAAATTAAAAATTCTTGAACAACACATTCTTCTTCGTCTTCATCTTCATTGTTGGAAGATATATGAACAACGGGAATAATTATAGCAGCAGTGGTTAAATTATTGTCTTCATCATTTTTTGATGACATTTCTAAAAAAAGGGCTGAATTTTAACAAATTTAAAAATAAATAAATCAAAGATAGCGATTATGATATTAATTACAAAATAAAAAACATTTTTTTGAAAAAAAAAATTCAAATTAAAAAATAGAGAATTTTAAGATGAAAAGGAAAATGCAAAATTTAAATGGGTGTAAAAATAATAATAAAGAGGTTCAAAAAATAATTTGAGGAAAGCTCTTCTCAACTTTCAAAAATAAGATATTTTACAAAAAAAATTTAAATTAAAAATTTTTTATTCATTTTTTTTTATTATTTAAAGACTCTTTTGAATTTACGTTACAAATTTGCACGAGAAGAAAAAAATCGATTCCATTCCAAGTAATCGAAGTGGGTTTAAATTTTAAAGTAGCAACATCATTCATTCATCTCTCAAAAAAAAGCAAAACAAAGCAGATAATTGAAAAAAAGTTTCAGTAGTTTAAAAAATTAAAGCACTTTTATTCATGCTTCTTATTTTTTTTCTCGCTGAAGAAGAAGATATAAGTTTCAAGTACAAAAAACCATCTCTTTCTTTTCTTAAAAAAAATAAATAAAAAGGTCGTAGAAAAGATAAGTGGAAAAAAAAGAAAGGAACATTTTTGTAATTTAAGTGGCAAATAGCTGCGAATGATGATGATGATGGGTTGTTATTGATCTATTTTTTGATTTTTCTTCTCCATCATTATTCCGCCATCCATGGGAAAGTAAATATTTATTTATTTTGTAACAATTCAAATCGAAAAGGTTAATGGGAAAATAATTTTTTTAAAATTAAATTTTGTTATTTCACACTTATCACATGTTTCCTATTTTTGTCTTCAGAGAAAATTTACAAAGAATGGTTGCTACTATTTTAGTTTATAAATGGCAATTTCAACCTCGAATTTTAAATTAACAGAGTTACTAACTATTTTAACACGAAAGGTTTAATAAAAAACACGTATATAAATGCTAATAGAAACCAGCAATAATTGGAATCTTATTTATATTTTAAAAAAACAATAAAAATGGTTAATTTCACGAAAAAAATAAAATATTTAGTTAATGAAATTCTTTTAAAGCTTCATTAATTTTTTATTATTGAATGGAAAAGAAGAAGAAAAGGTTAAAAAGCAGCAATCGGCAATCGCAAAAAAAAAAGAAGAAGAATGAAAAAGCTTTCTTTTTTTCTACGCCCGCACAAATGATGATCACAACACCGATATTTTTTTTTGAAATGAATGAAAAAATAAAAAAACAAAAAATAGAAAAACGAAAGACAAAAAAAGAAAGAAAAGATTTGTTAAAAAGGCTTGTTTTAAGGCAAAAAAAAAAAATAAAAAAGAGAAAGATTACATCCGGTGAACTTTTTTCCATCCCTGCCGCCATTATTCCTCTTTGCTATCATCGATGGCGGTTGGAGGATGGATGCTTATCGTTGATGAACAACAACAACACTGCCACACGGGAGCAGCACGGCGGCGGCTGTCAAAAAAAAAAAAGAAAGATAGAAAGATCAAGGTTGGCAGCAGCAGCTGCTTCTTGGCTGGCATCTTCTATCTACCAACAACAGCAGACGACAAAAATACATACATTTTTTTACGCCCTCAATTCTCAAGTCAAGCCAAGCCCCTGGCGGCAATGATGGAAGGAAAAGGAAAAGAAAAAGCTTTAATCAATCGATTTATTTTTAGAGGCAAAAAAGAGGGAGAAAAAGAAAAGATGGAAATTTCAAAAGTGATCATTAACAAATGAATGAAAAAAAAAATGAAGAAGCAAGTGACGACAATTGGCATCTCCGCCAATGCCGCTACTTTAAAATGAAAAATCAACCAAACCACGAGAAAATTGAAAATAAAGAGAGAAAGTAAAAAAGTGTAGGGAAGAAGAAGCAAAGTCAGAGTGATGACTGACAAGTTCATGTTTTTCATCTTTTTCTTTTTTCGTCTTTTTTTTTGCAATAAAAATATAAAAAAGAAGGCGATTGAAAAAGGAAGTTTGGGAGGGAAAAGCAGCACTTTCTAAAATGATTAGTTTTTGTTTAAAAAAAACACTAAAATAAAAAGCTTTATGAATTCAGATTTTTTCAAAACCAGCGCAATTTATAAAATTTATGTCGATCAAAATTTCCTAATTAATAATTACTACTCGATACTGGCAGAAAATAACTTGATAAGCTTTAGTTCATTGTTAAGGAAACTAAAAAATAAAACAGAGCTATAAAAGTTTCACGATTTTATTGAACTTTAAATTCGTTCTAAAACTTACTTTCTTTAATTAAATTTCATTCAGCCACACTTCCAATCAAAAAATCCTCGATTAAAGAAAGATTTTTTATTTCTTTCTTTTTTTATCATATTACTTTTTCTTCTTGATCTCATTCAACCTTATGACTTTCATTTGACATATACCTACGATATCATTCAACCAGCAAAAGCTTAAAAAACAGATAAAAGGAGGCAGAATTTTTTTTGTTCTATGTGATTGTTGTTGTTAATTAATGAGATAAAAAATAAATGGAAGAATAAAAAAAAAAGAGATCAATCAACGACAATGGCAAACGAGATGTTAAACAACAATGAAATAAATTTTTTAAAAAATGGAACATCTTTGGAAAATTTTTTTTTGAAATAAATCAATTTTTAACTTTGATGGTTTTTGAAGTAAGAAAAAGATCAAAATTGAGCTATAAAAAATTTTGTCGAAGAAAAATTTTTAGCAGTCAAATAATTTTCTTAATAATTTCATTTATTTTAAAACCCAAAAATTTTATAAAAAAAGAAATATTCAATAACAATTATGCCGTTGATTTGCGTGGAACAACAATGATGGGTGTAGTTGGAATGGATCTCGCTGCATTTCCACATTGTTTACATGTCCAATATTGGGGCCCTTGACGATAAATAACTCGAATGCCATGAAAAAAATCTGGGAATACTCTACCACATTGAACGCAAGTGGTGAGTGAAGTATTATTTTGAGATGAATGAACATTTTGTAACATTGAAGTTAAAAATGGAGTCCTACAAAAAAAGAGGATTGGCTTTAAATAAATTCATGAAATACAAATTAAATAATTTAAAAATATTTGTGAGAAGTCGAGTAATAAAAAAAATTAACGCTTTTGATTTATTTTGTATGCCCACAATTTTTTGGAGCTCTTAAAAATCTTACTTTATTTCATTTTTGATCTTTTCCATCATTTCTTCTTCTTCCTCGTCATTTCCATTTTCTTCTTCATGATCCACCATAAAATTATTATTAGTTATTGATGAAATAAGATTCATAGGAATTTCATTTTCATCCATATTATTATTATTATATTTGAAACAACAACAAAATAATCTTTTAAGATTATTTAAAAATTCATCAAAGCAACATTGAATCGTCCATAAAATCCTTCGCCTTCTTCTCGACATTTCTGCTACTAACTAATTAACTAAATAATTTTATATCATAAAAAAAATAATAATAAAAAGTGACGAGAGATGAGAAGAAGAAAAAAAAGAAGTTAAGGAAGAGACAGGTATTAAATAAAAAGGTGGTAGTCGTCTTCCTCAAAAAAAAAAAATAAAGATATCCTTCAAAAACAACAATCTCCATAGCGACCAACCGACGACTGACTAAAAATGTTTCTTTTTACTTTTTTCTTCCTTTCTTTTTTTTTTTTGTTGTTGAATGAATTGGGTTAAAAAAAGAAGAAGAAATAAATTTGTATTTTTTTTTATATGAAAATCATAGGGAAAAACAAATAAAGAGTTTAAAAAATGGATAAAAAAAAAAGGAGTTTGGTTTAGCTTCAAAATACATGAAACTTGAAATTTTTCTTTGGGATGGACAACAAAAATAAAAAATTTCTTGCTTCCAAGTGTTTTTTGAGTTGACAAATTATTTTAAAATAAAAACTTTTCAATGTTTATTGGACAAAACATTCTTCCACTTTTTCATTGCCTTTTTTTTCTTCTTCTTAAATTACATATAATACGGAAGGTTCCAGGCATAGTTGCTTTTGATTGTATCTCCTGGATATTGTATAGCAATTACATATTTGGTGTTTCAACAGTTCATTTTTTCAATCATCAAAATAATGCTTTCTTTATTGATTTATTTATTCAAAAAAGGAACTGAATGCTTTTTAATTTTATTAGCACTCTCATTAAATGGCTTATTTAACAAAAAATTTTAATAAAATTGTAAGAAAAAAAACTCAAACAAAATATTCAAAACAAAACAAAAAAATGTATAACAAGAACTCTTTTGAAAAAAAATATGCAAGTGAATAATCAAGCTTTTTTTTTTTTGCGAAAACTTCTGCATTTTTTTTTTGGTTTTCAATCTATTTTTTCGCAAATACCAACAACCAACAAAAAGACGGAAAGACAACGAGAAAAAAAAGATGTGATGAAATTTACCCTTTTCTAAAAAACATTTTGAGTTTGTTTTGGGTGCGCGAGGCGTTTGTATTGCCGCTGCTGCTTATGATCGATCACATGGCATAAAAAAAATGTTGTTGAAAAGCTTTTTTGCTTTAATAATTTTATTTAAAAAAATTTCAAAAAAAAACAACAAAAAAATATAATTTAAATATTCAAAAAACTTAAATAAAATGGCACGATCACAATGACAAAAATAAAATAAATGCGAAAGAAGACGTTTGATTTTCCTAATGGATTTTTAATTAAAGTTGCTGGGTATTTCAGAAATCGAGTGGAATTAATTTTTTTGAATCGAAATTTTTCCATTTTTTTCGAAAAAAGTTTGCACCTTGCATTTTTTGCTTTGAGGTCGGGCAATAATGAAACCGCTTGACTGCCACAACTTTTTTTTCTTCATCTAACGCTTTTATTCAAGATTATATTTTTTTCCATGATATTTGTTTTTTACGTTGATACGTGTTTTTCAATTATATGTTTTTGCTATGAGACGCGATAATGAATGCTTCTTTTCAGAATCCAACAACAAATATGCCCAAAAGAAAGAAGCTATCTCAAGCTACAAAAGTTATTCGACGACGGGCTTACAATAAAGAAACTTATCGCAAAAAGAAATCTCAAGGTGCTGCTGTCGATGTTCATATTGTTCCAATTGCTATTGTCAAACCAGAACCAATTGAAAGTCCTATGGGTACAGCTTCAAATGTTCCAAATACTACCTTCAACAATGCCGATGATGTCAAGCAAGAAATCTAAGAAGCTTTTTCTTTTGTTATTTATTCCATGATTTTGTTATAATTTTTGATTTTGTGATGCGAGTTTTTTTCCAACTCTTTTGCTTTGTTTGTTGTGTTACAATAAAATTTAATGTTTCTTATTATTTTGTTTGTTATTTATTCTGTAATGATTTCCATAAGACACAGCGTTTCTTTAAAATGGAAAGAATATTAGAAGCAATGAAAAGAGAAATTCTTTAAGCTACTGTAATAAGAGGAAATGAATGATAGCAATTTTTTTGTAGAGATATTAGTTTGTAAAAAACTTTGATGTCATATTGAATTACACATAGTTAGTTTTTCATGTGTACCTGAATGAGAATATTGATGAAGCGAATTTACAGGTAGGTTAGAAATGCTACATCATCCCTAAAGAGATTGGGTGACCAAGCTTTTAATTGAGGAAATGAAACATCAAAATAATAAAGCTGAAGAAACAAAGCCACAAGAATCTAGCCTATAAATATTGACGACGATAATCTTCATCTTCGTTTTTTTTTGATTATGAAACTAGTTTACATAATCCAACAAACAAACAAACAACAATAAAAAAAGATTCCATCATTTTTTCTTGCATTTTTTTTCTGCACCTTTCATTACCGTATCATCTTCTTTTGTCTCTTGCATGGATGCATGCAGCACGCAAGCAAGCATCCTCTCGCAACATTTTTTTTGGCTTCCTTCATTTTTGCAAGCAAGTAAAAAACTTTGTTTCAAACTTTTTTTTGTTGTTCGTTCATAGTTGTTTATTATAGCTTCACCTTTGGATATGGCTGTTGTTGTTAAACCTTAAGATAGTTAGTTATTGCTGCTGGATTTTTCTTGTTAATAAAAATTGAATGTAATCATTTCCACAATTATTAAGGTTGATGATAAATAAGTTTTAAGAGCAATAGCACATTCAAAAAATCCTTAAACCACTAACATACGAAAAGAAAACTTGTGTTGTTATTAAGTTTATCCCCGAGATTGGTGTTGCTTTAGTATTTATTGCATTAGTTTTATTACCTTTATATTCATGTGTATTTCAAGCTTATAATTTTAAAAATGAATATTGATACACCTAGTCGAAACAGCGTGTTGATGTAAATCATTTTGTCGTTCGTTCTTTTGTGTTCACTTTTAAACTGCATTTCTTTCTTATTTTTTATTTTTTAGGATTCATTGGAAACCATGGAACATCATACTGCTAACCGACGTGAAGAAGAACATACAAAGGATAACATTGCTGCATTGCTTCAAGAACCATTGCCTTCTGCTCCAAGTCCTGTAAGAATGGTCAATCCTGTTGATGAAGATCACACTTTTGTTTTAAATGAAACAGCTTTGACTCAATTGCTAATTGATCCAAAATATGCCGATAAAAAGGTATGTATCACTTTTTTCTTCATTTTTGTTCACTTTTCTTCTCGTTTTAGGTTGCTCTTATAAGTGTTGCTGGTGCTTTTCGTAAAGGAAAGAGCTTCATTCTCAATTTCTTCCTTCGTTATTTGACATGGCGTGAGAAAGATGATGAATCAACGGATTGGCTTACAAGTGGTGATAAACTAGAAGGATTCAGTTGGAGAGGTGGATCTGATAGGGATACCAATGGAATGCTTATTTGGTCAAAACCATTTATGATCAAAGATGGTAACAATGAAGATGTCGTTGTACTTCTCATGGATACTCAAGGAGCTTTTGATACCATGTCAACTGTCAAAGATTGTGCAACCATTTTTGCTCTTTCAACAATGCTATCTTCTGTTCAAGTATGTTATATGGATGCTATCACAGTGATTAACTTCTTCTTTCTAGATTTATAACATCAGTCAAAACCTTCAAGAAGATGATTTGCAGCATTTACAACTTTTCACAGAATATGGTAAACTTGCTCTTGAAGAATGCGAAGGAAAGCCTTTCCAAGAACTTTTATTCTTGGTTCGTGATTGGAGTTATCCTTATGATGCTGAATATGGATTTATTGGTGGTGATCGAATCCTTACAAAGCGCTTAGAATTGAATGAAAGAATGCATCCTGAATTACGCCAACTTCGTGAACAAATCAAAACTTCATTTGATAACATTACCTGCTTTTTGATGCCTCATCCTGGTTTGAAAGTTGCACAAAATCCCATCTTTCGTGGTGAACTTGATGGTAATTTACGAATATTCTTTTTCATTTACTAATCACTGCTTCCTTTTTAGAAATACGAGAAGACTTTAAATTGAATCTCAAAACTCTTATTCCTCATCTTCTTGATCCTAACAATATCACCGTAAAAAGCATCAATAACCAACAAATTACTTGTCGTGAATTGCTTGAATACTTCAAGGTTAGTTTGCTTAGATATGATACTATGTTTGTTAACTTTAGTTTTAGATTTACATTACTATATTCCATGGAGAAAATATGCCTGAGCCAAAGTCAATGCTGCAAGCAACATCTGAAGCTAACAATCTGGCTGCTGTATCATCTGCTAAAGCTTTATATGTTCGTCATATGGAAGAAATCTGTGGTGGTGATACTCCTTATATGAACACAGAGGCACTTGATAAAGAACATTCTCGTTGCTCTATTGAAGCCATTCAACAATTTAAGAATACTCGTAAAATGGGCGGTGTTGAAATGTCCCTTAAATATTGGGAAAAACTTGACAAAGAAATGGACGTAAGTGACCTTATTACTTTTACCTTTTTTACTCAATGCCTTTTTAGGAACAATACAAATACTTTACACGCCAAAACAACAGCAAGAATCTCTTCATATCTATGCGTACTCCAGCTGTCCTTGTATTTGTAATTATCGTCGATTACTTTATGCAAGAAATATTCCAACTTGTGGGACTCAACTCAATTGCCGGTATCTTTACTTCAATTTGCTTTGCTATGATGATAGTTTTGATCACTTGGTGTTATGTTCGTTATTCTGGAATTGGACGTGAGGTTGTCACTAGTATTGATGCTGGTGTTAATTGGATGTGGGAAAATGGATTACGACAAGCTGTTCTTCCTGCTAGCCAAGTTGGTCTTCAATTTGCAGCCAATGTAATTTCATTATTCATTCTTTGATGCATCTTATAATATTCTTTTATTTTTTAGGCTACCGCCAATGCTGCTAAGAAGCGCAATTAAACAATTCGTCAATCACAAAATTTCCTTTTCATCTCTCATAGCCTCTTGTTTTTTTTGTACTGTAATTATTATTTAATGTTTCATAGCATTGTGATCTGTGTGTACTCGCATTGCTTGAAATTTGTATTCGATTTTGTATTGCTTTGTTTAAATAAAGTTGTTTATCTTTTGTTTCTTTGATTACAATTAGTTGATTTAATGGATTTATCACATCACAAACTCTTTACAATCCTTACCGCTAAGCAATATTCACTTACCGAATCATTATTTAGGTTGGCTGAAGTAAACCATTCATGTAAAACAGCAACAAGCATTTCACTTGCAGCATTCATTTGGCCTCCATTTCTTTTTTGCTTATGAGAGAGATTAACGGGTGATGGCGTTCCTTTTTATCCATCTCTGGTAAGTAAAAATATGCTTAGCCATTGAAGTTTTGCTTCCTAGAAATTTTCATTGTATGTTCGTTATTTCATGCTCATCCTTTTCGTCGTGCTCACTCGGAAATCAATCATGGAAAAATTGCAAAGAAAATGAAAAAATTTCCATAAACGCTGTTGGAGTGAAATTTTCAAGCGCAATAAAATGAAACATTGTAATTTTCATAAAACAAGCTTCATGGCCGGCGGAGCTTCTAGTAAAAATGATTGATAATTATCAAACATAAAGCAGTGAAAGTTTGGTCAAATAAGTTTATGTTTGTGAAGATTAAAAGTGATTTTTCTTTAATTTGCATATACTTTTTCTTGTAGTTTCATGCTCTTTTTTAATACTGCCTTTGATCTTTTTATTGATACCATTGAAGAATCCTATTTTTTAACACATTCAGATTTAGAGGGGAAATGATAGCTTCATTTGAATGAAAAAATAAAAACATGTTCATGATTGAGAAGAAAAAAGGTTTTGGTAAAGCTTCTTGTTATGTAAATTTGCTCATAATCGTCAAACATATTTACAAATAACCGGAATCCAATTAAATGCAACTAAATTAAACTTCTGTCAATCCATTTTCAACAAAGATAAAAAAAAATTTTCCATTGAAACAAGCAAAAAAATACATTTCTCTGATCATCTGCACCTTGCTTTTCCTTCACCTTCCACCACTTTAGTTTTTGATGTAAGTGTCTTTCAAAAAAAATGATCTTTGGTTGTTAGCTTGGTGATTTCAAAAGTCTAGACCCTGGTCTTTTGAAGAAGCAATTTATTAATATTTTTTTAAACACGCAATCAAAAAAGTTTTTTTCTTTCATGAATACATTTAGTGAAGAAACCAATTTTTTATTTTTTATTTCAAAGTTCAAAACCTGTTCTTTATGAATAAAACATTTTCGTTTTTTCATTCTCATAAAAAAAAATTTCTATGGTTTCCATGATACTCATTCTTTTTGTTGTTATTGAATATGGTTTTTTTTGGAAAGAGGATTCCTGGAAACCAAGTTTAAAATAAAAAACCAAAACAAAAGAAAAGATAGTGTGTTTTTTTTGTTCGAAGTTGGATGTTTGTTTGTTAGGGTTTTGTAGTCAAAGGATTTCAATTACCAAGAAAGAATAGAAAATAATTCAAAAATAAAGTTTTAGAAGACAAAAAGTCATTTTTGTTTCTGATGTATTATTGTAAGCAGAATAAGTGCAAAAATTTTCATTCAAATAAATGCTTTTAGTTTAAAAACCTGCGTCAAAATTTGCAAGTTTTTTTTAAAAGAAATTAACGAAATTTTTGTTATATAAAAAAATTTTTTTTTCGCATTCTTGTTTAAACTAAATTATTTTTTCCCATTAATAAGGATTTATCTCACATTTTATAATTTTTTAACTGTATTTCCTTTTAAAATAAAAAAGTCCATTCTTTTTAATATATCACTTTTGCCCTTTTTTCATGGAATTGTGACTATGCAGAGGCATATTTAGTTTTGGAGCTATTTTTGGAAGTTTATTTACCAACCAACACATTATACGAATTTTACTTTTCACAATTTTATACTTTTATTTTCTCCAAAAATAAAAAATATTTTATTGTCTCAAGAATATTGAGAATTTCTCTTAGACAGTCATATGAGAAAGTGTAACGTGATATTTTGTATATATATTGTATTTCTCCCACATTCCAAAATAATAATACTATGAACTTTCAAAGAATTCTGAAAAACGTAAAAAATAAAATAAAAATGTAAAAAAAATTTTAAAAGTGTATCGTATTTTTTTTTACGATTTTTATTAACCAAAATTTTCACAAGCAACAAAACAATAAATTTCAAAATTTTAAATATTGGCCAGTTTTTTAGATTTTTTCTTTTGAAAAAGAGACCTCAAAAAAAATAAATACTGGAGTAGTTTATTTTGATCTTTATCTTTTTTTGCATGTAAAAAAATAAACAACATTTCTTAGTAAAAAAAAGTTGTTATCCATCCATTCATATTTTGAGAAGAGTTATTGCTAAACTTTGACCCTCATAGAAAAAACGCATGCTTTCTTTCTATCATTCATTTTAATTTTGTTGGAACACGCAAAATTGTTGCCTTCGCTTGCTCATATTTGCTACTGCGGTTGTTGTTTTAGTGGGGTGTTCACAAATAATTTAAATAAATGCTTTATTTTTATTATGCTGAATTTTTGATGATAGCACATGACTTTTTTATTATTATGGTTTGGTAAGATTATTTAATGATATTTGAAGAATTTATTTTGCAACAACGAAGGCTAAGGTTTTTTAGAGAGGGATGAATAAAAAAATTGATAATTCATTCCAGAAAAAAAGGTCGTCAAAGATTCTGCAATGTTAAAAAAATACTGGGAAAATAGTTTTGGTCTTGAATCGCTGGAGAAAAAAAAATATAACTGTTATCGCTTCTTGAACTTTAAAAAATGAAGCTTTCTTTTTATTACATTACAAAACTATATAAGATAAAATTCTTAGACTTTGATGCCTTTGGTTTTCTTTTCTTTTACCATTCTAATAATATAAACAATACAAGCTGCCTTTTGTCATTAAAATTTTTTTGTTTGTTTTTCCAACTTTCTTTTTTTTTCTTTAAAAACAACTATTTTTTTATAAAATAAAAAAATAAAATAAAGTGATAACAAAAAAGACTTGTGACCTCCACCACCAACAACAACATCCATCAATTCCCTAAAGGCAAAGAAGAAAAGAAAAAAAAACAATTGAATTCAGCTAAGCCGTTGCTTAAAAAGAGAAAAACAAAGTTGACAAAACTTTTATATATTTTTTTCTTTTTAAAAAACACAAAAACAACTTTATTTTTCTTCGTCTACCAAGTTTTTTTAATTATAAAATTTCATAAAAAACAAAACAAAACAAAACAAAACAAAACAAAACAAAACAAAACAAAACAAAACAAAACAAAACAAAACAAAACAAAACAAAACAAAACAAAACAAAACAAAACAAAACAAAACAAAACAAAACAAAACAAAACAAAACAAAACAAAACAAAACAAAACAAAACAAAACAAAACAAAACAAAACAAAACAAAACAAAGCTAAAAAGAAACATTTTGTTTATAAAACCGCGTCAAATTCAAAAAGGTTTGCAACGCTGATACAAAATTTTTAAATTTATTTTATGATTATTCAATGTGAAAGAAGCAACTAAAAAACTAATAATAAGAAAGAACAAAAATAATGCTAGCACACGAATTTTTCAGTTTTTTCAAATAAAATTTTTTTTTCTCATTGCTTCATGAAAACAAAAATGAACAATATCATTGATGATTGCTGCAAGCGAGCAGCCTCGTCTTTATATTTGTGTTTGAATGTTTTAGAACTATTTTTTCTTTTTTCCGTAGAAAAGTAATTTTTAAAGGGAAGAATTTTCTTAAATGAAAAAATTAGCTTCTTCCAAATGCAAAATCAAAAGTTGCAAGAGATTTACACTTTGGTTGAAAATCTCAACATTTTTGTGGTTTCTTGGATGATTTATCAAAATTTGACGACATTCGTAGATGTTGGAGTGCTGCTGAATAACACAATTAAAATCATCACCATTCAACTTTTTTGTTTGTTTGAAAGATAGGTGCTTTAAACTTCGTTATAACCAAAAAAATATGTATTTGTTTGTCTCACCACTTAAAACCTCGATGTTATGAAAGAAATGTGAAAATGTATGAATAAAAAGTTTTTAATTTTATTTTTTTATTTTTTTATTTTTTTTATTTTTTTATACAAATGACAAAAAACTAAAATTAATATAAAAAATTTACATTTTTTAGAATATTAATAAAAAATTAATTTTCTTGAAAAACATAAACGCAAAAAAATATAATACAACTTATTTTTCTCAAAAATTCTTTAAAACATAATTTATAAAAGTAAAAAAGAAGAGAAGGAAAAAGTAATTTACACGTATGAAAATTAACAACAGTAGATTTAAAGAGAGAGAAAAAATGTCCATTTTCACTGAACTTATAAAAAAAAGGCTTGGACATTAAACCATAAAAATTTTTGGAATTACATATTTGATAATATTTTTAAAAAAAAATTTAAGTTTGTTTCCATTTTTTTATTTTGTTTTTGACGACGAAGTGGTAGTTGGCTTTGATTTGGAATCCGTGGCAGAAGCCGCAGCTTTTTTATCAGATGGAATGGTTAAAGTTGTTGATAAAGCATCAGCTCCAGGATTGCCAGTTTTCTGTGGCCTTGGACTATCAGGTGTATTGGTAGGTGGCGCTAAATGGCCTTGACGTACAGCAAATCCTTCCTGAAAAAATAATAATAAATTAATTATTGAATGATAAAACAAAGTTTAAAAATAATATTTTAGTATAAATTTTTAAAGTTTTCATGACGGCATTCAAAAAATTGGTCTAAATAGTATCCATGGAGCATGGCTTTTAAGATAGGATAAATTTAGTGTTTTTTTGTTTCCAACTAGAAACTCTGTAACCCATTTTAATTATTTTCCCAACTAATATATTTACCTCCGACATTAACTCAATCCATAATTATTATTTTTTTCTTTTTTTATTTTCCACTTTAACGATTTTTTATTTTATTTCAGCCAAAAAAATATTTTGCTTAAAGAAAAAAAATACTAAAATACTAAAGTGTTTCTCTGAGCAACAACGACGACACCAACCACAAAAGTCAGTCAATATAAAACACACAAATGCTTAGAGAGACTTTTTTTTCAGTTTTGAATTGAAAAAATTGGAAAAGAATAAAAACTAATCCTTTATAGAAAAAAAGGAAACGAGCTAATATATATCTCCCTTTTACTCTCTCTCTCAATTTTATTTTTCCACCATTTATTTATGCCTTTTTAAATAACAAAAAAAAACTAAAAAAAACTATATTAAAAAAAAAAGACCTCTCCCGATTAATATCCACTTGAATGGCTTAAATATTATTATTCTCTTCTAGGGAGGAAGAAGGAAGGCAGAGGCATGAAGGTCAATGGCTTCTTTTTTTTATTTATTAGAAAATGAAGAAAAAAAATAATGGAGTATATCAATTTACCTCAATATAACTTGGAATTCCAAGGCCTGAATGACTTGGCATTGTTCGCATTGCAACCGAGTTCATATCTATTTTTCGTAAATAATATATTAAAATCGAAGATAAAAATGTAAATAATATTAAAAAGGTGACGTAAATCAAAATAAGAAAAAACCCTTTCTTTTTTTTAAGATGAGAGGTTTTTTTATATTGTGAGAAAAATAATCGCCGGAAAAAGAAAGATATCTTCTCTCTTTTGTGAAAAATATATGCTTCTGCAAAAAAATAATAAAAATAAACAGAGAATAAGTGTCTGCACAAATAAAAAAACTTTTGAAGATGAAGAAATACAAGTGAGAACTGAGTTAAAGTTTTTTCTTTTTAAAAAAATAGGCGTTTATATATAAAAGCTTTCCCCTTCTATGGAGCTTTGAAAAATAAACAACAACGAACAAAAAAGGGGTGGAACTAAAAGGGCGGAGAGAATGAATGTCACCTTTTTTTTCTTCTTTGGTGGCAAACAAGATTGGCACTCTTTGAACCCTCCTTTCCCTAACTGTTTTCTGGCAACAGGCAAAAAATGAATAAAGCACGCGAATATAAAAACATCCATGAAGCAAGAAGAAAATAAAGGTGTTATTGGGATGGAAAAGTAAAAAAAAAACAGGATGTACTTTGAAGCCATTGAAAAAAATTGAAGAAAACTGAAAGATACAAAGAAAAATATTTGAGAGAGACAGTACATATAATTTTTTTTGAATTCACATGTTTTTAAAATTTATGATAAACACTTAAAGTTTAAAAAATTAATAACAGTTTTTTATATTTTTGAAAAATAAAAGTGTTATTAAAAGTTAAAAGGTTAAATTAAAGTGAATCTCTTCTCGTTTAATGAAAACATAAGTGTTTGTTTTTGGTTAATCTCAAAGGCAATAATTTCCATAAAAGCATTATATAATTATAATATGGGGGTCGTATGGGGAAAAAGATGTAATTAGCAAAAAAAAGCTATCCAAGAAGATTAAAATTTCTTTTTGCATTTTGCAATTTTACACTTAATTTATTTTTTTATATCTGTGTAGGTGGATGGAAAGAATATTCATCCAAAATTAAAAATCCCCAGACTTAAAAATTAATATAAAAACCAGATAAAGGAAATTTTAGATTTCTAATTCATCGAAAATTGAAAAAGAAAATTTTATCTTTAAAAAAAGCATGAAAATGGATGGTACTTTGAAATGGGTTCAAAAAAAACATATTAAAACATTACTTTTTTTTTTATATAAAAAAAAGATTTTATTTAATTGCTTTAAAGTTTGTGAAGAAAAAAATGAGTGAAAAAGCTTGCTTAAAAATCTGTCAAATAATTATTTTTTTTATATATTGGAGCCACAACTAAATTTAGCAAAAAAGAATTGTAAAATCGTAAAAAATGGCTAACTATTATTTTTTTGTTTGCAAGAAAAAAAAGAAAGAAAGGTTCCAGACAATTTATTTTATTTCAATTTTTTGCAAGAAAAGAAAAAAAAATTTGCAAAGAAAGAAAGCATTGTTAGAAAATAAAGAATTATGAAACTCAAAAGATAATTGTAGCGATTTGTTTTCTATTTTAAAAAAAAGTGGAAATCAAAAACAATGAAAAGAAGTTTTTCACTTTTTATGCTCGAAATAAAAAAATATGGAACAAATTTTTGGTCAAATTCCATTTTAATTATTCGAATTTTGATTGCTCCCGATTTATTTTTATGTTTCCCATTAATCTTTTCTTTGTGTGAAAAGTCAGTTAATTTCAGTTTGAAAAATTCCTTTAACAATATTTTCAAAATTTTGTAATTTTCTATTCTTGCTATTTATTGATTCTAGTGTTTTCATTTTTTTCATTCATTTATTCATTTATTTATTTTTTGGCTTTTTATTTTCTTTGTTCCTTCCTTTATTTATTCCTACGCAGATTTTATTTTCATTCATTCAAAAGCTTTTAAAATAATATCTATCAAATTTCAATATTATTTTAAAATGATTTTGAAAATTCCGGAAGCTCAATGGCGTACACACATATAAATAATACTATCGTTCTATCTTGAAAATATTTTCTAAGTTCAGCAGTTTATAGGCTCAGGTTTATTTAAATTTTTTTTATGGAAAGTGCGATTTCAAATAAAATTTTTAGTTCCACGAAAGTTTAGGAAAACAAAGTTTATTGATAATAATTGGAAGTTGTTTTTTTCGGTGTCAGTTAGAATCAAGTTACAAATATTTTCTCAATTTCTTGGTTTTTTTCTCTCAGAGATTATCAAATAAACAAGAAACAAATAAATAAAAAACAAGCAACAAGCAAGTCCAAAACGCAAGAAAAATCTTAGTAAACCATTGACCACCAAAAAAGAAAAGAAAACAAGTTACTATAGCTCAGATTTCAGAAGTTCGCTGCTCACAAACATCATGCTTTCTTTTTGCTCATGTTTTTAGAACCAAAAAATAAAAATTAAAAAACACATTCCAATAACTTGATTTATATTTATTGCCACCACTGACTTCTCCAAAGGCAATTTTATTTTGTTTTGAACATGTTCAAAAAATTTTTATTGAATTACTTTTTCAAAAAAAAAAAATACGAATTTTTCCAATTTTTTTTATTTATTTTTTTCATTCATTTAATTGACTCAATTCTGACCCCAAAAATAGGCTTTTCTCTGTCACAAAAAAATGAAGAAAAACAATATTTAAAAAAAGAATGGCTGCTAAATTATGATAAAAGCTTTTTTTTACTCCCAAATTTTCCATTCCGAAAACCCCCGCTTTTTTCGTTAAAAAAGTCAAATTTGCGTATATTTTTTTAATAATAAAATAATGTTTTTTTTTGTAAAAATTTTATCATCCTTGATTGCCCTTTTCAACTTCATCAGGGGCATAAAAGGCACAGAAGCACCGAGAAATTTTATAAACTTCCCGTTTATAAACTTATTTGATTCATATTTTTTGTGTGTGTTTTCGTGACTTTTTTATTTTATTTACATGAATGAGTTCAATAATCGACAAAAAGAAAATTAGGGAAATAGAATTCCCTTTTCCTTTTTTTTGCTACAATTAATCCATTTTTTTTATTTAATAAAATAAAATAAAACTAAAAATTTTTAAACCGGAAAAGGAAATTAAAAATTTTATTTTATTTTAAACAAAATGGTTTTAAAAAAATGATCTGTGTACTTTTTTTTATAAATGTATTTTAAAATTTTAAACATCAAATAAAGAATTTGGTCATCTCGGTTGATGAATAATCTTGCAAGCATAAAGTTAGAGTATTAAAGAAAATTTTCCTCAGCTTCAAGGCTCTTCTAAAGATTATGGATAAAACATTAAATAATCTATTAAGATTTAATAATAAACACTAATAAGCAAAACATTTTTCAAAAATCATAAACATTAAAAGAAATTATGAATACAAAAAAAAACTTCCAAAATCTAATAACAAGCGAGAAACTTTGATATTGAATCGAAAACATTTTAACCAATAAATTATTTGTAACGAATTCATAAATTTTGATTTCATTAAAAGTTTTTTATTTCTTTTGGAATTATTTAAAACTCTCTGAAAATTTGAAATAAACCAATAATTTTTTTTTTCATTGGTGCCTTGGAATTCAATTAATCTCTCAAGCAACAGTGCCAATCTTAAATAGTCCAAACTCGTGGTGAACCCTTTCAAATAATTATAGCCTGTCCATTTTTTTTATTTATTTCTGTGACGTTAAATAACCTAACTAAATTTATTACTTCTATGAATTCCAATTTTCTAACATATTTTTAAATGCTTCCAATTTTTTTCATAAAAAAAATCATAAACAATTATGCTTACATACATACTTTTAATGGGCTTTTTTTATAGTTTATAGTTGCTAGAAATGTGAGTGCTTTTTGACACATTACCAATTTAAAAAAAATTATATGTTTACTATTTTTTTTTTTTTGAAGGGCATATTTCCCGTAATTAACAACAATCTCCAAATTTTTTGTACTCTTTTCCCATATGACTGACTGACAATCACCATCATAAATTAAATTTTCCCATACTCAAAAAATGTGGTTTACCAAGAATACAAAGATCGAGATTTCTTTCTTTCACTTATAAAATTAAAATTCCTCCACCAATATTTTTAAGTAAGTTATTAATCCTTAAAAATGAAAATAAGAAAATGGAAACAATGAATCCTTTTAAAAAAAGAGAGATTATAGCCACTAAAAGAAAATGGAAGATGAAAGAGAAAATGTGAAAAGGATTATTATTACTTAAGATTAGTTTAAGATATTAAAAAAAATTTAGAAAGTAATGCAAATATTAGCTGCTTTTATGTAAAGTGTTCTTCACTTTCTTTTGTCTCACATTCCTGCCAATATTTAAAATGAAATTGAAGTTTTTGTTATTAGCAGATTAAAAAATTCATATTCAATTATAATAAATGAAATTAAAATCCAAATTAGCTGGTTTTAAAGTGGCCAAAATCATATTATAGAGTAAAATCTTCAAAAGAAAGGATTATGGAAAAACCGAGAAAAAGCTTAACAATTTTTGCTTTTTTGTTTAAAAATAACTAAACTCTAGTAATCTTGAAATATGCAAATTTTATAAAATGGAAAAAAGTGTCAAATGGGTCGCAAAATTTGAAGTAAAGCATGATTTCGAATAGAAAAATATTAAATTATTTATTCATGATAAACCTAAGAATGCAACTCTTATGTTGGATTTGCAAAACTTAGCTTAATTTTTTGTCCATTTTCAAAAAACCCAAATACTTCGAAATTTAGAGATTATAGAATCTCGTATTTGCAACTATGTTCTTTTTTAAATTTTCAAAAAAAAATTATATTTTTGTTGTTTGTAAAAATGAAAACTATAAAAAATTCAAATGTCACCACTAAATCCATCCTTTGCATGTTTGTTTGTGTTATCTAAATGCCGTAACACCTTATTTTGCAAAAAGTAAAAAAAAGTGTCCTTGAAAAATAAAAATAAAAATAGTTTCACAGATTTAAAATTCAAAATATTTTTTTAGCTCCAAGAATTATTTAATCTTTTAACTTTTACTTTATTATTTTTTAGTTTTTGACATAATAACAAAAAGATGTATTGAGTTTGATTTCTTTTGAGAGACATTTTTTGGTATATTTGTTGTTTCCGTTTTAACAACAAAAAATTAAACATAATGTTTTTATAAGATCCATAAAAGAGAAGATATAAAAACATTTTTTTAATCTTTTGGAACGAATCAACAACACACAACAAAATGATTTTAATCCCAAAGCAAAAATAAAAAAATATAAAAAAATGTTTGGAATGTTCTGAGCATGAGTTTAATGGAATTTGTATCTTTTAGCTAATTTTTAATATTTTAAATTTTGCCAAATATGAATTTTTACTAAATTTAAATAACTTTTTTGCTCAGGGATAAAAGTGGAGAAAAAAAAGAATAAAATTTCATTGACATAAAACTTTGAATTTTGGCCCTATCAATAATTGTACGAAAAAAAAGTCAAGCCATTTATTCTTTCACTTCAAAGCTTTCCCCAAAAAAATTTTTCTTCACTTTTTAGCTGTTTTTCACGTTTTTCAAACAAACCAACCATAAAAGTGCGTAAAACTATAACCAATTTTAACAATCCTTTTACACACCGCTGACGAAGACCTACGATTTTTTTATACCTCCTAAATTATATAAGGAAATCAAGGAAAGCACAAAAGAAAACTAAAAACTATTAAAAGTTTTTTATTTTTTTCACTAAATTAAAAAATATACATTGAAGAAAAAAGTCTGCGAAGTGTACTACTTAAAAAATTTTTGGTACAAAGAAGAAAAAAAAATGAACTTCCGGTCTTGTCCCAATTTTTGTGTCTCTGAAGTGCATCAAAAAAATTACAATCGGAATTCAATTTTTTCGCTCTTAGAAGGAGACAGGATTTATCAAAAAAAAAATTTTTTTTTATTAAATGGAGTAATTAAAAACAAAAAATACATAAGCAAAAAAAGAAATAACAAAAAATTGAAGGAACATTTTTTGATCTTTGCTTTTACTATTAAAAAATGTATGGATTAACCTTTGCTTTTTTAAAAGGGGCTTTATTCGAAGGAATTTAAAAATCTTTTTTGACCTTTAAAAGAATCTTAAAAACTTTTAAGAAATTGAGAAGCAAATGTTTTTAACGAAAATCAAGCAAATATTTGTCATACTGAACCATTTTTAACTACAAAAAGCAGAGATATCGAAAAATACAAGGAGAGTCAGTCTCAAGATTAATGGCTTTTATATCTTTAATTAATCAAAAATTAGCATATATAGTTTTTTTTATTAATTCATTCACATCACCCGGAAGGAAGCTTTATGGTCATTTAATTATTTCCTAATCCACATCCTCGCTATTAATAATAGCGAAAACATTTCTCTTATCTATTTTCCCCCTGACTTCTTCCATCATTTCCTTTTACTTCCCCTTCAATTCCAATTAACATATCTCTCAAAATGTAAAAAAACAAGGAAGTGTGAAATCAATAATAAGTAAAAGACCAGCCAACACATTACTTTTTTTGCATCAACTCAACTGTTTCATGGGAAAGAAATTAGCCTATTTTTTTTTTTATAATAAACCTTTTCCGTTTTCAATATTTTTTTGGTTTTACTGATTTTCTTGTTTATTTTTTTCGTTGCTTTTTCTCAAACTTTTTTGCTTGTTATATAAATGGCTTCATTTGGTGTCTTTTTTTTGAATTATAAGTTTTAAAGAAAAATGTAAAAATGAGTTAGTGAAGAAAAATATTTAATTTTTAAAAAGGGTTTTTAAAAAAAACTTTTAAAAACAAGGAAGTAAGAATTTTTTATTTTTTTTGTTGTTGTGGAAAATGTGTGCAAGACTTAACAAAAACTTAAAATCCTTAAAGAAAGGGACTTTGTTTGTGAAAAAAAAATGTGCCAAAAATGTTTTTTATTTGTGAATTTTGTTTAAGAACAATAATGTCAATGTTTAGAAGATAAAGAAAAGTGAACTCAATTGTAAAAAAACGGGGGCTTTTTTAAAAATAAAAATAATTATTATTTACTGGTAAATTAAAGGTTTAATTTAAAAAAAAATGAAATATCTAATCAAATCAAAATGATTTACTACAAAAGTCTGAAAAATACTAGCCTTCGGGAAAATGACGCTGGTGCTAGCCTGCCTCTATTGTGGTCTTTCACACAATTTAAAAATTCCAAAACTTGAAAATTAAAGTTTTAAAAAACGTTACAAACGTCTAATGAATGAGTTGCTTTACTAATTTGCAGCCTTTTAAACCCTATTAAGAAATCCACTCAAGTATCACGAAAAATTGCGTCGTTATTTCTTTAAGCTACTAAGTTTTAATTTTTGAGTTTGCGAAAGTTTAGTCATGCTTTTTCATAAGAAGCACATATTTTTTGCATTTTGCATTTTGTGTTTTGTTCAAGGAAGTCAAATATAATTCAGTTTTTTTATTTAAGCTTTCAATAGAAAAAAGTTTAAAAATTGCAGTTGCAAAATTATTAAAGCGTGCAAAATTTAATAGTTTTTTTTTTCAAAAAAAAGAAAAGTTTCTAATTCTTACATTATTTTGTCATTTTTGGGAGTTTATTTTAATAATAAAAAAAATAGAAAATATTTGCCTTTTTTTATATGTAAAACCATGGACATTTCCATGGATTTAATTTTCCAATTTCCATTGCTTTTCTTACATTCGACGACCAAAAATTGGTTCGTCCAAAAACTTGCACTTTCATAAATTTATTTTTTTCTTCCAAAGCACTTTTGAGTTTTGTTTTTATTGAAAAACATTTTATTCTTTCATTTTTCAAAACCTTTCTTTTTACAAATAAAGAAAGTGTTCTAAGAAAAATAATTCAATAAACATCATTTCCAAAACTTTAAAAAACGAAAAAATGGTTTTTTAGAATTCATGATTCAATGAGAAAAACGAAAAAAATAATAATCTTGCGTTTCAAACGACAAAATTATTTAAAAAACAAGTCTGGCACAGTTTAATGGAAAATATAAAAATAATATTGTTATGTTTTAAAAAATTCTGTAGTTACGAAATGAAGGCAACGAATAAACAGGTTTGACGAAAAAAGAAACCTTATTATTCTTAAATAATCATTTTTTCCCAAAAACAAAGCTAAAAATATCAACGTTTGTTTGCTTGACGTGATGCAAAATAAAAAAAATTGATACTATTTTTGAATAAAATTACTAAACCAAAAACAAAAAATAAATGATAAAGAGTGAGATAGGATATTATGTCATAAATAAATTTAAATTGCATTTGACATGTTTTTTTATTGCATGCCAAAAGAAATAAAAATAGTCCCTAGTCACATTTTTTAAAGAAGGGATCATAAAAACAGAAAAACAAAAAATAAAATAACAATGTTTTCATTATTACTACTCAAATTTAATTTTAATTTTTTGAACCAAAATTTTAATGTTTTTATAAATGCAAAAAAATTATATTAAAGCTAAATATTCAAATTTTTCCAGATAAAACTTTTTCGCCTATATATAATTATTTTTAATTCATGGATTTTTTCTTATATTTTAAATTTTTTCTAAAAATTTCTTTTTGATGTCCTTGGCTGGCACAGAATGGCCACAAAAAATATAAAGAATTAAAAATTAATAAGTAAAAAATGTGATTTTATTAAATTTTTTAAAGAAGCCAAAAATGGCGTAAATATCTCTAAAAAACTCATGTTTGAATTGAATAAAAAGTTTGTCATTTTTTGTATTATTTTTTTCTTATAAGCAAAATTAGGTTAAATTAATGTGTTACTGGTAAAAAAAATTTATGTATGTTAATTTAATTTAATTTTTGGTTATTTAAAAAAGTTATTAAAAATACTCCCTTAAATTCTAAAAGAAAATTATGCGCAAAATGAAATTCTTTAAAATTCGAGTTTTTATCAAGATTTGATCTTTTGTAAACAATTCCCTGTTTTTTATTAATCAATCAAATAACAAACAAAAAAAAAATAGTAAAACTTACAATATCATTTGAATCGGTGCTACTATTTCTTGAAAATGCCATTTGCCTTTCAAATCTCATACGTCTTGCACTTAGGGTGCTCATTACATCGAAAATGATTATAAAATATTTATATTTAACTGGCGTGAAGAAGAAGAAGTTTCAAACAACAAAAAATGCAGGGCCAAAAAGAACTCTGCCGTTGCTGTTTCAAAATAAAATTAAAAGCTTTCTTTCACTCGTGTGCTTTTTTTTTGTCGAAGGTTGCTTTTTTTTTTTACTTTGGAAGAAGTCAAGTTTCGGTCAAGGAAAATAAGTTACTCTAAAAAACAATACTTTTTAATTCTTTTATTTATTTTATTTATTTTTATTCTAAAAATACGGCAAACCACGATGCATTTCATTTTATAAAAAAGTAGGGTTTTATACAACGGGAATGGAAATGAAAGGCTGAAGGAAAAAAAATGACGCGAACGAGTTTGTTTTGTACATAAAAACAAAAAAACTATTTTAAAAAGTAAAAAATGGAAGTAAGTGAAATGAGTTGAGACAACATCGTAAAGAAAAACAACATAAGGGAAGCAAAATAAAGTAAAATAAAAGCATTAGTTTAAGAACAATAAAAAGTCTATGGAGATAAAAAAAAATGGAAATGAAAGATTCAAAAATAGAAAAATCTTCTTTTTTTAGGAAATTGTTCCAACTTTGCTTTAGGAACGTCTATTAAAACTCATTGCAAAAAACAAAATAAAAGAAACCCAGAAAATTTGGACCAAATTAAAAATATGGACATTTAAAAAACAGTGCATTTTTGTGAAATTGCAACAAAAAAATTTAAAATTATCTAGACACCTAATTTCCCCACAACCGTAGAAAATAAAGACTAACATGAAATTTTTTCGAAATTTAGAATTTATAAAAACTAAACATTAATTAATTATCTCGGAGAATACAAAAAGTATGGCAACAAAGTCGCAAAAGGAATTTGATTCAACCTATTTGATGTTAAAACTTTCTCTTATGAAACCAATTAATAAAAGTACATACATACAATAAAAAAAATTTCTTCGCGTCATCGAAACATAGCGAAGTTATCTGAGGGTTATAATAATAAAAGAATGACAAGTTTAGCGTCTGAACCTTTATTTATTTCTAATCTATTTTTTTTAATTACACGGAAATTCAAAAGATTCATATTTTATCATTTTCAAACAACAAAAATGTTTGGAAGCGACTTAACAAAGAAATTTTGTGGACAAATCTGAGCAAAGAAAAAAAGGCTGAAAATGAGATAACATAGTTTTAATGTATCTTAAAGTTCTTTGATTTTGTGCACGAAAATCAAAAATTTATTGTAAAATTCAAAAAGAAGCAAGCATCAAGAAAATTTACTGGGCAACAACGAGAACTTTCGGAATGTGTTTCAAAGAGGCTACAAAAAAATACATAAAAAACAATACTTTTCTTCTTTGATCGCGTGGAAAAAATGCTATAAAAAAGTCAAAGAAGATTTTTCTACCAATAAAAATAATAAAATCCATAAAAAGCCTTTGGAATGTGAAAATTATTTTAAAAAATTATTGCTCTTCGAATGAATAAAAAAAAGATATTAAAAATCATGGACAAACAAAGACAAAGAAAAAAAATTTTTTAAGTTTCCTTTTTTTAGTTTTATGGATAAAATTAAAATTCCAATGGATTGGTTCCAAAACGTGAAAGTCAAAAGTCAAAAAAAATATTAAAGAAAAAACACCGCCAAAATTTATATAAATTTTTTTTTATTGATGCACATACTTTTATTTTATTGGTGGGTAATAAAATAATAAACTTCTAAGAACAGAATAACAAAAAAAAACGCGAGAAAGAGACTTAAAAAAGCGGGGGAGAAAATAAAATAAAAAAATAAACTCAATTTTTTTTAGGTTTCAAAGAAGGATGGATGACCACTGAATGGAGAAGAAACATAGATGGATGGATGATAAACCGTTTAGGCATGGTAATTTAATAATAATAAAAAGTAAAAAAAATGTGAAGGCGTTTAATCTTGCAAAACTGGTTAGTTACTTGGTGACTTTAAGAATTTTTTTTTAATTCCAAACAAAAACAATTTTAATAAAATTTTCTTGGAAACGTTAAACAATTTAAATCCTTTTTTTTGCCTCTAAAAACAAAACAAAAAATAGTCAAGAAAAGCTTCGGGAAGCTGCAAAGTCACATCGTTCCTCGAAGAAAAAAAAGTTGAAATTTTTATTAAACAAACAAACAAGCAACATAAAAATTATACTCCCTCAACAAAATCGCAAAAAGAGGCAAAAAAGAAGAATAGAATGGAAATGGCATTATTATTGCCTGAGGGCAAATAAAAAAATAAAAATGAAATAATAAAAAGAAATGCAAAAGCAACTCGTGGACACTAGCAAGGAGGACATATGGTTTTTATTTTACCAACAAAAAAAATAAAGGGAATGAACTTGAACTTTGCTATTATAAAAAAAATGAAGGAAAGTAAAAGCTTTAAAAAATTTTTGTGATAGTAGCCATAAAACGAAAAATTGTGGAATAACAAAACAAATTTATTTAAGTTAAGTTAAGTAAAGTTAACTTAAGAGAATTAAAGAATAAAAATGAAAAGATTATAAATTTAAAATGACGAATTTTTTATTTTATTTTGTTTTAGTGTACTTAAATTAAAATGCAAAGTCAAGTCATTGGTTTTTCAAAAAAAGCAAGGAAAGAAAAAATACACCAAAAGCCTGTTTTTTTTTTAATGTAAAAAAACAGAGACGCAATAAACTTAGATAAAAAGATGTTTGATTTTTAGATTAATTCCAGTTTCAAATATAATAAATTTTGAAAGAAAAGAGGTTTAAATTTTTGTGGACAAAAAACAAAAAGAAAGAAGGAGGTGAAGAACAAAAATAAAACATGTGAGTTAACATATAGCAAGAACAAGCATGCGAAGAAAGGTTGATATCTGGAACTTCCTTTCGAGGAGACATTCTTTTTTAACTTTTGTAATATAACTTTATTAAAAGCATTTTCCCTGAATTTATAGCTATTTAGCCTAAATTTTAGAAAAAAAAACTTTCGAGAAAAATTAAAATCTTCTTTGACCCTACCATGACTTTTGGCCATTCGCAAATATAGCGAAATATAAGATTATTTTTAAATATTAAATAAAAAGTAAAAACAAGCTGTCAAAAATATAATTCTAAAACTAAAATAAAAGCCAAAAAGTCCCAAGCTGCCTTAAAAAAAGTAAATTAATAATAACACACACATGATTTTGCTTGCGCTGGTTTAGGGAGAGAAAAAAAAATTATTTATGACAGAACAGAATTTTTTAACAACCTTACTTTCTAATATCATTTTTTTTTCACTGAAAAGCTGTTTTAAAAAAAATATGAAATCTCAAAATAATATTTTATTATTTTCAACGCCTCGTTAAATAATGAAATGGGTTCCGCTGCTTTTTATACTACTTTCATTCATATTTTTTTTAATAACCATGACCGAAAAAAACCCATTTTTAGCTCTGTATTTTTTTTTCAAAGTGCGTCATCAAAACATGATTTTTTAGATCAAATGTAAAATTAAAACTGCAAAATAAAATTTATCCATCCAACCCAAAAAAAAAATACATTCAAATAAGGAAAGAGAAAAGCTGATGGTGTTGTTGACCATCTTCCGCGCTTACTCGTTATTTTTTCGCGCATTAGTTTTTTTTAATGATTTGCGTCATCGAAAAAATACATAACGAAAAAAAAAGGAAAACAGCGACGTGCGAAACGAAACGATTAGATGGATTGATCGCTCCCACTACTTTTTTGGTGATGGAAATGGAAAGAAATGAAACTCAGTTATGAAAGCTTTTTTAAAGAAATTTTAATAAAAAAAAATTTATGAAAAAAATGGTTTAAAATCTGGAGGAGGTTTGGCTTCCCTTTTTAGGGTGATTCAGCATTTGCAATCAAAAAATTATTTCTAATGGCTTCAAGCTGCGTCAGAGCAAATCTTATTTATAAAAAAAACGCTTCGTCTGAAAGAAATCCACAAAAACCCCAATTTGAGACCCTTTGAAATTGTCGAAGTTATTCACTCACAGTGACAGTTCCATTCTAGTGCTTCTCAATGTCCAATTTTCCGCACTCTTATAAAATTCTACAAATATGACTGTGTTTCCCGAAGTCACGAAAAAAAGTAAAATGAAAATTAAGCAACTAACAAACTTGCGAAAAGTTTATTTATTATTGCCGTTACCAAGGATATTAATTATTCAAAAAAAAACTTATGACAGTAAAAAAAAGTACAATCTTAAATAATTCCCGAAGCAATAAAAGAAAATAATAAAAGTGTCAGTAACCTAAAACGCGAAAATACAACAAAAAAAAATTGTGAAAATGCCAGTAAACTTTAAAGAAACACAAATAAAAGCTTTTTTTATAGTTTTCATTTTATTATTTTTATTAAAAAAAAGCATGACTCAAAGGTTTTTTTTTATTAATTTTAATAATTCGTCATGGAAAAATAGAAATGGAGCCAAAGAAAGAAATTAGAAAAAAAGCATATCCTTTTTGCTTTTGAAAAGGTAGCTTGGTACTCGTGGGAAAATTGTTTTTTCTTTCTCCATAAGTTTGACAAAAAAAGAAGCATTTCCAAAATTAATTTAAAATAAAAAATTCATAAATTCACAGAACACCCTTTTTTAACATTAAATACTGTTATTTTTGTCTAATTTTAATTTTTTGTTGGCGCCCCAGGTGAAAAGATAAAAGTTTAAAATAAAAAGCACAAAATAGTTGTTTATTTTTGGATTCTTTTTATGATCAAAAAGCAAAACATCTAAATTTTGTTGGTGGTGGAAAGAAAAAAAAAACTTTTTCAGAAAATTTAAATAATAGTGCTTGAATTTTAATTTTTTCAAAACTGGTCTGAAAAAAGAAAACCTATTTTATTTCCCATCAATTGGTGGGGCGGCGAAGGAGTAGCAGCAGCAATATATTTAAGCCTCAAGTAAAAATGGAGCGAAGGAAGTAAAAAAAAAAGTGTGAAAAGTATAGGGTTTTAAGAAACAAAAATAATTTAAATTGAATAATGAAAATGGAATAAAATAAAACGAGAAAAAATGTGTTTTGTATCATATTTTTTTTCTTCAAGAAAGATGCAAGTAAGCAAAATGATAAAGAAATAAAGGAAAAAATGATGGGTATTAAAGTTTTTTGAGGATTAAAGAATTACCGCCACAATGTGTGATTTTCAAAAAAGAATTATATAGAAATATGGGGTAAAAAGAAAAAAAGCGATAAACTTAGAAATGATTTTTTTGGAAAATTTTTATGACGTTTAAAAATGATTTTAAGAATTTTTTTATTTAATGGATTCAAAAAAGTAAATATTTAGTATTTATTTTTCAATCCAAAAACATTAATCATGAAGAAACATATTTATATAAAAAAAAATCAGAATGGAATTCACAAAAAAAATAAATAGATCGGACAACAATAAACTAACTTCCCACGCTTTGAAAAGTTTAACAAAGAATAAGTTTTTTTGTCAGTCTCAAAACTTTTTCCAATTGTTGTAAAGATTTTCAAAACTATTTATTCTATAAAAAATTCCAGTTATGTAATTCTAAAAAATAAGTAAAATATGCTAAAAAAATTTAAGATATTTCAAAAAACAAAACCCCTCTTTTTTATATATAAAAAAACAAATGCCTTATTTGTGAATCATAAATCAGAAAATGCTTATAAAAAGTGCATTAGAAATTCTGTATACTAAACGTAAATATACTCACACTTCCAAGATAAATTTTGTATTTTTCAACTTTAAAAAATAGCAGCAGCAACAAAAGCAAGCAGCTTGTTGCCGAGGGAAACTCCATTTCAATACCACCACCATCAATGACGTTGTTGTTTTTTTCTTCTTTCGTTTCTTTTGTTATAAAAAATATAAAAAAATTCGAATACGTTTTTCGAAATTTTAAAAAAAATTTTTATACCAACATAAATTAAAGAATCCGAGGGTAGACTGACTAAAAATAAAAAATTCGAAGAACACAAAAAATAACTTTTTTTTGTAAGTCGAGACTCTTTTTTTAATTGAATGTTTTTTGATTTCTTTTGTAAAGCTCAAATATTTAAAAAGAAAAATGAAAGTAAAAGTTCAACTTTGATTTTGAGCTCTATGCTTCTTTTTTTACTTTACAAATAAAAATTTAAAAAATAAAATTCTTATGTACAAACAATTTTGCAAAAAAAAAAAAAATACCATACAAAAGAAAAGCTTTTTTGCAACAAATAAAAAAGTATGTTAATCGGATCTCGCTGTTCTTTTGAATTAAAAAAAAAGCAGTGATGATGGAAATCCAAGAATGCACTCTTAGTGAAAAATTAAAGTTGAAAAATAAGTGAACTTTTTTAAATTAAATATGGGGTAGATTTCAATTTATGGACGATTACAGATGAAAAAAAAATTTAAGTTAAATTATTCATGTAAATTGCAATGTTCGATATTCTAAGGCATATGACAGTTTCCTTAAATTTTTTTTATGCATATTTTTAAACAGGCAATTTTTCTAATCAAGTCCAATCAATGCTAATATACTCTATAATTCGTCTGTTCTGAATCTTGTTTCATATTTTTTTTATCCTTTATTATTATTGTATTTTGTTTACATTTTCTTTAAGAAAAAATAATAAGTAGCTAAGTCGGGTCGGGTCACCAACCTAACAATAATTTATTGATTGATGCATACAGATTCAATTATTTACTCTCCGCTCACCATCACTTTTTTCTTCTTTTTTCATTGACCTTGCAAAATTTTTTTTGTTTGCAGCTATGTATGATTTTCTATTATTATTATTATTATTGGCTAAATGCTTTCAACGACCCCAACCAACCATAAAAAAAAATGATTTCAATCAATTTTCTTTTCCATTTTTTTCTTTCTTTCAGAGCCACTTGCTTTTTTTTTTAGAAAGTTGTGGTGCTCCTTCTTTTTTTCTTCTTCTCTCATTTGATTTTTTTTTGAGAAACAACCTTTTAATTTTTATGAATTTATTTGATAGATTTTTCATAAAAGAATTTGAGCATTCTTGTTTGTTAATGCTTCGAATAAAAAATACATATATGAAATTTTGAATAGGTTGCTGCTATTTTTTCCGGGTTATTGCTTTTTTCCTTTGTCCCAAAAAACTAAAGATAAATAAAAATTTACTTATGCTTAGTCAAGAAAATCTAAAAAAGCTTTTCGAATATGAAAATTTTAATTTTTGAGCAGATTGTAGTTTTTTGTGGAAAAAAGGCGAAGTCCCTCTCTATTTTTTAAGTGTGTCAAAATTCTGGCTTTCACGGTTGTTTTAAGTGCTGGTCATCCTGCCCAATCCAACCCAAAAACATTTTTTTCTAAAACTTCCCCTTCACAATTTATTTTATTGTCCTGTTGTCGTTGTTGGTTGTTGTTGGTTCATCTTTCCACCTTCTTTTTATTTTCTTCCACAAAAAAATGGCCACGTTATTATCGTTTGTGAATAAGTTGTTGTTGGTCGTCGGCGTCGTCCATCATTTTTTTCTTCTCTTTTTTTTCGGTCGAGTCGTCTTAGTTTTATTTTTTGGTATGCATATGTCAAAAAACGCCAAAACACGTAGTCCTTTTTTTCCCTTCCTTCCATTTTTTTCTTCTTCATCTTTCCTGATGGTTTGCTTTTTTTCTGCTGCTGCTCTGCTCTGGTGTTGTTGCTCTCTATCTATCTATCGCAGTCTTTCGTCGTCCATTTTTTTTATTATTGCAAGAGCAAAGAAGAAAAAGAAGATGAAAAAAATTGGGCCAGCCGAACAGCAAACGAACGAACAAAAAAAATGAACAAACCCCAAATTTCCTCTCTCTTTTTTCTCAAAAGACTTCGGCACAGCTACTTTTTATTTATCTTTTATTTTTATTTTTTGCTGCGTGTATGTTTTTCGTTCGTTCGTGCGTCGTCGCTTTTATGCATTTTTCTGGCTTTCGTCGCACAAAAATAAAAAAAAATTTGAAATGGAAGAAAGAAAAAAGGAAAAAAGTTTGTCGTCGTCGTTTTCGCTGTTTTGTTGTGGTGGTGGTTCATCTCCTCATTTTCTTCACTTATTTTTTTTTCTTTCAATTTTTGTGATGAGACTACTGAGCGCATCCATCTCTCCTTTGCATTTATTTCCTTCTTCCCGCTTTTTGCTTTCTTTTTTTTATGATTTTTCTTTCTCTTGATTGATTTGTAGTATATTTTTATTTTGCGTTTCATTTATTGAGCTTGAAAATGATTGGATTTTTCGTGCTTGCCAATCTGATGATTAATTTTTTCCTACAATCGCTTGTCCCTTGGATCTCGGATTACATGAATTGATAGATAGTTAGCGAAACCAAGGCCCCAGCATATGTTATCCCATCAACTTCCAATTTCGTGAAACGCGATAATCAATTTTTCTGATTCATCAAAAAAAAGCCCTTTATTAATCATAACTTCCAAATTTTTCAGGGTATTTTTTAGCTAACTTTTTCGTTATCTAATTTCTTTTATATAACTCTTTTATATATATTATATATTTCTTTTTCGTAAAGATAGCTTTGGTTTATATATTATTCTTATATTTTCTCTAACTGGGTTTTTTGTAAAAGTAAGTTTTAATACTCTTTCTTATCAATAATTTTCCCCAACTAAAAAAAATTATTTTTTTAGACTAAGATTAAATTCTATTTTTATCTTATTTTCATTCATTTCTTCTCTAAAACCTAAGAAATAAATAAATAATAATAATTATGAACCCACAAGACGGATATAATAATGTTCAAGACAATCATCAACAACAACATATGAATGGTGGAGGAATGCAAAATGGTGATGGATTAAATGGACGGGGTAAAAATGAAGATCGGTTAGTTATGAGCCCAAGAAATAATTATCTTATAATGTTTTCATTTTAGCAAAATTTTTGTTGGTGGTATCCCTTATGATGCAACGGATGATGATTTGAAGCAACATTTTTCTAAATTTGGTGAAATTGTTTCCGCTAACGTTAAATTTGATCGAGCATCAGGACGTTCTCGAGGTTTTGCATTTGTTGAATTTGCTAATGTTGAAGATTGTCAACGAGCTCTTCAAGTTCGGGATCAACAAGTTAAAAATAAGCCCGTTGAAATTAAAGCTGCCAAATCTCATGAAAAGAAGAAGGTTTTCATTGGTGGAATTCCTTCCGATTTGACTGGTGAGTTAAAAATTTCTTATATATTTCGACACCAAAAAAAATTGTTAACTGAATCAGAAAATAATTAAAAGCGTTTTAGAAGATGAACTTCGCGGTCATTTTGAAGCATATGGCAAGGTTGAAGAAATCGAATGGCCAACCGACAAAAATACCAAACAACATCGCAATTTTGCATTTATTATTTTTGAAGATGAATCTGCTGCCGATTCCGCTTCACAAATGGGAAAACATACCATTCGTGATCGAGAATGTGATGTTAAAAAGGCAGTTCCACGCAGTCGTCGAACCTTCCCTGGACAAGGAGGCCTCATGAATGTTAATCCATTTAATAATGGAATGGGTGGAGTTCCACATCAACAACAACAATGGTTTAATCCAGCCCAATGGGGTCAACTTCAATCCATGACTCCATATGGTGGAGGAGCACATGGATGGAATGATTGGTATCAAAATGCTGCAGCATCCATGGCTAATTATTATAGTCAACCTAATGCTGGTGGACAACAAAATGCTCCACATCAAAATAGCGGAGCTGGTGGACATAATGCTCATAATGGAGTTTATGGTGGCCATCAAGGTGGCGGTGGTGGTGGATCCAACTGTAAGTTCCTTTACCTTCCTTTTATACCTTTAAAAATTTTTTATTAATAAATACAATTTTTAGACAAGCAAAATCGCTCCCGTCTTTTCTCAGGTTATGACAATTCTGCCACCGTTGCAAATCAACATCAACAACATTAAACAAAAAAGCATTCATTCAATCATCCAAACAAAATAAAAAAAAAACCAAAACCAAGTTTCATGATTGCCTTTAACATTCAAAAATTATCCTCAAAAATCACCCTATATACTCCTGCTTTTTACCTATCTTATTTTATTCTCTTTTTTCGTAATATATACCCTCAAATTTTGTTTGGTAGGAAAAGGAGTTGTCGTTGTTCCAGCGGGTAACAAACCATCACTTTTTTAAGTAGCTTTCCCCCCAATTATTTTTATCTCACTATATATTTTCTTTATTACTTTTGTTTTCAAACTTTATATACCCTTTTTTTCAAATTTATGTATTTCTTTTTTTTGCCCCTCTTTTTCAAAATTTTTTTCCTGATGGTTGTTAGTCGTTGTTATATCCACAGCATTTACCATCTTTGGCTGTTGATATAGATTTATTATTTGTTATTATTGTTATGATGATATTTTATTTATGTATTTTAAAGTTATATCTTTTGTTGCAAAAAAATATGAATAAAATGTCATCATTCTTTCAAAATTAAATAGAAAAGCAAAATGGAAAAAATCAATCATGGTTAAAATTTTGTTTATTTTTCACAAACTAACAAACAAAAAATTGCATATGTAAAACATAATTTCTTTTTTTCCAAAAGATTCCAGAAGTCGTTTATTAGAACTTTTAACAGACGTTGTTGGAATTGTTGCAGCAAGAATAAAATCAGCTACTATCGTTTCAGATTGTTAAGTTATTTTAGTAAAACTTTTGAATGGTAAATAAATGGCTGTAATTTTGCTTTCTTTGCCTCCATCAATAATTATTTCTGCGTTTACATGTGTGTATTTATTTGTTGGTTATGATTTTTCTGTTTTTTTTTTACATAAGTAAAAGTGATTATGAAAAGGGCATATTTATTTATATAAAATGAAAAATAAAGTTTTTCAAACAAAAACAAAAAATATGTTTGAGCAAAAGCAGACAGACGACAGTCAGTTTGGTAATCACAGAAGCCTATTTTTTTGGTTGGTTTGGCTGAAAGAAGGAAAAAAGCGTGATTTTATTTTTTTGTTGATAAGAACTCAAAATACTTGGAAGGATTGATTTTGGGCCTTTCTAATAAAAAAAAACATGCTTCATTATTTTTTCTTTGCTATAAGAAGTTTTGTGAATGGCTAACATCGGAAAATAGAAATAAAAAGCTAAAATAAATATAATATTTTGTGGCGGCCATTATAATATGTAGTTTCTAGGATGGACACAAAAAGAAAAAAAAGGCTTGTTGTTTCATCATTTTTTTGAGGAAGAAAGATTTTTTTAGGTACAAAAAAAGTGCAACCCTCTATTTATTCTTTCATCATTGTTTTATTTTCATTTAATTTTTTTAGTTTAGTTTTTTGTGTTTTTTGTTTGCTTTTAAAATGAAGTTTCACATTGAGTTAGCTTAGCCAGCAACTTTATGTCAACTTTAAAGAACTTTGATATTATAAGTTGAGATCAGTGATTTTTATGTTTCCTATTTTTCTTAAACTATTTAAATGGGAATGAAAAAGTAAGGCTTTTCAAAAAATGCATCATCTTTTGAGCTGGTTGTTTTTTGGTTTTATATTATTTATTTAAAGTAAAAAACATAGATACCATAGACCCCTTAGCCATGGCTATGATGATGACCTTATGTAAACAAAAAGTTGGTCCATAGCAGATAAAATATTTTGGTTTTGGCACTTTTTATGGCTCTTGTTACTTATTTTTGATGTTGTTGTTGCTTCATTTGCCGTTTCTTGTTTCTTTTTACAACCTTTAAAGGTTTATAATTAAAAAAATATGTTGTTTTCATTTTTTTTAAAGTTTTTTGGAGGTTTAAAAAAATTCTTTATGCTCCAATTACATTGTTGGTTTGTTTGTTGGTTCACTATGGTTACCTATTTTGTACAGGAGGTATTTTTGGAAAATCGCCTTTTTTAAATAGTAAAAATATTGCGAAAAATAACAGAATCAAATGGCTAAATATGATTACTGTATCTAATTGCTTTTTGAATAGTTTCTAAAAGCATCATGGTAGTAGCGTTTTTAAAAATAAAAACCATTATATTATCTATAAGTTTTTTTGATTCTAAAATTTCTTCAAAAAAATAAACACATACAACTTTTTTATTTGTATTTTTTCAAAATATTATCACTTTTATTTTTAAGTTTCGCGTTTCTATAATCCTTTTAAAAATGTTTTTTTATTGAAATTAATCGCTTGTTTTTTTCTTGTTCTTCAAGGAATCGCCATCATCATTATTTCATTTTTCTATTTTTCTGTTTTTTATTTATTCTCTTTCTTCCTCCTTCAGTTAGCTTGTTTTTTTCATTGTTGTTTGAAAAAAACGTGAAGAAATGAAATATTGTTTATTTATTTGTTTGAAACAACAAAAAAAGCCACCACAAAAATAAAAAAAATAAGCGAGCAGACAACGAAAGTGAAAAAAAACTTTTTCATGCGGCTTTTTCCATTCTCTCTTTCCAGCTTCCAAGCTGATGAAATTTTTTGTTTGAGTTGGTTCAAACTCAAAACAGCTGAGAAAAACATTTTTTTGACGCAAAAAAAAAACAACGTCTTTCTTTTTTTTGAGGAAGTCCATTGCTGAAATAAAAAATGCGTAGATAAAAGCGAAGCGATGAGATTTAAGATTTTTTTTTCATGAATGAAAAAATGTCAAAATCAAAAAAGGAAGGATAAATAAATAATTAAAAGTGGATGTGAAAGAAAGCCCGCTGCATGGAAATTTAAAGGGGAGATTAATCAATAATAAAAATAAAAATCAGAGAAAAGAAAGGAACAAAAAATAAGTTTTTGATGATCTTTGAAAAAAAAAAACAAAACAAAAATAAAGATAATTATTGATTAAAAAAAACTTTTTTGTTTTTTATTCCCTTGAAATTTTCTTGAACGAACTTTCTTCAATTTTAGAAATATAGAAAAAAGAATAAAAGTTAGCAGGCTTTTTTCCTTTCGGCTGCCTTTATTTTTAATGGCTATTTTTTTTGTTTCAAGTTTTGAAATAAATTTACTTCGTTGCGTCATGCTTCTTTTTTTTCTTCTTATTTTGAGTTTTGTTTTGGTTGCAACTTTTTGTCTTTTTTTCATCACAAAAGGACCAGCAGCTGGAAGAGCTTCGTTTTTTTTTGCTTCGAAAAACTACCGTGACAGTAAACTGTAAATTTCTTTTATATAATTTTTCCAAAGAAATTTTTTAATCGCGGCTTTATCTTTTTTTTAAATTTAAAAGTGTCCTATTAAATTTTTATAATTTTTAGCTTAATTTTTCTCTATTTTTATTTTTATTTTTTTGATCTCAAAATTCGTATTCTTTTGCCAAATTTATTTTAATCATGGATACCGATGATTGGCTAGTTAAACGTATTCCCCCCCATATGAGATCATTCGTGGTTATTTCTGCTGGAATTTTATTGCAATTCACTTATGGAATTGTTTATACTTTTGGTAAGTTCTCCATGGCTCATTATTACCTCAGGAATTTCGGCTAAAACATAAATCTCAAAATTCAAATTTTTTTATATTTAAAAATAGTTTAATTTTGGATTTTTTAAAATTGATTTTTTTGCAAATTTGAATATATATTTGTTTTAGGAAATTTACTCCCCTATCTTGTGTCATATCTGCGATGGAAAGTGGATCCAAATCAAACCAGTGGCTCCATGATATGGTTACAAAGTTTTATGAGTAATTTTCCGCCCATTTAATTAACAAAGAAATTTTCATTTTTCAGCGGGCGTTCCTTGCTCTATGTTACTTGGAGGATATTTGGAAAGAAAAATAGGTGCAAGACGTGGAGCTTTGATTGGTTCATTAATTTATACGTAAATCATTTTAATTTTATTATTTTGAAAATTTTGATAGTAATATTGAAATTTTTTCAGAAGTGCAATATTTATTTCATATTTTTCCCTTCAACATTCGTATATTCTTTTACTTTTTACTTTGGGAACGATGGGTTCATTGGGTCATGGAATAGCGTATAATTGTGTTTTAATTCAAGCTCAAAGGGTAAATTGTTTTTATTGTATAAAATCAAAAATATCGAATATACCATTTTTATGGGAGATTTTTTAAACCAAAAAAATATGCATATTTGAAATATTTAAAAAATTTGGAAATTGTTAATTAAAAGTTTTTTGTTTTGTTTTTAGTGGATGCCCGATAGAGTGGGTCTTGCAAGTGGTTTAGTTGCAGCAGGATTTGGTAGTGGAGCGTTTTTAATGTCTCCAATTGAAACAAAATTTATTAATCCTGAAAATTATCAAGTTGATGAAAATGGGTAAGTAACTTACTTCAAAAATCAGTCTCGAAACTTTTCCAGTTTTTTATGTTGAAACTGCAAACTTTTGGTTTTTGTTGCAAGAGCCACATTTTTTATTTTTTAATACCAAAATTTTTAGATATTTCACCCAAGTCGATTTACTCGAACGTGTACCAAAATTATTTATTTTACTTGCATCTTTATTTGGAATATGTCAATTAATTGGTTTGGTTTTCATTGCCAATCCAAAACCCACAAATTCTGCAAGTGATCGAGATTCAAATTCAACATTTGAAAATATTGAAGCTTTGCCCGATAGTGACCCGAATTCATTATCCATTAGTGAAGTATTTAAATCATGGACATTTAAATTATTATTTCTTTCATTATTTTTAAATGCAGCTTGGGTTCAAATATGTTGTGGATTATTTAAAGCATATGGAATGAAATTTATTAAAGATGATTTCTTTCTTGCTACTGTGAGCTCTTTCGCGGCTGCAACAAATTGCTTTAGTCGAGTTATATGGGGTTTAATAATGGATAAAACTTCTTATCAAGTTTCAATGGTAAATTTTATTACTTCGGGCTTCATCGCGAAAATTTATATATAAATAATTTTTTAGATGTCTGCATGCGCCATTGGTTCAGCACTTATGTGGACTTTAGCGAGCGTGAAAGCTTTAGGAGATAAAGAAATATACTTTATTTGGGTTTGTGCTATGTTTAGTGTGGTTGGAGCTACATACACTTTAGTTCCATCCGCAACTCATAAATGTTTTGGTGGTAGAAATTTTGGGATGGCTTATGGAGTTTTACAAATTTCATTGGTGAGTTTTTTTTCTTCAAATATTTTCATTTTTCTCCACTCATTTAAAAAAAATTTATTACTTGGTCTCTCGAAGAATTTTTTTTGACAATTTATAAACTTTTTTTTCTTTGTTTTTCAGTTCCTTGCTGGAATTCTTTCAGCTTTATGTTCTCAATTCCTTCTCCCATATTTGGGTTATGAAAAACTTTATCTTATTTTTGGTTTCTGTTTAATTGGAAGCTTTATTTTAACTGCATTAATTCAAAAAACCGAATATGGTGCTCCAATGAGAACAAGAAAAAATTCGAGGTCCATTGAAACTTCTGTAACTACCAATTCAAATTCGCAAGAAGAAAATAGGAATTTAATGAATCAATAAATAATTATTAGTTTTTTGTTTTGTTTTTGAAATTTTAATAAAATTTTAATAATTTTTAAAAAGATTTAAACAATGATGAAATTTAATTACCAGAATTTGCTGGTTGCAATTTTATAATTATGGAAAGGATGGGGAATGGATTATTAAATTGAGTAATATTTTAAAATCTACAGTATTCCTCCTTATTTGTGTTTTTAAAAAAATTCAAAGTTTATTTTTATATTTGTTTTCAATGAAAAAAATTGCAACAATAAAATTGACGTACCATCTTTATTTTTTAATTAATAAAACTCCAAACAAAAAATATTATTATTTTTTCCAAGAAATATGTGCATTTGGCAGATTTTGAGCAAAAACCATCATTGTTTGTTGTGTTTTCAACCGCCTTTTTTTAACGGATGCTGAAATACTTTTTGTTGCACTTTTTGTTGTTGCAAAGTTTCTAGTTTGGCGGCTGTTGTATTGTTTTTTGACCATTAAATTAACAAACGAACATTTATAAAACAATTCATAAAATAATTTTTATAAATACAAAGTTTATTTTCAAACAAATAAAAAATTATGTTTTTCTTGTGAAATTATTTATGTTCAAAAACTCTGCCACAAAAATTATAATACTTTAATTAAAATTAGGTCACGAAAAATGTCGAATAAGAATTTTCAAAAATGTTAGGTGCTGCTTTTAAGTTTTTTTTAATCCTTTAGGATTTCTTTCGTATTTTGAGACGCTGAATAACGACAACAATGTATGTAGCAGCCGAAAATGTTTACAACTTCCGTTTTTATTTTATTTATTTTTTATTTAAGGAGTTAAACAAGTTGTTGTCGTGTCGGCGTCAACATTTAAAATCATATATCCCTTTTTTTCAAGCTTGAGTAAACTTAAACATGTTATCATCGTTTTCAAAACCCGAGACGGGAGTCACACAAACAATAGTGCCAATTGTGAACTTTTGAGTGAACATTGTTGACTTTTCTTGGAAATATGTTCAATTTTTTAAAGATGATCAGAAAACAACGCAACACCACCCTCAACTTTTTTTTGCCCAGTAAAAAACCCCGCTCTTTTTGTTGGTGGAGGATACTTTTGACTTCCAGAAAAGTTAAGTTTAAAATGAGGGTGGATGGAATAGAATAAAAGAGCATAGTTATATTATGAGATCCGCCGCCGACGTTTCTCGTTGTTCCAGGATATCCGTCTTTCCGTTATTTTTTTTTGTTAAGATGGCCCACATTGAATTAAACAAAAACTTAGAAAAAATGACGAATGAATTCCAAGAAACAAATAAATGTTTGTTTCTTTAGTTTAGTTCAAAATTAAGTCAGCCCAGTCATAAGCTTCCTTTTTTTTTGAGTGAAAATGAAAACATGGACATGATGACCTAAAAAGTTACTAAAAATATCTAACTTTCGTTTATATATTTCTTAGAAATATATTTATAGTTCGCTATTGGCTGTTGTGTTGCTATTTTTACATAAAATTTAAAAGAAATAAAATAAAAGTTTCAAAAAAATACGCGAAGAAGTTTATTTTTAAATATTTTATTTTTTGTTGTTGCGTCATCTTGTTTTTTTTTTGTTTTTTTTTCGTAATGTAATGTAACAACTATCGATGGCATTCTTTTTCCGTTTTTTTGAAGTGCATTTTTCTTATTGGATTGAAATCATTTTTAATATTTCGCAACTAGAATCATAAATGAAAAAAAATAATTTTAAGTAATTATTAAAAGTAAATGAGCCATTTTAATTTTTTAAAGATAATTCTGTATTTTTGATTTATCAAGAAATAAAAACACAATAATTTATGTCAGGAAATTTTATCGTGTAAGGAATTCAATGTAATTTCTAAAAATACTGAGTTACTTAGAGCAAAAACTAAATACAATTCAGAGGGTTCTTTTTTGTCGTAGAAAGCTTTAATATTATTCGTCGTTTTAAAATAACCAAATTCAATCTGTGCCAAAAAGGCATTCATGCAACTAAATAATAATAAAAACCCAATCCAAATTTTTATCGTATATTCCATTCCTTGAAACGTTTTGTGTACTTTTTATTTTTCTCGAGAAAAAAATCTAAATTCAAAATAATTTTCGAAAACGGAAACTACATAACATTTATTTTTCTTCCTGGTTTTATTTTTTTACAACTTTTTAACTTCTGGGTTTTTCAAGATTCAAAAAGTTTATCAGAATTCGAAGAACCTGCGACAACAATGTGCCATTTTTAGAAAACTTTTTTAACTGTGAATTCTATTTTAAGGTTCACTGAGTTTTGAAACTTAAGAAAATAAAATGAAATAAAATTTTAAAGGAGGAACTCGCACCGGCGATTTATTTTTTTTCTACGCTTTTACGCTTAATCTCCTTTGGGACAATTTCCTGCAATATTTATATTTTTAAAAGTCTTTTTTTTTTTGAGTGGACGACGCTCGTAAACATGAGTGTCTTTCTTCTCCTGCTTGAAATTTGCTCATAAATAAGATTAATGTTTTTTTGTTTATCGTGAAGTTGTAATTAATTTGTTTTGATACTTACTAATAAAACTTTTTTCTGCTGTCATTGAAACTCTTTAGTTAGTATAGTATTTTTAGTGCCTCCCACAATTCCCAACTTTTAGTAGCCTAGGAGACGATTAAAAATTTTTATTGTGTTTTTTTTACTTATTTCTTGACCATTCCAATTTGTTTACTAAATAACGTCATTTTTGTATTTCAACGAATTTTTTTTTTCGAGGAGAGAATCCTTGGAAAAAAAATTTCGAAAGTAATTTATTTATAATTTTGAGAATCAGTCTTTTTTTTGCAAAATTTTATTTTTACGCAACTTTTTATAATTAAATATAGTCGGGGCGAAAAGAGAGATAAATATTTTTTCTAAAATCTTTAAAAAGAAGCAAGTTATTCACTCAAAGTTTCGATGAGTGACTTTCTCCTCTAATAAAATTTTTAGAAATAAAATGGTTATAAATTTCACAATCGTTTATGTCATGTCATCATCGTCTTCAGAAATATCATAATTGTTTAAAAAAATTTAAACTTTTATACCACTTTTTACTGTATTATTTTTTTTGTGTGCCGCTTTAGAAAGTTATTTTTACTTTTTTTTATCACTCATAATTCGTTTCTAAAACTAACTTTAAATATTAATGGATATTTTATTTATTTTATAAACGGTTGTCGGTGTCTGTCTCTGACCACTAATTTATTATTTATTTATTAATTTTGAAGATAGCCACTTTTTGATGGAAACCTATCATCTTTCATTTCCTTGTCTGTCGTCTTATTGAAACTTCTCAAAATATTATAATTTATAAATATAATGATTAAAGTTTAATCGTCGTCGTCTCTCATCAACACCATTTTTTCTTACTTGTCTCGGAAAAGCCATTTGTGAATTTATGGAAATGCAAAGAATGTTTATTTTTTATTTTGCCGTCCAAAGAATGAAAGAAACATTTTTTTAAGGAGCGACAAAAATTTTCGTTTAATTCATCCATGGATAATAATGTGCAAGAAAAGTGTCTCACTTAAAATAAAATAAAAAATTGATCTTTGCTTTCCTCCTTTTTCGCCTTCGGAGACCACCAAATTTGGTGGCACAACTTTTTTTATTTTTATTTTAAGAATCGATATTTTCAACAGAAAATTAATTGACCATATAAATTTTTTTTATTGCAAAACTGTAAAAATCAAACTATTTTTGTTACAAAAAAGATTTTTGTAAAAATTACGAAGTAATTATTTTCAAACTTTTAAAATTAACGAATTATCAAACTTTTTTTTTGTTAAATTTTGGCTAGAAAAAAAGCAAAAAAAAATAGTAGTGATTTTTAAACTTTTCTCGATCACTAATTTAAAAATTATTTACATTCAAAAAAACTTTTTTTTCTTATTCTTTATTTTTTCTTTACTTATTGAACCGAAATGAAAAGCAACACAAAAAATGGTTTTAAACTTTCTTCAGTCTTTTAATTATTTAAGCTTCATTAAATGATTTAAACTAAATATTTGCTTTTTCCGTTTTTATCATCTTTGCTTTTATTTTTCTTCCTTCTTTTTTATTATTTTTCGATGCAGTCAACTAAAAAAAGAAAAACACAGTATTTTTTATAAAAGTTGTTTTTGCCAATATTATATTATTTCTCTAAATTTGTCATTCATGCAACCACAAACCATTAAAATTTTTTTGGGAGAAAAAAAACGTAATCGTAGTCGCCACAATCATGCCAGGTCAGTCACAAGGTGTGGCAAACCTATTCTAAGCAACAATATAAAAAAAACTTTTATTTTCGTTTCACTTATTTTTTTTGCAAATAATAAAAATAATAAAAAAAACTACAAAATTCTTAACTTTTTTAACTATACAAATACAATAAAGTTTTATTTTATTTTTACATTCCATTGTTTTGTTTAAAAAAAAGTAAACTTTAAACCTATGAAAAAGTGAAAAGTAAAAAAGTGGAAATGAAAATTGAAAGCATGACGTCGATGGAATAACACGCGACTAAACGATAAAATTTTTTTACAAATACTTTTTATTTAATTTTTCCTTAAAAATTTTATTCGAAAAACATAAAACTCAAAACAAATATTTTTTTTCTTTCATTTTCTCCGAAGAAAAAAAGGGTTTTTGAGGTTCAAAACAACTTCTTTTTTTTGTGAAGTCAGAAATGAAAAAGTGATGGCAAAAAAGTTTTTATTTTTCGTAAACTTTGAGGAGCTGATGATAATGACAACATCGGTTGCTTTGCTTCTTTTTAGGCAGAAAAGATAAAAATATTTTTTAGTTTTTGAATTTTTCTCGTCATCGGTTTTCTTCCTTTGTCCATTAAATGAGAATTTAGAAATTTTCTATAGCCTCCGTGATAATTTCATTGCTTTTTGAGTTTACTATTTTTCTATGAACATATTTTTTTTATGAAAAATATTTTTTTATTTTTCGTGCAAAAAAAAAGAATCCTCAGCCAACTTTTTTTGAAACTTTTAACTTTTTTGATGACGGAATCAAACTCGAGCCTCCTTGCCTGTTGAATGGCAAAAATAATATTCCCGAAAACTAACTTATTTATTTTTATTTTTTTTCGTGTTTTCAAATTATAGTGCTCCCCAAAAAATTTTCTTGGAAATGCACCGTTTATAAAACTTTCTCTCCTATTTTTTATGTATGTTTAATCATCCAGAATGGTTCTTTATATTATTTTTTCCTCGAGATTTATTTTTTTGCCTTCGCTTTTTTTCGTTGACTCTTTGCTTTGCATTTTATTGGAAGAAAATTATTTTCTTTTTAAAAGAAATCATTATTCCACCGATCATTGGTTTGCTAACTAAAAATCTTTGAATGGTAATATTTTTTTGGATGAAAGCTGTTTTTTTTGTTTGATGAGTTTTTGTTTTTCTTTTAAACTGTTAGGTGCATTTTTTTCGTGTCATTTTTCGTGTCAGCCGAGAGTTACCGTAGTTAAAGAAAATTTTTAAAAAGCTGCTATGTGTGCCAAATTTTTTTAAAAGCCCCTCGCTTAATATATTTCGAGCTTTTTTTTAAACTGATTTCTTTGTTTTATGGGTGTTCTTTTTGTTGGAAATATGAATTGTTTCAAGCGAAAATAGTCTCTGAGTTTTTCTATCAATCGCTTGCTTTAAAACCAAAAAAGATTTTTTCATTACTTTTAAATTTTTTTTTTCATTTTTAAATTTTTTCCCTTTTGCCTATCATAGTTAATTTTATCCTTATTTCTTTCCTCGTTTTTTGTAGCCTATTACATTTAAGATTTTATCTTCTTTTTCTTACTTCAAAAAAAAAAAGACCAAGTTCAAACCTTTTCCAAAGTTTAATTTTTTTTTCTGTGTTTTCATGTTCTTAATTTTGTTTATTATTTATCTACAAAATAATGAGCACGAGTAACCACAATAATAAATATCTTGAGGTTCCATTCATCGTAGTAAAACATTTATTTATTTTGGTTTTTTCAATCACCCTCAATCAAATTTAAATTTCTCACGCTTTTTTTTAAATTTTTACTTTTGTTTAAATCTATCTGGAACGTCACCTTCCCAAACCTCGAGGGTTTTAAATTAGTCTTTTTTATATACTTTTAATTTATTTTTTAAATTATAACTTTCTTTGAATTATAATAACTTTTCGACTCAAACAAAAAAAAATATGCGTTTAATGTTAGTTCCTTTGTCATTTCAGGTTTTTATCAAACAGACAAAAAATAAGAAGAAAAAAAAGGGTTTTATCAACTGGAATAATTAGGAAAGTAGAGAGAACAAACAAAGAAAAAAATTGGAAGAAGGGTCGAATAAATTGACCGAAAAACGCCCTCAAAAAAAAATAAATTAAAAATTTCTTATTTAAGAGAAGGTGGAAAAAAAGTCACATAAAATAATTTTTTGTTGGTCTTACTGTAATTTAATATGAATCTAGTTAGGTTTTGAACTTCCAGACCTTCCTAAAATAATCGCTATTTCTAATTTTAAAAAAATAATAATACCGTAACCAAAGCAAATTTCTTTGTTGATATGAAAATCTCTTTCTCACTGTCTGTTTCTACGCGAAAATTTAAGATTAAAGTGCAAAAAAATATATTTTTCTTTCAAATTTAGACTAATTTTTATGTACATACATTTTTTACAATGCTTTAATTTTGATTTAATTTATATCTTTGTTTTTTAAATACTGTTCTTATTTTTTAGCATCAAAAATATTTCCACCACAAGCAAAAGATTAAAAAATTGAAATAGTTTTTTTTAAATTAAAATAGAAAGTCAGTTTTTACGAAAGCAAAGAAAAAAAGCGTAGGAAAAAGTTTGTAAAAATAACAAGCCTACAACGACCTTCGTCAAACTTTTGAAAAAATTATAACATCGTTATCTTTAGCACTTTTAATCCTTTATTTTTTTGTGAATGAAAAAGCTTTTTTTTAAATGTATTCAAAAAAAGAGAGGTCTCCGAAATGATGCATGTTGTGCGTAAATTAAATTAAAATCGTCGATGAAATAAATTTTCATTCATAAAAATAAAAATATAATTTGGAAATGAAGAAAATATTTGCGGAGTTCGAAATATTTTCACGGATATTTTTTTGAATGAAAAAAGCATAAATTTTTTGCAAAAAAATTAACGCAATGCAACAAAGTTCAAACAACATCAAACTAAACCTTTTTATATTTTTTATTTTGATGAATAGAATTTTTACGGTAATAACATGACGAAAAATTTGTTACTTTTTCTATTATTAAAATTGCATCGTTTTCAAGTTTTGAAGTTCGACCCTTGAAAAAAAGGAAATTTATTAAATCTTTCGATAAATTTTTTGTTATTAAAAGTAAATATCTATTTCCTTTATTTTAATTTTTGAATTTGTTGTAGTGATCAGCTTTTTTTAATCAGGAAATTTTATTACTAACTTTGCTTTCAAAAAGAAAAATAAATGTTTCAATAAAAAAAGTCAACAGGAAAAAATTGTTTTGATTTCTTAGAAAAACTTTTTTTTAATTTGAATAAAAATCTTTGAATCGTCATTAATTTTAGGCTTTCTTCCTTCTTATTTCTTTTTTAAAGACTATAAAACGAAGTCCAAATTTTTTTCATCGCATTTCTTTATTTATTATTACCGTATCTACTGGACATCATTCTACGTAGCTAATATGTACATACAAATATCTTTCTTTTTTGTTAATCTCTTCCCCTCCAAAATGGATGTTAATTTTATTTTATTTATTTTTTTTTTATTTCCTTGTAAACAACATTTTATAATATGATTATGCAACAAGATAGCAAAAATGAAAACACACAAAAATAGCTTGGTTGATTCCACTATTTTTTTATACCCTTTTTTTCTTTATTTTGAATTTAAATTTTCTTGGAAAATCTTTTAATAGTCATTGTTTTTTATTGACGTTCGTTACCGTATTATTCGGTTTCACCCGCAAAAAAATATTTTAATTTTTTCTTTATTTTCCTTTACGAATTTAAATTCCTGGAAAACATGCGTAGTAAAAAAAAAACGAATAATAATAACTGCTTGAATTTTAAACATTTATTTGTTTATTTTTTTAAAGAAACAACAAACTAAATTTAGCTTTGTTTCTATTTTTGACTTATTTTATGTATGTTTAACCCATCAAAAAAAAATATTTATAAATAACGTCACACTCACATTCATTTTTTGCATTTTAATTTTGCATGAAAGAATTAATGAATGACGACGGTGCAAAAGAAGAAGCAAATTGCAGGAAAAAAAATTATTATTTACTTCTTCTTTTTTTTTGTTTTTGGTGATCAGACAAGTTATTCTTTTTGTTTTGAGTTTAAAAAAACAAAAAAGCGGAAGTTTGCTTTTCGGTCATTAAAGAATAAAAAGGGGAAAGTTTTTGAAGATAGCAAATTCAAAAAATTTGCTTTTTGACCTGCAAAAAAATGGAATTCTTCGTGAATAGGAACCATTTGGTTTTGGAATTTCGTTTTTCATAGTTTATTACACCATTAAAATCATTTCCACTCCTTTCTCATGTAAATTTTTTTCTACTAAAACTATAGTAGCGTCCTTTGAATTTTTGGCTTCTCACATTTGAGCTTTATTTTTCCCATTTAATTGTCAGACACACACCACGACAATTAAAACTTTTACTTTTTGATGACAAATTTTTTTGACGACGCAATATCTCAATTTTCGATTCTTCTTCTTCTTAAAAAAACAACCGTAAATTCATTTTTACTTTTTTGTTTTGTTGTTTTTTTCTTGTTGACACTTTTAAAAAAAATGATGGCAACAACATTAACGACGACGTAGTTATGTTGTTAGTTGGAAACTTTAATCTTTTAATAAGCTTCCGTTTATTTATTTTTTTACAAGGATTTAAATATTATAAAAAGGATTTTTTGACGTCGTCTCCAAAAAAAAAAGTGTGTTGCGAAAAATCTCCAAATAAAATAGTGAGTGATACATTCCTGAATTTTACGTGTGTTTTTGAGGATGATTAGTAGGTTTTTATAAAATATAAAGATTAGGAGGCGCAGTTTAAAAATGGAGGAAAACAAAGATTTAAATGTTACTGTAGTTAATAGACGTAGGTTTTTAGTCACATTTTTAAAAATTATAATTTAATTTTTGGTTTTAGTTATTTTTTTAACCGCAATGCATTTTTTTGCAAACTAAAAAATGAATAAATTAAAATAATTTTATTTTTGCTCTAAATTAAAGGGCTTTTCAAAAGTTCAAATATTCGACATTTTCTTTGCTCTTTTCTTAAACTTTTTTTTTCAACTATACAACCTTTTTTAAGAGCTTAGAGAGTTTTTAGTGACTTTTTTGTTAGATCTAAAGCAAGCAAGAAAAGATTGTTTTCACCTTGGCCTTTTTTGTTCTTTTAAAAAATGATTCGAATGTTCTGAAACATGTGTCCATGTTGCGTCCCTAATGGTCTAGTGGTTAGGATTTCTGGTTTTCACCCAGGCGGCCGGGGTTCGATTCCCCGTTAGGGAAGTTATCTTTTTGCGTTTTTTTTTTCATTAATTAAAATTTCCAAGTATCAAGTAATTTACTTTTTGCAAGTGAAAAGACCTGTTTAAATTGTTTTTTACTCTTTACTTTTTTTTTTTTCGTCACTAATCGCAACATCATATTTTTCGACACGTTTGCATATTTAAAATTAAATCCAACAACAAACATCCTCATTTAACCTGAGTATATTTTAAAAACTCACGTTTATCAATAAACAAAAAAGGGTTTAATTCCCCTAAAAATAAATAATAAATAATAACTTTTAAATATGAAATATGATATAATCTTTACCTTTTTTTCTTTGCAATTTTTTGTTTGTTATTTAAACAACAAAAAATTGGATTTCCCTGTTCCTTTTTCTTTTACTTTTTTTTGAGTGACTCGGAAGTTTTAATTTTTTTTAACGTCTGGCAATTTTGTAAGTTTTTAAAATTCATGTTTCAAGTTTCATAATTTTTAGCAAAAAATTTCCAGAAAAAACATAAAGCAAACAAAAAAAATAGAAAGGTTTAGTGACTTTCAAAAATAAGGTGAGGGTTCGTTGTTGCAGTAAAAATAATTATTTAAAACGATTATTAAGATTTTTGTAATTTTTTTATTCGGCATAATCGCTTGCTTTTTATAGCATAGAACTATGTTGAATGTAGCCATTAAAATTTATTATTTATTACTTTCGATAACAAAAAAATAAGAAAAAACAAAAAACAAGAACTTTTCAAAATATAAAAAAAAAATTATGCGGATTTTTTACTTAATTTTTCGTTGCTTTTATGAACCGTCTTTGCAAAACTATAAAGAACAAAGGTTAAAAACAAAAACACAAAAAAATGTAAAAATATTAAATTTTGAAAGTTCAAACTTCAAAACTCTTTCTTTCAACTTTCAATTTTATTCGAAACATTTTAAGCTCAAAATTTGCGTCACATTTTCCGGTTTCATTGAGAAATGGAAAAAAAGAGCTTCCATTAAAAAAATTGGAACAAAGCCTAAAATATGAAAAGAAAATATGCTATTGCATTGTTGTTTTTTTTTCTCATACGAAATTATGCTACTACCATTATGCAAGTAGTAGGTAGCTATCTTTTTAGAATAAAAACATTTATCCTTTGATATCCCAATTTTGAAGTTTAAACGACCAAAAGATTTATTCTTTTTTTTGGTTGGTGACACACTCGGATAACTTGAGATGAAGAAAAAAAGGTGTCTATTTTTTTTGGGTTTAAACATATGAAAAATAATTTCGCTTCCGGGGGTGAAAGAGAGTTTCAACAAATAAAATAAAGTAAAGTTAAATTTCAGAGATCTCATCTTTTTTTTTTTGAATAAAAAATTTTTTGTAGGCCATAGCTTTTAATATTTTGTTTTCTTGGTTGTTACCATAATATCTTTTTAAAGTGGTTTTTAATTTTACTATAATTGAAAGCTTACCAATTGAGGCCATATTTTTCTGCAATTATAGCAAAGTTACTTAACCCTTCTATTATTTAATAGCTTTTTAATCATATAGAAATTTTTGGTAATTTAATTAATTCTTTTTTTTTTGCAAATTATTATTGTTATTATTATAAGTAAGTGTTTTTTGACGCAAAAAGTTATAAATAAAAAAGCGGCTTTTTTAATTTAAAAGCTTTTTTTGTTTGTTATTATTTTGAGCTGCATTTTTACAACTACATAAATAATGTAATATCTATCGTAATAAGACGTCGTTGATGAGGGATTCCCTAAAAGTTATTTTCTATTTTCTCAATTATTTGTTATTATTTTTTTGGCATAAAAAACAAAAAAAAAGGCTTTTAATCTTTATTTAATTTTTTCTTTCTTTGTTTTTAATGCCCAATAATATTTATTATAAAAGTAATATTACGATAAGACGATAATGATGACCTTCCCATATAAAAAAAATATTAATTAAAAATTATTTAAAAATTATTTTAAAAATATTTAAAGACTTTTTGAATCATTTTCAGACCTGCTTCCCCTCATTTTTTTAAAATTTTTATACTTTTTGTCCCAGAATAGTTTAATAATTGCTACAAAAATTTTTTTTAATAAAATCGGAATCACTTTCATTTAAATTTTAAATTAAATCATTTTTAATTTTTGCTTAAATTTTTTAATATAAAAACAAATTTTAAAACGTTTCTAATAATTATATTTTTTCAGTAATTTTTATTTTCATAAACGTCTTTTCTGATGAATTTAATATTTGCTGAATCCTCTCTCAAATTCCACTTTTTTTTTCTCCTTCTTTGAATTCTTTTTGTTTCTGTCATGTACTCAATTTTCTTTTTATCATTTACACCTGCAGCAGCTTCTTTCTGGCAGGCATATACCTATTTCATATTATTTTTATTATCTTTTAGTTATTTAGTTGTTACTCATTGTTACTTCCCCGAAGGAAAAAAAATTCTCTTTTAAAACACCTGCCAAAAAAGATTGTCTTTGAAAATGTTTAAAAATGTGGTTTGAGTGCACTTTTGTGATTTCTTAGAAAATTTAAACAATTTACAAAGTTTTGCAAAAAAAAACTTAGGAAAAATGTTAGGTTTAATAAATGTGAACTTTTCGATGTCATAGAAAAAGAAAATTAGCACTTTTAAAACAGGTATAAAATTTTCGAAATGAAAAGTCTGTTAAAATAACTGCCATTTTTTGGTGATTACTCATTTTGCATTTTCTTGACAAAGTTTGCGGACGTATTTCTGACTCAAACTAAATTTGTGCCACGCATCGGTCATTTTTTCCAAGAAGCTTGAGACACTTGTCGGCCAATAGTGTTTTGCAAAAATGACCACTTTTAGTAGTTTGTTATTTGTCATAATCAAATTTTTTATTGCTTGCTAAACAAAATTTACTCATAACCAAAAGCTGTAATTTAATTTTTTTCGTTCTTTTGCCCGAAAATTATAATTTTAAAAATATAAGTTTACTTTTACGCAATTTCGTTTAAATGGGTTTTAAGAAAAATTAGTAATGATGACCTTCTTGCTTTAAAAAAATTTTTGAGTTACAAATCAGTCACAAAATATGACGAATTTACCAAATTTTAATGAATAGTTTCTATTGGATAACAAATTATAGTGATATATTTAACGTTACGGTAGAGTAGGCGATGAAGAAGTAAAAAATTATTTTTAATTACAGTAAAAATAAAATTTTGTACTTTCGGAACAATAAATATGGAAGTAAAAGAATTTCTTCTTTTTGGAAGAGACCAAAGTTAAAGGAAAAGAACTGTAATTAATTTTATATTTAGTTAACATATGTGAGTTTGAGTGGGATGGTGATTTCGAAGGTTTAAACTTTAAAGCGACCATAAAAAAATTTTATTTTATTAACATTTTTTTTATTTAACAAAACGAAGAACAAAAAAAATGTGTTAAAATTAATTGGCAAAAAAAAAGAAGAGAAAAGTAAATAAAAATGAAACAAAAAAAATGGGCGAAATTCATTCATATTCTTGTTTCTTTATCTTCCATTCTTCTTATTCGTAAATTCAATATCTTTCTTTCTTTGTCTTTCGTTGGTAGAATAGAAAAATTTCTCTATTTTTGCAAGTTTCCAAGAAGTTTAAAAAAATGTAAAACAGAATTTTCTTTATCCATAAAACATATAAAAAAAAAATGTTTTATGTTTTAGAAAAAAATTGAAAGTTAATTTTGGGGTTTTTCTTTTGTTTGTTTCGATCAAAAAAAGAGTCAAAAATTTCAAGAGAAAACCATGCTTCTGAATTTAGCAAAGATGCGGAAAAATACTACCGTAAACTAAAATAAACTTTGACGTCTTGAAATTAATATATTTTAATTCGTGGGTTTATAATTCTTAAAACCATCTTCTCCACCTCTTGAATCATCAAACTTATTTTTTCCATATAAAAAAATATGTTTATTGGGTTTTGTTTCTAAGTTTAGGTTTTACGTTTCTTCTCTTTTTTCTTGGTAAACCCAATGGCTGAGTTTAACTTTTTACGTACGTTTGTAAACTATTTTAAAGTTTTTGTTTTGGTTGCAAACAAAATATTAGAAACTTTAAAAATTTATAAACCTTTCCAATTATTAATAATAATAAAAACATCTGTTGTAGCCACAAAAAAAATTTGATTTGATATATAAAAGCGTCGCCGTGGAACTGAAAGTAAAACAGTATTCTCTATTTTTCTGAGATTTATGTTTCACCAAAAAAAGAGCCAGCGTTTTGGAAGGTAGGTGACGTGAAGTGCAAAAGCCAAAGCAGCCTAAGCAAAGTTCTTCATTTTCTTCGGTGCATTTTGTTTTACTAACAAAATATTTAATTTTGTATAATAATTTTTAAATATTATATAATTATTATATTTTTGTTATGTTTATTTTTAAACGCACGCTATAGAAGATTCTTAGAACGTATTTTTAGAGAAACAAAAAAAATATAAACAAAAATGGCTTTGACGATGTTCATTTTTATTTATCCATGTCATAATTTTAATTTTTTGTCATTATTCTCTCACTCTTTCTCTCTTAAAAAATAACAATAAAATAAATTTATTTCAATAAATATTTTTATAATTAATTTGAGATTAGCTCAATGGATAATTATAAATTTAACAAAACTTTAAGAAATAATATAAAAACAGTAAACTTTTTTTTTTTTTTTTGCGTCAATGCAGCTTAAGCTTTCTTCTTTTTGTTGTTGCTCTTCTCTTTTTTTCGGGTGCTTCTTTTTACTTAGTATATAAAAAGCTTTTGGCCGATAACCAAAATATCAAAATAATAATAAAATCTTTTACAATTTCTAAGTTTACAATATTTTTTTTTTTGACGTTTGTACCTTTTTGTTGTTATGTCTTTTTTTGTTACATACGTGTAATAGTATTTTTTATTTACAACACCTTCTCTTTTCAAACTATAAAATACAGAACCGACAACCACCGACGTAAATGAGAAAGTAAGCCATTTTCTTTAATTCCATCACACAAAAAATAATATTTATTAAAGCCACTTTAAAAAAAAATAGTCTCCACCCTCTCTTTTTTGTGTACCAAGTTTCACTATTTTCTTAAAAAAAAAAATTGTAGTTATAAATTATATTAAAAATAAAAATGACATACATACGTTGTTGTTTTTATGGTTCGTAGCCAATTATTAATTTTTAAAAAAGGGTGGTACTACGATAAAATGATAAAAAGTCTTTGAATTTGTTTTTTATTTGGTCACTTCCATTTTTTTATTGAAGCCCTTGAAGTTAGTCTCAAGATCTTCCGAAGCCATAAGAATTATTTGTATCTTTTTAATTATTCGGCGTTTTTTTTGATTATTGTTGCGTGTTTACTTATTTGTATGTATATGTTTCTTTCTTTGGGTCATGGATATAATGTTTCAGTGTTACGGAGGTTGGTTGAGGTACTAGAATGCCTTGAAGCTTAAGTTTAAAGCGTGAAGCTTTTCAAAGAAGTTTGTTTTAAGGACAAGAAAAAAAAAATGAAGATGGTGGAAGAAGAAGAAAATGATTTTTGAAATACATTAATTTAATTTTTATTGAAGGTTTCGAGTCTAAAATTAAGTAAACCGAAATAATTTTGAGCCACTTTGTGAACTTTGAAAAAATATGTTTCAAACTTGTCTGATTTTCCTTTTATTTTTTTCTGTGAATGTCAAAGTTTTAGGAATTTCAGAATAATGACAGTAACTTACTTTCACATTGATTCAAAACTTTTCGCGGTACCATAAATAAATTTCAAAATTTTTCCAATTTTTGCTTACTATCGTTTTTTTCATTACAACCTTAACCTTTTTTACAACCCACCAATGACGTGATACTCATAAATCATGTTCTTTAACAACCCCTCTCTATGTCTTATTTATTTTTTATTGGTTTTCTTCCTTATTCCTTGAAGGAAAAAATACATATCCATCCACCTTTTTCGAGTGCAAGTACGCGACGCGTGTACTTTGATGATGCATACTTTTTTTTATATGTAATTAATTGAAACATTTTTAATTAATTTTATAATAATTCAATTTTTTTTATGGTTTCAGAGTGTTAATAAACCAACAACTTCCTCTTCAATTTCTCTTTTGGGGCTTCAAACAAGAAAAGCTTATAAATAAAAATTCAACAAATTTTTATTTGTTCTTCCTTTAAAAAAATAAACAGAAAAAATAATTATGTTTCCTCCACAAAATAGAATTATATTATTCGCAGTTTTTATGCTCGCTGTTGTATTAGCATCCATGTGTGTTGAATCATTTATTTTGCAAGAACTTCCTCTTTATCGAGCGGAAAGAAATCTTGAAACTGCTGCATTTGATAGAGCTGTAAGATCAAATAATATGGCTGCATTTAATAATAAACGAAGCTTTCGAGAACATTTCTTTGTAAGTTTAATCAAACTTTATAATCTTTGGTCCTAACATAAAAAATTTTGTTTAACCACGAACGCTAAAAATTTCGTGTTCGAATTCTATGCCTTTTAAAAAATTATAATTATAAAATCATTTTTCCTAATTTGCATATTTTTTTTCAGTTCCGTAACATACCATACCGTTACTATGACTGATCATCATTCTTGCCTCTACCGCCGCCGCCAATGTTACAAATTTAAAATTATAAAATTACAAAAATACAACAACAAAAACAACAACAATGCAAAAGCAAAGCTTTATCATCACTTTTTTTTTTATTTATTAAAATTAAAAATGTTAATAATAAAGATATTTTCATTATTGATCTCTCATCTTCATCATTGTTAAATAAAATATTTAAATTGATAAAATAAGAATAATAAAAATACCAAATAAAAGTGTTTTAACAACAAAAAAAATATTAAGGAAAAAAAGGCACTTGCGAACATTGAAAATGACAGTAACTCATTTTTTTTTTCGTTGATGGTTTTTAGAAAAGAGTTAAAAATAATTAAGGCAAAAATTGGGATTTGAAATGAAACAAGAAAAAGAAAAAAAACAAGCAATAAATTAATTTTAATCAAAGTTTAAAAAAGAAAAGAAGACTTGCCGTGCCGGATTTGTTAATATCAGTTAATTATTTGATAAACAAAAAAACTTGAAGAAGTTAATTTTAAAAAGTTGTCCAATAAAAAAATACAAAATTTTATGAAGCTCTTCAACAAATAATGGCATAAACCTTTCATTACTTTCATTGAAACAACTTTTATATGCAAGAAATTGTATTTCATTAATTTCGGGATTTTGTTTAATTTTGTTACTTCTAAAAATTGTTTTATCATATTTTACAACGAAAAAAAAAATAATAGCCTCTCAGATAAAGTTTTGAGTCTTTCCTTAGGGTCATTTCCGTTTCAAAACCATTGTTGCTTCTTTCTTTGAAATTGAACTCTCTTTCTTTAGCCTTTTTTCGCGATAGTTTTTTTTCTGTTTCATTGTTCCTTGTTTTTTCGTTGTTTTTAACTTTTTGTAAAATAATAATTATTCATTCCTCTTTTTTTAGCAAGCAATCTTCAAAATGAGTTCCAGAAGAAGCAATAATAAACGTCATCCAAAGAAATTTACATTCAATGAAAAAATGGAATCTATCAAAGCTACAATTGAAACGAATCAAGGTCAAAGAAAACATGAAGCTTGTGAAGATAAGCTGGAAAATTCTGAATTGAGATTTCAAATGGAAAAGGTTTGTTAACTTTTAACTTTCTTTTGCATAAACAAATTGCTTGGTTTTAGGTTCAAAAAGAAAACGCTCTTCTTCGATGCAAAGAATTTGAAATGTATGTGAAACAACTTGAAGCTGAAATCCGAAATTCATATTGCATTGAAGATACTCTTTTACTAAAGGTATGTGTCTGTTTACTCGAAGCTTAGCATACTACATTATTATTTTAGATTGATACAATGACAAAGAAACAACGATCACATGCAAAAGATAAGAAAGCAGTTAAAGATGATTTGGTTCAAACAAATCGATACATTGAAGTGTTAAAACATAAATTTATCACCGAACGCGATGGTTATAATGACGAAAAGAAAAGTTTAACAACAGCTATATCTGGAATGAAAAAGAAATATGAAGCTGATCTTCGAACCTTTGATGAAAGAAACAAATTCATGGAATATGAAGTTATTAACAAGGATCGAATCATCTCAAATTTATCAAATCAACATGAAACTGATAAAGCTAAAATCAAACAATTGGAAAAGAAACTAAAAGCTGCTCGTCAAATGCATGAAAAGCAAGTGAATGGTTTGTTAAAACAGAAGCGACGAGAAGATCGACAAGCTTATGAAAGAGAAAAGAAGCACCTTGAAATAAGATTATCTGAATTGGATATGAGTATAGCTAATTTGAAAGCTAATGAACGTTTGGATACTGTAAGCTACTTATCTTTCTTTATATTTACTTATGTTTTGACAAATAGTTTTTATAGATTTTGGAAGAAGATAGCTTTCTATTGAATAACACTTTGGATACGGTATGATTAAAGCAACAACTTTTTTTCTTCTTCTCTCTAAAACTACTGCCTTTTAAGATTCGTGAAGACTTCGACAACGATGAAGATGAAGAAATTAATAACCTTGAAAGAAATATCTCAAATTTGCAAATTGAAGAATGATGAATTTTGATGGTGTTGGCTATATTTCAAACATCAATGGTTTTTGAAAACATTTGTTACTTTTTTATATATTTCTTGTTAAACTGTTTTTTCTCGTTTGTATGTACTTACTTTTGTGGGTAAAGAGAACTTTCTCTTGAATAAAGTTTTTTTGTTTGTATTTAAACTTTTCTTTGCTATAAAAAGCAAGTACGGGTTTTCAAAACTTTACATAAATCACAAAATCATTATCTCTTTTTTCAACTGTTAAATCCACTAATTGATATTAGAGGCTATGGCAGTTATGGTAGCAGTATTGATAATATTACTAGCTTTTAAAGAATATCTTTTGTTGATATTGAAACTCATTAATTTCATGATTCCGTTTTTTTTTGCTGTTTAAATGTAACGAAAATAAACCATGCAAATGGATACTACAATGCTGATATTTGCTAAAATAAACAACTATGGATCATTCACAAAAGATTGAAAAGCCTCCAAGCTAAAAAGTTAGGAATAACTAAAAATGAAAAGAATGTTGTTGTGTCAATGATTTGGCTCGAAGAAGTTAGAAAAATAATAAGGACACCTTTTGAAAACTATGAAAATACTTTGTTGAGTTATCGTATCCTTAGAAAGAAAAAAGGGATGTGGTTTTTAACGAAGCAAAAGCAGCAAACAGCTTTCAAGCTGTTTTCAAAACAAAGCAAAAAAAGTGATCGCATCATTTTTTGCCCCTTGAAGAAACAAAAGCGCGCAAGACTCTGAGAAAAACCTCTCTCGCTTTTTTTAGGTCAACAACGCCAAATTCAAGCGTTTTACTTTTTTCATTCAACCAATCATTTTTTCATCATTCGTCTCTTAACATCATTTTACTTTTCAAACAACTTTCAAATTCAAGTTCGCTGCTGCTCCTGTTTGTTCCTAATTTTGTTCTTTCTTCAAAACTATGGCAAATCCTCCTGTCGTCGTTCCATATCAAATACCAAAATCAAAGACAGCTTTTCTATGTTTACCTAAAGAACTTTCAAAAGAATATGGAGTATTGAATCAATTCAAATATAAACCTCTTGGAAGTGGAACTTTTGGTGATGTATTTCTAGCATATCGAAAAAAGGATGGTGAATATGTTGCTGTTAAACGAATTGAAAAATCTACAGATGAAGATGAACAAGAAGTTGTGAGTTTTTTTTTGTTAGCTTTACTTACGTTCATTTGTTGTTTTTTAGATATCCCGTGAAATGGACATCATGAAACAAATCGATCATCCTAACATCATCAAATATTACCACCATCAAGAAGCAAAGGTATGAGTTTGTTTGAGTCCTATCTTTTTTCATATCAAACTATATTTCAGAAATACATTTATGTTGTTATGGAATATGCAGAAAATGGGTCCTTATTTGATAACATGACACGATTTGGAAAGTTTACAGAACCTCAAACTCGTGGAATCTTTCATCAAATCTCCAGCGCTGTTCAATATCTCCATTCTAAAGGTTTCGTTCATCGTGATATCAAGTCTCAAAACATTCTATTTGATTCAAAAATGCATGCTAAACTTGCTGATTTTGGTTTAGCAAACACATATGATACAAGTAAGCTTTTTTTGGAAATCATATTTGCTTTTAACTATTATGTTCCTTCTTTCAGATAAACACATGGAATCTTTTGTTGGTACTTGGTCATGCGCTCCACCAGAACTTATAATGGAAGAGAATTACAATGGTACAAAGTATGATATTTGGTCGATGGGAATATTGCTCTTTGAATTGCTTAATGATAAACGACCATTTGAATCAAAATCATCTGTATCATCTGAATATGTAAGTAGCTTTAATCTTTCTTCACAAATATCTAATTTTCTTTGTTTCAGCGTAAAATTATCAAGGTTGATTACGAAATTCCCGACGAGTTCTCAAATGAATGTAAAGAATTGATAACCAAAATCCTAACAAAGGATCCAATGAGACGTCCATCAATTCAAGATATTATGATGCATAAGTAAGTCATTGTTTAAACTTTATGATTGTGAGTAAAAAGCTCCAATCAAAAGCTAGCTCGTTAACTCAATTTTCATTACCACTTTCACTTTCTACAACTTTTTCAGATGGATGCAAATGTAACTTTCATGATCTGCTGATGGTTCAATCTCTTTTCTGATGTTGGTATCCTCCTAACTTTTTAAACCACTGTACATATATTATGCTAAAATTTTTCTTGTTGTATATGCATTTCTTTTATGTCGATAAACTTATTTTTACAAATAACTCGTCTCTCGTTTCATAACATATCAGCTTTCATTACAAAACAATATTTCTAACGAACTCCTATAGCTTTGAATCTTCCAACAGAGTAACTATGAAAAGCATGGCAAAATATAAGCAGCACGAATTAGCCTAACTTATTATTCTTTATAAAAAGCCATTCCATTCCCTCTCTGTTTAGCTGCTAAACAAAATCTTGCGAAAGCTTTTATTTCATAGAAACCTTATCCAACTTGTTAACGTGAAAGTTATTTTAGTTATTCAGTTCTGTTCAACCGTCTCATATCTCAAAGAATCAACTCATCATCTGTAACTATGAAACTCTTTGCCATCATGTTTTCCTCGAATATGCATTTCCAAAGTTGAGAAAAAGTTAAAAATTTATTTATTTTTTGACAATATTGAATAATAAACTGATAAAAGTAAAAACACATGGTATAAACATAAACAAGACAAAAAAAAGTTACAAGAGATCAAACATTTTTGCTGGCACCAGCAGCTGATTCACCTTCTTTTTGTTGTTGTTGCTGAAGAACAGGATTATCAGGAGAAGGACCAGCACAGAAACTTCGTTTGAAATATTCTTGAAGAAGACCATTAGCTGCTTCAGTAACAAGCTTTCGAGAATCATCACCGCATTTGTTGAGAAAAGAAGTTGATCGTTCACCCTTAGATCGTTCAGTGTTAACCTAAAAAACAAGGAAATAAAGAAAAGTTTCAAAGCAAATTAAACTTACGCCTTGAAGAACTGAATCAATGTTAGAAAGTTGAGAATTCAAGTAACCAGAGATTCCACCAAGTTTGTTGCCAGATAAAGTTTGAACCCAATATGAATTCCAGAAATACTTCAAGAGCTTCGTATCCATAGTTGACATGTAGTAAGAAACTTCGAGAGGATAATAGCGATTGCAATGATGTCCAAAATCATCAGCTTTGTTCATCGGAATGTACTTTTCAGAAACTTTGGCACTTGATGGTTGATGTCCTTCTGGATAAGTTCGAAATGCTCCAATATCAACTTTGCCAGATGAAAGAGTACGAACAGGATCAACCTAAAGGAAGAGAAACATTAGAAGTTTGTGAAAGGAATAAAAGAAAGAAACATACAACAATAGCTAAGAAAGGTTCGGTGAATTGTTGATTAAGATGTTGAGTTTCGACGTCGATTCCACTGAGCCAGCAACCATAACCAGGATGACTATGATACCAGCCAACGACTTGTTCTTTATTTCCAGATTTGTTGTAAAGATCAGCATACTTAGTCATGTATTCGTAAGCTTCAGTTTGAGCATTGACTCGAGTTTCAGTACCTAAAAATGAATGCATTAATAAAAGTAACAAATTTGAAAGTTTTAAAATACCTTCAACTGGAAGAGCAAAAACATCAACAACATAAAAAGTATGTGCTTCAACCCGGCCTTGAAGCATTCCCATAATTTCAAGATCACCACCCGAACGAGCATGAGTAACCATTTTGAGAAGAGCAAGAGTTGAAATTTTGACTTTCTGAAAACTATATAGCTTCAATAAATGTTAAATAAAATGAAAAAGCCTTACATCAAAGTAGTTGGGATCTTCTCTCCATGGTTTCTTTTGACGTATTTCTGTATCAGCTGGTTGATTGAATTTGTATGGTAAATCCAAGAGTTCAATGTTGTTATCAGCTTTGAATCGTTCAAATGCTGCATCAGATGTTGCTGCTGCTGCCGTTGATGATGAAGATGCCATTTTGTTTTCTTGGAATATTTAGGTTCTCAAAAAAATGATGAAGACAAATTTTGATGATAAAAAGCAGCAAAGTTTTTAGTTAGAAAAAATGGAAGGAAAAAAAGCTTTCAAACTTTGAACACGGACAAAAGAGACGCTGTAAGACTCGAAGCCAATATAGCGGGGAAACGATGAATTTGAAAATTTGTTGCTTTGCCTAAAAAATGTGTGAAGCTTCTTCTTTCACTTTTTTTTGTTGTTGCTTGAACAACTTTGATTCTGCAATTTATTTTGCTCGATGATGGCAATTTTTTATGGTATGTTTTACACTTTACTTTTTGCGTCTTGTATATGTTACTTTAAAAGTCGTAAAAACGAATTTTTGTATGTCAAAAGCTAAAGGTCGATGTTCCTTCCTTTTTTGTTCTAAACGTTTTTCACCCATCAAAAACATAAAAAGTCTTTCTCCGCTTTTCTTTGAATAAAATCACAAAATTTGAATAATTTTTTTCATCATTCACCATTCATTTTCTTTATTGTTTTTCTTCCTTTCTTTGACCTTTGCATACGTCGTCGTCAAAAAGCATATTTCTAATATTTGTAAAATTTTTAGACATTGAACAAAGAAGCCTACGATTGAATCATCACCATCATCAAAGCTGCAAATTACAATCAAAAGAAAAAGAAGAATCTTCAATCAATTTTTGAAATGTCTCTATCATCAACAACAATTCCAACTGATCCACATGTTTTGCTATTCGGACATTACTTCTTTTCATCCGAAATTATCTCGTTCACTTTGATTGGTATAGCTATTGGAACATGGATTGTTACTTTTATTACTATTACTATTGGTATTTGTATGATGGTGTGTCTTTCTTGAAAATTGCAAATGTTATTTATTATGTTTAACGTAGTTTTGTTTTTAGGTAAATGGAGAGAAGTGGAAAGTACCGCTATTATCATATCGTTTAATCAATTGTTCTCAAATATCACCTGTTGAAGTTGTTGTTGAACAAGAAACTGCTCCACCACCACTGACGCAAACACCTCAACCACCACCTGTTACTGTTGCTGCTCAAGTACCAAAATCAATATCTCAAGCACCAACACCGAAGCCACCTCAAGCAGCAACGCCTCAAGTACCAAAATCTCAATCTCAAGCGCCTACACCTCGACCTCAAGCTCCAACACCTCAACCATCAAATCGAAAAAGTGTTATAAATACTGATCGAACGGCGCCATCAGGTGGTTTAACTGATCGAACAGCTCCTTCTGCTTCAACAGCTCTTGCTCCACGTACTCCTGCACCATCAACAACTGCATCTCATCGTCGATTATGATCCATCATTCATCCATCCATTAATGACGCAACAAAATCAAAAAAGAATAAAACTATGAAAATGATTATTTTGTCTTAGATAATTGTATGTATATAAATTTTGATATGAAATAAAGAAGGGATAAATGGTGATTAAATGTATTTATGTGTTTTTGTTTTTCTTACACAGCCATGGTTGGTTCAAAACCATTTGCGCTGATATTGAACTTTTCTCGTGAGATCAAAATTATGTTTTCGAACTTATTTTCTGTATTTGAAAGTTCATCTTTTCTTTATCGAATTCCTTTTTTTTGCTCAAGAAAAAGAAGAAAGAAAGAATGGAGCTTTCTGGATATCATTTGGCGAATAACGCACATGATTAAAAGGTTATGGTAGCTTTGTGTATGTATGTAGCAATGATCAATGAAACCAATGAAAGCATTCTTTTTTTTGTTGTTCATTTGCGTGGGATCTTAAAAGTACAATGTAGTCATCATCATCACCATTGCGAGGGAGTAATGTTGTCATTAATTATTTTTGATCAAACAGCATAAGATCAAAAAAATTGGTTTCTTTTTTTGGAAGATGATATTTCAAGCGAAGAAAATGTATCATTTTGTTAATTATGATGCAGACATCTTTTATTGGTGCGAATTGGAAGCATTAATTCTGAGGAAAATGGAATTAATAATCAGCAACGTTGACATTGGAAGCAGCTAACTACCGTGATTTTGACGGATAAATAAAGCCGAATATCTTCAATTGGCTATAATTTTGCATCGGCTATTGTAACCAGCTTTATCGCTGCCTTCTTTTTTAAGAAGATATTTTATGGGGTTCAAAAATCAAAGAATGTTTTATCATAAAAAATAAATAAATGCATTTGCACCGAAAACGATTCGTTCATTCACATCCGACGACGATTCATTCCATTTTTAACGAACAAACTTTTTTTTACCGGAAATTCCCCTTTTTTTAAACCTATCATTATTGATGTTGCATATTGATGATTTTAATTGTCTAATCATCATCGTTGTAAAAAAAATCTTTCTACAGACATAGTTAGTTCATTGTTCATCGTTTATTTATTAATACAAACCCATAAAAATAAAAGATTGAAGGGTTTGTTGTAAATAAAAATTTGATTTTGACCTTTTTTTGTTTTACGCTATTCCTTCTTTTCATTTGTGTCTTCCTTCTTTCAGCAATATGAGCAAAAAAAAATCGTCTCCTTCTCCTCTTCTTCTTTCTTCTCATGCCTTCGCTCGCGCATCTTTTTCGCTTCCATTTTTTGTTTTCTCCGCCCATTCATCACCTTCTTCCATTTTTCTTCAAACTTTGTATTTTTTCCCCTAAAATTAAACATCCTACTTTTTGTTAAACCTTTCCGCCGCCGCAACCATGAAATCATTGATAGTATTTATATGTAACATTTTTTAGGAAGCATCTTCAACCGTTGGCTTTTTTCCTCCTCCTCATCTTCTTTCTTCTCCTGACGATATTGGATGATTTTTATTCAATAAACCTTCATACTATTTTTTACTTTTCATCTAACAACACCAAACAAAGGTTTTTGGATAAATCTAACCAACGACGACGACGAAAACGAAATCAACGATGACTGATATGAAACGACAGAATGTCATTCGACTTTTTGGAATATGTGTGGCTCTTTCGCTGATTACAAATCTACCATCGGGATTTACGAATTCATCGGTGAATACAGCTGTAGAAGAATTAAGATCATTTATTCGCGATTCTTATGCTCGACGAGGATGGATATTATCTGATACTATGGAAAGTTTAATAAGAAGTGCAACGTTTAATTGTTGGTTTGTATGTCAAATTATTGGTTCTATTGCTTCACCTTATATTACTGATAACTATGGACGACGATGTAAGTTTGTTGTTTTGATATGTCTATTAGCTAATTGGATTCGTAACGAAGCTACCAGCTTGAAATGTTAACCTTCTCTTTTTATATTTTTCTCTCTTGTTTGTGTTTCGCTAGACTTGACTTTGCTTTAAAAAGCTATAGCCATAGTTCATTCTTTTACATGTTCTTATTATTCTCTCCATTTTCAGTCTCATATCTCACATCAAATGCTGTAATGACGTTAGCTGCTGCTGTACAATTTATTGGTTCAATGTTTTACATGCCTGAATTACTGATACTTGGACGATCGATGGCTGCTTTTGCTTCACCTCTTTCTGATGCATCTTTAATCCTTTACATTCAAGAATCAACTCCTGTTGCATATCGAGCAACTTTTTCATTCCTTGGTGAAATTGGTTATGGTTTAGCTTGTGTATTAGGAATGATTCTTGGAATGCGATCTGTGTTAGGTGATTCGCTATCAAATTTGCTAATGTATTCAATCTTTCCTGGCATTCCATTTTGTCTCTTCTTATTTTTCATTCCTGAAACACCCAAGTTTTTGATGATTGTTAGGTTTGTTGTTTTGTTTACTTTTTTGCAATCATGAAAAACGTGAATACCTTTTTAGGAAAGATCGACAAGCTGCATTGAAGTCATTGGAATTTTTCCAAGGTGAAAAGAAGGAAAACGAACAACTATTGGATCATTTTATAATTGAAGGAGCACATGAAGATCATGGAAGGCAAAGTTCAATCAAGGTAAGAAAGAAAGAAGAGAAATAATTGATCAAAGAAACTTCAAAGCAATTTGTGGACGATAAACTTATTATGTGTGAATGAAGCAAAGACTAATGATGATTAATTTTTAGGAACTACTAACAACATGGCATTTACGACGAGCTGTTCTTCTTGCATGTGCAACATTGGTGCTAACACTTTCGTTTTATCCTATCTTGCAATCATCAACTTACTTCTTCCAATACATCAACATCTCCAGGTACTCACTTTGCTTCTTTTATAAACAATGAAGCTAACCAAATCCTTTTTAGCTCTCTTGCTGAACTTGCATCAACAAGTCTCATGGTTGTTTTCACTGCTTCATGCATGTTGGGTTCTCTCTTTATTGATCGATATCCTCGAAGATTCTTGGTTCTCACTTTTGGAGCATTATCAAATATATTCTTAACTGGCTTTGTGGTGTTTTCCGTCCTTAGTTATTTATGCTGGTGGATGAAATATGCTGCAATGGGTTCACTTTTCCTTTATTCAATCGCCTACGGGTAAGTTCAATATGCGTTTTTGATCTTTTCATCTGCAAAAAGAAGAAGGAGTTGAAAAACAAGATTTTTATGGAATAATTAAATGAATAAATATTTATTTTAGGCTCGTATTAGGACCTGTTTCATGGTTTGTTGCTCCTGAATTGGTTGCACAAAAGCATCGATCTACGGTATTCTGCTTATGTTATGGAATAACAAATTGTATGATTGCATTAACGAACTTCACGACTGTGCCACTTTATAACGTATGTTTGTTTAATTTTGGATTTTGATGTTGGTAATTGAGAGCTAGCTAAGGATACTGCTACTTGTGGTTTTAGCAAAAGCTTTTGATGTTTGACGTTTTCTTGCTGTACTTTGCAGACGTTCTTCTATAGACCATTTTGAAAAGTTTATGTTGTTTTTCTTCGTTCTCTCTTACCATTGTCAAATCTCCGTGCAAACTTTCTTTTGAATGATATAACATTTTCTTTCCTTTTTCAGATCATTGGTGCATACACTCTCATTCCGCTCTTTATTATTCCATCATTCTTATGCTTGCTGTATCTTTATCTTCGTCTACCTGAAACACTCAAAAAAGAAACTCATGAAATTATTTCTGCAATGTGTTCTCATCGAGCAAGGGTTACATCAATATGTCCATCCGAATCAGCCTAATTATGGTATGGTCCTCTCAATCAACTTTCATTATTTCTAATTGACAACGACGACGACAATGGCTGCTGCAAATATTATGGCCTTGAAAAAGAATTTATTATGGACGGCAGTGTCTTTCATTAGAATACATACACTGTTCAAAAAGAATCTTTTATTAACAATTCAATCAAGTTTTATGCTCTTTCTATTATTTTATTTTATCAACACAAAGAATGGCCACATTTTTGATCTCATTCTTCTTCTCTCCTGTTCAAAGATGGTTCTCCTGCAACAACACTAATCAAAATAGTTTTTAACAATAGCCTACTAATTCATCATTCTTTCGATAACCTTTTTTGATATTTTGTAATATGTTTTAATATTGTTGTCTAAACCTTTCTTATTTTTCTTTGTAACCGGTGTTTGAATAACTTTGTCATAGTATTATTAATAAACTTATTTTGTCATTTTTTCTTTGGTGTTTTTGGTTGTAAACGAAGATTGGATGATTTAGGGTAGCAAGCAGACGATGATCTGTGAAAATGCGAGGATTGGAAAAGCGTGAAAATGAACGGATACATTCATTGGTTGAAAAGTCAACGAGCTTAACGGACAGAGAAGGAGAAGAACTTTGTAATTAATGGCAGACATACCTAAAAATTAAACGAACACCACATCATTGAAGTTCATTGAACAAAAACAAAGATGCTTTATTTATTAATGACAAAAGGACGGAAGTCTCCGCTTTTGCGGCTGCAGGTAATAACTTATTATCTCCATTTTCTTTTCTCCCTTTTTGCTTTGTTTTTTCTTTAGCGAAAATGATCTTAACATTGAAAGAAATTTAGTAAACAACAATTTGATCAAAAAATGAAGAAGACGGAAAAGATGATGACAAACGTGGATGGATGAAAGGATAAAGTGACAATGTGAATGATGATGATTTTATTTTACGTGAAATTAAATTAAATATTGCATCAACGTGGTTAGGCAAAAAACTACCTAAACAAGCACCAGGGTTTGAACTTTTAAAGGATGACGAAGACAACAAACAACAACAAAAGAAGGTAGTTTGGTTTAAAAGTTTCTAACTGCTTTTTTTCTTTTGTCAAACATACAATGAAGCAAGTGAAGGTGGAAGAAGGATGACTTATGATTATAAGTATATTGTAAAAATAACAATAACCATTATTATAAGAACTAAGGGAAGTAAAAATATGAGCAAACAAGTTTTTTATGAAGTTAAAAATTGCAGCAACAAGAAAAAATGTTTTCATTGAAAAAATGAAAAAGGCGGATGCAAGCATGCAAGAAGCTATAGTAAGCCTTCGATCAGAAATTTTTGGCATATTAAGATTCGCTTTTTTTTCTCTTGTTTTATGCTTCGATTTTTTCTTAGTTTCAGGAAGATTAATTATTAATTCAAACAATTTATTTACAAACAAATACTGTTATTATAAATAATAATTTACAAATGAATATTATCCGATTTTGTATTATGGTTTTCAAGGTCTCCGTTTTGTGTTATTTCAAATGTTGTAATTTCTTTAGTTATCTTTGTTGTTTCAATATCCCCATTCTTTATTTCCCATGATGGAGCATCATCATCTTTAGTATGTTTTACTCGATTTTCTCGTGTTGGTGGTCGCAATAAAAGGGCTTCAAGCTGAAAGTTTACTTTGTTTTTCCCATTAAATTTTAAAGTTGCAAAAGATCGATTGAAACTTACTTTTCCAACTGGAACTTCTACTAAAACTGAAAGAACCAGAGCCAAAGCAAAGCTTAAAACTACAATAGGAATATAAAAATTTATTAAAATTTGCCATAAACTGGAATAATATATTGCATTCTTTTCAAGTCCATAAACATATGTAATTAAAGGGTAATGAACCAAATATGCGCAATAAGATAATCGGCCCAATGGAACCCAAATATTCCAAGACATGAATTGATTTATTGGTCCACCATAACCATAATAACAACTAACAAGAATCCAAGTTAACCCGAGCGCCCAAGCGGGTTTACTTAAAGCTGAATAGGCTGCTCGCCAAAATAGTGGTAGATCATTGCCTTGAAAATAATGATAAAGACCCAAAACTACTGTAAGCATCAAGGCTGTTGAAATTGCCCAAAGTAACAAGTTTAAAAGCTGCAAAAGGAAGAGTATTTTTTATAAAATTTAGCGAGTGATATTGAGCTTACTGCATTTATTCTAATTCGTTGATATGTTTGTAAAAACCATCCAACTAAAAGACCCATGATATAAACTTGACATCGAATCCACATTGCATAATATATTGTTTTAATATAAACCCTATAATTTTCTGCATTATTTCTTTTCATTTTTATAACCTCTATGGCTTACATAAATTTATCCGCATCCATTGGATTTGGTCCTGTAACGGAATAGGTTGGTGGAAATTTATCAATATATACTGTAACAACATTGGCTGCAGTGGAAAGAACCAATAAAGCTATAGCAACTAACCATCCAATAATAGGTTTAATAGCTAATGGAATAAGAATTATTGGAGTGAGTATAAACATTTGCATATCAGTTGCTAAATACCATGTATGTCCGAGGCACTAAAAATAATATTTTTTAATTTTTTTATGGGGTTTTAGTGGAATGGCTTTTTGGAGGTTATAAATACTTACCTCTTTCGTTGCATCAATATTAAACATATAAAACATATTTTGCCATATATATTTGGTACATGCATTTTCTTTAGGTTGTACTGGAGTTAAAAGAAAAGGCATGTTTTGAGTTATTGGACCAAATAAATATGTATATGTCCACAATGTCACCCAATATGGAGCAGACAACCTGCAAAACCAAAAATCTTAAAACCCGTGGATTGCCTTTCTCTTAGTTACCGTATAATTCGATGAACATAAAACATTATCCATCCTTGGGGTGACATCAACTTTTTCTTATCTTTATTATAATTTTTAAACCACATAAATGAAAGCAACACTCCACCAATAAAAAAGAAGGTATCAACGGAAAAGAAACCATTTTCAATAAATTGCATAAAAAAATTTTCTTGAATTTTTAAAACATCTAATAAATTATCTAAAATAAAAAAAAATTCCCCTAATAAAATCATTGCTACCGTGTAAATTTGCTTACTGGTATATCCCATAATTCCCATACCAACTGTATGACCAAGAATTACCCAAAACATTGACATAACTCTCAAACAATTTATTGGACCTATTTGGCCTCGCTTTGATTTGGTGGCTTTCATAATTTCGCAAACACTCGTGTACCCGGAAAATGAAATAAAGAGTTGGACTCCAAGTTCTAAAAAAAGGCAACGGATGGATTTTTGATTGGAAAAAATATGCATTTTGGAATAAGCTTACGTACTTTTTCTTAATGGAGTATCAAATGGAAGAAGAAAATAATCAGTTATTCCAGCTGCTATAACTAAAGTGGCGAGAATAATTAAAAATGATCTAAAAAATGGGGGTAAACTTGTGCAGGGAAAAAAGGATTTTTTTGATTTGCAACGACCAGAATTATTTTTTTAATAAAAAAAAACTAGAGAAGTCGAGGCGATAAAAAGTTATGAAAACACTTACATCATAATCCATGATCCAGTTTTCATGAAATGATTGACATCATCAAAAGTTGTAATTTTACATACAAATGTTGATAAATCCGTTAAATTTGGACTTAATTGAGGCACTAAAATGTCATCTTTAAATTATTTTTAAACATTTGATTTTGACGTGACTTACAATGAGTTACAATAGTTTCCAAATCATTTGAGCTACAACTATTTGGCATACATATATCAAATCCAATTAATGTTCCATTGCTATTACAATCGGGTATTCCAATATAAGCTCTGGAAAAAGAAGATTTTAATGGCACTAGCTTTTTGTATTGCATATTTTTTTCTTTATAAAATGGATTTTTACTGGCTAAAGTTAAACTTCTTTCAGAAAGCCAAAAAAACTTTGGACATTTTAGATTAAATCTTGTTTTTTTTTCTCGAAGAATATGGCTTGGCTTCAAAGTTATAAAAAATATATATCTGCTAACTAACCTGCTATAAGCTGTTTTGAAATCTCGTTTACGATTAGGTACAGAATATTTAATTATATCACATTCTTGTTTAAAACCATAAATATTTAATGGAAGTCTTTGAAGTCCTGGAGGTTCTTTAGCTATTGCATCCAACACTAAAAAAATCAAAAAAATTAAAAGAATATTTTTTCAGTATTTTTTGTTGAAAAATTTTAAATAAAAAAGCAAAATTTGTTAGGCTAACTAACTTTGTGATAAAACAGCTGCTAATTCAGGAGATGTTCCATTTGGATTTAACATTGCTCCACCAATTAAAATCATATCTTCCAAACATTCAGTTGTGATATTAATATTCGATAAATCTGGTAATGGCGAATCAGCAGCGCCATTAAACTTGTTGCTTGAAAAGTCTTGTTGATAAAATTTAGGAGTTTTCAAAGCCATTAAAGGTTGCAGGATTTTGAACATATCATAATTTTTAGTTTCATAGTTTTCATAGTTTTGAATAATTATGAATTTTTGGCGAGCAACATCCAAAAGGTTCAAGCCATAGCTGACCGGAAACAAAAATAATAGCAGAAGTGTAAAAATTGAGGAGGAAGTAGTCATTGAAAAAAAAAACACTTTTTTAAATTTGTTCTTTGAACAAAAATGAACAGACGAAGAAAAAAAGATAAAAAAATAAAACATCACTTTTTTTAACTCTCTTCCTTTTATATCAAAAATTTTTGAAGGTTGGTGTTTCTAGACTGCATGATCTCTTACTTGCGTCTGTAGAATTGATGATAAGTTTTCAAGCTGGACTATTTTTATCAACCTTCTACTTATTACTCGATGAAGTGGGATAGGTTAACCCACGTCTGCAAAGATCATAAAAATCATTAAAAAAATAAAAGCTTCTTAAAAAATGAAAAATGACAAATTTTTTATTTTATTTCTTACTCTTCGTCCTCATCGTCGTTTTATTTTGTGATAAATTTGTGAGAAGCAGCTTATTATTACCCAACTAAATAATGGGGGTTTATTTTTTTTATGGTTCGAATGATTTTTTTTTGTTTTAGACAAAGAACAAAGTTTTAAAAAGGTCAAAAGATCGGTATTATTATTATTTTCTGGGTTTGCCAGTTTTTTTATTGGTCTCTAATGTTTTTTGCACTACACCTCCTCCGACTTTTAGTAAGAAAAACAAAAAAGTTATTTGAAGGTGTGAACGAATAAAAATTTGCAGAAAGTCTTGTAAAAATTATTTTTATGAATATCAAAATTTGTTATAGTTTTTTATTTTGAAATTATTAAAAGGAAATATTAATTACAATTTAGTATTGAATTTTCAATATTATTTACATTTCCGTTGATTGTCGTTATTGTAGTTTCTTCATAATAGTAATGGTTTTTGATTTAAATTTTTAAGTTTATTTTTGAACTCACTGCATTTATTCGAATTCGTTGATATTTTTGTAAAAACCTCTAATTTAACTTATGCTACTGCTGAGAATTCTTATATATAAGACGCCGATATTTAAAAAAATTTTGTGCAGCACAAAATTCCTCACTTTTTTGAAAAAGTGTCTCTTTTGCCATTTTTTTCAATTGATTTTTTTGGCAAAAGAGACACTTTTTCAAAAAAGTGAGTAATTTTGTGCTGCACAAAATTTTTTTAAATATCGGCGTCTTATATGCTTCAAACTTTTTGACGGCAAAAAAAAATCATGAAAACCAAGAAATGCAAGAAAGATAAAGTAAGAAAAGCAAAAGTACAAATAAATTTTTCTTTATTATTCAAATACAATAAAAGACATAAACATAAATAAAGTTATTACAATAAGTCACATTCAATGCCGTTTCTTCTTTCTCTTCTTTGACTTCGACTTTGATTTTGGCTTTGGTTTTTCAACCATCACTTCCTTGCTTTGCATCGCCGTTGTTCCATCTTTCTTTGAATTTGATCGGATCTCTTCTGATGCATTTGGTGATGAGTTGGTTCGAACAAGTTTGACGTCATGGAAACATTTGGGTTCAATTTCATATGCAGCTTCGATGGCGTTTGCTGGATACCCAAAAGCATTTCTTTCTTCAATACTTGATTCACGTCGCCAAAATGGTAGTTCACGGCTAAAAAACAAAAGGTTAAAGAAATTCATAGCAATTATAAAAAATGTACCGCATAGTTGTAAGTGCGCGTCGACGAGATTCATCAGGTTGATTGAGTGAGAAAGCAACGACAAGAAGCAATGCCATGGAATATTTACAAAGATGTTCATCATCACCAGGAACCAAATGACCATATTCAAGAGCAAAACATGAAAACTTGATATATTCTGGAGTATCAAGTTCTTGAAGGAATTTACGAACATTTGATGGCATCTCATTGATATCTCCATTTTGATTAAGCTTCAAACCATGTTTCTTTAATTCATCGATCGATTTGTTCCTAAAATTAATACATATTAGACAAAGTTGATAGAAAAACAAACATACACAAGGCCATTTATGGTAATAAACACATCACCAATAAAGTTGTAAAGGAGTGAAACTTCCACGCTTTGATTCTTCTTCTTTGGATCAGGTTTGTAATACCTAAAAACGAAAAAACTGATAAGTTCAAACTAAAAGTGTAACCTTACATTGCCATTTTTTCGATGATTTCTTTTGAATTTTTACAAAGGAGACCATTTCTTTGCATGGAGTTATAGTGGCATTCAAAGGATATCTTCTTGTTGATGGAACGCTGAGATTCCACGCTATCCTTGAAACGACCACGAAATTTTGAACCAAAACCTCCAGATTTTGATGTTCCCATTGAAATTGCCAATGCTCGACACTGCTTCTTCATTTTCTTTGGAACTTCATGTTGGTCTTCGACGACGATGATAGGTTCCTTTGATTCAGTTACAGGAGTGGCAGGTGGAAGTTGAGGAGGAGGAAGAGGTTCATCAGTAGCATCAGTTGGTTCCTTCTTTAGCATTGGTCCAGGCTGCTTCGGTTGTTCAACATTTGATGGAGGAGGACGAGGAGGAGCTTCTTTCTTGATTGAAGTTTTCGGTTTACGAACAACGAGCTTCTTTGTTTCCACTTCTTTTACAGCTTCTTTCGGTTCTGGTTGAACTTTTGCACTTTCTTGTTGTTGTTGTTTACTATCTTCAATGATTATACCAGTGAGAGGCAGCTTGTTTAGTTCTTCTCTCTTCTTTTTGAGCGATTTTTTCCTGTAACATATGACGAAGCTGAAAATTATATAGCTTTAATAACGGATGAAAATCAAAATATACTTACACGATGATACCAACAATCAGCAGAATGACCACGATAGGAATAACAATCCAAAGCCACCATATTTTTGATTCTTCGATTTCTGAAGCTTCTGTAGATATTGTAACAGCTTTGGAAGTTGACGTTGAAGTTGTCGTCGGTGGAGGTGGAACATATACTTTAGCATTCAGGATTGTGATTGGACACTTTGGTGAAACTTGACTAACTTCAATTGTAATTCTATTTTCTTTATCAAAAGCAGGATCACAGCTAGCATCTTCTTTACCACAATATGAAGCTTCATCAAATTTCATGCGAGTGAATAAACAATTCTTAAAATTTTTTCTTGAAAATTCATTGTGAGCAAACGTAAGTTTATCAGATGTTGCTGAAATTTTGAATCCACAAAAGTTTGGTTGACAAAGTTTTGCAGCGACGTCGTTCCATTTCGAAGACTTGTAACAAAACAAAACTCTAAAAATTAGTGTGATAATAACAGTGGCAATTTTTTAGAAAATTGCAAAACTTACTCTCCTTCACATTTCTGGAAATCAACTTCAACATCCAATTGACCATTTGTGAGTATAAGTTCAGCAGTTCCAGAAGACACCATTTTCACTTTGCCATCGATTGTTTCTTCAAAGATAGGTGATTCATCAGATAAAAGTTCATTGTCGATATTATTCAAAGTTGAAACAACATTTGAAGCCAGAATATGACGATCACCAGCAGAATTCACAAAAGCAGCAGCAACGATGAAGAAAACAAAAAACAGGAACGACGAAGAAGAAACGAACATCATTTTTTTTTCTGACGACGAATGATTGCAAGCGACTGACTGTTGAGAAGAAAAAAATGACGAATGAAATAATTTTTAGGATTCACAAATTGCTTATATAAAATTTTGATGGTAACTAATAATTCAAATTTGCATAAAAGAAAAATAATTTTTGATGCGAAAGAAAGTTTGTCGATTCAGCGCGCAACCATAGCACAATCAAATACTAAAGTATAAAAATCTGAAGCATGATTTGGCAAACAATCATGGGCATGAATAAATGAAAAAACTGTGGTTTGTGTTGATTCGAAACATTTGTTCATGTTTATAAAAAAATTTTGAAATGATTATAAAGACTAATTAACCAACCTCAACATGTTTCCGTTTTTAGATATATTTTTTTCATTCACATGAAGCAATCATTTCCTCAAAAAGTTATTGTGATACACAAAAAAACGAATAAAAAAGCAATGAATTAAAAGAAAGAGTGAAACCACTAACATATGTATATTCAAGTTTTTACAGTAATCACTTTTATTGTTCTCAAAAACAAGCGATGTAATGAAACTTTCAGTGCATTGAGTATTAGAATTACCAATCACATTTGGGAATCATTATTACTCAGACTACAAACATATTTCTTACTTACAACAGATGAATGAAGAGGAACGCCAACACTTTTTACTCACTCACAAAAAAAACAATAACAGTTTTTTTAACTGATAAGCGAAAGACTTAAAAATCTTTGTTATTGTATTTATCATGTGTATAATTTCAAAGTAAAAAAAACAAAGTTTGAGTATTCTTTTATCATTAAAAAGTAAGAAAAAACCCCCGCAATTTCCGGTGAATGGAATGGAAAATTATTTGAGTATAAAACAACTAATAGAATCTTCAAAAAAGCAAGCAATTTATTCACAAAGTTGTTAATTTAACCAAAAAAGGTTTGTCACAAAAAAATGAAGACTATTTTTGTTATTGTTTTTGTTTCTGCTGTTGTTTTTTGCTGCACTGTTATGGGTGTTCCTTTATCTCAACCATTTGGTGGACATTTTACATATTATAATGATGCCGGGTATGGAGCATGTGGAAGCCAAATGAATGCTGCAAGTGAAATGCTTGTTGCTGTTTCACATGAATGGTTTACTTCAGCCAATCCAAATAATGATCCATTGTGTGGATATTGTTTAAAAGTGGATTATAAAGGCAAAAGGTTTGCTTTTAAATTTTAAGATTATTATAAATAATTATTTATAATTTTAAGTATCACTGTTCCAATCAAAGATAAATGTCCTTCATGTCCCCGAGATCACATGGATTTATCCCTTCCAGCTTTTCAAGCCCTTGAAGATCCAAATGTTGGAAATGCATATGGAGCAACTTTTACTTTCGTTAATTGTTAAATTTACTTCTTTCCATAAACAACAAACATTATATGTACATCCCGGTTTTTTTATTTATCATCTTACAATTAATTTCTTTTAAACCATTCTTTCGTTTTATGAAATAAATGAATTTTAAAAAATAAACTTTTTTATTTACCGGATCAAAACGAGAAAATCAAATATTATCACGTAAACAATAAAATAATAATCACTGGGATAAAAGTATTTCTAATTTCATGAATGAAAGAAACGTCAAAAAAAAAAACAAAAGTAAAATAATTTGTAACAATTTGTAAGTCGAAAAAAAGTATTAAAGAAAAAAATAATAAAATCACTAAAATTTTCGAAATAAAATTAATTATATTTGTATGTATGTTTGAAAGTGGGGAAGAGAGACAGAAAAATTTATGTAAAAAAAGAAAAAAATGGCAACAAAAACAATGAAGAAAAAAAGACCTAATTTTACGAAATTTTTATAACCGTGAATTCCATATATTTAAAGAAAGAAAAAAACAGATATTTATAAATATGTATATTTAATAATATATTATTTAATCAGGTATTGTTGGTCTAAGAAAGATAGAGTCGTCACATAAAAAAAAAAAATAGAGCAGAGTAAAACAAATTTTCAGAAACAAATAAACAAAAGAAAAATTGAGGCATTTTCGAAAAAAAAATTAGAAATTTAAATATTTTCAAAGAAAAAAAGACGAAAGAAAAAAGAATCATTCTAGTTGTTTGAAAGCAAGTAAGTAAGGAAGAAGAATTTGTAATTATTTTTTTATAATTTGTTTATTTTATTTTTGAAAGAAGCTAACGATGATGAGTTTTTGTGTTTCGCTGAGGAATATTAAATTATAATATTGTACTATAAATGACTAGGATGATCGACGAGGATTTTTTCGAGATATTGTTTTGCTGTTGAACTGAAAATAATTAAATTTTTGAAGCAATAATAATGCAATTAAAATACCAAATCCAAATAATATATATAAATTAAAAATGTTAGTCATTTTTTTTAAATAAAAAAAGAGTTATCTATCGAGTTTGATGAATCAAAAAAAAAAATAGAATTTTTTTAAGGTAAAATGCTTTTTTTGAGTTCTAGAAATTTTTTAAAATTAAAAATCAAACTTTTTTATATCTCTTTTTTTGTTGTTAAAACAAAACAATGGGTTACAAACACTCCACTCAAAATAAAAAACAAAGCACCGCACAACCAAGCGAAAAATATTTTAAAAAAAGTATTACCCTAGCAAAAAAGTGAGTAAAATAAATTAATAAATTAATAAAAATAAGCGAAGCAATAGGATGGATTAATTATTTCATTCTCGCGTTGAAGAACCAACAACTCTTTGAACACCACCACACTCGGAGGAAGAAGAAATTGAAGTTTTATATATTTTTATTTGTTTGTTTGTATGTTAAGAATCTTTTTTTGCAAAAATTGCAAATAATTAGCATAGGAACTAAATTTGTTGTTGCTATTAGTTATTGATTAATAATAAAAAAAATCAAGGTTAAAATTTAAAATGGCAAAATCAAAAAAAAAGTTAAAAAATATTTGTTTTTAGTGATTGGTTTAATTATTAAAAACGTGAAAAAGAAAAATTAGGTTTATTTTTTTGTTTATGGATTATTATTTTGATATGGGACAACAAAGGAGGATGGAGAAGAGGTGGAAAAAGAAGAAAAATTTTTTTTTTTTTGCGAAATAGGCGATAGAAAAGTATCATGAATTTTAATATTACAAAAAATATTATTATTTCTCACCTTTTGTGATAATTCCATTCGTTCACGAAGTATTTCACGCCATATTAAACAAGCTGCGCCACCCCTAAAAAAAGATTATTTAACCTTCGTGGTAGGAGCCAATGATGTTTTTTTTGTGGTAAAGGTGTGAATTAAATACTTACGTAACACCAATACCCATAATTTCTTCTCTTGTAACAAAATCAACTAAATCATTTTTAGTATATCCATTTCTTTGAATAATATTTATTGTATTTGAATCTGAACCAATTCGAGTTAAAAATTCTTCTAAATTTTCTTCATCCACATCTGGATTTTCATGATTTAAAACTACAGCAAGAGGAGGTTGTAAGTTGCTTAAAGGATGTTGTTGTTGTTGTCGTTGAGAAGAAGCATGAGATGGAAGATAAAAATCGATGGCGGGTGAAGTTTTTCCTGCAACAATAAATCCATCAGCAAGTTGCCTTTTTTCTTGTAAAGTATGTTCCAGCAAAGTTTTATAATCTCGTTCCACCACTATCAAATCTTCGTATAGCCTTAAAAAATAATAAAAATTTTAATAATTTCCAATTGAGACCAAAAGAATTTATTTTTACCTCCGAATTTGATCAGCATAAAATGCATGTTGTTGATTTAATTCAGGAATATTCCAAGTTCCTGTAGTTTCAATTCCAAGTGGTTGATTATTTGCTGTGGCTGCGGCAATGGCCGCCGCCATATTTTGCCCATATTGTTTATCAGCTTCTTGTATCAAATTATGTGCGGGTTGTTCAGGAGCTAATAAATTTAATGCTGCTTGGACTCCACTTCGTATTAAATCATCCAAACTAAAATATAGCTTTTTTAATTAAAGAAATTTACATATTTTACTTTCAAGCTTTATTAACCGGAAATTTTATTTTTTAATATTAATAAAATGTTGTTTCGCCACGCTTATCCAAAATTTTCTTAGAAAAGCCACTCATTTATTGAGAATAAAGATTTTTTAAAGAAAATAATAAAATAATTAAATTACCTAAACATCCAATGAGGCTTTATCCCTCGATGTTTTAAAGCTGGATGAACCGAATTAGGAAATAAATACATTGCCACAGTTAATTGAGATTTTTGTTCTTGGCCCACTTCATTTCCAACATGTCTCAAAACATTTCCAAGCATTTCAGCATCTTTTTGTAATAAATAATTTCTTATTCCTTCCAATAAAGTTTTAAGAATATCTTCTGAAAATAATCTTGTTCCTAATTCCGCTTCAATTGCATTGGACCATCGTGAAATCACTTCAGGTTCATGTTCGACCATTAACGCGGCTAAAGTTTTTCTTAATTCCACATCTTTTTGAAGATTAAAAAATCCATTATTTTCTTCTGCTATCGATGAACTTGATGGCATTGTACTGAATGGACTGGTATCCCCGAAAGATGGACTCGCGGTGAGAGGAGTTTGTAAATCCCTTAAAGGACTCGAGGGTTGTGAATATTGCAAAATCGAAGGGCTTGTAGTTCCACCTAAAGAATTTCCTGATTGATAATGACCTTGAGCTTGGGCTTGTTGTTGCTGTTGATATATTAACATTTGATTTGCTTCAAATGGATTACATGTATGTAAGTATGATGGTTGACATAAATTTGGTGATGCTGATGCAGGTTGTTGATTAGGTGCAGAAATAAAATTATTATTATTGTTATTGTTGTTATTATTATGGTTAATATTTCCATTATTATTTGGTGCTTCTATTCTCAATCTCAAACCTCCAGTACCTTTTGAATTTCGAGCTGATGGATGTAATTCTGGATTAGGCGTGGTAGGACCATTGGTAATTGAAATAGGTTTAGATGGATATTTTGTTGAATTACTTCGAGCTAAAAAATTAATTTGAAAACAAAACTTTTTTAATTAACAAAATGAACAAAATAGATATCGTCTTGAAAATAGATTTTGACGTGAAAGAAAATTTTTGTTATCAACGCAAAAACTTTAATATTAGAAAAATTAATAAAATGTTATAACTTTTAGTTTTGTGGCGAAAGTTTTTAATTTCGATAATTTTTCATTTTAATTGTTTCAAAAATAATTTTTCCAAGTAACTTACTGATAGGTCCAACTCCATTAGTAATATTTCCAGCAGTTAAATTATTTTGGGTTATTCCAATTCCACTTAAATGTGATACACTTCGTTCTCTCATAAATTTACTATTTGCATGTTGTTTATGCTTTTTAACACTTCCACCTCGAGTATTTTGAGTTATAAAAGGATCATTTATAAGTTGGGCCGCTGTGGGTCGCTTATTTGGATCTGGTTCGAATGAAGATTTAATGAAATTTCTTGCAAGTTCAGAAAGCTTTTTAGGAATCTCCGGATGAGTTTTAAACATTCCAACTTTAAACATTGCAGCTTGAGGAAGACCCAATTCGATGAATGGAGGCTTTCCAGTCGCCATTTCAATCATGGTACAACCAAATGACCAAATATCCGCTGGTGGCCCATATCCTCGTTGACCATGATCAATAACTTCAGGGGCCATGTATTGGAGAGTTCCTGGAAAAAAAATGGAAGGGTTAAGAAAACGTATTCTCTCGCTGCAGTGAAATTAAAATTTTTTGCATATTCAATTTTCAAGGTTAAACCAATAAATTTTTTATAAATCGTTGGAATTTTGGGAAAAAAAGCTTTTTCTTTTCTAATTCTAAACATTTGGTTATGCAAATATTCATTTCTAATTAAAAGTTGTGCCCTTTGAAATCTTTAAAATTCTTAAGTTTTTTTTTTCATCATTAAATATAACATGAATTTTCATTTGGAGACATTGTTTATAAAAAAAACGATTTTTAACTTTGAGCTTTTAATTTATGCAAGCATCCCATTTTTTGTTTGTTTACAACTCTCTTTTTAGAATATCATAATTTTTTTTCGTTTTCCAAAGTTATAATCCTCTTAATTTTTCTCTCAATCAAAAACGTAAACAAAATAAAAATGGAACTTCTAAAATTGCACGCAAACAACAAACACACAAACCTTTAAAAGTATCAGCAACGGGATTTAATCCAGCTAAACGTTTACAAGTACCAAAATCGCTTATTTTGCATAAACCACTATAAGTATTAACTAAAACATTTTCGCCTTTTATATCACGATGAACTATTTTTTGTTGATGTAAATAATTAATTCCTTCCAAAATTTGTCTAGCATAAAATGCCATCGTTGCTTCATTATCATCCAATGGGCCCCATTTACTTCGAAGTAAATTACTTAAACTTCCTCCAGGGACTTGTTCCATAAAAATTAAAAATACATCATGTCCATTTTCTCGGGTTTCAACTTTAGATCCTAAATATTTGACAATGTTTTCATGGGACAAAGTTGAATGAAGTTGGATTTCCTCCATTAAAGGTTGAACTTCTTCATCATTCTGGACTTCAATTTCTTTAACTACGATCGATCTAAAAAAATAAATAATTTTTACTTTGAATCTCAAAACGAAAAAATTAAAGAATCAACAACAAACCTTTGGGTTGTGATATCTCTAGCTGCTATAACTGTGCCATAAGTGCCTCGACCAAGGATAACCTTTTCACCATTTGGGTCCAAATCGTATTCATACTAAAATATAAGATAAAAATAGTTTCATTGAAATTTTATATCTTTTTTTGTCTCAAACGAAAATTTATTCTAAAAAACTTTTTTGTTTCAAAACAAAACTTTGTTTTTAGATTTTTTCTGTTTGCAACAAAAATTCGCATAAAGTCTAATTCTTGTGGTCTCAAAGCTAAAAAAAGCTTACTTGAATTTGATTTTGTTCTCCACAATCATGCAAAACTTTTCCATCGCATTCCATCATTTCAATAACTCTATTACAAATTTCTGCACTTGGAAAGGTCAAACAAAAATCTTCTGAATTATCATGAACATATAAAAACATGCTACGATTATCTCGTTTATTAGCTGAAACCGCTCGAATATCTCCAACTTTAAATTCCCATCGATGTATTCCGGGTGGAGGAGATTTTTTTTGGCTATTTTCCAAAACATGTGAAAGGATTATTACATCATTTACATTAATTGTGATATAACTCGGCATATATTCTTTATTCACTTCTTGAATGAGCACGGGAAATCGAAAGGATGTAATTTCTTTTCCTGAATCTATAGCATCCATAAAAAATTCAGTCCAAAATAAAAATGTTTGTTTTTCTTTTTCAATGGGTGAAATGGTGGCAGCGCAACGAGAAATTAATTTAATATTTTCCATGGTTGATTTTAAAAACCAAGTTGGAGGTTTTAACATTGCCATGGCTTGAGCAGCTTGACAAGCTTTTTTATAATCTTCGGCAAGGACAGAAACTTCAAAAAATGTTGCAACATCCCAATAATCTTCCAAATTTGATAAAGCTCCTTTTCGACCCAACAAAGAATTAAGAACCACAGCAATTTGTTGCATTTCTTCATTATATTCAAATTGTTCGCCTTTGGCCCTTAGCAAAGTAGTTAAATTAATTCCGCTATATTCAAGTGGAGAAATTTCAAAAGCTTTTCGATACCATTCTATTGCTTGCTCCAACGCTTCTTTATCTTCATAATTACTTGCAATAAATTTATCTTTATATACTCTTCCAGCTAAACACACAACATCGGGTGAAACGGGTTCTTTCTTGGCATCCGCAGTTTTCATAATATCTTTCACCGTTTGAATGCATTTTTCTCGATCGCCTGTTTGATTTCTTCGATTTAGAGCGAATGCATAATGAAATCGAACAGCTTGAACGTGGACTATATCCTTTCTGCCAATCTTTTTTAAATCATCCACTAAATTTATCATTGCATCATAATCTTGTGTATCTCGATAACATAGCAACATTTGAATTACAGTATCAGGAGCCATGACATCGGGATTATCTAATCGTGTTCTCATACATTGCAAAAATTGATTGGCTTCTTCGTTAGACATATCTTGAACCTTTCTTAAATCAGATAAAAATTTCTCTTTCGCGTGAGCATTCGCATCGATTTGAACTGAAGCTAAAGCTTGTTTAATTCGTTCACCAAAAGTTAAAGCATTTGGATGGCCTTTTTTACTGAACCCTTGAAATCGATCCATTCTCGTCGATTTATCCACCGATAATAAAAGGGAATTGTCTTCAGTTGAAAGATAATAAAACATTAAATGTAATCGTGGGAAAGTTTTCTGGAAAAAATAAAAGATTATTATTAATTTTAGATATTTCGCGGAAAGATTTGTATTAACAAAATTTTATTAATGAAAAAATTAATTAAAATTTGGCTATAAAAAATCCCAAAAAAAAAAAGTCTATTTTGCGATCAAAAAAATTTTTAATTAAAGAATTATAAAATATTTTTCTGTAAAAAAACTCCTCGAAATAAACCAAGTAAATGGAAAAACAGCGCTGCTTAAAATTGTCATTTTCAAATATTTTTTACAGGTGTAAAAATTTAACTTTTTTTAATTTTTACTCCAACTCCATAAACGTGTGATAATCAAAAGTAGCTCTTAAAAAATAGCCAAACTACCTTTTTAATTCTTTTTTTTTGCTCATAAAAAAGTAAAAAATGAAGCCCCATAAATACATACATGTTTGGCAGTAGCTTACAATTATTAATGGATTTGTAACTTTTTTTTAATGTTAAAATTAAAAGCTCACGCCATTTGAAAAATTGTTTATTTGTGCTATTTTTGAAGAAGAAAAAATTTATTACGCAGGTTTATGTTTACGATTGATTATTTTTTTTTGTTGAAATAATATCCTTTAATTAAAAAAACCTTTTGAGAAAATCTTCTTGATAAATATTTTTACTGTAACTTTTCTGGTTTCAAATATTCAAATAATTTTTTTTTAAATAAAAAAACTTTTTTGGACTATTTTTAAATTTTTTTGTTATTGTTTCTTACTTTTAAAGCTTCACTAATTCGATATTCAGCAGTTTCATCAGGTCTGTACATAATAATAATATTATATATTTGTTGCATGGATTCTCGAACTCCCACATGATAACAAAGTGAAGGTTGTTGAGTGTGAAATGTAAAATCAACTAATGCTACATCAGCACTATAAAATATATCTAATGTTTTAGTTTCACCATAATCCAATCTTGCAAAATCTATGAGCTGAAAAAAAATAATGAAAATGTAATAATTTAAAAAAGGTTTATTTTTTTGGATTGAAAAAGTATTAATTTTATGGTAGCGTTTTTGGGACTAATTACAGTATGGTTATTTATTTCCTGAATACAAATCTCCTACATTTCCATTTATTTATGTCCCAAAAAGTAGCATTTAATAATATTAAAAATAAAGGTTTCATGTTTTTCCTTTTTGAAAGCTTTGATTAATAACTCCCTCAACAAATAAATACATCTTTATTTTAATTGACATCATTTTTGTTTTGTACTTTATCAAAAAAAAATGTTTCTTTTTATGTTTGTAAAATAATTTTCTTGGAAAGGCTAAAAATACTTTAAAATAAGAGAAGGCTTAATTAAAAAAAAGACAACAAAAAGTTTGAAACTAACTATAAAAATGTTTTATAGCTAAAAAAAATAAGTAACAAAACACAAATTACTTTCAAATAAAGAATCATTAAATTTAAAATTTTTAAAAGATACAAAAAATTTTATGGAAAGTCAATCACTCAATTAAAGAAAAATTTTAAAATAAAAAATATAAAATAATGCTTACATTCAAATGAACATTAAGAGATTCAGCCACGGCTTCAATATTTTTGCATGCTAATTCACGAATTTTTAAATATTTTTGTTGTTTTAAATCCATAACTAAAACCATTTGCAACCTCCTTCCTCCTGAAGATGAAGTAGTTGAATGTCCAATAGGAAAACGTTCAGATAGTTTTGGTGAAGCATTCGCTTGTTGTTGTTGTGAGCCACTTGTGGAAGGTTGGCTTCCAGCTCGTTGAGAAGCCGAAAAGCTTCGATGTTGCTGAGTCGATGAACTTCCCGAAATTGATGGCATTAAATCTGCTGCGCATGAAGAAGAAAACCCATGGTTCGTTCCCGCGGCTGCAGAAGATTTTCTTTGATGATTCAAAGCATGTTTGGCAAGAGCTAATTTTGGTTTAGACATTGGTGATGAATTACTCATGGATATCAAAAAATAAAAAAGGTGCTAGTTGAGTGTTTTTTTTGTACCAAATTGACTTTTATTTACAAATAAAAAAAATAAAATTATTTAATTATAGAAAAAATTTATAACATAATTTGTTGGTTAAAATCAACCTAAAAAATGGATAAAAATTTAAACAACGTTTTGAGTGCAAAAAAAGTTCAGAAATAAAAAAAACGAGTTTAATTGAAAATAACACTTTTCACGGTTCATAAGTTATTTATTTGATGGAGTTTAAAATAGAACGAAAAGAAAAAATGTGTTAAAAAAATGGACAGCTGAAAAAAAAAGACTCTTAAAAAATTCAGTTACAAGAAACGATTTTTGTTTCTAATTTAAATTCGGTTTCAAAGAAGTTGTTGGATGTTGCTGATGCTAAATTTAAGGCAATTATTTTGTCGAAATTAATAATTTTAAAAATTATTTAAGAAACCTTTTTTAATCCTAAAATTACAAAAAATAATATTTCTGAAAACAGTTTACAAAATACCTTAATTTTTCTATGTCTACCTTTCGCCTACTCTTAAAAACAATCTCACCAACAAAAAAGGCATAAAAAAATTAAACAAAAGAATCCATTAATCCTTTATTTTTATCCTTAAAAAAACTCTGTTTTTATTTTATTTTATTTTTTTCTAAATTTAAATTTAACTTTTATGGTTTCTTTTTCTCTTTTTTTTCCCATAAAAAATATTCTAAAAAAAATAACTCTGGCATCCAAACAAGCTGCTTGCAGCAAAAAAAGAGGAAACCGAAAAAAGAAATTATTTATTGAAAGGCCAAAGTTTGACGCAAAAGTAAATGTAAAAAAAGAAATACGACTTTTTTAGGTTGGTTCAAAAAAAAAGATGGGAAAAGCGGCTGCACATGGATGGAAATAAATTTAAAAAAAGGCTAGCAGGAAGAAAAAGAAGATAGGAAAGAAAAAATAATGAATTTTTTTAGAAAATATAAAAAAACTAAAACGAATGAAGTTACTTTGAATATACATACTTAAGCCTAAGCGAGATGAGAGTGAGAGAGTCTCGTCTCCTTTGCCATTGGCAAAAGAAGGTTTGTGGTTTCATGGAATAAAAAAGAAAGGAAGGAAGAAGGGTATTGTGGACGACGACGAAAGCTAGCAGCTAGCAAAAACTTCGTCCAACAAAAAAATGGCTTAAATGATGAAAAAAAGGCATTAAAAAACAGAAAACTCATCAACTTTGAAAATAAAAATTTTGCAAAAAAAAAAGAAAAAACTTGCAATGGAAAAGGTCAAAGAGGTCAACGGTAGAAAAGTTTCAAAGCCATGAAAATTACCGAAAGTAAATCACGAAAAAATTTTATTTTTTTGATTCTGGAATTTCTGGAAAAAAATTCGAATAAAAATTATTGTTTCATATAAAAAGTTAAAATCAAAGTTTTCTTGTTGGCATTCATTTAAATAATTTTCTATGTAAACTCATTATTAAAAAATTATGAAACCGAAAATTTCGGCTCTTATTAAAATTTATGAAAGTAATTCAAAAAGCCTACAAAATGCAAGAAAAAAGTAAATCTCTACAAAAAAAGTAAAAATAAATTTAATCGGGTGCCGCCGCGCTACTTTTTAAAAGCAAGCAATATAATTCTTTTTTTTCTCTGACGCACGAAGAAAAAATTGCTTACATTAAAACAACCTTATTTTTACATTTTTTTTCTAAAAAATTTAATAAAAATAATTTATTTTTCTTTTTAAAAATAGAAAGAAAAAAAACCAAAAATAAAAAAATAAATAATAGCTCAATTTTGAAAAGATTAAAAATAATTTTTTTTTGAAGTCAAAAACATAGTCGCTTGCTTTTTTTATAGGTTTTCAAAAAAAAATAAAAAATAATATAAAATTTGAATGTTCGATAGTCAAGCTTGCTTCTTCACTCCCATATTTTTTTTTTCAAGCGTATGCTCTCCTCTCATGGGAGAGGGAGGATTAACCAATTATGGGAATATATATATCTATCTATGTTTTTTTTTTCACTTTCTTCATTCCACCTACAACAACAGCGACGACGTGAACTTTATACATATTTATTTTTATTTATATTTGTAGCTTAAAAAAGAGGATCACGTCATGTATGTTTTATTGGAGCAGCCTAGGCTGCTGGCTGGCGGCTATGAAAGGCAAAAAGAACTTTAATTTGAGCTAAAACCAAAAAAAAATGACGGCGAAAAAAATAAATAAAATAAAATAAATGGCATACATACATGAAAGAACGAAAAAAAAAGATTGATAAGGTTAATAAGATTTTTTTCTTCTGTAACTGAGTTAAAAATCCAAAAAAGAAAATTATAGTGTTTTTTTAAAGAACAAAATAAAATCAAAATACAAAAATAAAAATGTAATCAAAAAATTTTCAAGTACGGCAGAAAATGAAAAAATTTAAGTTTTCGGAACAAAAATTTATGATAGGATAGAAACAAGTTTATTTAGCTTTTGGTTGTATGCCCTTTTAAAAAAAAGTTAAAAATCAATTTTTATTAAACCTCATTCATTCAAAGTAGCGAATGAGTTTCATTCATTCATATGAAAAAGAGAAAAATAAAAGACAGAGTTTGAAGATTTAGGGTAACAAGAAAATTTCACGCTCTTTGAATCAAAAGTTTACAATCCAACAAAAAATCCGGAAAATGAGGAGAAAGTTTGCTTGAATAAACAAATAATAATAAAAAAGTTTAAAGAATTGTATTTGGAAGTTTACTTCCTGAAAGAAAGAAAAAGAAATTTAGGTCTAATAAGTGCATATTTTTTAACAAAAGTTTATGGAGGACAGATGAACCCAAAATCAAGAAAAGAAAATAAACAAAAAGTTGGTAAGATCAAATTTTTTGTTTCTAAGAAACATATACTGTGTCAGAAAAACCAATCAAACCAAATAAATACAATGACTAAATAAAATTTTCGCGTCGTTATTGTTGTTTTCCCAAGACAAATAAAATAATAATCATAAAATTTTTTTGAGGTTTTCCGGAAAAACTTTTATACATATTAACGTCAAAAGTCAATCAGGCGTCCTCGTCGTCCTCTGGTTCATGATATGTTTTTTATGTATGTTTTAAAAACAAAAGAAAAAGAAAAGGAAGGAAGGCAAGAAAAAAAAGAGAAGTGCGTATTTAAGCAAGCACCTGAGAAGCAAACAAAAAAAACACACACTCGAGTTTGGGTAAAAAGAAGCAAAAAAAATTGTTTTAACACGTTTTTTTTTGCAGAAAATAAGTTCTTTATTTAAATAAAAATTAAACTTTTTTGTCCCCAAAAAATTATTTTAAGGTCATTTTTAAAAAAGAAAGCATAAAAAGAAGAAAAAGAAAATGAGGCTAAAAAAGTAGGTATCTTTTTTTTTTGTTGGGTGGAAGAAGCACCAGCATCGGCGGCGGCGGAAGAGAGAGAGAAGAGAGTCTGTGCTTGCTTGTTGCTGGCTGCAATGCTTATCTATTGGTATCTTTTAACGCAAAATAAAAAGTAAAAGATTTTTTTGGTACAACACCATCAAAAAAAAAATGCTCCGAGTTATTTTTTTTCTATCTATCTTCCTTTAATGTAAGAAAAAATATAAAATCAATTATTGAACTTTGAAATTTTTTTATTTGCTTGAGACAGGAAGAATGGAAGAAGGTATCAGAAAGGAAAGGAGAGAAGGAAGAAGAAGAAGCTTCACGCAAATGGGTGTTAGATTTCCAAAAAAAATTGACTATGAGATTTTAATCATAAAATTAAATAAATAATTTTTTTGGTTCATGTTCTAAAAGATTTAGCCATTTATGAATATTCTCGAAAGTCGCTCAAATAAATTAAAAAAAATTTTTGTTTTAAACCCCAGAATTTTTTTTCCCAACAAAATTAAAATGTTAAAAAAATAACCGCAAAAAAGTGAAAAACATAGAATAAGTTTTTACCAATAAAAAATAAATAAGTATCAAATAATCTGCTGGTTTATGTTTGAAAAGAAAAGTAAAAAGGTGCAAAAAAAAGAAGGTGGAAACAAAAAAAATTTCTATGAAATTTGAAATTCATTGAAATAAATCAGCGAGCATGTGTTTGTTTGGCCAACAAAACAAAATAAGAACTAATACCAAGAAATAATTTTTTTTTGCAAAAAGACAGTTAAAAATAAAATTAAATTAAAAAACTTTTACTTCAAAAAATTTTTTAAAATGGTTTTTGATATATTTTTAAGTTTAAAACCATTTTATAATAAAATTTAGGGTTTCGCCACGAATTTTTTATTATCAATCCAGACAACTTCCGATTACCAAAATAATTAAAGAACGTGTTTTTGGAAAATTTTTACAACCATTTTTCTTAATTTTTCTTTTTTTACTACAAACCAATAAATTAATTAAAAAAGAAAGGAATCAACTAATTCAAAAAGTTTAATTCGAGTAATCAATTTTTTTCTTTTTCTTATTCCGCTCCAATCAGCCAAAGAAGAAGAGGCATGAGCTATTATTTCCAACAAAAAAGGAAACCAAAAAAGTGCAGCAGCCAAAAAATAAGTTTTTTTTTTCACGCGTCGAATAAAACATAAACCATTTTCATCAAATCAAAAGAAAAAAGTAGTTAGTTATTTATTTATTACCGACAACAACCGAACAACGACAGCTATGATACCGGTTTTTCTTCTTCTTTTTTCTTTCACGCTCGCTTGTTTCAATTTTTTTGTTTGTTGCTCGAACGAAAATAGTGGGAGACCTGACTGACTGATTGACTGCCACACTCTCGAAAAAAAAACGAGCAACAATATTCAATCAACAACAAAAAAAACAAGAAAAAATAAAAACTTTTTTTCTGTTTAAAAAAATTATATACAGAAAAATGAAAAAAAAAACTGTTGTTTGGAAATATTAGAATGCTTAATTTAAATATGTTTGCATTAATAATAAATAACTTAAACTACACTGGCATGCTTTTTTTGGGGTTTGTCGCAGTTTGGAAGTGAAGGAGGAAGAGAGAGAGAGAAAAGTGTCAGTTTTATAAGAGTTCAAAAGTAATTATCGAAAGAAATAAAAAAGCTACCAATTTTTTCAAATAATAATAAATACATAGAAAAATACAAAAAAAAGAAAAGAGTATTAATAAACGATAAATTTATAAACCAGGAACCTAATATTTTTATATTTTTTTTGTTAATCAAAACTGAAAATAAAAAAAAAAGAATTTGGGAAGTAAAAAACTGTATTTTATAATTCGAAATAAATAAGTTTCTAGACACTTAAATAAAAAGATTACTAATGCCTATTTTTGAGGCGGCATGAAGAAATAATAAAAGCACCTGGATAAAGCTTTTTTCCTTTTCGTGCCTCCAAAATACTAATAAAAAGAGAAAAAACCAAAACTACTCATATTTAATTAATCTCCTTCGCATTTTTCTTTTTCACACTTACTCATTTTTGTCGAGAAAAATCCATCTCATTTTAAAAAAAAGAGTTATGAACGTACGTAAATAAAAAAGGGATAAGAAAGGATAAAAAGTTAAAACTGGCTCATTGTAATCCCCATCGTTATAAAAAAAATTTGTAGATGGAAAAAATAAAAACCAAATACAAAAGTATAAAAGGTGAAAAAGCAAGAAGAATGTGAAAAGTAAAAAAAGTATGGATGTTTTTATTTTTTTGCTGTTGTGGATTTTTTTTAAGTGGTAAGGGAATATCATCTTCAAAAAAGAAGCTCACGATGAAAGTGGATCACGAGTATGTATTATTGTATGGTTTCAACTTTGTGGAGGCCGAGAAGAAGTATGTACTTATCATGGATGGGTCAATTGAAAGGCATTCATTAATTAATTGAAAAAATCGCGGAGGTAATTTGATGATATTTTTTTAACCTACTCAGTCAATATAAAAGTAAATAAATATGATATAGTTTTGATTAAGTTAAAGTAAATAACATTTTAAAAAATAATTTAATAGAGTTAAGGTCAAAAAGAACAGTGGCACAGAGAAATAATTAATTTTATTAATCAAAAAAGGGCGGCTTTTTTTTTACAATAAATTTGAGGCTTTTGTTTGGCTATGAATTTTTATAGAAATTCTTAAATTTAATATTCATTTTTCAAAAAAACATTTTAAACTATATGTTTTTTTTAAAATATTTAAATAAGCAGCAGTCCGAATAAAAAAGCGTAAAATGTGCAGCAGAAAATTTTATGGTTTTTTATGCTTTCTATCATCCGTTTTTATTTTGGAGACTTTTAGTCGGAGATTTTTTTGACATGGTAAATAACAAAAATAAAGTTCGAAGTTAAACTTGTTATTTGATAACATTGAAACTTTTGAAAAATATAATTTTAAAGCTTACAAAATTAAATTTTTTTTCTTCACAAAATAAAGAAATGTTTTATGGAAAATATAAAATAATGTAGGAAAGGCATTAGAAATTTAAAATTAAATCAAAAACAAAAATAAATCGAAAAATAGAAAAATACAAACAAAGCAAAAAAGTTAAAAACAATAATATTTGAAAATTTTCCCAAATAACTTTATCAGAGATCGATTAAAGCAAAAACAAAAAATAAATAATACCCTAAAAAATGTTGTTTGTATGTTGAAAATAATAGGGTTCTTTGGAAAGAAAGAAAAAAACACAAATCATTATTTTTGAAGTGGCTTGCTGCAGCTTTTAACGCCACACTACAAAAATAGCCATAAAAGGGTGTAACCAATGTATGTACAAAAAAGCATGCAAAGCAGCAAAAAAGTAAATAAAAGAATAAAAAATTATTTTAGTTGTTTGTATTTTGATTTCCTTTATAAGAATGAGAATCCAAAAAAAAAAAAGAAAAATTATTGAAAATATGAAGATATTATAAAAATAACATTTCAAGTTTGAATGGATCCTGGAGATAGGAAGATAAAAGTGCAACAAACCTTTTTTTTCTCGTTCCAAAAAGTGAAACGTGCAAAAATACAAAAGAAAATATCTAAGAGATGAGTCTCAAGGGAAAAATAATTTTAAAGTTTAAGATGAATTTCTTTTAGTAAAACAAAAAAAAACGCTTGCAAGCAAGGAAATGAAAGTGACATGTTCCAAACCTTTAAGGAATTTCGTGTATGTTTAAAATTAAAATATACTGAAAGCAGGAATCAAAAAACAAATTAAAATGATGCGTTTAAAATAACTATATTTTTTTGTAAAAAGGTCTCGAGGAAAATTAATTTGTAAGGCTAAAAATAATGTATAATTTTATTTTTAGATTTGACCTTTAAATAAAACCAAATTAAGCTAGAAAGCTGTAAAAGTACAAGCAAAAAAGGTGGCTGTAAATAAATGAAAAGAAATATATATTATTTTAAGCTCACCAAAAAAAATATTAAAAAATCATAATAGAATCAAGATTGAAATATTTCAAGAAAGGCTCAAAAAAGGTCTTAAATATTTAAGAAAAAAAATACTTTCGAGAACTTTTGGTTTTTTGTTTTAAAAGAAAAGAAAGAGTTTAAATTAAATTATCAGCTGATAGCAACAACAACCAGAAAAGCAAAGAAACTTCTTTATAATCACCACCGCCGCCAGCAACCAAAAAAAGAAAGAAACGCTTTTTTTATGAAGAAAATAAAAGCAAGCACAAAGAAACAACACAAAAAATAAAATAAAATGAAATAAAAAAAATTGATTGATGAAAGACTAAAAAGAGGAAGAAAGAAAAAACACACACGCAAAAGCAAAAAAATTTTTTTCTTCTTTATTTCCTTTTTTGTTTTAAAACAAAAATAGCAAATTGAAATAATATTTATATTTATATATAAAAAAATTGGTGAGGAAGGAAATGAGTGAAAAAATAAAAAGAGAGGGTGTTAAAATATATATAAAAATAAAACACAAAAAAATAAAGAATGACAGCTTGCTTTTTTTCCAAACGTAAAAATGCCTTTTTTCGATGTTTTTTTGAAGAAAAAAAGATTTAAAAAATGAGCGAGAAGAATGTTTGGGGTTTAAAAGTGGATGAAATAAAAAACGCGGAGAGAAAAGTGAAAAAAAAAAAAAGAAAGCATTGACAACAGCATCCAAAAAAATCGGAAGTAGCTTCACGCATCCTCTTTTTTTCCATTTTTAGTGAAAATGGAAAAAAACACGCGGAAATATAGCAGCAATGGCAACGGCATTGTTGTTGACTCATGTGCCATCATCGCAACAACATCGCTTTAGGGCAGGCAAACAAACATATACGCATGGACAAAAAAAAAGGAAGCAAAGCGAAGCCCCAAAAAAAGGAAGAAGAAGAAAACACGGACACGCTTTTTTCTTTAAAGTGGATGGAAAATGAAAAAAATAAAACATAAATTTTCAAAGAAGAAGAAGGCACAAAAATATTTTAGTTTTAGTCTTTCTAAAAATGTCGCTTTTTTAGTCTTCTTTTTAGTTTTTTGTTTTGTTTGAAGCAAAAAAAATTCTTTTCATGGTTCTTTTTTTTTCTTTTAAGAGAGGGATGAACGCTTTCCAAAAAAGTAGCGGAGAGAAGAGGAGAGGAAAAAAAGATGAAGAAAAAAAATGCAAAAAAAGCACACAAAAAAGAAAAAAGGAAAAATATTTTTTTCAAGTCTTTCATTTTTTGTTGTTTTTTAATTCTTTTTTGTTTGATAAAAACTGAAACAGAAAAAAAGCAAGCCCAACGACGACAACGAAAACTACTACCACGAGGCAGAAAAAAAAAAGAAAGAAGAATTCATGTTCGCTGTTTTCTCTGCTTTGCTCTGTCTCCTCATCTTCCTTCCACGAGTGAGCGGCGCGTGTCTACCTATTTTTTTTTGCGTGTTTCTATGCGCAAATTTTTTTTCCAACACAAAAAATTTTAAAGTCGTTTCTTATCTTCTTTTTTTTCATTTGAATTCTATTTTTTTTTTAGTCTGAAAAGTAAAAAAAAAAGAAACAAAAAAAACTTGCTTGCGTCGTAGACAGACGCTAGCTTTCAAGCGTCGAAGAAGCAGCAATGAAAAAAATAATTTCAAGGAGAGCAACAATCAAAAAATAATAAACTTTTTTTCTTTTTCAAAAAGTTTTTCGCTATTATATGTTGCAAGTTTTTTTCTTCTGTTTTGCTGCTTGCTTCTCCATGAAGAACTTGAAAGTGAACGCTAGGACCGACCCAGTGGGAAAAAAAGTAGTCTTGATCTTAGAGAGATAGAAAAGAAGATATTATTGCTCGCTTGTTTACGGAGACTGGCTTCTTCCTTGCTGCGCAGTTAGTTTAGCTTTTGAAAAAAATAAAACTTTTTTGACCTTTGAACAAAAAGAAAATGTCAACCATCGAATCGCTTTTTTTTTGTTTGTGTTTAAATAAAACCAAATCAAATAGAAAATAAAAATAAAATTTCCCACGGACGGCGTGTCGTTTAAAAATATCAGCAATCTAAAGAAAATTGTAAGAAAGTTTTCGGACTTTGTTCGATTCGAGTGAGATATTTTTAAAAAAAGATGGGAAGAAAAACACGGGGATTTCACTAACTTTTCATCATTTTTGTATCTTTTTTTTTTACAAAAAATCTTTAAGTTCGTTGTTTTAAAAAAAATAAATAAAAATAAATTTTAACATTTATAAATTTTATCTCGAAGCAAAAAGAAGTGTGGAATTTTAGAATTAAGGACTTCACAACTTTTTGGTGTTTTCTTTTTTGGACTATCGTGTTGTGGCATTAACTTTTTTAATTTTAAAGAGGACAAAAAATTTTATTAAAAAAGCATTAAAATTTTAGATACAAAAAATAAATAAAAATAAATTTTAAATCAAAAGCATACATTTCCCGAGCAAAAATCAATCTTACATCAATCTTAAAAAAACTTTTTAAAACATTAAAAAATAAACAAATTTTTATATATTTTGCTGCTGTTTTAATTTTTTTGTTGCAAAAAATAACAACATACGAAACAAATTTATTTTAAAGAAAAAAAATAACTTGTTTAAAACACTTTAGTTTCTTTGTTTAATTTTTCTTCCTTTTTTTCTTCTTTTGTTTGCATAAAAATAAAAAATCTTTTTGAGTTATTTAAAAATATAATTAGAGTTATTATAATTTTAAAATGGAAAATGAAAAATAGAGATTTTTATTTGGGAAATAAATCAATAAAAAAATAAATATGGATGGTTGGAGTAAAATGTTTAAAAAAAATGATGCAAAGAGAAGCAAACACACATAAAAAAGTGAATTAATTATGGTAATGAGAAACCATAGAAAATTTATGGACACCATACATATTTATTTTTTTCGGTATGCATTATTATTATCTTTTTATCATCCAAACAAAAATGCAAAATATTTTGAATCGACGAATAAATTATAAAAATACAGAATTTTTATTTAAAAAATAATAATTCAAAAAAATAAAAAAATGGTTAAAAATATGTGCAATGGTTTTTATACTGTATCATCGAACATTTATTTCATTTTTTTAGTGTGATTTGTGTTTTTTTTTTCTCCCAACATCAAAGTTTATAGTCTTCTGCAACATTAAAAAAAGTTTGTACTAAGAAAAGTGAACAGCTTTTTTGTTTGATTAACATATTTATTTTTTTATTTTTTTAGCTTTCCTTTGACGTACATTTGTTTCTTCTTAAATCAAACAAGCTCTTGAAAGAAAGGAAAAATGTTTAATGTAGCTTAAAAGTTTTTTTAAATTTTTCATGTTTGCAAAGAAATTGCGCAACCGCAATTCTTTAACAAAAGTTTTCGTTTATTTAAAAAAAAATTGAAAAAAAAAACGATTATAAACAATTTTAAAATTCATGTGTCTAATAAAGAAAAAAAAGTTTCGGTTAGGTTATTGTTTATTAATAAAATTAAAATAACTTTGTTCAAAAGTGCAATAAGGAAAATCATATTCACCATAGCTAAATATTTCCTTTGCAGTTAATAATTGGCTTTTGGTTCGAATAATAAACTAAAAAAACGAAACAATTATTTTTTCACTGAAATTAAAACAAATTTTTTTTTTGATTTTACCTCTGAGATATAAATTAATTTAAATAACAATGCTTGTCTTATAGCATAATGAGGCATACGTAATTCTTCAATAAAATATTCATGAATATCATTTGAAGCTTTATTTAACATTTCCTCTGCTATTTGTTGGGACGAGGGACTCAAATCATTTATATCTAAAAAATGGCGAGAGAAAAAAAATGTAAAAAAATAATTCCAAACAAATTTAAAAAATAATTAACACACAAAAAAACGACGGATTTGGTGGAATCTTCCAACGAAAAACTTTTTATAAACAAAAATAAAAAATTGATATGTAAAAATGGTTTTTAACCACTTACCAAAACAAGACCATAAAATAATTTGACAAATATATGCAAATTCAAATAAAGTTACTTTAGCCTTTTTAAATGGTTTTAACAAAAGCATTACTTTATCCACAAATGGAATTAAAAATACTGAACTTCCAGGTTGTTGAAATAAAAGGGGTTTAGTGACGCTTTGAAAAACTGTGAGATCGATAAAGGTGTCATAATCCAAGACTTGTTTCATATCATTTGGATCAAAACCAAAATATTGGCATGTTTGAAAGCAACGTTCAAGGGTTTGAAAAATTTGCCAAAATTTTTTGTGAAGTAATTGCTGGAAAAATTTAAAAAATAAGTTTAAATTTTATTCAAAATTTTCACAAAAAATCGAAAATTATGCAAATTTTTTTTCGGAATAAACCCTAAAAATATAAAACAAAGTTTTTACTTTATCTTTCAAAGGCAATCCAGAAAAAGGTGGAAAATTTGCAAGCATTTGAGAAACTTTAATAAAATATGATTCAAGAAATCCATTTCTTTTGCAGCCATCTTTATCCGCTCCACTAAATTCCACTGAAGTCAATATTCCTTTAGGTTTGGTAATTTCAATAAAATTTGCTAATAATTTACTCAAAATTTGAGTGTAATTTGTCATTGGCTCTATCAATATTGATTCTGATTTTGATTGCTAAAAAATAATTATTCTTAAAAAACTTTAAAATTATTTAAATTTTTTACCTCAAAAATTTCATTAACTTTTTTAAATATTTCTTCAAAATTTATTGGTTTTTGAGATGATTCAGCTTCATGATTTTCAAAATTATTTGTGCCAATTTCTTTGCTTTCGTCATCTCTATGGTGGTTGACTCTCATCCCAATTTTTATGCATTTGTTGTAACGACATAATCGACATAAAGGTTTTCCAGGTGCTAAAAAGTGGTAAGCGTTGTTTAAAGTTATAAAAAATTAATTATTAGTATTCTTGCCAGAAAAAAGCATTAATTTGTTTTGTCAAAAATACAAAGAAAAAAAAATAAGTTAAAAATCTTAAAAATCTTTAATTTTCAATTTTAGCTTTAAATTTCAGGAAAAAAATTAATTTGTTGTTTATGGAACAAGTTTTTGACCATAAATCTTTTTAAAAAATTGTAATAAAATAAAATATTGTACAAATTTTTGTGTTAAAATTAAAAAACCCTTACTTTTAACAGTAATATCACAATTTCCTTTATTTTTTTGACAACAATAATATTTATGAATTTTAATTGATCGACGAAAAAATGCTGCACATGCTCGACATGAATTTACCTTAAAAACGAAAGAAAAAACATTAAAGTTCAATAATTACACAGACACACACAAAATGCATGCAGCAGTTTGACTCGTGAACCAACACTAACCTGTAAATGTAAAATAGTTGTTGGAGTTCCACAAACTAAACATGGTTCTGCTTCTTTTTCAATATCATTTAAATTTAAATTTATTGTTGGTAAATCCGAAGCAACTTCATAAATATTTTTTTCCATACTTTTTTTTATTATTTAAAAGAGTAAAATAAAATAAAAACCAACAACCAAAAAGTTTTTCACATTTATGAACAAAAAAATGAAATGAAAAAAGTGAGAAAAAAAGAAAATGGACACACTTTTGAAACAATTTTTCGTGTTTTCTTTGGAAAATCAATAAAACTTTTAAAAGCAAGAAAAAATATGTGCTTTGGGCTTTGTAAAATTATAAATACCAAAGTTTTAAATTAAAAATTAATTTACTGCTTTCATTTAATTTTTTTTAAAGATTTGTTTACTAAAATCTTTTTTTCCGAATTTTACGAAAAAGTGAATATAAAAATATCGTTTATTAATATTTACAAATAATGAGAAAATGTTTTAAAGGAGAATTTAAAAAGTTGTTGCAAATTCATATTAGCGATTTTTCAATAAGCGAAAGATAAATACAGAAACCGGGATGAATGCTGTTTATTGAAAGAAGTAAATTTAACAATTAACGAAAGTGAAAGTTGCTCCATATGCATTTCCAACATTTGGATCTTCAAGGGCTTGAAAAGCTGGAAGGGATAAATCCATGTGATCTCGGGGACATGAAGGACATTTATCTTTGATTGGAACAGTGATACTTAAAATTATAAATAATTATTTATAATAATCTTAAAATTTAAAAGCAAACCTTTTGCCTTTATAATCCACTTTTAAACAATATCCACACAATGGATCATTATTTGGATTGGCTGAAGTAAACCATTCATGTGAAACAGCAACAAGCATTTCACTTGCAGCATTCATTTGGCTTCCACATGCTCCATACCCGGCATCATTATAATATGTAAAATGTCCACCAAATGGTTGAGATAAAGGAACACCCATAACAGTGCAGCAAAAAACAACAGCAGAAACAAAAACAAAAGCGAAAAGAGTTTTCATTTTTTTGGGTTAAATCAAAAACTTTGGGGATGAGTTGCTTGATTTTTATAAGATTTGGTTGGTTGCTTTTATACCCAAATACTTTTCCCTTCCTTTTTCCCCGGAAATTGTGGGGGTTGTTACTATATTTTTTAATGGTAAAGGATTACTCAAACTTTGTTTCTTTTTACTTTGAAATTATACACATGATAAATACAATCAACATGCAAAGACAATAACAAAGATTTTTAAGTTTTTCCCTTATCAGTAAAAAAGTTTTTTTGTTGCTTTTATGAGAGAGTAAAAAGTGTTGGCGTTCCTCTTCATTTATTTGTGTAAAAGAAATATTTTTAACTTCTTTAGTTTAAAAAGTAGTAAGTAAATTTATTTTCAAAACTTATTGAAATTCAAATTTAATTAAATTATATTAAAATGATTTAAAATTTAGTCTGTTGCGACAAAAGTTATTAAAATTATTATAAAATAAGTTCGAAATAAAGAAGTGCTCCTAAAGAATCAAAAGAATATTCAACATTTTCACGAAGGCCAAAATGCAATAAAATATCTTTCGTGCTTGAAAAGGTGTACTCCTGATTAATATGTGTAATTCTAAAAATCAGAAAAATAAAGTTATTACTTTAAATAAAATAAAAAAATTATTTTTTCATCATACTAACTTCATTTTAACTTCATCAGGACAATCATCTTTCCTAAGATATAAAGAGCCAGAATATAAATCATTAACAAAACAAAAATATATTTCATATTTTTTAGTTAAACTAAAATCAGTTACATTAAATTTTAGTATAAAATTATTTTGTATTTTAAAGTTGGAAAACGAATAAATAATATTAAAATGACTCATAAAGTCGTATGCATCTTTAAGTGAAAGTAATCCGTAATCATATGTTGAAACTTTGGATTGATATGGGATATTAAGAATATCGACAGTTAAATTAGACATCGAAATAAAATTTATTAAAATTGTAGAATTTTGAGGAATTTCTATTGTATAAAATCTGGACATTAATAAAATATTTTTCCATTTTGAGGCTGATATTGAACTAAAAATTCGAAGAATTTTTTTAGTTGTAAAAAATGGAAAAACGTATAATTTTTTTATTGCCACTTACTTAAATTCCATAAACAATTTCTTTTCTTCTTCAATCCCAACATAAATTTTAACATTTTCTTTGAAGGAATTTGTCCAAACTTTAGATATCATAAAATTTGCATATAAAAAGTGTAATAATAGTGAAATTTTACAAGTCCCATAAATATTTGCAATTGCAGCAATAGTTTCTTCACTTTCAAGTGAATCATAAATATAAACAGTTTTTTCGAAAATACAATTTTCAGTTTTTTCTAAAATCTATTTTCGTTTGTTATTTGGAGTTTCTTAAAAAAAATTACCATATGTAATAAATAATAATGGCGGTAATTCATCTATTGGAGAAGAATAAATTGCAACTTTTTGTCGATTTGTTATTGTACATGAATTTGCATATTCGGTATTAAAAATAAAGCTAAAAGTTTTATAAATAAATATGTTTTTAATATAAAACTAGAAGCTCCGTCCAGCCTCCAGCCGGCGATGTCGCTTGCTCCAAAAAAAAAATACAAAATTGATAATCGTCTTAATTTCAAAGTGCGCACGAACGAACACATAATGAAAATTACTAGGAAGGATAACTTTCAAAAAATATAATTGAAACTTGCCAATATTCAAATTTTAGGAAGGTCGTTAAGCTTTCGTCACTATAGAATGTAAAGCTGGTATCATTAGAATTTGAATAAAGTCGCATTTGGTAAATATTATCCGTGCTTTGCTAAAAAAAGTAAAAGTTTTTAAATATTTTTTTTTAGTTATTAAATTAATTTGACTAACATTATTTAAAGGCAACTCGATTATACCAATGGAATTATCAATTTCACGAATATCAAATAAAGCATATGGATTTTTTGGGTTTAAGAATATTTGCTTTCTTACAATTGGAACTTAAAAATTTTGTAAAAAAACTTTTATTAAACCTAATTATAAAAAAAGAAGAAATTACTTTTGGCCGCTTTTATGGTTATAGTAACATCTTGAGCGATTGGAGATTGAAATGTAACAGCGTGAAGGATATTTATATTATCTCTATTTAAATAAACACCATAAAATTCTGGGATGGGACTATCATCATTTATTTCAACCACCGTGCTATCATTCGATGTAAGTTTAAAATTATTAAAAAATGTTTGGGTTACTGTAAAAGAAAATTCCATATACATAAGGTTTGTAGAACATGTGGAATTTAATTTTAACTAAAAAAATTATAAAATTTGGAAATGAAAGAGTTTAAAAAAAGCTAAAAAAAACAAAAGATTTTACTATAAAATCACATCTTAATGGAGCACAATAAGGTTGATGAGGATCATAAAGACCAAAAATTTTATTTACGTCGTTGCAATTTATTAACACAATGGGATCTGAGCATTCACATACTGTAAAATGTTAAACTATAATTATAAATTTTTAGATATTTGTGCAAAATAGCGTTTATATCATATTCTTTTTTGTCAAGAAAAATCTTTTCTGAATTATTTTCATAAAAACTTCATCGCCCCCCAAGAATTGGCAGCTAAAGAAAAAAAACGACTTAAAACTTTACTTATTGTTTCAAAATTAATTTTAAACCCTAGGTATTGGGTATTTCCATCACTTGTAAACATAAATTTCATAAGATTATCCGATCCTGTTTGATTGGGGAAAAATCTAACATATGCGACATCATCGGGAAAAATCAAAACTTCTGGTGTTATTTCATTTACATCATAAAAATTTATTATATCAACATATTCCTCTAAAATTATGTCTCCAGATGCTCTGACCTCTGTATTCGGAAGAATGGGCAAATGAAAAATACATTTTACATTTTTGGGATATCCTTTTAATTGAATTTGGGTGCTCCATGTAATAATTGATGAACTTTGTTTAACATAACAATTACCATCAATTTGTTTTTCATTGGTTTTAAAAATAGATACTGAAATAACAAGTTCTAGGTTCAAAAGAGAAAAGAGGTTGAGTTTGCGTTGTGATAAATAAATTTTTAAATAATTATCAGAATTATAATAGGGATGATTTGTTCGAGCACTTTGTTCCCTAAAACTTGGATATTTTATAAATGTTTTTTTTTACTCAAGTTTTTTAAATAATTTTAATATTTTATTTTTTGTGGAATGCTCTTTTATTATATAAATTTACCAAAACTTTATATAAAAAAGTTTCGATATTTCAAAATAATCTCGAGTTTATTTTTTGTACATTAAAAAAACTTTCTTACGTTTTTATAATATCGCTGCTATTTGAAATAATCAAATGTATGGAATCAATAATATTTAAATCATGGATAATATATTTAAATCCATAACCTTCAGGAGCAGTAAATTGCCATAAACATGGATGAATTCGATTTGATTTCGCAAAATAACTTGATTGCAAAAAAATTGTTTCATCTTCATCCGTAAAATTAAAGGGGTTCACTCGACTTATGGATTCCAATGGACAACTTTCATCCGAACCCCAATCATCAAATAAAATAAAACCTTGAAATGCTTTATAAGCAAAGCAATTATCGTTTGCTGCTTCATAATTAGTTGCCAAAAAATAATAATCAAAAGTTGGAAATTAGAACATTACTCAGTAAAACTTATAAAACAAGTAATAAAACTTTTTTTTTGTTAATGATAAAAGCCAGTTTATTAACAACTATCGTATTTTAATTTTTTGCTGCAAGAGTTAGAAATATTTTTTTCTTGTTTTAAGAAAAAATTTAGATATAAAAAACATTTAAAAAAGCAACATCAAAAATTTTTTGTTTAAAAATAAAAAAAATTATGTTTTTTTTAATAAAAAAAAAGGGTATAAAAAATTTTAATCTATCATATAAAAATCAAAACTTTCCTCTCAAAATTCAGTTAATCTACTATTTTTTATGTCACGAAAATAGGGTACATAAGTTTTTTATTTGTTTCCAACTTTTGATTTTTTCATTTCAACGTCAAAATTATTGCATAAAGTTATTTGAGTTATATTATCAAATACTATCCATTGTCTTTTAAAATCGTAACTCTCTTCATATTGTAAAATACCTTTGGTGATTACAAGAAAACCGTGTAAATTCTAAATTTTATTTTTTATTCAAAAAAAGAGAAGCTAATTTGAAAAAAAGAAGAAGACTCACTATTGAATTTTCTGAGTTTTGAAGTGAAAAATTTATTGAACAATCACCGGTATTTTCTTCAATAAAAAAATTTGAAGCTTCAAAAAAATCCACTTGTTCTGTAAATATTTGAACTTCTTGATTTTTCAAACAAATATATTTTTCGGCTTTAATCAGGAAAAAAAGTAAAGTTAGTTTCAAAATAATTAACATAGCAGCGTAAATAATGTTTTACCAATAGAAAATTAAAAGATAGATTCTTTTTATAATGGTAATAAAAACAAAATGTGGCTTTTAACCAGGAAAAAATAATCTTTTGTTTAAACATAAAAATATTAGAAGACTTTTTTTTTTAATTTTAGCTTTTTGTGTCTTTTATCAGTTTTTTATATAACAAAAAAATAAATAAATAATCTTCTTATGCTTAACTTTGCAGAGTTTTATGGAGCATTAAAAAAAGGAAAATAAGAATATATTTTTCAATTTTTGTTATTTTCGCCAACGCAGCATTAATGCCTTAATTTTGACATTTGATGATTGAAAACATTAGGCTTTTGAAAGAAAAAGAATTTCATATCTTTTTACTTTCTTGCTCGATCTTTCTGATAACTTTTTAAAGCTCTTGAAGATGAAGAAAAAAAGAGTATAGAAACAATGAAATTTATGTTTCAATATACCTGTTTAAATGTTATGACAATGTGACACTTGAAAAGAAAAAAATGATAGTCCATGAAAAATTTCCATTTTATGGGTTTTGCCCGCTTTTTTTCAGAAGAAACAAAATTTAAAAAATTCATTACAATTCAATCAATATCGATTTCAAAGATTTCGAAAAGTGTTAATATCGCAATAAACATACAATATTTTTGTTATGAACATTAAATGCATTTTTCATTTTAGTTTTACTCTAATTTTTTTAAAATTATTTTTTGAATCTTGAAACATAAACAAATTTTTTTTTTTGATGGAGTCACTAAAGTTACTGGAAAGTGTCATAATTTCAACCAAAAAACCTGTCAAAAATTATTATATTCAATGTCCAAAGTTTTTTCGATGAATGAATTATAAAATTGGATGAATGCCAACGGCTTTAATTGAAGACTTTTTTTTTGCAGCCACCGAAGCTTATTAGAAATGTGAGAAAATAAAGGAAAAAGTTATTTGGAAAGTGTCAAAGAATTATTTTTTGGGTCAACTCTAATTTCTTATTTTTAACTCAATTTTTTTTTATTTTCTTCCGTTTCTTTTTCTTTCTTTTTTTTTTTTTGCATTTCTTCTGTTTTTCTAAAAATGGCTCTTCTCTCTCGTTATTATTGAAGAAAGCCAAAAAGAAAAAAGCATCCAAGGATTGAAGAAGAAAAAAATCTAAAAAGAAAGAAAATAAGAAGCAGGCGACAAAAATGAGAAGCATCTCGTCGACGCCTCAGATTTCCGTTTGACACGCGACCGACGACAACAACAAAAGGCAAGAAGACATCGTCGTCGATGTCTTCATTTTTTGTTTTGTTTCGATTCGGGATTATTTTTTTTTGGAAGTGTTTTTTATTGCTTGACCAAAAACAAAAAACTTACTATTCAAAAAATGGGATTAGCAAAGCTTAAAAGAAAAACTTAAAGAATGTATCTTTTTGTATAATCTTTTTGTAATTAATTTTTTACTTCTTTTTTTTAAATGCTAAACTGCTTTAAGAGTGATGGAATTTTACATAAAGGTCATTATGGTATTGGTTGCAAGGATGCATCCCTTCAGCAACGCCTTCAAAAGTGCATTTTTTTTTAAATTTAAATAAATTTTGCAATAAATGAAACGCAAAATTAAGAAAATAAATGTAAGCATGATTTTTTGATTTCAGAATAGATTATTTTTGCTTTGTGTAAAAATAAATATCGAACGCGGGTTTGAAACATTCTTTCTGTTAATTTTGATTTCTTAACTTTTCTTCTTTTTTTTTAATAAAAAAGCGACATGACTTTCTTTCCAATTTGCATATTTCTAGATAACTTTTTATATACTGTATTTTGACAATTTTTTTGTGTCTAGTGGAAAAGTTAAAACAATTATTTTTTTCAAAAATAAATTTTTTTTTTCTTAAACTTCATTTATCTTCTTGTTACTCTTTTTTTGTATTTCGTGACTTTAAACAAAAATTTTTTTAACAAACCTATTTCCCAGAATTCTCATAAATCTTTTAACCCATCTTTTACTTCTTTTTTTCGGAGACAGAAACTTAAAAACTAATTTTTCAAAATAAAGTTCAAAAATGTATTTTCTTTAACTTTTTTCTTTGTTTTTTGACAAAGTAAGTTTTAAGCCTATCTTCTTAAAGTCCTTGTTTCGAATGTAAGAAAAATAAATTGTTTCAATTTTTCTTTTTCTTTTGTTTTTTTTTATTGTTTTATTGTTCCACTTTCTTTTTTGCCGTCGTTGTTAAATTCAAGTGTAAGCAAGGATGTAGCGTTGTTCTTCAGGGAATATTTTTCCTTACTTTTTTTTATTACTTTTTTAAATTACTATTTTTTGAATGGAAAAAAGCCATAAAAACAAGTTTGCTTCTTGTTTTTTTTTCTAGAATGGCAAGTTTTGTTGATTTCTAAATAAAAAATGATGTCAAAAATACATACATAATTTTAATGGTAACTTTTTTCTCTGTGTTCTGACACAAAAATAAGTATTTTGTTTTTACATTCTTAAAACACCCATTAGTTTCAAGGGTTTTAATTTTAGTTTTTAGCTTTTTATTTGAGCTTTCAACCTTCCCATAATTTTTTTTTCTTTTCTAGAATTGGTCGTTTGTCAATAAACATTTCTTCTTCAGTTCTTGAAAGAAAAAAGCAAAACTGCCAAATCTAATAAATTTTAAAGGTATCAAATAAGCATCAGAAAAGATGCTTTTTCATTTTCCTCATTTTTCATGATGTTTTTTTTTATTTTCTTCAAAGAAATAAAAGATGGATAAATTTTGCAGAAACAAAAAAATATGAAAAAAAAAACACATGAGAAAAGATAAATTATTAAAAAAAGAGAATAAATCTTTTTTCCTTTTGGCATACATACATAAAAACATATGTGTTTGATTGATGGATTCCATCATCTTTATTTTATTTATATGTTTTTTTTATTTTGACGTAACCGAGAAAACTATTTAGACTCTAAAATATAAATCCTGAAAATTGCACTAATAAAATTTTGGGTTTTATAATTTTTATAATAAATACTAAAAAGTAATTCAGTTATGTTTCGATTCGAAAGATTCTAATTTAGTCTTGATTCTTAACAGGCTTACATCGAAAATTTTTGTCTTTATGCTTATTTTTATGAAACTTAACCCTTCTTTGCTTACACTATAAATTTTAGCTTTTTTTTAAAAAAACCCTAAAAAATAGTTATCTTTAAAAAATTGTTTTTCCTTTTTTTTCACACCTTCTTTGATTCCTTTCGTTTTTCTTCTTCTTGCTTTTAGATTAATTCATTTTTTATAAAATTTTATTATTTATTGTTTTATCTCAAAAATTTTTTCTAAGGCTTTCGGAAATTCACTTTAATCTTTTTCTTCTTTTTTTCTTCAAAAATTTTTCTAAATTGATGAACCCCTTTCCATTTGCCGCCTGTTTCCTTTTTATGTATACTTTTCTTGATTTATGTATGCATGTGCCCTTTTTTACATGCATCGCCTTTTATTTTTTGCACCTCAAATTTCTCATTCTTTTATTTTTGCATGAGTTTGACGGATAGAATATACATATTTTTTATTTTTGTTGCAAATTATTCTTTTTTTGAGATTTATTTTTCTTTTTTAAAAAAATGATATCAGATTTATTAAAAAAAGTTTGATGATGTCCTATAAAATTTATTAATTTAAAATTTTCGAGATGAGACCAAATTTTGTGGCGAAATCTAGACAAATTTAAATTTGAAAACCCAAAAATATCAGTTTTTATTCTTGGAATTTGAAGGATGGTTATTTTTGCAATTTTTGATTTGAAATCTGATTCTTTTGTGCACTTCATTTCATTTATGGTTGGTTTGTGCAAAGTAAAATAAAAATATTACTTCCATTTTTTTTTTACTTTTTTCTTTCCTCAAATTCTTATTTTCTTATTAAAATTATAAAGTTCTTGGAAATTTTGTTTCATGTTTATTTATTATTTATTCTTTTGTTTCATATGAATTTTGAACATTTTATGTACCAAAAAATTCTATTAATTCTTTTATTTCAAAAATGTTGTTGGATTTTTATTTAATTTTGCAAAAATTTAATCATTTTTATTATGGTTCAGAAAAAAAAAAGTCGAACGAACAAGCTTCAAAGATTAATTTACATTTCTTTTTTTAAACAAATAAAAAGAAAAATTTTATACCATATCTGAATTCCAGAAAAATTAAATAAGTTTCTTTTTTACCATTTTCCAAACGCCTACTCCATATTTTTTTGTTTTTTGATAACAAAAATGAGTAAATCAAAATGGCACCCATTAAAATCAGACATTCATGAGTTGTTTCTTTTTGTTCTCGATGCAACAAAAAAAACGATTCGACTTCGAAATGAGTTAATAAAATTACAATTAGACTAATTCCACCCACGATCTTTTCTTTGGTTTAATGACTTTATCATTTTTACTTAAATATTTTCCCAACGTTTCATTAATAAATTTTAATTTCTAAAACAAAAAATATTTTTCCATTTACCGTTTATTTTTTTTTCACCATTTTTCTTGACAACCTATTTTTAAATCTTTAATAACAAACTGGTGATTATTGACAATTTAAAAAAAGTAGGTTTAATAATACCCATTGAATTAACTACATAATGCCGGGGTGTTAAAACTCAGTTAATTTTACCCTTTATTTTTAAAAATATTTTTATCATCCTTTTTTTTAAAGTTTAAAGCATTCATTTTTTCTTTTTTCTTTTTTCTTTTTTCAAGTTTCAGGACTTCATAAAATTTTTTTTCTTGTTCCTTGTTGCTTTTTATTATTACATTTTTTACTCAAAATTTTTTATGCATGAACCTTTTTGTTGCGTTTTGTTTTTGGAGAATTTTTTTTTTGCTTGAGGCGTTTTTTTTCTTCATCTCCTTCCTTTTTTTAAAACAAAATTTAATAAGTTTTGAAATTACATCAGAAAAAAAAGAAGCTGATATTTTCATTTCATTTTTTTCCTTTCAGAAACCTAAAATAAAATTTTTTGTCACTGTCACACCGCTGCTGCAACCAATAATGGCAGCAGATAAGCCTGTGGATGAAATTGTGGTGGATGATTGGTGGGAAGATAATTGTTCCATAATTCCTCCAGAATCATTGAGATTAATATTGGTAGCATATTTGGGAACCACACTTGCAACTATTTCATTATGTTTTAATTTATTTTTATTTTATGTTTTAATTAAAAGTCGACAACATCGTAAAACTCATTTATTATATTTGATTTTATTGGCTTTGATCGATGCGTTTCTTTCGGGTAAGTAAAGAGGCCAGAAGACAGTTATTTGATTTTTTTGTTATTATAAAAAAGTTATGAAAATTTATGTTTTGCTCATGTCAAACTCACTCGTGATTCTTGAGCGTCAAAGGGCAAGAAGATAAAAGAAAGGAATAAATTAAATTAGCATACTACTACGAAAAAAAAGAAAATGGGGGTGGATTTATTTTTTAGATAGATAATCCAACAAAAAAAGTCGTGAGAATTTCTGTATGACGTAAAAAAATAATTTGTAAATCGCAAAAAAAGCAAAACAAAAAATTGGGAAAAAATAATTAAATTGCGAAAATACAGTAACTTTTAATATTTTTGCTTCAAGATCCAAAAATTAATTAATTTTTTTTTGTTGAAACCAAAAATTTGGAAAAAAACCAAATTATCGAATTCTCCAATTTTAATATCTCCTTTTTTGTCTTCAGCTTCATACATTTTATTATTCCCAGTAAATTTATTTATGGATTATTTTGAAAATGAAATGTTAGCTGCTGCATGGTGGTCATATTTGCGTCCTATGTTACCGCTATGTCATATTGCAATCACTGCTTCAGCTTTATTAATTACAGCAGCCACATTTGAGAGATATTTAACAATTTCAAAAATTCGATCACAATTTTCTACTTCTAAACGATTATTAATTTCTGCGATGGTTTTATTCTTTTCTGCTGCAGCTAAAGCTCCAATGTATTTTGAAATGCAGGTAAGAGAGAAAAATTAAATTGTTGGTCTTGAAACGAAATTTTTTTTAATTATGGTTTTGAAACGAAATTTTTTTGGAAAAATTTTAAAATTTTTACATTTTCTCAAAGATTTAATTAAATAATTTTTAAAAATTAAAATATGCTAATTTTTTCAGATTTTACCAAATGGAAATTGCACTGGTGTAACTGGATTTATTCCATCTATGCATGATTGGGTTTATGAAGAACCTTATAGCAATGTATACAAATTTTGGTTTCGTAGCATCGTCAGCACATTTTTACCTTTCTTTTTAAGTTTAACTTTTAATGTTCGAATTATTCATCGCCTTCGTCAACAACATACTGGAGCAAGATTGTTTCGATTTGCAACTTCAGATCATAGAGTAATTTTTTTTTGATCTTCAAAGGAAAAAAATATTGTATTTTTGGGTCTTGAATGGAAAACTAAATATATATTTAATTAAAAACTATTTTTATTTTTTAGAAGCAAATTCGATCAGCCACTTTAATGCTTGTCATGGTTACCTGCACTTACCTAGCTTGTAATTTATTAAATGTTGTTGTAACTGCATGGGAATTTATTGATCAAGCTTCATTAATGACACCTGAAATTCGTCCATTTTATACTTATTCATCGGATTTTGTTTCATTATTGACTATTGTGGCTTCAGCAGCGAGATTACCCATTTATTATGCTTGCAATGCAAGAATTCGACGTGAAGTTAATATGACTTTATTAAAAATATGTCATTTTACAAATAAAAATTTAAAACTTTCAAGAGAAAATTTAGCTACCATCAGGTTAGTTTTTGAAAGGAGGTTTGGTATCGAAGTGAAAGTTTTATTTTAATTTTAAAATCAAAAAAGCTTAATTTTTCAAAGTCCTTTTTAAAAAAAGAGAAAAGTAGGAAATGCATCATAAAATAAGAAAAAGAAGTTGGGTATCAAATGAAAGATAAAAATGTGAAAATAGATAATATTTGGGTCTGATCCACCGGAGGCAGATCCTGTGAGGTACATTGACATTTGAAGTAAGATCCAAAACCAAAGAAAAAATGAATGAAAAAATTTGCATGAAAGCGTTCATTCATTTGAAAGAATGATTGAAGAATGAACTTTGATTTTTATTGAATGAAAATGAAACGATGATGAGCGGTTGCTTTATTTTGAGGATCTAAAGATAAAATGAGGAAGGATTCAAAGATTTAGAAGGATCTTAAAATGAAGGATGATCCAAAGATGAGGAATGATCCAAAAAAGGGAAAGGATCCAAAAAAATAAGAAAGAACAAAAGTGAAGAAGCGTCTAAAAAATAAGAAGGATCCATAGATGCAAGAGGATCCAAAGAAGGGGAAAATCCAAAGATGTTGTAGGATCTAAATATGAGGATAGATACAAAGAAGGATCGAAAGAAGAGGAAGGGTCCCAAAAATAAGATGGATCCTAAGATGTTGAAGAATGATATGATGAAGGAGGATCCAAAAAAAGGGGAAGGATCTAAAAATGAGGAAGGATCTAAAAAATAAGAAGTATCCATAGATGAGGAAGGATCCTATGATGCAGGAGGATCTAAAGATGGGCCAAAAAATAAGGAGGATCCAAGGAGGTAGATGGATCCAAAGAAGATCCAAAGATAAGGAAGGATCCAGGGAAGGATCTAAAGATGTAGGAGGACCCAAAAAATAAGAAGGATTCAAAGATGAGGAAGATCCAAAGATGAGGAATGATATCCTATAATCCAGGACGATCTAAAGACACGGAAAGATCCAAAAAATTAGAAGGATTCAAAAAGATCCAAAAAAAGAAGGACCCAAAGATGAGCCTTAAGGATTTTGAAAGAAAGAAAATGTGTTGTGTGGAGACTGAAAACATTATGCTCATCTAATTTTGTTGCTGGATTGAGACGTTAGGAGGGAGACGAGAATTGTATGTTACTAATATGTGGATGTTGTATGATAAAATAAGATATAAAGAAAAGAAATGAGAAGAGTCTGAGTACCCGAAGGGCGTTCAGGCTCCATTCCTTTTAAGAATTAAAGGTTATAATTAAAGATTCTCAATATTCAAGCAAAGCTTTTTTTATTAGAGTCTATCAATAGCTAATTAGATCACAGGTTTGAATTAACTAATTCAATGAGAAATAAATACTAAAGCGTGATGATAAAATTTTAACAACTAGGTTTGATGAAGAAAAACAAAAGAATTATAAGGATGGTTAGCGTTCATTTCTTGGTAACAAAAAAAGAAATTGATATTTTTTATGTTAACTACTAAAGATCTTATTTACTAAATATTGTTTAATGAAATTTGAAAATCAGTTTTCTAAAAAAGAAAGAGAAACAAGCACAGAGCCTCCGGTAGGGAGGCGAACCTGCTTGTTTAAAAAATAAGTTAAATTTTCGGTAAAAAAATTAGGACTAAATTTTTATGTTCGAATAATGAGTTTTACAATGAAAATTAAAAACTATAATAAAAAACTTTTGATTTTTTTCGTGCCAGAACACAAAGTTTTTTCTTGTATATTCTGAACTAATCGATGCCTTTTTTTTCAGATATTTCAATACTGGTAATGGATATATTATTTATAGTCCAACGAAAGAAAATGCAGGGAATGAATTAGAAGATGCTAAATGCATCGTTGGAACAGGATTTGATAAAATTGTTTTAACTGTTGCTATGAGTGGTGGAAGTTCAAAATCAATGGAATCTGCAACACGATAATCAAAAATCGAGACCAAACAAAATTAATATCTTTTATTTATTTATTCGATTCAATAATAGCTAAAATTTGTAAATGTCGCAAAAAATAAAAGTGAATAAAAATAATAATAAACAAATTTGCTAATAAATTTTATTTTTCTCAAAACAATTTTTTGAGTTTAAAAGTTGATTATAAATTTATGAGGCACTTCGAGCAAGAGACCAAGCTTGTTCGGGTTCATCATTTTTCTCAATAAAACCAGCCAATTTTCCAGCAAATGTTCCAGCTTTGGAAGCAAAGAAAAAGCTTTCACTCAAGCAACTCTGAAAATATTAAGTAACAAATCTTAATAAAAATCCAAAAAAGAGTCTCGCCAAGAATATTTTTTTAAAGAAAATAGTCGTTGTAAAACACCAAATCTGACGGTGATCACGAAATTAAAAACTTACAATATTGCTACCATTTTGATAATACATAGATACGACAGTATGAGTGATGCCTTGACTTAAATACACGGCGCAATCAATTCCACTTTTAGTTTTAACAAAATTTATATCTTTATTAAATTCGATTGCATGAGTCAATTGATATGTTTGATCATTGCTATGTTCGGCTTGAATTCGAGCAGTTACTTGAGATTCAAAAGTCATTTTCTTTTTCACAGAGAAAAAAATCAACAAAAAAAGCAGCAAACTTCTTCGACCGAAAAAAAAAGAAAGCAAGAAAGAATGAAAGTAAAAAAATGTGTTGGTTTATTTCTGCACAAAAAAATTTATGGAAGAAGGAACGCATAAAAATAATGGTCCATTGTTTCAAAAGGGTGGTGTTTTTATCAGTTGAGTTTTTTTTGTTCATGTAATAAATAAAAAAAGTCGATACATGTGATAGTTGTCGTTGATTAATGGAAAGGAAAAAATGCAAGCAGCAGCAAATATCATTAAATGAATGTGCATTTATATGTTTCGCTGTTGCAAATGTATGTCTGTGTTTATGTATTTAGTTTGAAACTGCAAAAACTTTTTTGCACTCACAGAAAAAAAGTACCTTTATCATCCAAAAACTTGGACAAAATTGGCTTTTCAAATGATAGCCCGGTATTCACATGTCAAAGTCCCATTTGGACCAAATAGTCCTCTATTATGCCGATAGTTTCTAAAAACTTGGACAAAATTGAAAAAATTTGGGCAAAAAAAAATTTTTTGTTTGCGACCGCCAATATATTTTTTATATGATTGTTTTCCAAATTTAAAATTTGAATATCCAAAATTTATAAGCTTTTATTGAAGCATTCGGTCAAGCAATAAATTAGCCAGCCGATACCGAAGCATGGTCATCAATCATGGTACTTTTCCTTGTCTACCAACACCCTTCAGTTGAACAAAAATATCGACGGAAGAGTGCTGGCACAATGAATAGTCACACCATTAATAGTCATGCAGCCATCATCAGAAATAACTAGATCGGTATACGCATGAAGCAACCAAAGCTTGAACCTTTAAAAATACGTTAAAATGAAGAAACGGTGAATTGAAATCGGCCTCCAGACAACCAAAGAAAAAGTTTTGTCTCATTTTTACTGGACCACTTTGTCTAATAAGATAGTCACTATGACTGTCCATCAAAAGTTGACAATATGTATAACCAAAAAGCCGAAAACAACTTCCAAAGTCGAAAAAAAACGGGTCCATCAAATTCCAAAAAAGTATTGGACTGTTTTTCTGTGAGTGTGTTTTATATTTTTCTTGGTCACTTTTTCCAATGCTGAAAAAACTTCTAAACGCTTCTTTGAGATCATCAAATTTTACAAAGTAATTTCAAAATTTTTTAAGGTTTCGCAATTACATTTTTAGAAAGTTAAAAAAGGAGAATAAAAAAACATTTGTAGTTTCCAAGCAAATAACAAAAAAATGAATTAATATAAGCCATTATCGAAATGATTAATGGTAGTGTCAATTTCAAAAGGAAGAATAAAATTAAAATTGCATTTTTTAAACTTATTAAATCTTTTTCAGTTTTCTTTGTAATTTGATTTCAAAAAAAAAATAATAATAATAACACCCCTAATTAAATCTGAAAAAAGTTTTTTGTGGAAACAAAGCATTTAGCTTTGTACATGTTGTTGTCAAATGTTCATGTGAAAATTCCCAGAATAAATAAAAAACAAAGTTTTATTTTTTTTTTGTTTTCTCATGGGCTGGCACTTGGTTACGTGAGATTTTTATGAATTTTATTTTATTTTTGGGTTTACTTTTTTATGTTTAAAAACATTTATAAAAAATAATATAAAGAATAAAAATTTTTTACTTGTGCGCTTGAAAAAATTATTTGCTTTATTTTTTTTAAAAAACTTCCATAAAAATGGAAATATCTCTCGAAAACTATTTTCCAATGGCGCCATATACAAATTTGGATACAGTTTATTCAGAAATATTTCATTCAATTGCAAATATTTCAACAACCATTTCATTTATTTTAAGTTTAATTATTCAACCATTTTATATTTTTGTTGTTATAAAAAAATCTCCAAAATCTATGTTAACTTTTCAACGCCTGCTTTTATGTTATATTTTTGCTACCATTCTTTTTGAATTTGGAATGATTTGTTTAAGGCCTTTAGTGATATTACCATTTATGGCAATTTATCCTGTGGGATTTTTGGCTCCAATGTCGGTAAAAACTGGAATATTTTTGATTTTTTTGGTTGCGGGTTAGCCTTTTTCATTTTTATTTATTCTAATCCCTTTATTATTTATTTTTTAGTTGCCCTTACATTTATGGCTGATTTCCTTCTTTCCATGTTAGCTCAAAGATATTTTATTTTAATTTCTTTTACTCTTCGAAAACGACGATGGATAACTCCAACATTTTATGCTTTTCAAATTTCCACCAGTCTTGCTTTTATTATATTTTTTTGTTGCTGCTTTTACGCCGATGTTTTACCTGAACCTGAAGCTCGATATTTAATTTTAACCCACATTTCTGGAAGTTCTCAGCTATTAATTTTCCAGCCAAATGTAATCGTAGCAAATTATGAAAAATTATTTTATTCCAAAATTGCTATTTTTGCTGCGGGAATTTTTGTTGGGTCAAGAGCCATTGGATTTTGTTTTTTTCTTTATCGAAATATTACTTTGCCTAAACATTTGGATTTGCATTTTTCCACAAATGCTCGAATTCAGCATAAAATGTTACTCACTGCAATTTGTGCTCAACTTTTTGGTATATTTTTATTTTTAATTTTACCATTTTTTATTATAATTTTAATTATTATTATTCCAAATATTCCTAATTCAAGTAAAGCATGGATAATATTAATGTGTTGGTTAAATAATTTTATTATTTATGATTCAATTATAACAATAATTTGTATAAAGCATTATCGAAATTTTTTTATTAATTTATTTTGTTGTTTAAAAATATCAGAAAGAAAGGTTTCAGTTTTACCTGTTACTTCTTCAGCAAGAAAAACAAACATTTAATTTGAATGTTTTTTGTGGATTTTTTGTGAAAAAAATAAATTGATTTAATTTTTATTTTTTTGAAAATTATTACTTTCACTGTCGAAAAAGTTTTGTATTACTATCACCCAAAAATTTACGAAAAACTCCCACTTTTTTCCAGGAAAAAATATTAAAAAAAAATTGTGTGCTCAATAATTAATTCTGAAAAAAGGTAGCTATGTACCTAAAAAAAAACATACAAAAAGTTATGTTTTAAATTATAATGTTTGAACACCACAAAAAAATATTTAAATACAAAATTCTTCAAAAACTCAATCTACTAAATTTTTGATTAAAATTTACCGCAAAAAAAACCACAAAATTTTTATGGCCCTAGGTTTGTTCATATTTGTTTACGAATTTTTTTTGCCAACAAAAAAAGGAAGTTTTTGATGAAAAGAAAAAATGCAAATATCAAAAAAAAGGCACAACCTTTCGAACAACATACACATGTGTTTTCCAAAAAAAAAAGAAAAGAAGAGAACATTTTTCTTTGTTTCAACTTGTTTTCTTTTTTTTTCAAATATCGCAGAAAATGGATGGAATAAAACTTCTCCATTTTTTTTTTGAAATGTTAAAATTTTTTCTTCGATTTTTTTTTGCTTTTTATGGAACGCAAAATCATATGATTTTTCTTCTTTCTTTTTCTTTTTTGAACTGAATCGATCCCTTTTTTAGTTTTACTATTTTTTTGGATTTATTTTAGTAAAAAAAAGTTTTGAATTCATGGTTGCTTTATTGTCTCGTTTTCGGCTCGAAATAACTAGCAAACGAATTTAAAATGTTTTTAGTATTTTTCATTTTGCCGCTTCTATGAAATTTTTAATATTTTTGCTTTCTTTTCTTCTTTATTTTGACTACAAGCTTGATTTTAAAATTAATGGATCTTATCAAAAAAATGAGCGATTTTTTTCAAATTTTTTTTCTTCCTAAATTAATAGTTTTGCTGAGTCATCATCAATAACTCAAATTGTTTATCATTCAAACAAAGAAGAAAAAGGAGATGCAAAAAAAAAAATCAGCTCTCTTATTCCAAAAAATGCAGCCTTTTTTCTGTTTGCTTTTTTTAGAAAATTTTTATTATCATTTCAGTTTCCGGACGATATTTTTATCAACAAAAACCCTCAAAACTCCCAAACTTTTTTTCTTTGTACTTTTTTATCTTTCATTTTTCGAGAAAATATTTATTTCCGGTATTTATATAAAAATAAACTGAATATTTAAAAAATACTTTTTTATAGAACTATTTTTATTTTATTTCATTCTTTCAAAGCCCCAAAAAATCAACAAACAAATGAAACGCCTAATTTTGGTTGCCCTCGATTGGACTCGACCCAAAGATCCACCAATGTCACTTGGACATGCTTCGATTTTGGCAAATCTAGTGAAACATGGAGTTGAAGTCCTTGAAAAATCGTGGTCGGTGAACCATGAAAATTTTCAAGCTGAAAATGTTATTGATTTTGTATTGAAAAATTCTTCAAAAAATACTGATTTTGGTATTGGCGCTTTTGTATGGAACGAAATATATGTTCAGAAAATTATTAAAAATTTGAAAAATCAAGGATTTCAAGGTTTGTTTTTTTGTTTATTTTATAATTTTTCTAAATTTAATTTAAAATTTTTTTATTGCTCTTTTTATTTTTTTTACGTCAAATCCAAATTTTTTTTCGATTTCAGGAAATATTATTATTGGTGGCCCTCAAATTAGTTACCTAAAATCGAATCTTGAAAAATTTTATCCTGATGCCGATATTTTTCTTAGGGGTTATGCTGAAAATGCTTTAACCAAATATATGCTTTCTTCTTCTCCACATCCCCTTGTGAAAGGGATTCATTATGCAAATGAACCAGATATGAGTCAATCAGCTCAAGCTGATTTGGATGAATTGCCTTCGCCTATTTTGAATGGATTTATTCCTGCCCAAAATTTTATTCGATGGGAAACTCAACGAGGCTGTCCATTTAAATGCAGTTTTTGTCAACATCGTGAAACCAGCCTCGGTGGAGAAGCTTTGAAACGAAGAAACTTTGGCGATTCAAGGTTCGATTTTCACAAATTTTCAGAAAACCCAACAAAAAAAATAAAATAAAAAAGTGTAAATTTTATAGAGTTTTTTCTGAAGCTAAATGGTTGGCAGAAAATGAAATAAGTGATTTAGCAGTTTTGGATCCAACTTTTAATTCAGGTCCCAAACATGTTGAAGTTATTAATGAATTGCATGATCATGGATTCACAGGAAAAATTGCGCTTCAAACTCGTCCAGAAATGATTAAACCTGAATTTATGGAAGCTGTAATTAAATTGAATGAAAAAGTAATTTTTTTGTTCTGAAAAGTTTTAAAATTTATCCCTAAAAACTGTAATTTTAAAATTTGACTTTAATAACGAAGTTTCAACAATTTTTGTTTCGCAACCAAATAATTACTTTTAGGCCAAAGTAACCCTTGAATTTGGTCTTCAAACCATTCATAAAAACGAGATGAAACTTATCAATCGAATGAACAATCTCAAAAAGGTTGAAAATGCAATTGCAGAATGCAAGAAAAATAATATCACGGTTGAACTTTCAATTATTTATGGATTGCCCACTCAAACTTTGGATAGTTTTAAACAAACCGTTGATTATTGCATTAATTTAAATGCCAATGTTTTGCATGCCTTTCCATTGATGCTATTACGAGGCACGGAACTTTATGATAATAAAGATGCTTTGGGATTAGTTGAAGGTTAGTTTTGGAATATATAGCCGAATATAGTCTCGACAAGAATTTTTTTTTATTTATAAAAAAAAATATTTTCGAAGAATTTGAAGAAAAATAAATTTTCTTGAATTTTTTTAGGCTTTGAAGCCCCTCAAATTACAACCATTCGTCAACAAGATAATATTCCTCATGTGATTGCAAGTCCAAGTTTTACCACTGAAGAATGGCGAAAAATGGCTGAAATTGCTGATCAAATAGAAGAAGCTAATAATAATAATTCCAAGAATATTAGCATTTCATAAGATTAATTATTATTATTAAAAAAATATTTCTTCCTATTTAAAATTTGGGGACCTAAATTATCTTCTCTTTTTTGACCTAATAATTATTAATTAATATTCAGTGTCTTAATTTTTCATTCAATAATTTTTGTGCCATGATTGCCTTCAATTTTCTGCTTAAGTTACTTTCTTCGGTGCTTTGTTTATAAAAAAAAGATTTTGTTATTTTTTCGATAAGTTTTTTTTTATTGTTTTTCTTCTCACTTTTCTTATATATTTTTGGTTTTTGATATTTCATTATGAGATCCATGTTTAATTTAATTCAGAATTATTGTTTTTTTTTGTTTTTGATCTCTGATATTTATCATTGGGCCTTAGGAAATTCTATCAAAAGCACATCTTTCCAAAATAATTAATCCCTTAAAGAAGAAAATTTAAATTTAAATTTTCTAAAAAATTTTTAATTTTATACAAATTTTTCTAATAAATTAAAATAAATTTTATCTCTTCCATCGTAGTAAAATGCTGAAAGTGAAAAATCCAAGGATCAGAAATCAAAAGCATACATTTCATTTTAGCTAGTATCGCTCCTCCTTAAATATATTAGTTTTTTTTACTACAAACATAATTAAATTTTTATATTTTTACTTTATGAAAGCAAAGCAACAAATGTTTTACACCATACTTGCCGCAAGAAAAAAATAAAAAGATTAAATTTCAAAATTAATATGTTTGTTTTTTGCTCCGTTTTTTTGTAGTAAACCATTTATAATATATTTTTTTGTAAATTTGATTTTCATTCTTTCAATTCTCTCGATTGAGGCACATTTTTTGGTTGAAAGCAACGGTGGTGTACTTTTCAAAAAATGCGTTACTACACTTTTTTTCTTTTTTTTTTGTCACGGGAAACTACGATAGTGTAAATAAAAAATTTATAATGATTATTAATTTTTTTTAAATAAAAGTATAATTTTTTTAAGCGCTTGGAAATCATTGTTTCTTCAAGCATAAAAAAAATATGAAATTAGCAACAAATTTACCGACTAAGTAAACAAAGAATAAATACTTTTGTTTGAATGAATTTCTTCTTCTTCGTGACTTTCTTTTTTTAAATTATAATTAAAGATTCATATATTTATAATTAATTCAAAAATTGCCATACTTTGTCATCAATTTTGGAAAATCATTTTATGTAAACAACTTTTGTGATACTAGAAAGCATCTTTATTTTTACAACCGGATTTTTCTGTTATTTTAAAAAATATAACCTTTGACTTCAAAAAAAAACATTTCAGAAAAATAACCAAAAGTTTATTTATTTCCTTTTTTAAATTTTTTTTTTCTCGCGTGATTTTGTCTAAAATTAATTTCAACAAAAGCCATAAACTCAAAAAAATGCTTACTCATATTTTTCTAAACAATAGAAACTTTTTTTTTCCAAGAATTCTCATGTACGCTTATTTTTTTATAGATACAATTTTTATTTCATTTTTTCCATAAACATAGTTTTCATAATTTCAGAAAAAAATTCAAAAATGCATTAAATCCAATATTTAAAAAATATGGCAGATTTATTTCCTCAAGCTCCTAATCTTGATATCAGCGATGTTTATTCCGAAACATTTCATAAATTTGCAACAATTTCCACTACCATTTCTTTTATTTTAAGTTTAATTATTCAACCATTTTATATTTTTGTTGTTATAAAAAAATCCCCCAAATCTATGAACATTTTTAAACGTTTGCTTATTTGCTACATAATTTCGACGATAATTTTTGAAATGGGTATTTTATTTATAAAACCATTGATTTTGCTGCCATTTTTTATTGTTTATCCCTTGGGGTTGCTGAGTCCTATGAATCCCAAAGTTACTTTGTTTCTGGTGTTTTTAACCATGTGTAAGTATCTTCTCGCTATCCTCCGAAAGAAAAAAAAAATTCCAAGCAACTTGCTTTTTTTATTTGAAAAATTTTTGGAGTTAAAAAAATTCATAAAATTTAGTTTCGATTAGCACCGCAAATGATTTCCTCGTAACCATATTGGCTCAACGATATTTCTTTCTTGTTAAATATAATATAAAATCATGGATTCCAAATGCATTTTACACCTTTTTAATAGCCACAAATTTGTTTCTCATCTTTAGCTTCTTTGGTTGTTTTTATTCCGTGGCTTTAACCAACGCCGAAGCAATCCAATTTTTAAACACGCATTTATCAAATAGCGAAAGTTTGACATCGCCTGAATTAATTGTGGTTGTGGCAGATTACCGAAATATAAAAATACTAAAACTTGGGTTACTTTTTGCTGGAATATTCATTTTCACAAGAGTTATATGTTTTTGTTTTTTTCTTTATCGAAACATAACTTTACCAAAGCAACTTGGATTTTCTTTATCCTTTCAAAATCAAAAACATCATCGAATGTTGATTAGCGCAGTTTGTGCACAACTTTTTGGTATTTTTATTTTTGTTATTTTTCCTGCTTCCATACTTTTCATTTATTTATATATTCCAACTCTTCCAAATGCCCACAAAGTTTGGGTTTCACTTCTTTGTTATATCAATCATTTCGTTATTTATGATTCAATTGTAACTATTATTTGCATTCGACCATATCGATCTGCGTTTAAACAATTATTTTGTTATTTTAAAGGTATTCGGTCTTCCGCGGTTGTTGTTACAGTATTTTCTTCTGCCACAAGAACAAAAACTTAATCATCCTATAAATTCGTTCTAAATAAAGAGCTTCGACGTCACTAACTCTAATTAATTACAAAGTTATTTGCATTCGTTTATTAAAATCTTAAACGACCGGGATGTTAAAAGCAGGAAAATGCAATTAGTTAAATAAGTGTAAATAAAAACTTTCAAAGAAGTTGATATTCTTAATTTTTTTGGTTGTTATGATCTTCCATCACTTTTCTAATATTAAATGGATGGCATTTTTAAAATCAAAAACTGTTTATTTATTTATATATATAAAAAGCAAAATATACATATAAAATTAATTTTAATGATAGGATAAATGTAAATTTTAATGGATATAATAAAGAAAAATATCAAATGCTAATGGAATATGGTAGCAATGGTTAGAGACTAGATCTGCTTCTTCCAATCATATTTGATTATTATTAATTCCCTTTTTTATTATTAATTTTTAACGAGAAAAAATAATTACGTAAAGTTTGCATGCGAGCTTTATAAAATAAAACCTTCATCTAGAAAACATACATACATACAAAATAATCCAACATCAAAAAAAGTTGACAGGAAATAATAAAAATCAGGTTTTTGTTTCTTCCGCCCTCTTTCTTTCTTTCTTTCTATCATTATGTATTTCTCCTAAATCTTCTTCTTTTTTTTCATTTCCTTTTTTATAGTTTTTTTCTTTGTAGTACAAAAAAAACAGGGACAGAAAGTAAAAAGATCAACATAAAAAAAGGAGCTCTCTCGAAAACTAAAATACCAACAAAAAAAATACTGCTATTGATCGCCACCGGAAAAAAGAAATTGAAGAGGGTTTCCACATTTTTTCTTTGACATATTCTAGTTTATTTTTATTTCATTCATTTCCTGGTTTTTTGATTTTTTTATTTTCAAACAAAAAAGTGCAATTTAAAAAAATAAATACATAAAAATGTTTATTGTTTTATTGTTTTGTAATGTAATTTTTTCTTCTTCCTTCTTTGCCCAATTAGAGTCATAACATTTTTCTTCTTTTTCTGCGTAATGACTTTAGAAATATTTTTTTTCTAGCGTTCATATGTATTTTCGTGGGTTTAAAAATATAAACGACTAAAACTCACAGGTTTTTTTTTTGATTTTTTGCAAGCGTTTTTCTTTTTTTTCTTGGATGAAAATTCAGAAATAATTTTTTTACGACATGTTTAAATTTGAAAAAAAATCAAAAAAACATGTTATTTTTAAATTTATTTTTTGGATGAAAGATGAAAATAAAAAGATTATGTAAAAGTTTGTTTTTGTTGTTTAAAAACGTAAACTTCTTTTAATCTTAAAATCCTATTGAAAAATTGTAATTTAAGTTTATTGATATTATTATTTGCTTTCTAAAACTTTTTTGTCTTTGTTGAAAGACCTTCTTTTGTTTAAATTTATTTTATTTAGAAACTTAAAGTTTTGATCGAATGATTTTTGATTAAAAAACCCATTTTTTAAAAGACTTTTTAGATCAAAAATTAGAGAAATATTTTCAAGTTAATGGAACCACGACAAGTTTCCTATATCTTATGACTTCTTGATCCATTTCAGTATAATTATTTTAAATTCCAAAAATTTATAAAAAAAGAAACAAAAACATCGAAGGTAAAAAGGCTTTTTTATTAATTTTTTTTAAATGAAAACACAAACAAACATTTTTTCGAAAATCAAAAAATAATACTTTTATTGTATTTTTTTTATATTCGATAAATAAACAGACGATTATTTTTTTTTATTACAAAAACCTCGTGTGTAATGAAAAATACGACGACGACAATGCACTTTTTTTTTTGTAAACGACAACGAAAAATGGAAAAATATTGTTTTGATTCAAACTTTTTTTTCGTAATTGAAGGTTTTTTATTTGTTAGTTTGGTGGTTGCTTTCTAATGTTATTTATTACATATTATAATTAGCGTAAATTTTTTATTTATTCCTTCGAAATTATTAGAAGACAGTTTAATTCCTAAAACGAAAAATTCCATTTTCCCCAAAATTATCCTTTTTTTACTATCTCTTAATCTCGTTTTAATATTTTTTATAACTTTTAGCATTTTTTGGTGGACCAATTAAAAATGGGACTTCAAACAGTCGCAAAAAAAATTATTGAATAAGCAAAAAACCAACAAAACAAACTTTTCCTATCAAAAAAATGTATTCATTAGCAATAGGGATCATGAATAATATTTTTTCCCCTTCCTTTTGTCTTTAATCTTTCATTGTTGAATTGTTTCATCTTTGAATAGGAAGCAAACATTCATAACAATGCTGCATTTGCTTCTCTTTTTTATTGGTAGCTTCGTTAAAAGAACTCGGATTCATTACAACCACAAACCGCGACAAATTTTGAGGAAAGACAATGGGAACGAAAAAACCCAAAAAAACAAAGGATTCGATCGTATCATTTTTTTCTACCATATTTCCACAAAAATTTTATGGGTTTTTAGCACGTTTTTTATTCAAAATTTTAATAAAAATTAATTATTTGAAAATTAAATTATTTAACTTGTCAAAATTTTATTAAAAGAAATTTATAAAAAATAGAAAATTTTCAGGCCAGTAATTATTTAAATATTTTTGAATCAACAACCTGCAAAAATTTTATATTAAAATTAATTAATTTATAATAAGCCTTTAAAATCATGGGAGGAAATAATAATATGGGCCTCATTGGGGCCATATCCTATATTATTGGGAATATTGTTGGCTCTGGTATTTTTATAACACCTGCTTCTATTTTAACTAATGTTCAATCCGTAAGTCATTTTTTTGCTCGTTTTCAACTGAACAAATTCCGACCATCCAATCTAAAACTATCGTAGCAAAAATTAAAAATAATTTACAATATTTTCGGGTTTTATTTATTTTTATGTTAATTTCCCGATAACTATTTTTTTTTTTGATTGACAAATGTTAAATTTTTTTTTATTATGTTATTTATTTATTTTTTATTTTAAGGTTGGTTCATCATTAATTATATGGGTTGTAGCTGCATGCATATCAATATTAGGAGCATTTTGTTATGTTGAACTTGGAACAAGCATAAGAAAATCTGGTGCAGATTTTGCATATATTTGTTATGTCAAATGGTAAAACTCAAATTTTTTCTCAAAACATTTCTAAACTTTTATGAAAAAAATAAATAATTTTTTTAGGTATCCATTAGCTTTTTCATTTATGTGTGTTGGATGCATTTTAACTTATCCCGCCATTTTAGCTGTCCAAGCTGAAACATTTAGTGAATATATTATTCGTGGAATAAATATTAAATTTGCAAATGGGAGTGATAAATTTTGGGCTACTAAATTATTGAGCTTTTCATTGATTTGTAAGTTTTTTTTAATTCGCTCTCGATCGTGAAATAAAATAAAAACTTTTGAATCGATTCAAATACCAAAAGCCCCAAATTTCAGTGATTTTTTTCTTTCCTTTATTTTTTATTTCTCTGTTTTCAGGGATTTTGTTATTTCTTAACTTTTTTTCAATCAAAACTGTTGTTTCACGATTTCAAGTTGCAGCAAGTTTTGCTAAAGTTCTGTCCACTTGCATTATTATTTGCACTGGATTTTATTTTCTTATTTTCAAAGGTTTGCCTTTTTTAATTCTAAAACTTTTTAAATAAACTTTTTATCCAGGTCGAACAGATAATTTACAAAATATGTTTCAAAATAGTACTGCGTCACCAAAAAAATTAGTGGATGGTTTATTTGCTGGTTTATTTTCTTATGATGGATGGGATATAATTAATTTTGGTTTGGAAGAAGTTGAAAACCCTAAAAGAACCATGCCTTTAGCAATTGTAATTTCTATGACTTTAATTGCATTATTTTACGTAGCTTTAAATGTTTCATATTTTGCTATATTAAATCCACAAGAAATTAAAGATTCCTCTGCTGTTGCTATAGTAAATTTTTTATATTTTTAGAAGGGTTTTGAAGGGGATTCTTTTTCGCGTCGATACCAAAGAAAATTTAGAAATTCCAAACAAAAAGCAATTCACTTTAGCCTATAATACAAATTTTCACACCGGGATCAAAACAGTAAATAGTAATATCAAAAATGATTTAATCAGGGATTTCATTTCTAAACCAAAAAGTTTTAATAAAATTTTTACAAAAACTTGCCTATTTTGGGAATTTATGAAGTTCTCTCGCCAGAACCAAAAAAATAATTTCTAAGTTTTTATTGATTTTTTTGTCAAACCAAAAATGTCAAAACTAACTTTAAATAATTCCTTGGCTTTTGAAAACATGTTCGTCCTTTAAAAATCTTATTATTTTCTTCTTCAGGACTTTGCAGATAAATCACTTGGAAATTTTAAATATACTATTCCCTTCTTTATTTCTATCCTTCTTGTGGGCTCATTAAATTCCACTATGTTTTCTGCATCTCGGTATCTTTATGCCGCCTCAAGGGAAGGCCATTTGCCGGCATTTATATCATGCGTAAATAAAGTTCATGATTCTCCTCGAGTTGCTTTATTTATTCATATTTTACTTGCATTTATGTTTTCATTTGTTGGAAATTTAGATACTTTAATTCAATATCTTTCTTTTGCGCAATGGTCTCAACGAATGTGTACTATGATAGCTTTACTTTATATTCGATTTAAGCATAAACCAGTTCACACAGATGCAATTCGAACTCCAATAATTATACCAATATTTTTTTTTCTTGTTTGTTTTAGTCTTACAGCTGTAACCATTTATGAAACCCCTAAAACTGCTGCAGTGTCAATTGGTTTATTAATTGGTGGATTTATTGTTTTTGGTTTATTTAAATGGGAAAAAACTCTCAATAGTTTGGATGGATATAAACGTGTGGCAAATAAAGTTAATAGTAAGTTTATTCTTTTTTTTCTATGAAGGCATTTTATATGTTTTAGGTTTTTTTAATTTCCATATTTATCTTCCAAAAACTTTTTTTTTTTTATAGATAAAGTGGCAATATTTTTTCAAATTACTTTTAATGGTTTAATTGATCAAGGTTTAGCAGATCATCAAGAAAATCCAAGTTCAGGAATTTTAAATGAAAAAGAAATGGCATCGCGAACTATGTCCAGAAAAATGACGGATCGAATCATGCCTATCAAATCTAAAAATGGAAAAAATGAAAAAGATGCAATTGGAGGAGGAGGATATATAAATAAAGCTTTGGATATTAGTAGTAGTGAATCCTCCCCATCGAATAATAGTTTAGCATTTAGAGGAAGTCAAAAAACTAAGCTTTAAAAATAATTGAAAAGTAAAATTATTTATTATTTTTTATTTACGGGTATTTTAAAAATGCAAGATTTTTAACTTTTTTTATATATAATTTTTTATATATTTTAAATTTTTTAGTTAAAATTAATTAATTTTTGTACAAAAAAATAAAACAATTTCATAAATTTATTTTTTTCCATAACCAAAACCAAATAATCCATTTGTGATGCATCGGCCAAGGGTGCACATCATCCCCGGTGGACATAAAGTTCCACTTGCACAAGCTAAAAAGTAAAAGTAAAAAAAACATGAATGGAAAAGTTATTACGCAAAAAAAAAAGAAAAAAAAACGAGATTTTTTATTACCAAAAGTGGATGAAAACATGTTTTGTATGCATATGCCTGACATGCAATATTGACCAACTGGACAGATAGCTCCGCTTGCGCAAGCTGAAAATAAAAATGAAAGGGATTATTATTGTTGTTATTACATTTTATTTTGATGATGAAAGTTCTTTTTTTTTTAATATATAATAAAATATAAATGGAATAACAAAAGCTATGTTTTTTGTTTGTAAAAAGTTGAATGAAAGTGATCAATGATTTATGAATTTTTTGGGATAAAATAAACAAATAAATGCTGAATAAATTCAATAAAATAGTTACTTAAAGAGCTTTAAAACTTTATTTGTTAACGAAATTAAAAGTTATTAACTGTTTGAGGAGTATCAAAAATAAAGAAAAACAAATTATTGGAACGTTTAAATTTTTTTATTAAACTTTACTTTAGTCTTTTTTAAAGGCAAGGAAAAAAAAGAAAAAGAAAGTTGCTCGATTCGAAAAAAATAAAATCTAAATTTCTAGTTTTCAAAGAAATAATGTGGAAATTCTAAAACTTACAAGTGCTTGTTGGAATTAATTGTGAACCCATGTATGCTACATTACTTTGAGAACAAAAACCATTAACACAAAGTTGACCATTTGGACAATCCTATAATTTCTTTTTTTTATTACTAATATACTCAAAAATAAATATGCAAAATTTTTAAACCTGAATTAAAGTACATCGTTGAATTCCAGTCATAACTTGTCCAGAACCATATACACCATAAATGCTTGCACTTGTGGAAACTACACATCTTCCCGATTCACAATATTGCCCTGCCACGCAATCAAGGGTTTCTGCGCAAACTATAACAAAAAGTAATTTAAACAAAAAAACCTTTTCATATTTTTTAATAAATATTTTATAAAAAATGATAGTAAATAATTTTTGACGATAAAAATCCAAAAATAATTACTGTCATACAATATTTGTGAGAGTAATTCATTTTTAACAAAAAAAATTCAATTTTTTTTGAAAAAGAAAATTGATTAATTAAAAAAACAAACGTTGTCCATTGCTCATAAGTCCACTTGAACCAGTTAAAGTGTCATCGTAGCCATAACCTCCATCAAGGCCGCCATAACCTCCTCCTCCTCCATAGCCTCCTAATCCGCCTAATCCACCACCAAGGCCCCCAACACCTCCAACGGTGGCAGTACAAACTCCATTAATGCAATATTGTCCAAAGGGGCATGAAATAAATCGGCATACATCATTATTATATCCTCGCATAGCAGTGAGAAAATTACTTCCATAAATTTGAGCGATACTAAAAAAAGAAAAGAAAAAAAAGTAAAAGGAAAAATGGAGAAATTTATTTAAATTTTTACAAATATTCAATAAAAAATTATCTCCAAAACTAAATTTTTTTATTTTCGAGATTTAACGTGAAAAAGAAAAACTTTTGGATTTGTACAAGAAAAATATTTAAAAAAAGAAACATTGTTTTTGTTTGTATTATTTTTTTTTCCTTGATCGAATCAAAATTAAATTTTGTTGAGAGAAATAAAACCTTTTTATTAAAAAATTTTTGTTTAAAAAATTAATCGCAAAGAAGACAGAACTTTTTCGGAAATTTATTTTTGTTAAAATCAAGCATTTTTATATTTATAAACTACAAAGAAATTCTTTATAAATAATAACCTTACCTGGATTGAGTGATTAAATTAAGTATGATAAAAATAGATATTTTAGAAATCAACAACATTTTTACTTCTTCTTTTTTTTTACCCAAAAAGTAGTAAACAACAAATAACAGTGGATAAAGAAGAGAAAAAATGAAAGCACTGATTCTGACGCAATATATTTTACCTTTTTTTTATTTATTACCCGATACTTTTTTTATTTTTGTATTGAATTCTCTTCGATTTTTATTATTTTGTTAGTGAAAACAATCATCATCGTCACGCATTATTGCACAAGCTTCACTGTTTTACCCTTTTTCTGTATATATCCGGTTAAGTCTCAAAAATAACAGGGAGAAAAAAAGCGAGTAGTCAAAGAGAAATATTCGGTCATTCCCTCCTCTCCAGCAACCCAGCAACAACGGGGCTCGTTTGCAATTAATAATTTAAAAAAGAAATGAAAGTGATGAATGTGACTCAATATTTTTCTGTTTTTGTATGAAATCAAAAAATAATAAAATCATACTCTAAATTTTTTTTATAGTTATGGCCGCCTAAAACGTAAAAAAAAACTTTGTAAGCAGCTTTATTTTTCTATTTTTTATGGAGTGATTTACCCTAAGCTTAACCTGATTTATTATGTTTTTTTTCATTATGAGGAGGATTAGTGGAAAGATTTTAAGGTTGACTGCTTTTGTTGTTAAAGTATGTAAGCGAGGTTAATATCATAATCTCTCATTAATTAATATATAAAATAAAACGTGTTTTTTTGCTATAAAAAATTCGAAAACCATAAAAATTAAAATATGTTTTCTAAGCCAAACTCCCAAATTTGAGTACTTTTCTAACAAAACATTTAATTTGTCACACTATAAAATTTTGACTTCTTTTTACGATAGTTTTTGTTTTTGTTTTGTGATAAAAAATTAAATTTTATTAAATTACTCATTTATTTTTGAAGTAATACTTTTTTACTTATTTTTTTATAAATAAATAAATAACTTTCTGTTAAATAATAATAACTGGAATAAAAAAAATAGTGAAATATTTAGAAGACAAAAAATACTTCTCCCAAAACAATAAAATAAACCAAAAAAAAGAAAAAAGTTGGAAAAAAGTTGGAAAAAAACTAAAAGCTTAAAAACGGCACACACACGCGAAGACGTTGTTACAATAATTAATTTTGGATAAAATAAAATTAAATAAAGTTTTTTTTTAAAGTTTTAAAGGAGCAATCGAAAAAGGGTTTAAAAATTTATTAAACAAACTCAACCCTTTTTTTATTTTTTTGCTTTTCTCGATTGTTTCTTTAAAAAAAAGACAAAGACACAACAATAAATTATTTTTTGAAGAAAAAAAAACTTAAAATTTAAATTCCCTTTAGTTTATTTGTATAAAATAAAATTATTTGGACGATGATCATCATTTTTTTGTGACTATTACATATAAATAAAAAAAATGTATTGCTTCGAGTTATTTGTGATAAATAAAATTATTAAATTTTTTTAGAAAATATTAGTTGCATAGAAATAAAATAATTAACTTTGAATAGCTTTGGTAATTTTCTTATATCTTTAAAGTGATAAATTTGCTTCTAATTCTTGAATTCTTCTTGAAAGTTCTGCGTTCGCTGCTTCAGTTTGCTTCAAACGTTGTCGAAGGGTAACATTTTCAGTGTAATATGTGTGAACCTATAAAAGACATTTTAACTTGAGTAATAAAAATCGAAAATCTTTTCTTTTTTAAAGTTGCCAGGAATCTTGCACAAAGGTTCAAATCTTTTTTTACATCGGCATATTTAGGCTATTACATAGAATCTCTCATCGAAAATAAAATAAAAAGTCTTTTTTCAGTTCAAAAATTTCTTGAATTTTTAAAAAAAGTTTTGAGAATTTATAAAAATAAAGAATCGTTTATTTGCCATTTTTATGATTCATCTTTTAAAAAAATTTCATTTTATTGTTTGTTTTTTTTTCGTTCAACGCCTAATAAGACGTCACTTTATTTTTTTTTTCTTGTTGAATGTTTTAAAACTATTTTCCCAGACTCTTATGTTTTTTTTTTCTTTCTCTTATCAGAAAAGAAACTTTTTACTTTTTTTTTTAATTCTTTGCAGATTTATTTTTGCAAATCTTTTCTATCAAAATTTTAACGGCTTTGAAAATCCCTCGTAAAATTTATTTTTTTTTATGATGGGAAACTTACTTTTTGTTCAAGCATATCCATATATTCCTTTCTTTTTCTTCTTGATTCTTGTGCGCTTAATTTATTTTTAATTTTTCGTCGAACAAGTTTTAATGCTTCTTCTTCCTCTCGCGTTAAGGGTAATTTAGTTGGAAGCCGATATCCTTCTTGCATGAGGGTTCGCTTTTCTTCGGCTGATAATTGAACGGTTCCTTGAACTTTGGGATTCTGAAATCGCTGAATTTTTGATTGGCAAATTTGTTTCTCGTAATTAAGGTTTTTTTTATAAAAAAATTATTTTTGGTTTTAATAACTTTAATTGTAAAAATTTTCGCTAGGATTGTAAATATTGGAAAATGCATTTCTTCTTGTCGAAACTCAGGAAAGCTTTTATTTAAATAAACCCCTCTTTTTTTTTATGTTGACCTTTATCATCCTCAAAAATCATTCCATTTCATTAATTTTTTTCTGTTGATATTTTTAACCGATAAAATTTTTTCTTCTTCTTTCAAATGAATTTCATTCCGAAAAAGAAAAAAATAATAATAACTTTTTGATTAAAATCTAACCCAATTATTTTTCCTTCATCCAAATATTAGAGAGAAAAAAATATATATATCCGAAACAATAAACAATAGGCGAAAATAATTTGAAATTGATTTATTAAAATTTAAAGTAAAAATTATTAACCTGGTCTGTGATGAGACGATTTTTCACAGCTAAATCATGCATTTTTGATCTAGTTCGACATAATGTTGGAATGCCTCCTTGCTTGGATGATTCATCATCCGATGGAATGGATGGTGGATGCCGGGATACCACTGTAGTCGTCGTCCTTACAGGATATACGGTTTCTAAAAAAAATTAAATAAATATGGATGAAAATTGAAATTTTCAATCAATCAAAAAAGAGAGTAAATCAAAATTAGGAATAAATTGAATTTTTGAGTTACTATCAATAAATTTATCAGCGCGAAAATACATAAAACATCCAAAAAACTCAGGAAATTTAAATAATCATGATTTTCAATTTTTCCTTCGCACCACGAAAAGTTCTTTTAATTTTTTTTAAAAAAAAACTTACTCAAAGTTGTTCGATTAAATGATAGCGAAGTTCCAACGGGTCGAACCATGGGTTCACCTTTAATAACATAATATTTAGTTGATGGTGAAGCTTCTTCTTCAATTTCATTTTCTCCTCCTTCAATATTATAATCATCATGATGGTGATGATGATGATGATGATCCAAGGAAGTCATTTCATAATCATTATTTATTGAATCCAATGTAGGATTTTTTCGATCAAAATCATCAATCACCGCTAAACATTCAGCTTCATCAAAATCAATTAAAGGTTGAGAAATTAAATCATCATTTAAAAAATTTAATGATGAACCATATTGGGAATCTCCTGGAGATGAAAGGGATGAAGGGCAAGGTGAAAGCCCATCGGAGCCTAATTCGCTTCGAGTAAACATTTCTGAAAAAAAAAAAGAAAATATAAATAATTTTCGGTTTTAAACGCAAAATTTTGAAAACCGCTTTAAAAGAATTTTTTTTAGAAAAAATTAAAGATCATAAAAAATTTCTATTTGAGACACTCCGCGACACAGATATAAAATTCAATTTGGAGACACTTTGGCAGTCAAGTTTAGCAAATCGTCAAATTAAATTTTTATTTTTAAAAAAATCAATTTTTTTATTCGCTGATTTTGAAAAATAAAACTATACAACTCCAATTTAAATGGAACGGAACTGATGCATATATTTTTTTGTGTATCACTTTTTTTTGAAACACATTATCATAATCTAAAGAAGAGAATGTAGCCAAGAAATAGAGCTAACCAAAACACTTAGAAAAAAAAGACTATTTTTTTATCAATATTTTTAACTATACTTTTTCTTAAAGATTTTAACTTTATAAATATATTCTTGGAACTAAACTTCTAAAATAAAAACGAAAAAAATAGTTTTAAATAATAAAATAAATAATAGAGTATCGACAAAAAATGTTAAAATTGTTTCTCTTTAATTATACCCTCTATGGTTTTCAAGCTTCCACCATTTCGATTTTCTATTTTATGATATCATTATTTCCAAGCTTCCAATTACCCCGATTCAAAAAATTATAAAAATAAGAAATAATATAAAAACAATAACACTTTTTTATTTCAAAAAAAATTTATTTCCAAAACATCAAATTAAAGAAATAAAAGCAAAGCATCTAATCAAACATACACACACACACATTTATTTTTGCCGAATATTATTAGTTTCTCTTATTTGAAAAAAAATTTTTCTGAAAAATAAAAGCAAAGCAAACAAAAAAATTTTTCCATTTTTCTAACGTGTTTCTTTTTCCTCCAAAAATTACGACCCTAAAAACATTTTTGCGTTTGTATATTTAGGAGGCGAGAAGAAGAAAAATAGCGGTGGTGGTCCACCCTTTTTTGGTTTTGGCCTTTTAGAGCTTGCTTTTTTTGGCTGGCGGCGACGCTTTTCTTTATTTGGAGAAAACTCCAGGTGTCAGTGAAGAGAGGGGACATGGAAGCTGCTTGTATTTGATTTTTTCCCTTTCCAACGCCATCCTTCTTTACTTTTTTAAACGCCTTTAAATCATTTTTCTTCTTTTGAATTGAATGGATTGAAAAGAAAAATATATATAAATTAAAGTTAAATCAAGGGTGTGGACTCTCAAACTGAAGTGATAAAAAATATATTAGGAGAGGCTCGCTTTTTTTTTCTTGTTGGAGGTGATGGTGATGTGATTAAATGGACTTTGCAGCTTTTTTGCTTTGCTTATCAAAGAAATTTGGGCGGGTAGCGTTCAAGGATGTGTATGTCTTCAGCAACAAAAAAGAGAAGAAAAGACGTTTTAGATAATTACAAAGCGCTGTGAGAAAAAAAAAGAAAAAAAAATTAAGAATGCTAAAAGTAAAAAAAGAAGTTAGAATGTAAAACAAAGCTGTTGCAAGTCCACACGAACATCAGATCATTGATATTTCAGCGCCCAAAATTAGCTAATATTTTTTAAATCAAAAATGTAAGCATGTCACTGATCATTTTTTTCAGAGAAATGCTTGAATTCGGTTGGAAATTTGATACTTGTTAGTTACTTTTTGTTTGTAGAGGGGCGACGACAACTGGCAATAATATTACCAATTTTGATTCCTATATACTGAATGAAATATTAAAACAAAAAAAGATGGGATAATCTATTATGGAAATAGAAATAATTTTTATTGTATAATAGTTAGTACTAAAGGATTAAAAACAATCAAAAATATTTGAGTGAAAAAAAGTGTTTTTTTAGTAAATCAGACTTAAAATAAAATAAAAGAAAAAAGCGAATAACAAAAAAAAAATTGATTTTTTGGAACTATAAATTCTGTTAAGCCTGCCTGAATGCATACATATTTTTTATTTTATTTTATCGATGCTTTTTTGATATTAGAATATTTAAAATTTTTAAAAAAATTCTATGATAGCAATATAATTTTGAATAAATACTTTATCGTATGCTTCCAAGATGAGCTCATTCAAATTTAACTTTTTTCGAATCCATTAAAATAAAAATAAAAATGCTTATAAAAAATCCCTCATTTCGTTTTTCATTTTTTTATTATTTTTAAACTTCCATAATAAAAAGCTTTATATCGAAAAACGTAAAAACGCAAAACCATTCAACAAAAAAAACTTGGCCATGAAAAAATAAAATATAAAGTAATAATGCTTAGAAACGAGCATCGTCGTCGTCGTCGTCGTTGTTGCTCTTAGTTTTTTTAAAAATAGCTGCTTGCTTGCTTCTATGTGGTCCTTTTGTATTTTTCTTTTCCTCTTCTTTTTTATTTTATTATTTATTATTTGTCTCACGTAAAAAACGAGGAAAAAGTCGTTTTCCTTTTATTTTTCGATGCAGATGAATCTACAAAAATATAAATGGAAAAAAACTAAGCAGTAAAACCAAACTAAACTAAAGCAGGCAAGCGTCGTCGTCACAGATGCGGCGTCGGCGACAATACTATTCTAAATTTTTTTGGATGCATCTGTGACACAAGACTTTTTTTTGTTTTGTTTAAATGAATTCAATTCGTTTTCCATTGTTTTTTTCACACACGCTTGATTTTCGTTAGTATTTTTTTGTCGTCTCGTTATTTGAAAAGAAAAAAACGATTATTATTAATATTATTGTTAAAAACCACAGCTAAACTAACAAAAATATCCCCATCAAAGACAAAACGAAGAAGAAAAAAAATTATTAAAGGAAGATAAAAAAATTAACAAATCCTTCAGAAATTTTCCCTCAATTTTTTACTTTAACGAAAAAAAAATAAAAATTAAAATCAGATATATTTTCCAAATAAAAATATTGATCCTTTTTTTGTATTGCAAAAAATTTATAACTAAGCGCTTTTTTTTGCCATTTTTTAAACCCTTTAAATTTCTGAACGAACGAACTTACCAGTAAAATGGGGCATATGTGAGTTTGATTCAGAAGCTAATAAAAAATCATTTTCAATTGAAGTACTCCAATGTTCCATTTTTCAAAAAAAAAGTGTTTGTTTGGCAAAGAAGGTCGGGCAGCAACAAGAAGCAAAAAAAAACGCCAAGTTTGGGTGAGTGAGCCTAAAAATATTAAAACTTTTTTCTTTTTTGCAATACATTCTAAATCTATTAGTTTAACATAAACATCATCACGACTCCATAAAGAATAAACGAGACAAAATTTTAGATAATTGAAGAAAAAAAAACAAGTGAACGGGAATGTGGAAAAAAAGAGGGGGCTTTGCAGCTGCAGCGGTAGTGGTGGTCATTCTTAATGTTTATGTTTTGTTGAACCACATCTGGGAAAACTGAAAAGATATTTGAGGCAAAGTTGCAACATATTTTTTTTGAAGCTTAAAAATGTTTTTTTTAAGAACTAATAAATAATTGAGTATAAAAATTAAAACAAAGTGTTTCTATTAAATTTGAAGTCCAGAGAGAAACCAAAAAAAATTTTGCGTGTTAAGTCTCCAAGTAAAAGACTTCTGATATTGGCTTCTTTAAACTTTTTTGAATAATTATGAAAATATTTAAGAAAAGCCATAAAAATTCATTTAATTACTAATAATTAAAACCTAATTAAAAATTTAAATGAACCTTTAAAAAAACTTTCCTTAATTTTTTTTTAAATTAATTTTATTCATTTCTCTCTAAAATAAAATAAATGAGAATAGTAGTAGGATGGTACTACTCAATAATAAAAATTAATTTGGTTGGTATCAAGTAAAAAAAAGAATGAGGGAAATCTTCAGAGGAAGGGAAGAAGAAGGGTTGAAAAAAGGAAAGAAGAGAGATCGAGGGCGCTGATTTGTAAATTATATTAATCAAAATCAAAGAGGAGAGGAGTGAGAGTTAGTTAACTCCGATATTTTTTTAAAGGAGGTAAATATTCATCGGGAGAAAGATATCTCGATCTATTTATTTTTTTCTCGGGCGACAGTTCCGCCGCGTCTATGCCCTCGCCGCTGCTGCCGCCGCTACTTTTTTTTCTTCATGTCAAGCTGCGTCAAAAACACGGAACACGGGAGATTGAAAAACAAAATTTTTTGGAGAAAAAAAGAGGTCAAAAATTCTTTCTTTTTTTTCTTTTTTTTTCAACTTGGTTTCAGTTGCCATTAGCTACTTTCAAAAAAATAAATAAATGGGAAAAAAGGTGAAGAAAAAAAAGGTTGGTTGGTTGTCGTCTTTCAAGTTCACCCTCGCAACAACAAAATTTTTTTTGTTGTTTTAAAGGGACATAGCTATTTCATGCCTTTTTTGAAATTTCGTTTGCGGGCACTGAAAGTTACACTTGGTAAGGCGCGTGTTTGAATTACCGTGTAAGACAGAAGTGACACGGTAATTCAAACACGCGCCGCCCCGACTGTTCCTATCAGCCCCAGTATCGAAATTTTTGAAAAGGCATGAAATAGCTATGTCCCTTTAACATTTCTAAAAAAATTCATTTTTAGTTTTTTTAGTTTTAAAATATTAAACATGGAAGCGTTTTTTGTTATTGGAAAATAACAATAAATTATAAATACAAAAAGCAAAATTCTATTCCAAATCCAGACAAAAGCAAGAAAAATGCCGCTTTAAGGAAAAATAAAAAGGCTAAAAAAGATATTTTTAAAAATGCAAAATGAAGCTTCCAAAAACAAAAATTTAATTAAAAATTGTTTTTCTTTCATGGAAATTCACCATATAATTTTTGTAAACGAAAAACTTCAACAATTATCTTAGCTTAACTAATTTGATAAAAAAAAGTTCAAAGTAAATAAAAATCTAAAAAAGTAAAAAGGTATTAAATAGTTTACATTTTTTCCTTCATTTTAAAGCCATACTACTTCTGATAATTATACCTTTCCAAAAGACCCATATTTATTTTACAAAAAGAAAAGGTAACGACTAATTGCAGCAAAAAAAAATTGATACCCCCGAATGACGCTCAAAAATACTAAAAATTTTATTTTTGGTAAGTTTTATTTTATCAACAAAAAAGAAATGTTAAAAATCAAGAGTTAAGCAAGCAAGCATCGAAAAAATGTTTAGTTAAAAGCTTTTTTTAATCAAAGCTTGGGAATGGAAAGAAAAAAAAAGATAATACATATATTTTAAGATGATGTGTACTTAAATTTTTTCTGCTGCTTCTCCCTCTCTTCCCTAATAATTTTTCGCCTCTCCTATTCATTCCCTCTTTTTTGTTTTTTTTCTTTTTATGGTGACGACTATCATCTATCGATATTTTTATTGATAAAAAAACAGGCAAGAAAAAAGTTTCTGTTTTTGTTTCAGCAACCAAAAAAAAAATAATACATAAAATAAAAGCAAGGATGCTTGCTTGCTTTTATGGAAGAGAAAAGAGAAAAAACTGAAAATCAATTTTAAAGACCCTTTTTTAGCAGCAAAAATAAATATCACCAAAAAAAACGTTTATTTTGCAGCTGTGTAAAAGAAGCAAAACTATTTATGGTTTGGTTTGCCTTGCCCACTCTTTTTTTGAATATTAATAAATCGATGAGGAATAAAAAAAGAAGAATCACGATGAGGAGAATCCATCCAAATAATTTAAAATTAGGATTTTTTGTGGATGGACTCTGCTAATAGGTGATTTTAGCTCATCCACATCCATCTGTATGGAGGATATGTCTTATACCCATTGAATCACTGTAACTTCAAGAAAAAAAGTTTACAATAAACTCAAAAAGCAGTTCTTTAAATTTAAATCTTTTTTCAATTTAGAAAAATCCAGAAAGGTTTGGATTTGAACGCAAAAGAAGGAAATCACTTAAGCTTGAAACTATCAATCCTCATAAAAAATATCCTTGATTCTAATCTGCTTGTGACCTTTCCAAACATTCTTTATTTTGTAGCTTTCCCTAAACTCTAAAATAAAAATCAATCAAAAAAATTAATTGTAAGTGTTTTCAAATTTCTTACAAAAAAAGAAAGATAAGAAATGAAAAAACGGACTTTGGAAAATTTTTTAATTTTAATCTTTTTTTCAGTTGATTCAATTCTATAATGCATTTTGCCCACAAAAATAAGAAAGAATTGGTAAAAGCCAAAAAAACGAAAAGAAAGAAAAAATATATATATTTTTTAAGCTGATAAGAAAGCTTTTAAACAAAACAAAAAAAAACTAAATTCAATGAGAAAAAAAAATAATGAATTATGTCTAATGAATTAATTTTTCAATGGGAAGAACTAAAAGCTTTTATATAATTTATTTTACAAAAGAAAATTTCTTGAAACTTTAAAGCATCACAAAAGAAGAAGAAAAGCCATAGAAAAACTGTTTAAAAAAATGTACATTTTTTTTATAGAATCGTTTAATTTTGATTTAAAAAAAATTAGAGAGAAACCATGAAATAAACCGAAACATTTATAAATGAATGGAAAAAGTGTCGTTTGTCTCCCTGAAATTTGTTACACTTTCAATAACGCGAGAAAAAAAAAGCTGATTAAATAAAGACAAAAATCAAGCCGCTTTCAATTGAAATATAAAAAAAAGAAAGCGAATCAAATTTTAATAAAGTATGAGCTAGCTTTCATGAACTCATTTCGAGAAAGTTGAACAACGGTTTAAATTTTAAAAAATCGGTCATTCTTCATTGAATAAAATGTTATGGGTTTCAGAAAATATAAAAATGTTTATTTTAAAATAAAAAATTTAGAGAACTTTTTTTCTTTGAGATCATCGCCAAAGTTAATTTATTCAATGTCTTTTAAAACTATTTTTTTTGGACTTCACAAAAAGAAATGTCTCTTTACAGAAAAAATAAAAGACTTATCAACTTTAGATTGACTAACTTTATATTCCTTCAACCTTTAACACCTAATTAAAAAATGACAAAGTCTCCCATGAATAAAAAAAGTTTCCCTTGTCTTTTATACTCTTTTTTTTTATTATCGAAAGTTCAAAAGCATATTAATGAAGTTATTTTATTTTGCAAATTTATCAAAAAAAACTTATGTATGCTTATTGGAATTAAAAAAAGGCAAATACGCAAAAATCACAAGAATAAAAAAAAATGAATGGGCGTCAAAGTTGATCCGCCTTTTTATTTTATTTTTTGGAATTTTTTTTTTCAATAATACATAAAATTCAAGCAGCAAATAATGCATATAAAGAAAAAAGAAATAATAATCGCGCCCACATAAAAAATAAAGGCAAAGAGAGATAGTGAAAGAGAAAACAGAAAAAGACAAAAAAGAGACCAAAACAAAACAACAAAAAAAGTGTTAGAATTTTTTTACTCTTCTTTCTGCCTCACGGTCGCCACTCAGTCAATTTCCAACCGACAGATTTTCATATTTTTACAGTTCTCTGAAGTTTTTTTTGAGTAGGAGTTATTATTATAAATCAGAAAAATAAGAATTAAATAAAACTACAAAAAATTGAAGATTAAACTTCTTTTATTTATGGCTTCATTGAAGTGGAAAAATAAATTTGAATAAATTATTTAATCAAGTTTAATGTTGTCGTTGTCGTCGGAAATACATAATTTATTAAAAAGCTTGTGGAAAACGAGTTTTAAAAAAATTATGCAACAACGAAAGTGAAAAAAAAACGATTGATCCGATCCTAATCGGATTAACCACAAAAAAAAAGTTAGTTTCTCAAAAAAATTGTTAAAGCAAGTGGGTTGATAAACTTAAAAAGCAGACGAAAGAAAATGCTTTATTTTTTGATTTTTTAGAATAATTTTATAATAAAATAATTTAAATGAATTTGTTAAACCCACATTTTATCTCAAAAACTTTTAAAGTTCAATGCCCGCTAAAGCTTTATTGCAAATCCTCCCTCAAAAAAATATTTAGTTAGGTAAATTCCATTCACGCCAAAATCTACGTCAAAAAATTTTCTACGTATTGCAACGAGAATAGGAAAAAAAAAGCCAATCCTTTGTGAATTTAGTGTTCAAGAAAAATCAAAATAAAAAAAAAGCAAAAACATGATTTTTATTACGTTTTATTTTTCTTTGAAACTTTTATTTGAAGCCTTTTTCCTTTTTTGATTCTTTGACCACCACAAAAAAAAAATATAACCGTAAAAGTTTTTCTTATCATAAAACTAACTAACTAACCAACCACACAGCCACGCAGTCACATAAAAAAGCATGGAACGTGCTTTTTTTTGCTTGGGACTTTTAGCATTTCAATCATACCTTTTTTGAGAGAAAAGTTTAAATGCGTGCGTAAATGGGTGCAGTAGGCGTTGTTGTCGTCGTCGTTGTCTCAAATGAATGGGAAACTATCAAAACCAAGAAAATTTACACCGAATCTTGGAGCGAATTTAGAATTTTAATTTAAATTTCAACTTTTTTTCTAAAACAAAAAACTTTTTTTATTGAAATACTGAAAAGACATTTTCCCAAAAACGAACTCTTCTTTTTCCATTTTTTGGTAAACTTTAAAACATAAAACTAATAAAAAAAACATAACATCATTTTTCATAGTTTTCCTTTACTTTCACTTTTATTAATGTTAATCTTTGTTTTTATTATTTAAAAACAAAACCAAAAAAATCGGCTTAATAATAATGGAAAATAAAATGGAACACGGCAGACAAGTTCCTTTTTTTTTTTGATTCAAAGTTTAGAACTCATAAAATCGGTTTAAATTTTTTTTGGCCTTTGTGTTTTTATTTTAATTCTAATAATCTTTTTGTTTTTTTTTTCTTCAGCACAAATTCTATTCCATTAAAAAAAGGAAATAAAAGAAACCTTTCATTTTTGGTAATAAAAACCAGAGAGATTCACTTCCTCGATGCTGTTTGCCATCGAAGGTGGATGAAATGTTTGGGTTTAGCTCCATTTTTTATTTTTTGGCCCTAAAAGCTGCCACTCACATTTTTTTCTATTCGAACTTTTTTTGAATAAACAAAAATAAATTTTATGCGACGACTATCCTCATATTTATTTTTAGTGACAAAAAAAGGCAGAAGAAAAAAATTGCGCATAAACAAACAAAACAAAATTTGCGGATTTTTTTTCTCTTCTTTTTTTGTTGTTGCTAATAAAGTGCAGATCTAATTTTGATTGGCTTTTAAAATATTCAAATGATGATGATGCGAGTAAAAAGAGATGGAGTTAAAATAGAAATGGATAGTTTATACAGAAAATTCATATATGTATATATTTTTGGATTAAATGGTTAAAAGTGAGTGTGAAATAAAAGCTAAAGCTTTTTAAAGCTATTGAAAAAAGTGGACAGAAAAAATGTGAATTTTTGGTTAATTTATTCATCTGCTTCCAGTTGTTTGATCACACTTTTAATTATTATTAGCTTATTACAATACTAAAGATAAAGAAAAAAAATTAAGAAATGCCAAACTTTACTTTTCGACTAAAGATTTCGTAATTGGCAGCAAAAAAAAATTTATAAAATCTCCTTTCATTCGGGGCAATCTCATTCACTCATTTAATAAAAAACAATAAAACTATGCCTCTGATATTTTTTTCATAAACCCTAAAAAACCAAATAATAAAACAAGCCCAAAAAAAGTGAAGCAAATTTTTTTTGTGTCTAACAAGCCGAACCCAATATCAGTTTAACAAATTTCTATTCACCAACAACATCATTCTAAAGTCTATCATCTTTGTTTGATCATATTTGTCAAACAATCATGTTGAGTACCAACTGAACAACTCCTATTCATTATCCCAAAGTCTCTCCTCTTTTGTTTAACGACGACGACGGCTTCCGTGAAATGAAAAGCTTTTTTTTCTTCATTATTTTATATATCCAAAAAATTTTTCCATTCATTCATCAACAAAAGCTTAATCCAAAGTTAAAGAAACAAAACAAAAAATATATAATGAAAACCAAAATCATAATTTGGCAAACAACAAATTATGAACAACTAAAACTACCATTAACAATGGGAATGAAAAAGCACAACAAATAAGATCAAGCAAAATATGTCAAACATGAATAAACCTTTTACCTTTGAAGCAATAACAATAAAAAAAATGACGCCGGCTGGGTTTACAAAAAAATAAAGAACAATTTCAATAGCAAATAGAAAAAAAAAATTTTAAAGTCAACAAGTTTAATAATAAAAAATATTAAAAAACTAATCAAATTTCTTTTCCTCGCTTTATTAAATTTTATTATTATATTAAAGTTTTCAAAAAAAAATACATACACTTTTTTTCATGGTTATTTTTTTGTTATGAAAAACACAATCAATCAATCAACCAAGCAAAAAGGAAGCAAGAAAAAAAAAATCAAGCAAAACATTGAATTGAGAAAAATAAAATAATGATTAAAATGGGGGCAAGGCAGCTACAAAAAATAAGCAAAACTAAAAACATAAACCATTTATTTTCTTAATACGTCATTTAATTTTTTACAAAAGAAAAAAAAGAAGGAGAAAATAGTTTTAGTTTTCATGATTTTCTCCTTGCTTGAGAAAAAGAAAAAAAAATCAAGGAAACCAAAGATGCAAAAGCAAAAACAAAAAAAAGTTTTAAGGAAGAGAAACTTGAAAGAAAAAATGCTTGGAAAATTTCATTTTTTTGAAAATCACAAAAACATTACAAAAGTCATCCAACAATCGGTCAATTCTGTTGCTAAAGCTAAAGAAGAAAAATGTTAAGCATCAATAATTGTATTAGCGTGGCTACTCATATTTTCATTAGATGCTTGAGTATGTAAATGTCCATAAAATTAAAAACATTTAGAGTTAAAAACCAATTTCAAAAAATATTTATAAATCGAAGTATGTCTTTTGGAAAGCAATATGTATGTTGTTTGTTAATCGCTTTGTAAAATCAATCAACCTTTGATAGAATTATTAAAAAAGATGATAAAATAATCAATGAAGAAGTTGGATAATTTGCAATTGAAAAAAAAAAAACAATCAAAAATCAAGAAAGCTTCGCAAAATTTTCAAATAATGCGGACTTTTCTTGCCATCCTGCGACGATAAAAAGTTGATGGTAATTCCCAAAATGCAGCTTTCGAACTTTGAATTTTTTTAGTTCATTGCATTTTTTCTTTAACTTTGTTGAATGTTGCTGCTTCTTTACTCTTCATTTTTCATGTCCATCATTTATTTTAACAACGCGCTTTCGTTATTTTTGCTATTCCATCGTTCATTTTTCGATTTCTTAACATTTTTTGTTTGTTTCAGGTTATCAGTAATCTATATCAATTGCGCAATGACTGCTCCATCGTCTCAAAATGCTTCAATGGCTCATCATCCATCATCATGGTCAACAACATCTCGTCCTCGGATGCCACTTCTTTCTCTTCCAAATGATGATCATTTAAGACCTCAACGTCCAATACTTCAAACTCTTCCAAATGGTGATCATTCACCCATTCCACCTCCACGTCATAGATGGTCTCGTCTCGGTGATGCAAAAGAACGGTCTCCTGTTACTCAAGATGAACAACCTAAACCGCTACATTCTCTTCCAAAAGATGATCATCCAACACCTCGTCAAAAATGGGCTCGTCGTGAAGATGCAAAAGAACGTTCGACTGTTGTTGTTGCTGCTGCTAAAGAAGAACCAAAACTTGAAGTTGTAAGTTTTCTTTCTTTACATTCATCAATTCCTTTATTTTTGCTTATTTTTTAGGTTAGTCAATTGCCTGATGGACATGGCGGAAGTATCCTGACTTATCGCAAATCGGATGGAACTATCAAATCTTTGGTAACATATGATCGTGACTTCATGCTGGCGATGGCTTCGGCGATGAAAGTAGAAACTGAACTCGATGGTGAGAAATCAACGTCAATCACCACATGCATGAAGCATTTCACATGCATGTGGTATTATCTTGATCCAGCTGGTGGTGAACATGGTCCTTATGAAGCACCTCAAATGTTAATATGGCTAAAATCTGGTTTCTTTCAAGAACATTTGCGATGTCGTTGCAGTAAAGACCAACCATTTACAACTCTTGGTATGTTTATTTTTTTGCTTCTTCAATTTCATGGTTAATCATTGTTAATTTTATAGGTGAACTTATTCAAATGAATGGTCGTGATAATCCATTTGTTTATCCGAAACCTCAACCAATTGCTTCGATTCCATCTGATATTGTTAAGAACTCAAACCATCTCATTGCGCCTCCTCCTGGTTATCTTTGGCAAACTCCTGATCTTCATGAATCTCAACGTGCTTTGCTAGAAGAAAAACGTCGACTGGAACAAATGCACGAAGTACTCCGTCATGAAGAACATGAACGAATGGAACGTGAAAGAAGAGTGCATGAAATGGAGCTCGAAGTTGAAAGAAAACAAGATGAATTGCAAAAAATGGCCATGGCTAAAGAAGAAGAACTTGAAAGAAAACGTCGTCTCTTAGCTGATTATGAAATGAAAGCTCATCAAGAAGCAGAAAAACGTATGGCAGCTCAAAAAATGGAAGAAACAACTGGAACTCGTCGTATAAATGAAATGTTTGAAAAAGAGCATCAAGAATTGGAAGAAGCGAAACGCAAAGCTGAAGAATTATTCCTTGTTAAACAAAAGATAGCTGCAGAAGAAGCTCGTCGTGTTCATGAAAATGTGATGTTCGAAGCTCGTCGATTAGCCGATGAGGCAGAAAGACAACGCAATGAAAAGTTGGAACGTGAACGTAAACAACAAGAAGAACATCTTCTCATTCGTTCTCAACATATGAAACGATTGGTTAGTTCAACATTATTCGATGTTATTATTCAAATATCTTATTTTTAGACTGATCAACAAAAACGTCGTGAAGAAGAAGAGGCTGCTGCAGCAGCTCATGCTCGTCTTGCTGGTGCTAAAGCTCCTTGGGCTGCTTCATCAAGAATTCATCAAGAAAAGCCACATGTTTTAACTGCCGTCCATCCTCGTTCACTCCTTGAAATTCAACTTGAAGAAGAAAAAGCTTTGGAAGAAAAACGTCGAAAAGAACAAGAATTATTTGAATATCATAGAAAACAAGCTGTAACATTTGATCCATGGGCTGGTACTCCTGCTGCTACGGTTCCATCACCACCTGGTGTTAACAAAGCTGGATGGAATGATAATAGTGCTGCAGCTGCTTCACTTGCAAATTATGTTCGTGCTAATCCTGCTATAGATGATGCTTGGCCTGCAATACCACCTCCTGTTACGACTCCAAAGAAGAAGAAGGAACAACCAAAGATAGCTGCTGTAGCACAACCTAAGAAGAAGAAAGCTGCTGAACAACCACCACCGAAGCAAGAAGATTCACAAAGCCAATTCAAGAAATGGGTCATCAAAGGAATCAAAGATCTCAATAAATCAGTGGATGCTTCTGTTGATCCTGAAATGTTCTTTGGTTTTATTAAGAATATCATTGATCCAGTAGATGTTTGTTTCTTTTGTGCATATCTTGTTTTTCAATTACTAACTTGTTCATTTTTTAGGTTGAAGATTACTTTGTTACTTATTTTGGTGATAAAGCAGAAGTCAAAATTTTCCAAAAGAAGTTTCTTGAAAAGCGTATAGCTTTACGTTCAAATCAAAAGGAAAGTGACAAAGATGTAAAGTTTTCATTATTTTTTGGTAGTGTAGTAATAATGGATCATTGTTTTAGGATCTCTCTGCTGCTCAAGCTGCTGTTAATGTTCCAAGTCCAACCATTGCTGCTACTGATGGAAAGAAAAAGAAGAAAGGCAAGGGCCAAATTAAAACTGTTGATCTCGCTGTTCTTGGTTTCAAAGCTGGTGGAGATCCAAATCGAATCAATGTTGGTGAAATTGATCTTGAACCTCCGATTTCAATGAAGAAAAAGCATTAATTTCCTTTCCCCATTAGGCTTTTTATTGCTTTATATTTGTTCTTTTTTGCTCACTTTTAGAGCTTGTTTTGTTTTTGTTGTAATAAAGTAAATATTGTAACCATTATTATTCTTATTGATTCTTGTTTGTCGTTAAAGAGGAAAAGAGTTATTTAAGCATCGTCTAATGAAATCAGCCATTAAAGAGTAAATTGATAGAGGGATAAATCACCCATAGCGTTTTTGATATTGCCTACATTGTTTTTCATATTCTAACCTACTAAACTTGTAATTACGTTATGCCTCCAACATTAGCATCATCTAAGTACAATTATCTGTCAGATTTCAAAACTACCGCTCTCTTGTAACGATGCATTAATCTTACGGTTGTTCCTAAAAAGTTTGAATGAATCATTGCATTTGTTGTGTGTGTCTGTCTTTTTCATCTTCCTCTCTTTTTACATTTTTTCCTCGAAGCTTTGTTTATTTGATTAATTTTGTTTCCATTATCTCTTCGTTATGCTACGTAAAACTGGCATAAAACAAAGCATTCCTTATTCGATTCTCGCGATCATCCTTGCTTTATGATATAATGTTTCATGTGTTTTAACTTCTTCTTTTTTCAGAGATTGATCTCAAAATGAATCAAACATCTTCAAATTATTCATCGTTACAACAACAACAGCATCGAATTCAACTGGTTGCTAATGATGATGATCGCTCAACTTCAACTCCTCTCAAAAGAAAGCATCGTCGTTCAAATATTTGTCGTCCGCCTGATTTATCTCAACTTAATCTTGATGAACCTGGCCCCTTAACTGTAACATTACTTTTCTTTTTTGTTTACTTCTTTCACTTTCATCTTTTCTGTTTTTCAGATTGGTCAAACACCTGATGGTTATGGTGGAACGATTATGGAATATCGCATACCTGATGGAAGAATGAAGACTCGTGTAACTTATGATCGTAATTTCATGCTTGCTATGTCCTTTTCTCCGTTATCTCTTGTTCATCCAAATAATTACTTTGAACTTTATTGTGAAATGAGAGAAATCATTCCTGCTTTTCCTCAACAATGGATTCCTCCTGAATTTCTCCAAGAACCATCAACAACAACAACTCAAAGTGAATCAATCACTTCTCAAGATGATCAAAGCAGCATGTAGATGGGTTCTTGCAATGATTACAAAAATGAATAAAGATTAATCCTATTATTTTTATTGTAATAATTTTTGATTGTTTGTGTTAATACTTTTCTATGTTGTTTTGTTATAAATGATTTTTGATACACTTTTCTTTTGCTTGAATTTCTTCTTGGAGATGATTTTCGTTTGTTATACCATGGATGGAAGAGAATTGGATTTTTACTTTGCGAATGATTAACCCATTGGAAAAGAAGCTTCACCTGTTCCTTTTTCTTGCAAAAAACTTTTACAATGGATTTTTGAAATGGTTATTGTCGTTTTTGAATCTTGTATTAGCTTATTTTTAGGTAAATTTTCCAAGAAAATGCTTACAACAAGCTTATTACTTCTTTATTAAGAAATTTTGATGATTGTGATCGAAGTTGAAAAACTAACTGCTTATTTCAAAAATTATGTATGAATGAAAGTCGGAAAACACAGTTAACACAAAGCTTTATTTAACAACACATAATAAACAAAAGATTAAAACGAAACAAAGTTAAAAGGTAAAATACAAGGCTAACAAAATGAAAACATAACATCAAAAAATCAAAACATATAAAGAAAATTCACTAAAATTCCATATCTTCTTCAAATCCATCATTTCCATGTTCTTTCCTTTTGATAGTTAATTGAACTTCTTGAGATATTTTTGCTTCCTTTGATCGTTTTCCATCATGAATTTGACGAGATAATTCAAAGTATTGGTTTGGATGAGTAATCACTGAACCAAGAGCGCCTTCATCCATTTTATGTTGAAATTCAAATGTTCTTGCACAGGCTTTATCGAATTGAGACATCTTTGAAAGAACTTTGATTTTTTGAGCTTGATCCTTTGTTAATCCCATAAGTTCCAGGCGTTGAGCAAGCATTTCTGGTTCACAATGTTTGAAAGGACATCCTAAAAAAAATGAAGCATAAAGGTAAAGAACGAAAGTAAAAAATAAAGATACCATGACAATCTTGAGCTGCAGGAGGATTTGTAAGAATGATAGTTGTGCAAGGATAAGCACTTCCTTCACGCTGTGATCCTTCTTTACCATACATGTGTCGAATGTTATAAGCATATTCTTTATCAAATTTGTTGACATCCAATTTCTTTGTAAATTCCTTTCTGAAGAATTCCAGCGAACTTTCCATTGACATTCCAGCATCCTTGAGAAAAAGACCATATTGACGACGAGCAAAATGACGAAGATGATGATCTTGTCGAAGGCGGGAATGAATTTGACGCATACATGGTGGAAAAGAAGTTTTTGCAAGCTGAAAAACATGTAAATGAGAAACATTGGAAAGAATATGAGAGTGAAGAAGGAACAAAGGCAAAACGAAAAACATAAGAAAATGCATCCATTACAGCTTTTAAAGCTTGCAGTGTAATAACCAGAATATCGATATAAAGTTCAACAGTAAAACAATAAGCTTACTTCATCGACCATTTGTGGAGTTATTTCGTTAGGATTCTTTGGTTTAGTAAATCCATAATTTGCATCCATTTTTGTCATTCTTCGAAGCAAAGGTAATAGTCGATCTTCTTCATCCAGAAAGTTCAGGCTTGCAGCTTCTTTCTGAAAATTCAACGATTAATAACAGTGATGAAAAAAGTAAGTTGTAAAATAACCAAACAAGATTGCAAGTAACAAGAAAATGTAAACAAACTTACAGCCATAGCTTTAGACATAATCAATCGTAATCTTGTTGCCACCACAGCAATGAGTTCTTTAGAAGTAATGTAAATCATTCCTTTCCATAGGAAAACCTTTCGTCCACGAATCAGTTCAAAAGCTCGAGTGAATTCCACTTTCCAAAAATCAGTTTTCTCAAATGCTTCATCAGATATTTTGTTGCCATTACATAGTTGCTTTGAAAATTCTTGCTTTTCTTCAGGAGTAACACTTTCTAGTTCAAGATTATTCACTCGAAGAAAATCCATCACATTTTCTTGAGGTTCCAATGAGAATCGAGTTCGAAAGAGTTCCACTTCTTGTTGAATAAACCATTTCGTTTGTTCGGAACATTGACAAAATGCCATACGAAGAATAAAATGTGATATTCGATCTTTCCGACGAGCTGCAGCTAAATCTTTCGCAAATACAGCACCAGTTGCTAAAGGCATCATTTCTTTCATGTCCTGAAAAAGTTAAAGAACTTTAGTATGAGAATGTTACACAACTAAATAACTATCTTCTTCTTCAACCAAAACTAACCTTCTTAAAAGCTTCCATATATTCTTTTGATCCTTGACGATATTTTTCACGCAAATATTCAACTTTCTTTAATACTTTCAGCCGATTTCGTCCATATTGATCAAATTCTTGTAAAGTGATGACTTCAGTGGGAGGATCATGATATAAACTTAGGTTTGATTGAGGTGAATCGTATCTTCCAGTCTGAAACATAATAAGAAGCATTAATAAACATGGCTTGTAACAAACAAAAAAGGTGGAAACTTACGTATGCAATAACTTTACCATCATCTTTTCTTTTTAATTCATAATTTGTTGAAATGAAAGCCATATTTGAAAGTTGTAGTGCTTTGATTTGAAGAGTTGCAGCAGCAACAAAAAAAGTGTAAAGTTGAAAAATGTGGGAAAGAAGAGAGAAATTTTTGAACGAAGTTGTTGGCGCACTTTTTTTCTCCGATGAAAAATGCGTTGCAAGATGCAGTTGCAATTGAGCATTAAATTATTGTATCGTGTAAAGCACCAATATTCATTGTTTCACTTTTTTTGTTGTTTCTCATTTTTGCTTCTTCTTTTTTTGTTTCATTGATGAAAAAGATTCTCTTTCCTTTTTTGATCTTTTGCTTTTTTTTCTTCGTTCACGTGTAACATATTTCTAAAAATTTAGTCGCTTTTACGCGCCGCTTTTCACTATGTTTTCTTATTTCCTTTATCGTTTCTATTTTTAGTTATTCAAGATGAGCACCACAAATAAGAAAGTCATCAAATCAGCTCGTAAGAACATGGTACCTACTTCTGCTCCTGATGAAGAAACTTTCGACTTCCCTGCACTACCTTATGTATGTCAAAAGCGTTTGGCTGAAATCTTGGATCCTGAAACTTTGAAGACTTTCTCCAACATCAATACAACAACCAAGAATCTCGCAAAACGCTGTCATATTGTTAAACGTGCTGAAGTCATAATCAATGAGGAACTCTCAGAATGCACGTATAATCTTTCATGCTTTTGTAATGAAACTGAATTTTGCCGTGGAGTCCATGAAGCTGATCTCTCATCCTTGAAAAAGAAAATTGATGTTCATGGCACGATTCTTATCGATAATTACAGAAATGAAAATGTTAAAATTAATTTTCTTCAAAGTTTACCGTTTACCTTTAATTCAAATGAAGGACTTATTCTCGATGTTCACTGTATCAAGCTTGATGATTTAAAGATGATTATGTCTCCTGATTTGAAATACTTTGTATTTGGCGGTGGTATTGAAACTCAATGCTCTATGAAAGAATTTTTAGACTTTATTAAATCTGTGACTCTACTTGTTGATTTACAGTAAGTTACTTTTACATATTTGCTTTATCTTTAATTGTTATTTTTTAGGTTCACTTTAATCCATCCATTATGTTCTTTATCTTTCAATACCGATGATCTAGCTTCAGAAGGTGCTGAGCTTCTATCTCAAAAAGTTATAACCGGAGTCAAGTTAATATTATTTCCACAACTTTTTTAAAATCTCCTGATGTCTTTCTTATTGATTAACATTTTTGTTAACTTTTTTTGTTTGTGACGTTGTTTCAATAATATTGTTTTTGTTTTTATTTGAATTCATTCATTTTTCTTACTATTCTATCGTCCTTCAAATTACCTTTATCTTTTTTTCTATCGTACTTTTTTGAGATACCTTTAGTTCGCCTCTTTTCTATCGGTCTTCAATGTCTTCACAAACTAACTGTAATTTTTATGTAAAACTTAGATGCAAAATGATGCAAAAGTGTCTTAGAATGGATATTTTGTTGCTTCTTCGCCATACAAGAACGTGAGACAATTTCTTTTAATGACATTCTTCTTCAGGTTTTCTTTCAATTTTGTCCAGTTTAATAAGATCATCAATTCTTAAGATGGTAATAGCAGCTTCAGTTGCAAATTTTAGAGGAATTCATGGGGGTGATGCTACTGGTTATTTGATGTTAGACATGCATATCTTTGATTTGTTTATTGACATTTTTGGATGCCTTTTTTATCGAACCTATGGTTTAAAGGCAGAACTTCTGAAATAATAACTTGAATTTTTCTGTTTGCTCATTTTGTCTTTACTGCTTTGGCTTCATTCTTTATGATTTCGCGAGTGCTTTATTTATTTGGAATTCGCTTTGGTCCAACAAGGTTTACATAGTTGAAACTTGTTGAATATGGATGGATACATAAATTTTTTTATTTGCTTGGTTAGCTTTAAATCATCAGTGAAAAGAGAAAAGATAATGAAAAAGCATTCTTTTATTGATTAATTAAAAAAGTGAATGATTATTTTATTTTTATTGATAAAAACAAAAATTTAGATGAAGCCTTTCCTTTTTAATTGTGTCGTGTGATTTCAATGCTGTAATATTATTTTCATCTATCAAAAAAAATCTTAAAAGCGATGATGAGAAAAATAAATGGAACAAAGAAAAATCATAACTATTACAAGGCTAAAAGCCTAAAAAAGGTGGAAGTTGAGTCTTGAGTCAATAAAAGCATGGAAATCATGAAAAGTTTGAGTCAATAAAAGAATGGAAATCTCAAAGATTCAAGCCGACTCAACTTCGCGCCCCAAAAAAAATTTTTAGATAAAAAAGAGTAGATTGGTTTAATGTGATTTTTTTTTCTTTACATCGTGGAAATGTTTGTTCACAAGCTTCGTGTTAATAAAACAGTGAAATAAAGTTGTTTATATTCAATAACGAGAGGTAATGAATAAATCTTTTGAACATATTTGTAAACTTTATTTATTATACGTTAAAAAAAATCAAAAAGATTTCAGATGACGAAAAAAATGGAGCTTCAAGTAGCGACAAAAAGTTAAACAAATACAAAAAAAACATTTTTTGATGTTGAAATATGTTTTTGGATGCTATTTATTTTAAATTGATTTAAAAAAGTTAAAAGTAAAATAAAAAACTTTAATTAATAAACGCTATCAAAGCATTAAAGCAAAGTTAGTATCGTCAGAAAAATTTAAAAAAGGAAGAAAAAGAGAAATTAACAGATCAATTAATGCGAAATTAGGAACTAAGTATGAAGAAAAAATTTCGGCTATATTTTATTTAAAACAATAGTAAATGTAAAAATTTATAGCAAAAATAAAATGAGGTGGTGCAAAATTTTTTTTGGGGCGCGAAGTTGAGTCGGCTTGAATCTTTGAGATTTCCATTCTTTTATTGACTCAAACTTTTCATGATTTCCATGCTTTTATTGACTCAAGACTCAACTTCCACCTTTTTTAGGCTTTTAGCCTTGTAATAGTTATGATTTCCATTCTTTTATTGAGCTCGAAGAGATTTATAGATGTAATTTGAAAATTTAAAAATCAAATAAATAAAAGAAGGTGTTTTACTAGTGTATTAGTATTTATTTTAAAAAGATAAATGGAGAAACAATAAACTCTCGATAAAATAATACTTCGCAAAAAGTACCTGACGGTACTATCTGGCCAAATGGAGAAGTTGGAAGTAAAAAATTGTAGCATGGGAAAAATCTTGAATTTATATAAAAAGTTTTAATGCAAAGCATTTTTATTAATAACTCCAGCTTAATTAAAATTTCTAACTTAATTTTACAGTGACCAAAGAGTGTGTAGTTAAAAAGATTCACTTTTACCTTGGTATTTTGCGTTTGCAACGGACTCAATTCAAATTTTAATAGTCCTAATCTTTATTTCTTTAAAGGCACATGAACGAATTTCCCTTCTTTAATGAAAAAAAAATGCATGGGAAATAACGGGGATGTTTTACTTTTAACTTTTACTGTAAAAATAATTCCTTTAAAAACCTAAAACTTACTACTAAATATCGGAAAATAAAGCTCGGAAAAAGCGAAAAACGTTCTTCCGCCCTTCGGGCGAAAGAAACTTTTTCTACTTTTTCTCCTCGCATATATGTAGAGAGAAGAAGTTTGAGTCAATCACCGTTTTTCTAAAAGTTCTATAGTTTTAGTTAAATTTGCTATGGAATAGCCCTTTCAAATACTAATCCAATCACATTAGAAAAACATAGTTTACTACGTGTCACAAATTTTTACTTTAAACTTTTTTGTTTTGTTACTTTTAATTTAACTCCTCGTGATTCATTCAAAAATATAAGACGCCGATATTTAAAAAGTTTTAGGACAGTGCTAAATTTCGCACTTTTTTGAAAAAGTGTCTCTTTTGCCAAAAAAATCAATTGAAAAAAATGGCAAAAGAGACACTTTTTCAAAAAAGTGAGAAATTTAGCACAGTCCTAAAACTTTTTAAATATCGGCGTCTTATATGTTTGGATATTTGTAATGTTCGAAAAATATAATCTGCCGCCGAATTCGATTAAATTTTATTTTTTCCCTCTTCTAAAGATTAAGAAAATCATTTTAATGCATCAATTAAAAAATTTTAATCTGAACAAAATGTTATGTTCTTTGAACCTTGAATTAATAACAATTCATGACAATCCATAATTTATACTTTTCTTTGTTTTATGGATAAAAGCATTAACGTTTAGGTGCAAAAAAACAGCCTTCAAATAAGTTTAATATGATTAAAAATTACTTCTTATTTTAGAAAAGCAGCGCTAAATTAGCTTCAAAAAACAATTCTCAGAAAATAATATCAGGATTTTTAATAAAGGAGAAGTTGTGAAAATTTGGGAAAATATGGGGACTTGCTTAATATAAAGAAATTGGAAAATCAGTTTTTAGATAAAGAATTGTGACCTCAAAAAAACTCCTAAATTTATTTCAAAGATCTAGAAATAACAAATATTTGTCGTTTCAAATGCAAAGAAACATATACCAATATTTTTAAAATTTCTAGTTTACATCCTACAATGTTTATTAATAATTATTATTACATTAACAAAAGGGTTTACTATAAATAAACTTTATCCGACCAAAAAAATATTTAATATCATCGATCTTCATCCATTTGCAAAAACATTAATTCAAAATATGCGGTTTCTCTTTCCTCTTTCGATTGAGGCATTTTTTCGCGCTAAGATTTGTGACATACAAACAAACAAACAACAAATAATCCGCCTTTGATTTTGCTCTTTGATTGAGACATTTTCGTTCTAAGAATTGTAACGGAACGACAAACAAACAGACATTTTTTTTTGGACACATTTTTAGTCAAAACTCTCGATCTATAAAGTTTTTTTTTTTGATTTCTTTACAGATATAATATATAGATGGGCACTCATAAGTATACCAAATTTCAGCCATAGTTAATAAACATAAACACATGATTAAGCTAGTTGAAAAAAAAAGAGATCTTGCGCTCCGTCAGTCCCAACTCAACTTGGGCCAGCTTTTCGCATGCAGCACAATCGCTTCGCGATCGTGCTGCATGCTCTGGCTGGCCCCAAAAAATTCGCCTGATTCAAAGTCAATGCTTTGAAGATGATAAGCGAGTATTATATTTTTTGGGTTGCGTTGTTATTGAAAAAAAAGACTCAGCTCTCTTATCACACGGAATCAAAAATAAGCCGACAACACAAACACAAAAAAAAATTATTTTCATGTTTAAAAGAAATTTTATAAAGTACAAGCTTTTACAATTTATGGTGACATTCCACGATGGATGGATGGATAAATTACTATAGGCATCATTCTTTTATGTATATGAATATAAAAAATAAATACCACATCGAAAGATAATTTATGTAAATAAACTAAGTACCAATTTTGTACGCTCGAAACTTTTACACATCCGCGTAATTTGAACTCTCATTTCAACAAAAAGAATCGCTTAAATTTGGTGATGAAAAAGAGAGCACGAAAATTATTTGATTACTTTGGTCAACTAAAATTTATCTTTTATTTTCAATAAAAGAGGCATTTTGCGTTTTTTGGATTTTAAAGCAATAAAAAATTTTTTTCTCTTTTTTTGGATATGGAACTAACTCTTGCATATAGATTACCCGTTGCCAAGAAATTATCACAAGTTCTTGATAATTTCTAAGTAAAACTACCAAAGAATTATTTATTACCTTTTTTGTGTCTAAATTTACTTCATTTTTAGGGTTTGTTGGATCTAATTCTTCCATTATTTGTTTATGAAAAAAATTTTGATGCCTTTTTCCTTGCTTTTTTTGGAAACCATGTGTTTGCTTTAAAATTAATTTTTCGTAGCTTCACTTTTTTTTGTATCAAAAATCTTTATTTTTGTATTTTATTTTTGCAAGTTGTTTGACATTTTCTCAAAATGCTTTTCACGAGTTAAAAAAAAATAAGATAGAAAAAGAAAAGGATTGGTGATAAGCTAGTCATTCGAATTGTTTTCAAGCTTTTATTTTTTACAACTTTATTATTGAGAAATCACAAGAAGAAGAAGAAAAAGTTGTTTACATCAAAAAATTTTTCTCGCTGCTTTTGATAAACCTTATCTTTTCTTTTTCTTCTTTGACGTTATTGATTCTCATTTGATGACTACAATAATTTTTTGGAAAACAACAAATAAAATCTTAGTAAAAATTTGTGCAATAAACTCATGCAATTTTAAACGTTTCACAATGAACCAAAACAAAATTTAAATGGAAGTAATAACTCAAAATAAAATTGGCAGCTGCAGATTGTGAACATTACATTCGGAGGAGTACCAAAAATTATCAATAAAAAAAAGTTGCGTAAATAAGCCTGAAAATAGGAAGCTGGTCGACTATTGTAATAAAACTGTTGTAAACCAATTCGAAAATAAACTTTTCTGACATTCATCAACGAAACAAAATTAGCATAATTTTTCTTAAATTTTTAAATGTCTGTACCAAATTTCATTGTACATATCACTGTGGTATGTTTTTTTTATTTGATAGCTAAAATCAAAAGCAACGATGCTATAAAGCAAAAAGATGATGGGAACTTCAAAGCTTTTTCATATTTTTTTTTTGCCTGATTGGAAATATTTTTTGATTTATATTTTTCTTGTTTTTTTTTTTACTTTTTTTAAACTTAATAAGAGCCACAAACATATTTAATTTTAAAGGAAAAATTAAATTAATTTTTTTTTATCACTTTATCATTTTTTCCCATTCATCGATCAATTTTGAGGACTTTGAATCATTAATTTCTCTCTCTCTTTCTTTCCTTTTTTTGGCTTTATTGCAATTCTTTGCTTTTTTGATGATAAGGAGAGAAAAAACTTTGTTCGAGAAAAACAGAAATTCTATCACACTTCAAATTTTCTTTTACACCAAAATAAAATTTTACCAAGGCTTCTTTGCCATTTTATTACAGCCATAATAAAGTAATAATAAAAAAAGGATTATTATGTATGATAAGAAAAATAAAATAAAAACCATTATACTATTGAAATATTGCGAAAGATTCTTCGTTAATAAAATAATTAGAGGTTCACGACCGCACCTTTAATTCTTTCTTTTTTTCTTTTTCTTTTATCTAAGCTTTTTTATTTTTTGATTTTAACAAAGTAAATGAAAACGAAAAAAAAGTGAAAGAAAGGGAAAACAATTAATTGGCAATTCTCATTAAAATGAAAATTGATTGCAAATTTTTTTTTGAGGACGAGACGAACCTTAATTAAAATATAAAGAGATTAATTATGAGATGACTCATTTTTTGTTGATGTATGGTATATTCTTGGATCACCACACTACATTCAAAGTTTAAAAAATCGCAATTTCGGCCATAAAGGATTTATCCTTCATTTCCATGAATAAAAGTAGCAAAGGAACCAATGATAAATTTTTATAATAACCAATCTCAAAGTAAAAATAAGCTGAATTTGTTTTGAGAAACATAAAAGAAAAATTAGAATCAATCAACAACAAAAAACCTTTACATAATATGAATGTCAAAATTCCACGAATATAATTTCTAATGTTTTTTTTTCTTTTTCTTCAATTTGGGTACTTTCAAAGTCTCAATTAACATTGAGCAAAATAAAAATGAGATGATTTAGACCTAATCATTTTATTTCCACTCGAAAAGAATAAAAACCATAATTCCTTTGTAATGGCTTTGTAGCCTCGTTTTTTACTTTTTTCTTGCCTTAACTTTTTTGTTTTTGTTCATATAAAAAAATTACTGGACAAAAATTATTACGCGATAGAAAAAAAAGAGAACAACAAAAACTTAACTTTTTTTGTGTTTGATTTTTTCTTTTCTCTTTTTTGTGTGTGGTTGGCTCTGTTCTTTGTTACTGCTGATTATTTCATCACAAATATATTTCGTTAGTTAATTGTCTTTTGACCCATCAAATATTTTTACTTTACTTTAACCAACAAAAATAATATCTAAAACTAAGGCTACAAGAAAAAAGGTGAACCTATTTTTTCTTCTTCTGTATTTTGCAGCCATTCAAAAAAAAAAACAAAACACATAACAAAGAAAGAAATGAGTCAGCTAATGTTCTATTTTTGTGGGTGATTTTTTTTCTACCGGAAATTAATTTTACTGATAATAGCGGTTGGTTGTTGTTGGTTGTTTGCTTTCTTGCTACATTTAGCTCTCTCTTCTTCTTCCATTACCTCATATTAAAAACCATAAACGAAAAACATAGCGTTGGTACGCGTATAAAACGTCTTATCAGTTTTTTTTTTTGCGAACTGACGACGACTCAAGTAAAAAAAGTAATAATAAGAGAAAGAAAAGAAGAACGTCAAACGTTAGATCCTGGAAAACAAAAAAAAAGTGGGAAGGTGGAGCGAACTTTAAAAAGACGAATATAAAAGTAACCGCTTTTTACCTCAAATTTCATTCTGCTTTCATTTTTCTTTTAATACTTTTTTTATCGCGATTCAAGTTTCTTCTTCTTGTAATTATGGACTTTGAAAATGAACCCGACTTTCGCATGCTTCTTAATGGACCTGAAACTTTTGATGAAAATCAATTTCTTGAAAATATTGTTGATTTACAACTTGAATATGGACTTGGCATAGATTGTATTAAACCAACCATTTCTTTAAACAACTCAAATGTGGATTCACCAAATTGGAATAATGGATCGGTTGCTACTTCACCAGCTTCCACTTCTGCTGCATCTTCTCCATCTGCATCATCATCAATGGGTTGTGCTTCTCCAGGAAGCAGTAATGATGATAGCCATGGACATTTTGAATTTTCAAACCACTATAGTAATCCTCCATCAAATTCATCGACAGCTTCTTCCGCCTCTTCAAATTTTTCTGTTGTTAAAGCTCAAGCTTCTACCCGTCCCAAACGAGCTGCAACCCGCAAAAATAAACAACAACCTCCAGCATCGTCTGCTCGAGGCCGTGGCCGCCCAACTAAATCCGATAATGAAGGTGATCCAACAACCCAGCGAAAACGCATTTATGCCCGAAATTATCGTCAAAAGGTAAGATTCTATAAAAAAATTTTATTGAACTCATTTAACCCAAATATTTTTTTTTTCAGCATCAAAATGCCACCGATGAACTCTTCAATTTTGCAGCTGATCTTTATAAATTTTCCATCACTCAAGGCATAGATGTCTCACAAAAATTTCCACAACATAAAAAAATTATTTCTAAAATTAATAAAACTTTAAAATATTAATAATTTTTTTTGTTGTATAGTTTAAAACCTCACATATTTATTTTTTTTTGTTGCCATATTACTCTGAAAAACCTCATTTATCCCCACCTCTAGCCATCCATGTACATTGAACTCATTTATTTATTTATCCATCACTAATCTATTTATTTTTTTTTGTATAAAATTTTTTGTTTGTCTGTTATGGTTTTCAATCTTCTCCAAGCTGTCAAAGAAGGCTAAATCAACGTAGCAAAAATAAAGTTGATTTTAGCCTTCTTTGAAAGCTTAATCCTATTGATTGACTTTTTTTATTCTTGTATTTATTTGTTGTCCAAAAAAAATATTTGTTATTTTTGATTTAATAAAAGTATTGTAATAAAGATGTAAATAAATAAATTAATTATGTGAACATTTTTGCTAGACTCTTCACTTTTATTTTTGACTACAAAGCCGCCTCCGTCATTCTTCTTAATTACCCTACAAGTTTTTTTTTCTTTCTTTCGGTCAGTCACTCACTCTGCCAATGTAAGAGAAAATCGAACCAACCTTTGGACCATCACCAAAGATCAAACATCTTACATCATTGATCGCGAGAAAAAAAAAGGATGCACCGCTCAGTTCAATGTCTATTTAAACTAACAAAATAAAAGAAAGACAGCAGAACAGAACAGCAATCGTTTTTCTTTGTGTTATATTTTTATTTTTTTGCTCTGCTCTGTGATTGAAAAAAAAATGTTAAAGAAAATTATTTTAAATTCAAATAATAATAATCGATTATTATTTGTAAGAAATAAATTTACTATTGGAGCTTCATTAGCTTCTTCATCAAGATCTGATTCGTCCGATGATGTTCCTCCTCCACCTTTGACTCAATTAAGCGAAGATGAAATAGCTTTTAAAGAAACAGGTACATATGTTTGATTTTTTTCCTTTGGCCTTTTACTTTTTTGTTTTCATTGATTGATTTCTTGTTTTTGACCACTCATAAACCTTGTTATTTTTTCTTGCTAAAATCAAAGCTTTTTGACGGGTGCTAAAAATATTTTTTCTGGAGTTTTAAATATCGAAAAAATTGTGTAATAAATTTTTAAGTTAAAAAAAGTTCATTTATTTTGATTTTTTTTCTAAGTTTCGTTTTTTATTTTAAAAAATTGTGTTAATTTCCAAAATCAACCAAGAAATTTGAAGCAACAAAAACTTTCTTTTATCGATCAAAATGTAAATTTTCAAACTTTTTTTTATAGTAAAGAAATTTTCACATGATGTCGTTAAACCTTTGGTTCGAAAAATGGATGAAGAATCAAAATTGGATAAATCTGTCATTGATGGATGCTTTGATAATGGGATGAGTTTCCTCAACCTTTCTTTTTCTAAAACTTATCAAATCAAAATTTTTGTATTATTTTTATTTATAGTTTATGGGCCTTGAAACTCCAAGTAAATATGGTGGACCAGAAGCTTCATTTTTTAATACAGTTTTGGTTGTAGAAGAACTTGCTCGAGTTGATGCATCAGTTTCATTATTTTGTGATCTTCAAAATACTCTTATTACTCCAATGCTTATGTTACTTGGAAGTGAAGAACAAAAGCAAAAATATTTGCCTCATGTCCATAAAGATTGGGTAAGTAACTCTCATATTCGCCAAACATATCTAAAATGTTATTACCCGAGTTTCACGTCGAAACTTTAAAAATTTCTAAAATAGCTGATTGATTTAAAATTTGTATTTAGAAACCAAAAAAAATTTTAGATTGGTTCATTTTGCCTTTCTGAAGCTAGTAGTGGCTCGGATGCATTCGCACTTAAAACCACCGCCAAACCTGATGGAAATGATTTCATTATAAATGGAACAAAGCTATGGATTTCCAGTGCAGCATATGCAAAATTTTTCTTTGTTATGGCTAATGCGGATCCATCCAAAGGATATCGAGGAATTACATGTTTCTTGGTGGATCGAGATACACCCGGAATTTCAGTTTCTAAAACTGAAGATAAACTTGGAATTCGTGCATCCTCAACTTGTCCAGTAAATTTTGATAATGTTCGAATTCATAAAAATTCAATTATGGGCGAATATGGTAAAGCATATAAATATGCAATAGAAAATTTAAATGCAGGTCGAATTGGAATTGGTGCTCAAATGTTGGGCATCGCTCAAGGATGTTTGGATAATACAGTGCCATATTTACAAGAAAGAAAACAATTTGGTTCAAGAATTATTGATTTTCAGGTAAGAAGCAAAAAAGGAGAGGGATAAAAATCGAAAAAGTTTATAGAAATAAATAATTTAATTAAATCCTACAAAGCTCCAAATTTGCTAGTATTTAGTAACAAAAATCTCGATGGATATTTAAATTTAAATCTTTGGGGTTTCTGAAAAAATTCACAAATAAAAAAAATGCATTCGCGCATTTTTTTTTCTCGAGATAAGGATGCAAGGAAATGATAAAATTTTAAATTTTTTCTGGAGACTTTTTGAATTCAGGATTTTTGGAATATTTTTTTTTATTTTCCAGGCCGTTCAACATCAAATAAGCACAATGGCAACAGAAATAGAAGCCGCGAGACTATTGGTTTACAACGCAGCTCGATTAAAAGAAAGCAATTTGCCATTCATTAAAGAAGCAGCCATGTGTAAATGGTATGCATCTGAAATAGCATCAAAAGTTACAAGTAAATGTGTGGAACTTATGGGTGGAGTTGGATTTACTAAAGAATTCCCAATCGAAAAGTTTTATCGTGATTGTGCAGTTGGAAAAATTTATGAAGGCACATCCAATATTCAACTAAATACTATCGCTAAATTTGTTGATGCTGAATATCTAAAATAATTTTTTTTACATTAAAGCTATTAGTTTTTGTGAATTGTAAATTTAAAATAAAAATATTTTAAAAAATATGAAAATGCTGAAAAAGAAAATGCGAGAAAGTTAGAAGAATGACAGCTTTTTTATTTACGACTCTTTTACACGACAGAAATTTCATATTTATTGGATGATAAAATTGTGAACTTAGTCATTTCTTTCCTATTGCGTTAATAACATGTAACACAAAAATTTCAGCTATAAATAGGCAGAAGATTTTCTTGTCCTTTATCAATAAATGACTTTGAAAGGATTTTTTGTTTATCAAATCCATGTAAATTTTTAAAAGTGAATATTTTTTTATTTAATCTTTGCTCGTAAAAAAATTATTAGGCTTTAATCCTATGCTTTTTTATTATTCAAAACTTTTTTGAAAGTAACGAAATTTTAGTTGAATGATTTTTTTTCAAATCTTTTTTCCGTCTCAAAACGAATGAATGATTCTTGCTTCTTGGAATAAACTGTAGTTTCAAAGCTTCATCATTTTTTTGTTCTCGAAAAAATATTTTTTTCTGCTATAAACAAAAACAATCCTACCTTTATTCCTTTTTTTGTAAATATTTTCCATGCAAGTTTTTATTGACAAATTTGTATTATTCCTTCCTCGAAGTGCCATTCTCAATTCGCACCTAATATAATTTTATTCCTTTAACTGACCTTTTGTTTATTTTTCGTAATTCACACCTTTTTTTCTTTTCTAGATTATTCTTTCGTGACCTTTTCGCGGTGACCTGGAGTATCATAATAATCTCAAGAGCTTTTTAGGAATCGTATATAAGCAACTACAAATCTTCATTTCAATCAGTTCTGGTCTCGATTTCGATTACTGATCACTCGTTTGCTTTTCTTCTTCGCTGCTCTTTCATCACTATTATTTGCTGCTTATTACTCGCTTGCTTCTAAATTTCAAAAATGGCTGCTTCAATCATCAAACTCGAATATTATCAAGTTGAATCAAAAATGGTTGTAAGTTTATTTGAAAAGAATATTGAAGAAGCTCAACTCAAAATTGATTGTGAATCAAAGCGTCTCAAAGTTGCATTTGGTGAAAAAGTTCTTCTCAATACTTCTCTTTTCAAAGATGTAATTCCTGAAGAAATGACTTATGCTATTCGTCCAAAGAAGATCGAAATTTCACTCAAAAAGAAAGAACCTTCAAATTGGCCAACCTTGGAAGATAAACATCAAGATGAAATGGATGCAAAGAAAAAGGTTCCAAGTGATCGATGGGCTAAATTGATTCAAGAAGATGAAGCTGAAGATTTTGAAGCTAAAGATGTTGATGGAGTTCTTAAGAAGATGTTTGCCAATTGTGATGAAGATGCAAAGAAAGCTATGATGAAATCATTCTCAGAAAGTAATGGAAAGGTTCTTAGCATGAATTGGGATGAATGCAAAACCAAGAAAGTTGAATACAAATCCAAAGATGGCAAAGACGACGAAGACGATGATTGAATGAATGAATTTTGTTGTGTATCTGTTTCTTTGTGATATGGTTTTATGTTTAGTCTTTTTTTTGCTTTTTGTTGTTTCGCTTTGAAAACTTTTATTTTTGTATCTCTGTTTTTTGTATCTTTCTTTTTTGTATTAGTTTTGTGAATAAAGTTTAGAAAATTAAAGAGTTGTTTGTTGTATGGGAAAAGGTTTTTCTGTTTTTGGTTGTCACCATGATTGTCTTGTTAGAGAAAGAAAAAATGAGATAAATGTAAACTGTTTATCAGGTTCTTCATGCAATTGTAGCGTAATTCTGTCATTGAGAACTCTTCAAATGCTTATTATAGTTACAAGTATTGGCGAAACTTAGATGACATGATTATTAACAAGTATGTGATGAGAGTAACATTTTCGTCTTTCCTATTCAATATTCAAATCGATCACTTATTTTTATTCTTTACTCCAAATGTTGTTGCATTCCATTCTAAAAACTAACTTCCATCATCAAAATAAACTCCTTTCAAACTAACTGTAGTTAATTGTCCCCATGAAGTAGGCAAAAAATTTTTCTTGATATGGATCTGTTGGATATGTTCCAGTTGGAGTTCGATCTCCATGTCTAAATAATGATTGAACCAACAAGAACAGTTTATTTCCAGCAACTATCGAAGAATTAGAAGTAAATATAAAACCCAAACTTTGGAACACATTTATTCTTTTTTGTCTTAAACAAAAATAAAATACAATGAAAAAAGTGTGTGAGGTTTAAAAGTTGCCTGCCTCTAATGATGTGATTCTCATTTTTTTTTATCGGTAACAACACAATTTTTAGCGTCATAGCTTTATTGCTATCATTTTTTTTTCTCTTTTTACGTAATCAAGCATACCCATTAATATTACCATTGTATTGACAAAGGTATGAGTATGATGAAGCTTAATGTCTAATAACTTCGCTTTTTCATACATTAATGTAGTTTTGATGATGATGCTGATAGCACAAATAATGTGGAAGCAAACAAACTTCGTTTTTTGTTTAGATTTTTGAAAAACTTTTACGTCATTCATAAAATTGAAAAATATGATTCTGCATTTTTTTAGTTCAGGAATTTTGGAAATTATAAATCAGGAAAAGAAAAGTTTGTAAAATAAACAACTTTACGTGAGTGTAAAAAAACATCCATAAATAAAATTTTTATGCAACAAAAATTTATTTCATTCAAAAAATTAAAATCTCTTTTTTGTTTTGCATATTTATTTATTTTTGTAGTCAGTGATTATTTATGACTCTTCAATGAGTACCCATAAATTATGTATGTTGGTAAGTACTTACTGGCACACATTGTCACTTTGTTCAGATAATTTTTGATCACATTTTTTGAGATCTCCATTGTGTTGGTTAAATACGCTTTGTAAGCAATCAAAATTATTAACCAAATCTAAAAAGAAATGTAAATTATCACTCATTGAAGTTAGTCGACCACATTTTTTAATCCTCTTCGTTTTTTTTTTTGTGTGGATATTTTGACACTTACCATTCCATCCTTGAGTATATTTCCAATCTTCAATTGGTCTTTGAAATGCCCATGGACTTGTATATGATTCATTATAAATGCCTAAAGCAAAATCCAACCATTCTAAATCCAAGCAATCATAAAAATTTTGATAGCATTCAATTCGATTTTGAATCCATTGTTTAATCATTTCTTCACCTTTTATACCATTTCGATTAACGAAATTTTGAATTGTTGAAATATAAACATCATAATTTGGGATGAATTGGAATCCAAATTTTTGAAAATATCCTAAATAACATTGTTTTACATGATTTCCATCAGATTGCGGACAATTTGGAGCCCATTTTGCTGTGGTTGTTGAAGTAGCAAATAACAAAAAAATTAAAATAATGAAGATATTATTGTCCATCGATGGAAGAGAAAGAAGCCTAATACAGAAGCATAAATATTGGCGGCATAATTTTTTTGTTTTGTTTATATATCAAAAATTATTTGATGATTATTCGAGATCCACCCAATTTCGGTGGTATTATTATTGTATGATATCATAGTTCCTGTAAATAACTTTACTGTACCTTGCTGGGAAACTTCCATATGTTGCTGCTTTAATTCGATCCTTTTATTGTTTTTATTTTATCAAAAAAGGCACACGCCTAAAAATGATAAAAATAACAGAATATTTTTTTTAGATGATTATTTTTAAAAGAAAAAAAAGAGTCAATGCTTTAATTTTTTATGCAAACTTTGTGGTATGATAGTATTACTTTTTGTAGCTATCAAGTAAGTAAGTGTAAGAGCATGTTTTCAAGAAAGATTAACTGCTTGGTGATTATCATCTGGGATTTCAACACCTGAAGAAAAAAAAGAAGACGTTCAACAGCCTTACATACATATAAAACGAACAATTAAAAAGAGTGATGAACAAAACAAAAATTGGAAAACATGGTACTCGTATATCTTTGTTTGGTTATTATCTTTCATTCAAATTTTTTATGCTTCTTTAATTTGCTTTTATTAATGAAGCTTATTTATTATGCTTCTAAGGAAGGCTACGTGTATTTATATTTCATCATTTTCAAATGCTTATAAACAAATTTATTTATGCTTTTTGACAAGCTTTTTCAATATCATTTTTTGGAATGAAAGGTTGACTTCGGTTTTTGAATGTTTCCAATAAACAAGAATCATTGCTTCCACAACCTTTAATAAATTTAGTTATTGGTTGAGGCATGGATGAAACATTTCGAATATATCTCACCTAAAAATTTTTTTAGTTAATAAAAGTTTAAATTTGGGTTTGCCTAATAACTAACTTTTATGTATGCTTCATTTTTATCATTTTTCCATAATTCCATTAATACTACTGCCGCATATTCGGGAGTTGTGTAATCAAGGATTTCTTGTTTAGCTTGCAAAGCTCTAAGAAAAGCGTTTATGGTTGTGTCATGCTGAAACATAACTTTGCATATCCAAATAAATTTTTCCATTGATCAAAAACTAACCGCTGAATACATAAAAAACTTTGTTTTTGTTCGATTTGCTAATACCAAATCCATATTTCCTATCATAGTTTTAAGCAATAATCCGCCTTTTAACATAATTAATTCAGTATTTTCTGTTTCGCCAAATCCGGCATTACCATAAAGATAATCATCACCCATTAATTTTCCATTCATATATTGTTCCCAAAGGTTATCCGTAATCCAAGAAGGTAAAGTTAAATTATAAAATTTTTCTATTTTTGTTGAAGCAAAAAATTTACTCGTTGATTTATAACTTGAAAAATCATTTGTTTGTGTGCCAGTATTTTTTGCGATGGTTTGTAATAATGGCTAAAAACAATTATCAAATTTTAAGAGTTTTAAAATCGAAAAATTCTTACCGCTTGAGATTGCATAAATGAAACAAAAGCTGGTTTCTCAACTAATTCCTGCTGGATTTGAGTCATTCGTGGACATAATGGGCTGCTATTTAACAACTAAAATTCACTCGTCGTTTTGTTAATATTTTTTAAAATGCTAAAAATGATAATTTACATGATCAGTTTCTTCTTCGACTGTATGAACGGGAACGGGAGTCCAATGAGTTGGCCATAATCCATTTGAATTTGGATATGTATTAATGGAATCAGAATAAAACCCAGCTAAATGTGCATATGCTGACATTAAAGTTCGATTAACATCGGTGGATCTTACATAAATCTAAAAAATCTCCATAATTTTTAAATCAAAGGTAAATTTATAAAAGTAAGTTTTTTCAAAAAACTTACATTAAAATCTTTATATTCGGGTGAGAAAAAAGAATATTCAAACACATATCGATCTCTTATTTTTATTCCTTGCTCCAAATGTTGTTGCATTCCTATCTAAAAACTAACTTTCATTATCAAAATAAATACTTTTTCTCTCTTTGAAACTCACGGTAGTTAATTGTCCCCATGAAGTAGGCCAAAAATTTTCCTGATATGGATCTGTTGGATATGTTCCAGTTGGAGTTCGATCTCCATGTCTAAATAATGATTGAACCAATAACAGCTGATCCTCCTCTCCAGTAACTATCGAAAAAATTAGAAGCAAAAGAGACAAGAATAAAAGCATTTCTTTTTTTTTTTTGAAAGCACAATTAAAATCTAACAAAAAAAAAATCAAATGTCCTCAAAATAAAAGGTTGGAAGAAAAAAAGCAAACGGAAGCTCTTTAATTTCATTTACAACCAACCGCTTCCATTTTCTTCTGACTGGTGTCATTGTTGTTGATAAGCTCTTCGCTTGCTTCTTTTTTCGTTTTTAGTTAAAAAAAAGTGAAGATTAAAAAAAATTAAATGAGAGTCTAGGCTACAATGAAAAAAAAAAATCAAACACAAAAATGTATGTTCAACCATTTTTAAAGTACACGTTTTCCGGTAAAATTGATCGATCGTGAGTCAAATGAAAAATACAAACAAACATTTTATTTTCTCTTTTTTTAGTTTGGGTCAATAAAGTAAAACAACTTTATTTTCCATAAGTGTCTTATTTCATAAATCGTTTATGAAGCTTTAATTTGCTTTTAAAAAAATACCAACAAAAATAATTCTTTTATTCAAATTCAGCTAATTATTACATTTTATGATGCTTATGTTGTTAGTCCAATGACAAAGAAAAAAAAGCAATTGTGCTTACATACATATGTTCACGCTTCAATGATGATGATGCCATTATAGCCATGTACGTCCACCATTAATTAATAAATCAAAAGATGTACCTTTCGAAATTAAATGTGTAAATATTAAAATTAATATTTTATGTTTTTTTCTTTCATTATGATCATCTCTACTTTTTCATGGTTAGTGAATCCATTACTTAAAAAATCTCACTTTTGTCTTCATAAAAAAATAGTTTATTTTATGTTTTTTGAAAGCTGAAAAAACTATGAATTTAATTTTAATTAATATTATCAGCACATATTTTTCTAGTTTTTTATCGATTATTTTAAATGGATTATTAATTATTTTAATTTTAAAGAGAACTTCTTTATCCATGAAAGCTTACAGCCAAGTTTTACTTCAAACTTGCGTAATTGATATTGCTACAGCTTTAACCGCTTCATTAACACTATTTGTAAGTTTTCTAAAAAATTAAAATTTACGAAATAACAAGAAAAGTTTTTTTTAGCAAATAGAAGCAGTGGAAACGAATTTTTATTTTCGTAATGCCTCTTCATGGATTCCAAGTTATGGGTTTTATCCATGTTTATCAAGTTGGATATTTGTTTCCACCATTGCCACCGGATTATATGGGTCATTTATGTCATCCATGTTTCGATATTTTATCATCATCAAGTTAGCCACCAAAAACTTTCGCTTAAATTTGTATATCAAAACTTTATTTTTAGGCGTCAAACTTTAAGCCCATCAAAAACATGGTTAATTCAATTTTGTATTTTTTGTTTTTCCGCCGTTATATCTTCCATTTTTACATTGGTTCCTTGCATCGATTATGATCCCTCAAGTTTTAATTTGCTTTTAAATAATGCAATATGGAAGAAAGAAGATTTGAAAGTTATTGAATCTTTTAGATCTTATCCACTTGTAAGTGATACTACTCTCCATCGCTTCGGATTAGCATTCCCCAAACACCTAAACTTGGAAGCTTAAAGGACGACTACACTTTCTGTTTTTTTCAAATTGTTTCAAACGAACCGCGGTTCTGTCCCCAAGTGGTAAAGTGCTTTGAACATCGAAAAACCGTAATGCTACAGTAATTTGGAAGTGAGATATTACTGTAGCATTACGGTTTTTCGATGTTCAAAGCACTTTACCACTTGGGGACAGAACCGCGGTTCGTTTGAAACAATTTGAAAAAAACAGAAAGTGTAGTCGTCCTTTAAACTTATAACAAAATAAAAAAACTAAATAAAATCGATTCTGTTTTCAGTTTAGTTATTCCCTAATTTTTTACATATTTCTTTCCATTGCCACGATCACATCCTCCAACATAATCGTAATTTATTGCTGCTACAAAGTCAATAGAAAACTCAAAAATTCTAAACAACATTTTTCTCAACAAACTTTAAAATTACAAAAACAATTAAATCGTAAACTCATTTTGCAAGTTAGTCATCATCGTTGCATTTTTAAAGCTACCATAATCGTTGAAAAAAAATTTTTAGGCAATAACACCATCTTTTGCAACATTTGCTGTGTTGTTGCTGATTTCACTTATGTATGTATTTCCATCATCCGAAAATGGTGGGTATCTTCTTATTGGATATTTACCCCTTCAATATATTAGTGTTTTTAATCCTATCATAACTATTTTAACAATTGAAAGTTATCGAAAAACATTATTTTGTCAAAAACTTACCGCTGAACAACAACAACAACAACAACATGGTTCTAATATTTCTAAATCTATCGCAGATATTCAAATTCCTGTTACGATTACAATATAGTTTGCTCAACTAATAATAAAAAGTCACCACTGATTTAAAGAAAAGAGGAGTTAATAATAAAATTATTTATTGATGATCATCAATAACTTAAAAAGAAAACATGCAAAAAAAGGAGCGTACTTCACTTCATTACAAACTCCCTTCCGGTAGGCTGCGGCGGCTGTGCTATCTCTTCTCTCTCTTATTCTTCTTACTTTAGTAATGTATTCCAGAAAGTTAATCCAATCAAGAACCACCGCTACACATAACCACCTCATGCAACACAAGTACCAAACCCACAATCCTCATATCATACACAATAAGGGAATACGACTTCAATCCAAAAATAAACTTTTTAATGAGTGCCATGTCTTCCATGGCATTGGTCAAAATGAGGACACAAAAAAAAAATGAAAAACTTTATCTATCTTTATGACAAAACAAAAATACATACATAAAATCTAACAAGTTACAAATAAAACATAAAAACAATACCCGTTATTTATTTCCCTTCTTTGCTTTGACACCAAGTTCAGCACCTTTGACATACTTCTTTTGAATTCCATAATCATCAAGTAAAGAAACAACATAGTTAATCTAAAAAAGAAATTGCATCAAATTTGAATCAAAGACAAAACCTAACCAACCTGATTTCCATTGATTAGAACTTGTGAACCAATACAATTTGGGGCTTGAGAAACGATTGTTGCGCCCGTAGCACTTCCAGTTTGAACTTTATGTGATAATTCTTTCGGATCAATTCCAAATGCTTGCAAGTTGTTCACTAATGTAACATGCTTGTTGCCGGCTCTTCTTTCCGTCTGAAAAATGAAAGATTAAAGGAGACAAAAGGATAAAGAAACTTACCGACAAAACAATTTGAGGCAATTGAGTCTTTCGCAATGATCTTCGACCATCAGGAGCAGTAATCAAAAACGCTTTAGTCATATGCGTTGATAATTTTTGAGCGATATCATTAATAGGTACAACACCAGCAGTAAATTGTTTAACAATCATTTGAAGAGCATCATTAAGTTCGACTTTGTTTCCATTTCGTAAAAGCGACTTTTCCGTGACATATGATTTCACTAGTTCATTCAATTCTTTTGGATGTAAAATGTCGCCTTTCCTCAACGATGATTTAGGAACCAGTTGCTTTATCATATTCAAGCTTGCATCTGTGAGAGTGAAGCATTCAGCGACTTTCACTTTTCCACTTTTGACAGGTTTTCCAGATGATTGTGATGGAGCATTAGCACTAATTGGAGCAGCATTTTGAACTTCTGGATGTGACAAGTTTAGCTAAAAAAGAAACAACCGTAATCACTCATACAACAAGTAAAATAAGAACTCACATCTGTGATTGAGTCAATGCCCTTTTTCGATGTTACTTTAACAAACCAATCACCTTCGCCTGCTGTTTCATTGACTTCTTGTAAGAACGTTGAAAATTTCTTATACTTTGTCTTTTTCATATCAATACGGCGCCCTTCTGGTAGCGATTTGAGTAAATAAGTTGCATAAAATTGACCAGCATCAAGTGGAAATTTCAAATCGTCAGGTAGTTGATATCTTAATGCAAAAAGAAAAACTTTTCGCAAGAATTCTTCATGTGTTTCAGTTTCATCGACAGCCTCTTGTGTTGCTTCTTCTAAAGGTGGAAGTTCTAAGACATCTTCTTCTTGGTTGTTGATAGCAAGTTCAGCAGTTGATTCAGGAATATTTGATGGTGGATCATTGTTTCCAATTGACGCTTTAGTAACCACTTCGGCTTCAATGGATAAAATTTCTGAAGCTTCGAAAGTTGGAACAGTTTCACGATGACCAAAATTCCTATAAACTAATGACTTTTAAACTTTCAAGCGAGTGTAAGGGTTCATACCATAATTCGTCTTGATAAACATGCAATACCTGGACACCCTTTCCTTTCATACCACAAGAAATCATTTCATTTGTTGACATTAAAGCTTTACCAATAGCTACAGGACCTCGAACACAATCATGTTTTTCGGAAAATATGGAGATACAGATAGGTGATTCTCGTTCAACCATGGGTAATTTCACCTTTTCATTAATTATCACACCAGGTAACATTAAATCAGCTCCATTTTGTAAATATCCAAATGCCAATTCATTAATGTAAAGAGTTGGAAACGATTTAGGAGTTTGCCATGTGAGATAAACTAAAAGAAGAAAAACAAGTTACATGATTGAAAGTGGAGTAATGAAAGTCATACCAGTTGGAAACAATGGACCATTATTTGATATTTCAAAGAAAATTGGCTGCTTTTCACATATGTATAAATTCGCTGAATATCCAGCTGATGTTGTTATTGATGCAATGGAAAATGACGATTTACCAAAAAGTTCAGCAGCATTTTCACCAATCTTTGATATGATTTTCCTCCTGAAAAAAAGAAGAGAACATTCTAGAAACATGTTAGTTAAAACCAAAATTACATACCTATCAGAGTTTCTAACATTTGTATTGCTTTTAACCGTGAAAGGTTTTTTAAACATTTTTGTTGAATTCAACAATTCGACGATTTTGAAAAAAGATGGAAGAAGAAAGAAGGAAGAGAGAATCAGAAACTTTTTTTCAACAAAGTTTTTGTCGTGGGTGGCTGAACCATATTTTGCCAAAGCTCCAAAACCGCGATAATAAACTTTATCGTCGCTAACTTTTTTTTATCGAAGCAAAAATACATACTAAAATTAGCAATAAAAAAACTTCTAATATTCATGCCAATCAACTGTTTTGTTTAATGTAATCAAAAGAGTCTAGCTTTGTCGATTACAGGCCTATACTTACCTAATTCATAATGCTTTTATTCTTTTATATTTTAAAAACTTTGGTGGCTTCCAAAAATGAATTACAGCCTTCACTTTTTAATCTTTGCTAATGTGATCGATTAATTTTGCTTTATTTAATCAGAAAAATGCTATCCAAGCCTTTACAAAGCCTTTCTCAAAAAAGATTTTGTTTTTCATAAAAACAAAAACAGACTTTGAATGTAAAAAACTTTGATGGGATGATTGGGAAAATAAAACTTATATTTGTTAAGAATTTTTTCTTTATTTTTTACAATAAAATCCTTTTACTACCAAATACAAATAAAGAAATTGAGTGATTGTCGTCATAAATCTTTAATTGTTATTATAATAAACCTATTCAAAAAAAATTACAAATCCAAAGCAATTATTTGGAGTCGTCAAAACCTTTATTGCCGATGATTTACCATGGACGTGAAGTTTCTCCAACATCAAGATGAGATGTGCGCTTTTTGAATTTGGAATCATAATGATCATAAATGCCTGGATCCACTGCGGCTTTATCAATTAAACCTGGATGAGCTTCTTCAATTTCTTTATGATGAATCCAAATATCTTGTCGCTTCAAAACATCAATACCACGTAAATGTTGCCAATCTCTTGCTTCATATTTCCAATAATAATAACATGCTTCAACAAAAAATAAAGCCATAAGAAATTTAGGAACTCCCACGCGTAAGGCTGTTCCATAATAAGTTCCCTATAAATATTTTTCATAGAAAACTAAAATTGTGGGGGAAAAAAGCTTACAAATGTTGGACGTAAAAAATGTTGATATAATTTATCCATGGGCATTCGATAAACTAATCGAACAGGATTCAATTGTCGATGAACCGCATCAACGTGAATGGGTTCATCAGGATGTAAATGTTGATCTTGAAGCCATTTTCTAAAAAAGAAAATTAACTCGGTTTAAAATTAATTCAAAAAATGTAAGCTTTGGAATATATAAAATTTGAGGTACAGTTCTTTCTTTCTTTATCGTCTGCTTTTTTTGTTTAATATTTTTTAGGAAAATAGCTAATTTTAGAAAATTTAAAACAAAAAAGCCAAAGCCTAATTCTAAGAATAAAAAAAATATATAAGCTTACGCTCTCCATTCTCGTTCAGCATCAGAGAGACCAGCCGTTCGAACTCGCTCTTGTCCCATATGAAGTTCCAAACTCATTGGATCATGAATTTTATGATTGGGTTTATCACTACCGGATTTTTTTACCATTGGTGGTGGAGCTAATCCCGATCGAGTATATGGGGAATTTCCCTTTCGTTCGGGTTTAATATAATAATTACCCATGATTGAATAATGAAAATGCGCTGAAACAAAAAAAATTTGATATATTTAGTTTTTTAAACATTAATTTTTATGAAAATCGCGGAAACTTCAATTATTCATGGATACGATTTTAGATTAAAAAATTACAGAAAAATTGTTGCTAAAATATAAGTTTGAAGAAAAAAAATTTGGATGGAAAAAAAATACGAGAAACAACAAAAACTTTTTTTTTTGAAGATCAACGCAATTTTGCACGCACAATGCATAATTGATTCCAATTTGCGAGGCAGTTAACAACTAGCTTATATCTTTTTCCCTTGACTAACAGTTGTTGCTTCAGCTATTGAGAATGGAAGAAAATAAAAAAATGGAGGAACAACAGCCAATGGCTTGAAAAAAGGGATCCAAATTTTTAGAAGAAGTTTTATGATAAAATGAATTTTACTTTTAAAAGTGATTAGCAAAGATAGAGCTTTCAAAATTTAGAAGAAGATAAACTAAAATAAATTACAAAACATTTATTTTTTTGATTAATAGGTTCGGCAAAAGTTAAGCTTTCAAGCAAATAATAAAAAGCTATCAATAAAAATATATTAAAAGACGCAGATTGCCTTTAAACTTGAGGCTATTTTGGTATCAGGCTAGGGCGGGAATGAAAACTCCGGGACGGGAATCCGGGAATCCGGGATTCCCGTAAAAAAGTCCGGGACGGAACGGGAATCCGGGAATGATCCGGGAATTCATAAAATGATGATAAAAACACGAATTTTCTGCCATTTTTCCATTTTTTTAAACCAAATGCTTTCTATTTTAAAAAAGAACAAAATGTATTAGATGCATTTTTTTAAATACATGACGTTTTAACTAATTATAAATTTTAGCGTTAAATTTTTTTTGAGAAAAAGTTTTTTTTAGTAATAGTTTGTCAGATAACTAAAAAGTTTTGGTGATAATTCAAGAAAATTTTGAAGAAAATAGTTACTGGAATGATAATATGTACTCCTCCCTTTACTCTTATTAATTCCGGATTCCGGACAGAAAATCCGGGAATCCGGGACGGGAATAATTATCGAAAAAATGGTCCGGAATCCGGGAATCCGGAACACGATCCGGGATTCCCGCCCAAGCCTGTTTGGTATACGGAGATATTAATTACTAGGTCATCCAATTTCAAGATTCAAATAAACAAATTAACAATAGCAAACAATTTTTTTTTCACAATTTCTGAGTTAATTTTACTTTAAAAAAATACATTTTTCGTTGAACAAATAAAGTTTAAGAAATCTTTTATTAATTATTAATTATTTAAAAATTACAATTTAAAGGAAAACCCAGCAAAAAAAACCAGCACAATAAACATTATAAAAAAAACATTGTGATACCTTTATTATTAAGAATTTGTTTGGACACATCATCCATTTGTAAGAAAGGCGTTCGTCGTTAGCTACCGTAATAATAATTATAATTTTGAACCATTAATTTAATTTAAATAAGAAAAAAATTATTTTTGAATGGAATTATCAATTTGACAAAAATCTTTCATACTTTTCACTTTAGCAATATCTTGAAGTAAAGAATTTTCAACAAAATTAGAAAAATCTTTAGCAGAACAAAGGCCACCAAAATGAAAAGATTTACAAAATTTTAAATTTCTTGTATGATCCTCGCCATTATAAAGTACCCGAATAAATAAATTTTCATCCATATTTTTTTCATGAATATTATTATTTTCGTTTATTGATTTTGGTGTTTTTGTTTCATAAACCTAAAAAAAAAAAATATGGAAAAGTTAAATTAGAATGGAAAATTTTGGTAGCATTGTTGTTTAGCTCGAAATTAATTATTTAGAGAAAATAATTCTAGGATAATGATATTTTTGTCTGATTTTTTGGCTACCAAAAACATGAAAAGCTTTCTTTGTTTCTGGTATTTTTAAGTTAAAATTTTTTTGACACTTATTTTTTTCAAATCTTTTTATAAAATTTATGCAAATTTAGGAAATTTCGGAGAATTTAAAAATCCCAAAAAATAGTTAAAAAAGCTTTTGATTCTTTGATTTTTCGTTTTTTTATTAATTCAATGAAAAAATAATTTTTTTTTCTAAATCTCTGAATCATTGCTTCAACTCCAGTCCATCGAGTCTAACTCAAACTCTGACTCCGGTGTCAGTGGTAAACAATGCCGCTAGCCAAGGACATTTTTTTTATCTTCCAAAAAAACCTTTATAGTTTTCTGTGCAGTGTCTTACCTCAAAAACCAATCTTGATGCATATGGTGGAGGAATAGTAATATTCTGAAGGCCCAATGTAAGTAACAATGGAATAATAGTAATATCATGGCCACTAAAAACTCGAATAAAATTTTTATTCATTTTTTCATTTTCATTTTTTGTTTGTTGTTTTAATTCTTCGATAACTTTAACAACCGAATGAGCGATTGGAAAACTTTCAGCTGCATAAAGTCGACGAATATGTTGAGATTTGGGAAACATTTCACGAATTAAATCTTCTGCAGTTTTAGCTGCTCGATTTATTGTTTCCAATGAAATGCATTCACCATTCGCAAAACATGGAAGGGGAAGTCTCCGACAAGCATAAGTTCCCAAAATGGCATCAACAAATTCAAATGGATGTGAAAGGATTGGAATTCCAATGGGTTTTGCAATGACTTGTAAATTAGTGTGTAAATCAGCATAGCGATCAAGATAGAGTTTAGCCCTTTCCTAAAAAATATAAAAATGAAGAATTTTTTTTGCATAATTTGGAGAAAACTTTTTATGGATTTTTTGAGTAAATTTTGAGTCAAGTTAAAATTTCGGGTGGGTCGAAAGTTTGATTTTTAAAGTAATTCCAAGATTATTTTTAAAAAAAGCTTTACTTAACTCAACTCAAAAAAGTTTCAGTTTCAATGATACAAAATTTGATATCGAAGAATTTTTAGTTTACTGACAACTTTTTTTAGAATATCGTATCGAAGAAATTTTTTTTAGGCTTAATCGATTCATGAGTTTTTAAAAAAAAAAATTCTTACAGCTAAAAACTGTTCCCTTGTCATTTGAACATTATTGCACGTGCAATCTTCATCCAAACAAAAATATGTGGTGTTACTAGCTTTAATATAAATTTCTGGATTTTTATCCGCATGATCATAAAGAAACCCGGAAAGGAATGCAATTCCAGATTGCAGCGTTCGATGATAATATGATGAACTAACAAATACATCAATTTCGTTATCTAAACAAAATAATTTTTATATAAAACAAAATTGGAAAAAGGTATTATAAAAATTTTACTTTGAAATAACGAAGTTGTAAGATATTTTGTTTTGAGATAATTTCCAAGCCTCAAAAGTTGGAGTGCTCCTTCAGCGGTCATTTCACCCAAAACACATTTCGATCTAAAAATAATTTTTTTGAGAGGTTTACAATTTAATTTTTGTTAGGGCTTTTCGAAACAACAGTAATCAAGTTTATGTTAGCCACAAAAAAGAAGTTTAGTTTTAAAAAATTGCTTTTTTCTTTTAACTAACCTTTCAGGTTTTAATGGAAAACCATCAAATAATTTATCAAATTTAAAAAACTTTTCAAAATCCATGGATTCTGTAAATTGTATATATTCTTCAAATGATTTTCTATCCACATCATGATAGGCTGTACAATCGGGTAATGTGGCAGTTAAACCTGGGACTAAAGCTGATCTGCAAAATTTTTTTTTTGTTTCACAAAAACCGTTTTTATTTCAAATTTAAAGCTTTTTAATATTTACCTTTCACCATGACGAAAAGTTAAAATTAATCCTTTTAATGCTATTTCTTGGCTTTCTTTTTCTCCTTCATTTCCAAGTAGAGGAAATTCAAGAAATTGACAATGTTCAGCGAAAGCATTAGATTTAACTAATTCTTCTATAATTTCTGGAGGGCCTGAAACAACTCTGCAGTTTTTAAAATCAAAAACAAAATTAAACAAAAGCAATCAAACCTGTATCCCAAAAGAAATAATAATAAACTAATATAGCACCAATAATAAGTAAAATTCTTGATTTTCTCATATTTTTTTCATTTCTTTTTCTGAAACAAAAAAAGAAGTAAAAAAATTTTTAGTTGGTTAAAACAGAAGTATAAATTTATTTGTGACACGAAAATCTTGATAAAGTTTAAGTTTTTTCTTTTCTTTTTTTTATTGAGAAAATACGTGCAAAATATATAATTTTCCAGTTCTCTTGAGAAAGAAAAATTACAGCCCTTATAAAATAAGAAAGTTTTCAAAAGAAAATTCAGACTCAAAAAAAGAAAACATATATTCTTGGCATTAATAAAATTTTTATGTTTTTTGTTTTTGCATAGACTCAAAAAAAAATGAAAGCGATAAATAATAATAACTGCAACAACGGCGGCATCAACATCGAAAAAAGTCAATCAACCATTCTTCGACAACGAAAACAAAACAAAAAAAACTTCGCCATCGAGTCAAGTCGATTTTTGTTTTTTAAAAACACACCTCAGACACTCAAGTTTTTTTTTGTTTTGTTGTTATTTGATTTCATCGCCCTCATCGTCGTAGTCGTCGAAGAAACAAAAAAAGAAGTTTTTTTATATTATTTGTGCAAACAAATAAAAATCAAAAATAAAAATAAAAACGTGGATTTGAGTGTTTTTTTTATTTAGTTTTATTTTTATTATCTCTGGGAAAAATAATAATAGAAATTTGTTATTTCTTTTTTAATGTTTCGTAAAAAAAAATATATATAAAAAGACCGTGAGTAAAAGAAAAGAAAAACTTTGAGGATCGAATAAAAAAAAATTGAAGAGAAAAGTTTTGTTTCCAAAAATGGGAATGTATGGTTTTGGGACGAAAAAAATTATAAATTATAATAAAGTTTGAATTTTCAAAAAATAAATTATAAAAAAAAACAGTATCTGCAAAAGCAATGAATAAATAATTTCCACAGGTGTTTCTTTCAAAAGAAAATTTAAGGGACGAACAAATTTATGGACGCCATTTTCTTATATATTTTTTTGAATTTCAAAAACTAATTTGGCGCCGCCGCCGCTCCTTTGTTTGAAACATTTTTTGTTGGTGGAAAAAAAAGCAAAACTAAAATTGTTTTCAAAATTTTTTTTCAACATTTGTTTTTTAATATTCCTCGTGTTTTCCATAATCTATCATCTATCGTCGACTGTCGGTCATGAGAAAAACTTTGCAAAAATAATAAATATTTTTTTCAAGTATTACTTTTGTCGATGCTTCTTCACATATTCGAATTTTTTCACTCTTTTTTGCTTTGACCTCTTCATTTTTTTTTCATAACCTCAAGAACAATTAACTCATGGATAAATAAAAATTGAGGTTTCATAGTTTGATAAATTTAATTTTTAGTTCATTTTTCGGTGAGCTTCAGCAAATAAATTATTTTATATTTTTTCATTTTTTTTAGTTCGTTTTTATATTCTTTTCTTAAATTAATTTTCCGGCCTCCACAGAAATTAGATTTTCTCCTTTTTTTTATTCTCCCTTCGTTAAGCAGCGAATTGCTTCTAATATCGTGGAAAAGATTCTCGTATTTTTATAAATTCCAAGAAAAAAAAATAATAGCTTCCAAAATTAAAATGTTTTATCAACAATTTTTTATTTCTCCAAAAAAGCTTGCAGAACAACTTTCATGGGTTGCCTCTAAATAAATTGAAATTGGGTCTTAAAAAGAAAGTCATTCACGAGATTATTCGTTGGCCTTCCTTCCTTACGGTGAATGAAAATGCAATGCATTCGTTGCGGTCGAACAAGCTTTTTTTTTTGTTGTTGCTTTGGATGTGTTTGTGCAAAAGCGAACTTCCAAGAGCAACAAACAGAGGAAAGAACGAAAGATGTTTTTCCGTTCGTTCCCTTTAAAATTTATATATTTCTTTGTTGTTTCGAATTTTTTGCCTTTATTTAGTTAAAGTTTTTATTGGAAAAGTCAATTTTCTTAAACCAAAAATACCGATTTTTCATTCCAAAAGTTTGAGTTTGATATTTTTCACATTTTTATTTGCTTCTCCCAAATTGATTATTTCCATTTTTGTGATAATTCCACTCATACGTGTCTATTCAAAATCTATAAAACTTTTTATTAATCAAACTCCCAAACTTTTTTTTAGTTTCAACTTTTCTAAACGTTTTTGGCGAATAAAAAAAAGCTACTATGTCAACTGCAACTGATAACTTTAATCCTCCATGGTTAGTTAGCTTTTTATTAACCCATGAAATTTTTTATCACTAATAAAACCTTTGAAATTTTTAGGATGCAAACTACTGCTCCACCCCTTCGAGTGGATAAAGGTTCATTTCATAGAGGTTCGGATATGGATGATCCATCTAAAGCGGTAAATAAATATATTCCTTCCATTTATGAGTTTTAGGCGAATATATAAAATTATTATTTTTGCAGGAAATGATTGCTCCGGTTTTTGCTAAGTATCGTTATGGACGAGAAGACATTCTCGCTATGATGCCTAAAAGTACTCGTCCACCAGATGGATTAAGAAAATGTCAATTTTTTGTTGAAGAAGGCCAACTTCCTATTATTCTTTCAAGTTTAAATGAAGTTGAACTTGTAAGTCCATTTCCATTTCCAATTTCTGGAAATATTTATTACCTATATTTTTTTATTTTTTGTAGCGTTTACAACAAAATATAAACTCATCTAAAGCTTTGAGTTTATTAACCCATCAAGAACGTATGGCTTTAAATGGTGGTACATCAGGCGGTGGTGGTGGAAATAATGGTAGTGGTGGAAGTGGTTCACAACCATCATCACCATGGATAACAGCAGGAGGAAATAAAAATGCTGCATCTTTTGCTGCTGCTAATGCAGCTAAACAACCTGGTAGTCGATGGTCCGCGCTAACTAGCAATGATTCATCTTCGAGTGGTGGTGGAGGAGGATCGAATTATGTTAAAGCTGGAATGAATCGTGGTGGAGGACCAGGTGGAAGTGGAAGAGGTGGAGGAACTATTGGAAGAGGAGGTCGAACTGGAGGCGGCGGATTTGATCTTAATCGCGGTAACTTTTTTACATATTTATTTTAAAAGGCGTTTGATGGCAGTCAAATAGCTTAAAATTTTAATGTTAGCATGAAAATTTCGATGATTTCTAAAAAAAATCCCAAAATGGTAGAATTTTTTTTGAGATTTTAGCAACATTTTTATAATACAAAAAATCCCCAGAGCAAAATAACTATAAACCCATCAATTTTAAGCCGCCCCTGGAAATATTCGAACTCGCTTACGATCAACAAGTGGCGATGATGATCCATCAAAAACTCAGCAACAACAACAAGATGTTGAACGGCGTTTAATTGCGGAACAAAGAACCACGGAAGGTATACAAGCTCGTAGAATTCAAGAAAATCGTATGCGTTTTACCAATGATGATGATGACCCACAACAACAACAACAACAGCAACAACAACAAAAACTTGCAGCCGCTAATCAAGAAGCTGAACGACGCATGGTTGAACAAGCCGCAAAAGAAGCAATGGAATCCCTTCGAATTCATGAAACTACTAATCAACGAGAAAGAGAAAATCATCATGGAAATCATCATGGCGGCAGCGGCGGTGGTGGAGGAGGATTTGATGAACATAAAATGTTGCAATCCATTTTTTCTAATAATTCTGCATCGTCTGCTTCCCCTCCTCTTCTTGAAACGGATGAATGGTATTATTTGGATCCAAATAATGGCCAACATGGTCCATATGAAGGTCCACAAATGGTTATTTGGTATAAATCTGGCTTCTTTCGAGATGATTTGCGTTGTCGAAATATTAATGAACAAAGTTTTACATCTTTGGGTTAGTCATACATACATATTCGCTTATGCTTATTTAAATCTAACTAAAAAAATTATTTAGGTGAACTAATTCAAAGAAATGGTCGAGAAAATCCTTTTGTTCTTCCCAAACTTAAACAACCACCCATGGTTCCTATCCCTCCAGATAATGCATGGAGAACCCCACAAAATGATTACTATGATTCTCAACGATCTTTGCTTGAAGAAAAACGCCGAATTGAAGAAAGACAAGAAGCTCTTCGACGAGAAGAACAAGAACGCGTCGAACGGGAGCGAAGAGTTCGAGAAATGGAAATTGAAGTTCAACGAAAGCAAGAAGAATTACATAAAATTGCTTTGGCAAAGGAAGAAGAATTAGATCGAAAACGTCGTCAACTTGCTGAATATGAGCAAAAAGCCCAACACGATGCTGAAAGGCGAATGGTTGAGCAAAGACAAAATGAAGCAATGGAAAATCGCCGAATGCAAGAAAAATATGAAAGGGATCAACAAGAATTTGAGGAACAAAAACGGAAAGCTGAAGAATTATTCCTTCTTAAACAAAAGCAAGCAGCGGAAGAAGCCCAACGACTTCGAGAACAAGCGATGATGGAAGCTCATCGAGTTGCAGAAGAAACGGAAAGATTACGTCGAGAAAAGGATGAACATGAGCGATTGAGGAGAGATAAATTGGAGAGAGAAAGAAAGCAACAAGAAGAACAAATTTTACGGGCCCAACATTTAAAACAATTGGTAAGTTTCTTCGTTGTTTCATTTAAAAAACTACTAAACTCTTCTTCGCGTGCTGATTCTTTAAAAAAAATTTGTTTTATTTTTTTATATATATAATTTTTTTAGGCTGAAGCCCAAAAGCGAAGAGAAGCAGAAGAAGCTTCAGCTAAAGCAGCTGCGGCAGCTTCTCGAGCTGCAGCTAACGCAAAAGCTCCATGGACCGCAACCCAATCAAATAAAGATAAACCCCATATTCTTCAAACTCAACGATCCCTCCTTGAAATACAACTTGAAGAAGAAAAAGCTTTGGAAGAAAAGCGTCGAAAAGATCAAGAAATATTTGAATTAAATAAAAAGCAAAATCAATCGGCTTCCAAATCATCTGGACCATGGATGGGCACAACCATAACTTCCACTGTGGTTTCTAGTAACAACAGTAGTAGTAATAAACCTGTTTGGGGTGATGGAAGTTCAAGTTCTCCGGTTACATCACGAGCAAATAATCCAGTTATAAATAATAGTGCTGCATGGCCTGCGATACCACCAGCAACTCCGCCACCACCATCAAAAAATAATCAACACCAACAACACCCACCTAAATTTTCTTCTGCTGCTGCTGTCGCCGCCGGGCAGCCTCAAAAGCAACATAATCAAAAACAACAAAAATCTGAACAACAACAACCCCAAAAGCCCGATGATTCACATATTCAATTTCAAAAATGGGCCATCAAAGGGATAAAAGATTTAAATAAATCTTTGGAAACTTCGGTGGATCCTGAAATGTTCTTTGGGTTTATTAAAAGTATCATTGATCCCGTTGATGTGAGTTTTTTAAATACTTTTTTGGAATATATAATTTTTTTCAAATTATTTTTAGGTCGAAGATTATTTTGTTACATATTTTGGAGAAAAAGATGAGGTTAAAGAATTTGAAAAAAAATTCCTTGAAAAACGCATAGCTTTGAGATCCAAGCAAAAGAAAAGTGACAAAGATGTAAATTTTTTTTCTTCGATTTTATTTTTTTGAATTAACTATAAACGCTCAATTTTTTGCAGGATTTATCAGCCGCACAAGCTGCCGTAAATATTCCCAATCAAGCTGCTGGCGGAAATGGTGGAGGAAAGAAAAAGAAGAAGAGCCAAGTTAAAACTGTTGATCTTACAGTGCTTGGATTTAAAGCTGGAGGAGATCCAAATCGAATTAATGTAGGCGAAATTGATTTAGCCCCACCAGTTTCAAGCAAAAAGAAGCGTTAAAAGAAATTCCATTTATTTTGCTTATTTAGGCTTTTAATTTAAATATTTCATAGATTATTTTTAAATCAAAGAAAATTTATTACTATCGTAGATTTTTTAAAATTTTTATTAAAAGCCTCAAAAAATTTTTCTCTTTCGTGCGGCTGTTTTTTTTTCTTGATTTAGTTTATTGGTTGCTGCTGATTTGTGCAAATGCAAATTATTTTCTGTTCTTTTCTCTCTCTATTTTTTCATCCTCCTTGTTTTTTTTCTTCGAAAAACTTTTTGTTTATAAATTTTTTAATTGTTACTTATTGGTCTCAATTTTTTTCATCCTCATTCATACTCAAAAATAGCTATCATCAGAAAGCATGTTATTCCGGGTTTTTTATTATTTTATTATTTTATTTTATGAGAGATCTTCAGGAATTATTTTAATTTCTTGTTTTGTTTGAATAAACCATTATTAAAAAAAATTATTTTATGTAAATTTAAAGTTTCTACAAAGTAAAGAAAAAAAATGAAGGTTTTTAGTTTGCTTTCATTTTTTTTCAAATCATTCGCGAGAAGAAAAAAAATGAAAGCAAAAATTTATGGGTTAAAAATGAAAATTGAAAGCGAACTGAAATAAGCAAAGATAATAAAAATCATAACAAAAAACAATTCTATGGACATCAAGAAAAAATGCGTAGACCCCATTGAAAAAAATAATAATAACTGTTATCAGTGATAGGCAAGCAAAAAAAAGAAAAAGATAGATCAAGCAAAATATTTGCAATGTTTTTAATTTTGATTAGCGAATGAATGGTTATTGAATTGATACACGCTACTTCATGCCCCAGCAAATTAAGGTGCGTCGTCCCTTTTCTTTCTTGTGATCTTCTTCATCATTATTCGATTAAACAAAAGTGTTTTGAAGGAAATCAAGAAATGAGGAGGAAGAAATGAATAAATGCACTTTAATGTGGTAGCATTGGCATGATTTCTAACTCTCACAAAAAAAATTTAAGATTCATTATAAAATTTATTGAAAAAATAATATCTTCTGCTTTAGCCGCCTGCAAGGAAAGCAAATAATGAAAAGCATTTTAATTCCTATCTGGTTTTCACATTGAATATGATCCAAAAATAAAAAGAATATAATTAAAAAACAAATTTTAAACTGAATCCATAATACCACATTTAAATCAGCCTAAAAATTAAGTATAAAAGTGTAAAACAAAAAAGTAAGAGCTATGAATAAAAAAATTTAAAGAAGAAATGGAGAGAAACGAGAAATTGTTCGATACCAAACATGCTTATTTTCTCATTAATGATCATCATTAAGATTATCTGTGGCTGCTGTGGTGGTTGTGGTGATGATAGTTAAAACAAAGAATAAAGTTATCAGCATTCTAATTTCAATGATAACGGCACCAAAATCAATAATCATTAAAAGAATTTTAAGTTAAATTTTTCTCTTTTTTAGTTTACATTATTTTTCTTTGTATAGCAGGCGATGTCAAAAATGGTTGCTCTCATATCGAACAAATCTGCGTTGAGAATTTTCATCTTGAATGTTATTATTTTTAATATTAATGAAAAGATATTTATATGGACTCGATAAAGCTCAAATTTTATTTGAATTCAAAAAATAATCCAAATTCATTATTCAAAATTATGAAAGACGAATGGCAAAATTTGTTACTGGAAAACTGACTGTTTACATTCTATTAGTTTCCTTCATTTTATATATATATTTGATTTATTTTTATGAAGATTACTGTATTTTTTTATTTACCATTTAATCGAATATATTTATTTGATATTTGTTTATTCTTCCTTTTATTAACCTCCACAATTAAATTATTACGGTACGCTAGTGTGTTGTCGATTATTCACACGATATTAATTGCAATTTTTTATAGAAGTCTTACGGTATGGTATTTATGGATATCAGCATCAAGTTAGTCAGTCATATGAATGCTTGCTTGCTGGTTTTTTCTTCAATAATTAAAATTATTTTTATTATCAAAGTTTTTTCACAAAATTGAATGAATGCAGTAATGTAACGAATATAAAAAAAAAAAGTAGAAAGAAGAAGAATGATAGTAAAATAAATGGGTGAGTTTTTTTGTTAATGTTACTTGATAGAAAAAGGGATCTCATTAACAACTAAAGTATTTTTTTAAATAAGCATTAAATTTTTACCACCATCATTATCGGCATTTCATAAAAAAATATTTATACGCACAGCATTTTTATATTTTTTTGGATACACATCTGATGAGATAATTTTTTTGTAATTGATTCATTCCGATTTAAAAAATGTCCTTTTGATAAAAGCGATTTGGACGCTATTTTTTGTTTTTTTTTTCTATTAAAAGTAAAATGCCTTGACAATCTTTTCCATCACTTTTTTGTTTCATTTTTTTCCTCTTTTTTACAAGCAGCAAACAACAGCAGCAGTAAGCAGCAGTTCTTTACCATTTTTTCGTTTTTTTCTGTATGCATCCTTTTTTCCGGGGTAAAACATTTTTTAAGAAAAAAAAATATGTTGGGTGGTTATGATTTTCTTCTTCTTTTTTTTCACGATTGTAACGGTTGACGTTTTTATTTAGCTTTTTGGCAAAACAAAAATTATAAAAATAAAACTTCTTAAATTTTCGCTTCTCTTTCTTTTTGGTTCAATATTTAAAATTCGAATATTTTTATTTTATTATTTTTTTAAGCATTCCACTGTTGTCTAAATGGAACCATATGATAAAGAAACATGGAATTTAGTGGAAGGAATTTGGCATGGAAATGATTTGGATAAATTTCGTACATGCTTGCCAAATGTTTTTATTCGTGAAAATTCATATATTGATTTAACTGAAGACGATGAGCCACAGCCATCAAACAACGCCCATGCTTCTGTTGAAAATGACCCATTCAAACCTCGATCAACAGAGAGCAGTGAAGATGCTGCTTCTGATTTTGAACATATGGAATTAGATATTCCCCAAATTCCAACCAACCCCACCCAAGAAGCAAATTACGAAGGTAGCTTTGAAATTATCAATCCTTGTGAAGCAGATTTTTTAAATAATATAAAGTAAGAAATGATCTTCCCAATATACATATTCCCCTGTCCTTGGTTGCTGTTGATAAAACCCAGCAATGATTTGATATTATGCCTAAACGTGTTATAATTCTTTTTTCTTTATTTAAATTTGCTTAATTAAATACAAAAATAAATTTTAATAAAAAAATATTCAAATGGGATATCAACATTTTGCATAAATTTGCTTTATTTGTTTTGATTTTTTAAATTCTCAAAAAAAAAAAGTTTTCTTTTATTTTTTGCATTCTGCTTTTAATTGATTGAAAAAAAAATTAAGGAAGACTGTAAAAATGAAAAAAAAAGTTAATGAAACAAATAATGATTTTTATTGAAAGCTACAAAAATCTTTGAACATCAGCGATGAGTAAGAAATTATTCAGGATAGGCGAGAATAGAATTTTTGTGTTTTCACCAGTAAAAATCTTAATCAATGCAAAAAAATGAAAAGAAAATATGACTCTTATGTCATAGACGCCGCAATGGTGATAAAAATTTATAGAATTAATGGCGCCATTTCTAAAAAAGCAGCTAAAAATAATGTTTTTAAGATATTTTGTTGTTGCTGGATTTGCTTCTACAAAATTACTAAATGACTGCGCTTTAATGGTAAAAAAATGATTTGAATTCTATTTTTGTGGTTTTAAGCACAAAACTAACTTTTAATTTTTTAAAGAATGCAAAATTGAAATATTCAAGTTAAAAATATATTTCTTATCAAAGCTCCTAATTTTTGCTGCTGCTGCACTTTTACCTTGCTTGACTTTCTTCTTTTTTTTGATTGTTTTGTTTGGTCTTTTAAAAAACACACCAACACGTACGCAACGAACTTCATTGTTTTTTTTTGTTTGTTGCATTCATTATTTTTGGAGGAAAAATTTTTGCATCGAAAAAAAACGTGATTCAAAAACTTTTTTTTTACTGGCAAACTAGCTAATCATTAGCTTAGTTAATTTCCTGAAATTTCATCATAATTTAATTTTGATTCCTTTTCTTATTTTTTTTTGCGGAAAAGGGGAAGAAATGATTGATATAGCCTTTTTTTCTTTGAATGTTGTTTACCACACTTATTCTTCTTCCTCTGTTCTGTTCAGTTTTTAGTATCACGAGTTAAAAGTGAAAATATATTGCACTTTGCCCAAGCGTTGAAGCGGATGTTGATAGAGAATTGTTATCAGCCACCACTTCCGTGAGGCATTATTGTTTTAAAGCTTTTAAAAAGGGTGAAACAAAAAGCAGTTATTTCTTTTGTTTTGACAATTTATGAAGCATCTTAAAAAAGACTGATAAATTAAAAGAATTTTACTTCGACAATGGTTACAAACTATTGCGCGATTTTGCTATGTAACAACAAAATTTTCGGATAAATTGGGATAAATCGGAAAGAAATAAAAGAACATTCAAGTAAATAGAATTTTGCTCAGATTATAAATTAGGATTTATGTGAAAAGAAAAATTATTTTAAAGCTTTATACCAAATATAAACCAAAAAAATTTTGTAACTATAAAATTTAAGATTTTTTTTTGAAAATAATTTAATTTTTTGTTTCTAGCACAATTACTTGTCGACTGAAAGGAATACCTTCGCATTTTTGAATAAAAGCAAAATAAAAAATATGTAATAGAAAAAGATTTCCATTTTATTCTCCAAAGCTTGAGGAGTCAAAGAAATTTTTAAGCCATCTGTAAACTTTTGTTTTGTAAAATCAATGTTATTTTGTGAAGTTAAAATCCCAAATTTTTGCTTTTTATTTAGATAAAAAAAATTTGCATTTTATAAATTATAATTACAATAAAGATTTTGTCATCACAATAATTATAAAAGTACAATAAAAATTGAAGGCGGTTCTGTATTATTTTTTTTACTCACTCATTAGAAGGATTCTTCTTATCAAACAAAAATACGCATTGTCGTCGTTCGAATTTACTCAGAATAACATGCAGTTACATGCAACCACACTATTTTGCTTTCATTTATTTTTTTTTGTTTGTGTGTGTTCGTCGTCAAAAAAAAAATGAAGCGACCTCGGTTTCTTTCCATTTCTGATAGATTTGTAGAAGATTTTTGTAAAGAAATAAAAGTTGATTCCATTCCTGAAGTTTATTTTGGAGAGTTTCAAGACTATCGCCTGATGACTCCCATCATCGATGAAAAATTTGACCTTTTAAATGAATTATCAGCCGCCATGGAAGTTGATGATGAAGATAATATTACCCTGGCTTTGGATGAAATGTTTTTTTCATCATCTTCAAAAGTCTCTGATCAAACACACGCCACAGGTTTGTTTCTTTTTTTTTGAAAAAATTATCTAATTTTTATATGAAGGAGAAGAGAAAAAAAAGGACTTCGTTTGGATTCAATAATTTTGGAATTTCTAAAAGTTAAAAACTGAAATTAAAAGATTCTTAGAATTATAGATGATTCAAATCCACAATTTGTAAGCAACCATGATCAATCTGACCAGTCGCGATTACCATCAATTTCACCCTTCCATGTTTTAAATCCAACAAAAACAACAATGATGAATTCATCATGCGCCACGCCAATTCCATTTCTTTTATCAATTGGTGAAATTACTGACACAGAAACAAACAACGTTTTGCGGAATGAATTCCAACAAGCTCAATCTCCTCCAGATTTTTTAATTAAATCACTTCCAAAGAAAAATTGGCGTCCAAAAAAGAAACCAACTCGACCGGGAAAACCAAAAAAATCATATGGATATAAAAATTGCTGTCTACGATTGCGAGAATTCCTTTACAGCAAAAATCGTGAAGGTTTACACCCAAAATCTGAAGACCATTTCCAAGATTTTCGAGATGGCATTATCAAAGCAAAAAAGGCTAAACCTCATAAAGATGGTAGACCTCCGGAAGAAGGTCCAACTAGAATGAGTCAAGAACGAAAAAATTATCATAAAAATCATTATGAAAAAGAACGAACATACAAATTCTTTATTTCAGCCGTAACTAAAGCATGGGATAAAGGTGAAGCAGCAAACTTACGCTTTCAAATGTTTGAAACGCTTTGGCCGAAAAATCTTAAATAATTTTTTAACCCTCTTTTTTGAAAAATGCCTAAAAATTGATTTTTTTTTGTGTGCAAAAGAATTTTTTAAAAATGCGGCGTTGTAATATTTTAATCATTTTTATATACTTTTTTATTTACATATAATCCTCAATCCAACCACATAATCGAATTCACTAAATATGAATGTTTTTCCATAATAATCATCCATTGCCATGCTAAATAATTTTATTTATCTGATTTTGATATTAAATAATTAAATAAATTATTTTTATACAAAATTTATCGTTTTTTAAAAAAAACATTTGATAGTATTTTTTTAACCAAAAAAAGAAAACATTTTTCCATAAAGATTTTAAATCTAATAAAAAAAGAAGTAAAATTTGCTTGCTTCAAAATTTGAAATTAAAAAGCGTTGTACTTTCAGAAATTTTCTAAACCATTTTTAAAAAATATTTTAAAGCTCATTTTTGATGTCTTAAAAAATATCCACGACAAAACAGTATTCTATTCTTTTTAGGTAAATTGTAACTAAATTCTTTTGTTCAAAAACTAAAAATATTATTCGCGCTGGAGTCTTTTTTTTCTGTGCCTCGTTGTTAAGAAATCTTCATGCTACTTTTTTTTTACTTTCTTAAAAAACAACGACCACTGCAGAATGTTTAGCGTCGATATTTGGCGGTAAAATAAGCAAAAGAGCGATCAACATAGAAAGCTGTTTCCGAAGAATATGGAAGGGAGGAGGAGCGAAAAAAAATGTGTGAGAGTGTCTATTCCAAAAAAGACGATGGGAGACAACTAGCTGAAAGTTGAAGAAAAAAAAGATGGAAACGAAAAAAAAAATATTATTATGGCGTATATAATCGGAAAGCGGGGAATGCATAGAAAAAATAAAATAAAAAAGTTGCGCCTTAAATTTATAAAAAAAAGAAATTAATTGAGAATTTAAAAATTTATACCATAAAAAAATTAAATAAATTTAAATTTCACTGAGTTGACCAAAAATATAAAATAATCGTGGCAAAAAAAAAATAGAAGTAACTTCACGCTTTGAACAACTTCATTTCAATAAAATGATTGAAATAAAGATTGTTGGTTGTTTTTGACAGACAGCTTTTATAGTCGTGGAGAAGCATTGCTTCGAGAAGGTTCTTTAACAAAAAATACAGTCAAAAAAATTTTTTGGGATCAATGATAACAGCTATAAAACACTAGAAAAATTCTCGTTCCAAATTTATTTTCGGGTTTTTGCAATTGGAATTGAATCAAAAAAGCAAAATTATATTTTTTAATCGTCATTTTTTGAAGGATTTTTTTTGAAAGGAGCTATTTTTAAGTTTCATTGGTCAGTATGAAAACACAAAGCAAAAGTTTTTGTGTGTTTGTCTTTTTTTATTCCATTTTTAAGCATGAAAAAAAAGAAAGAAAGCAATAGCTGCTATGAAAAGCAATATAAAAATTATGAGGTGCGGCTTTTATGTTTGTAAAAATATATTCAATAATGAACTATATTTGCCATTCTTACATTTTTTCTCGTATTGTTTTTTTATCCGGCACTTTTTTTTTACCGGGTACTTTTTTATCGGTTAATATCCATGTCTGGCAAAAAAAGTTTTTATCCCATAATCTTGCTCTCACACCTGTTTGGGTTGATGCCGTTTGATGACTGGCTGGCCATCAATAAAAAAATATATATGCGTTGATTTTTTTCTTATGGCGCTAACAAAAAAAAAAGGAAAAGAAAAAAAAGAAAGAAGCAAATGAGCGCGCATAGAAAATAGTCCACCTCCTTCCTTCAAAACAAAAGATTTGAAAACAAAGATTTTTGTTTTAGAAAAATTTCTGTAAGCAAATATGTAAAAAAAATAAAGTATTAAAAAAATCAAGTAAAAAACCAAAACAGTGAAAAAGAAAGAAAACTAAAATAAAATTTTAAACGGAAAAGGAATGAAGCAATCGATTTAATCGACATTCTCGTCTTCTTCTTATATTTTTTTTAAGATGCTTGTGGTTACCTCACTCGAATAAAATAGTGTTTTTTCTTTTTTTTTTATTCTCAAATTTTGTTCCTCGTTCATTAATTTTTATGTTAAGAAAAATTTATTTTTTAAATATATTTAACTATTAAAAAATTTTTAAAAATGTTTTGCTCCTCTTTTTATGCTTTTTCTTTCAGTTTTATCTGGCTTTCGACGATCTCTCATGCTTCGTTCATCAGATCTTCATTTTTCTTTTTTTGTGGGTATCTTTTTTTTACGGTTTTGATATTTCGCATTCATTTCGAAAAGTTAAATAAATTTTAATTACATATGACAAATAGTTTAACATAAAAAAAGAATGCACTTTTTTTGTTTTCCTTTAATTTTGTCTTTTATGGAATTGGAAGGAAGATGGTCGCGACAACAAAAAGGAAAACTGAGTATCGGAGTATGCCTTTCTGCTTTGAAAGGGGGGAGAAACAAGAAGAAGGCAGCCGGCAGCAGGAAATAAGGTTTTTATTTTTTTTATGTCAGTCAAATTTTTGTCATCAACGACAAAAAAAAGGTGTTTTTGACTATGTGATGCGCATTTGGGGTAGAAAAATAAAGCAGAAACAATAATTCCCACTTTTTTTTTGGTTTCGCAAGGCATAAAGGCTTTATTAGCGATAATGTATTTGAGAAAAAAATAGAGTAAATCTAAAAAGAAATTTTCATAGTTTAAAAATTACTTAATCAGCATCAATAATCATGCAACGTATTTTTTATTCCGTTTTTTTTCTTCTTCAAACTTCGCATATTTAAAAAAAAATAATAGAAAAAAGAAAGAATTCATTTCTTTCTTTCGTCCTTTTTTGCTTTTATGCTTGTCTATTAGGTGGCTGGCTGGTGCTCGGGTTTGTTCCTTCAGGAGTATTATGTGGAGGTTTTTTTTGATGACTTGTTAGCCATCAAAAAAATTAAAAAAAATATACGCGTTGATTTTTTTTTTCTTCGCTCGCTAACACGAAAGAAGGAAAAGAAAAAAAATAAAGAAGCAAATGCGGGCATAGAAAATAGTCCACCTCCATCCTTCCTATCCATAGAAGAAGAAGAAGACTATCCATTTTTGGCCTTTGATCGTTTTGAAAAAAAAGAAAGTTTTATTTTTTTGATGAAATAAATATGTATGATGGCAGAATGCGAAATAAAAGCAATAAAAAATAAGGAAAAAAATTAATTTTAATAAAAAGTAAACGACGAAGATTCAAAAATAAAAATTTTTTATAATTGACAAGCTTGAGGTAAATTAAAAAGTAAAAAACAATAAATCCAAAAGAAAATCAAAAAAAATATGTTTAAAAATAAAGTAAAACAAAAAATAAAAATATAAATAAAAAGGGAAAATATTGGACGACTCAATATCATATGTTCTTTTTTCCGTTAATGATCAGCCATTAAGATTTTTGTGGTTGCCGCGGGTGAGGTGTTGGTTGGTTAAAACAAAGAAGAAATAAGTTATCAGCATTCTAATTTCACTGATAATTGCATTAAAATCAATAATTATCATTAGAGCCTTTTAAATGAAAAAAATTTTAGTTTTACTTTTATTTTTTATACAATTTTGTTGTTAAAAATGGCTGATCAAATATTTTTTGAATCAGTCAGCAGCAGTAGTTGCTGGAGTCAGCCCAAGCTTGAATAAAATTATTTTCAATAACCATTAAAGGTATATTTTTTCTATTACATTATTTATCAATTTTGTATATTTTTTGGGCTCAAAAATATCCATAATTTCAAAGCAAAATTATTCATCGTTAATCAAATCAAAGAGAAATGTGTGTTGAATCATGATAGTTTTTTTCCCGCCATTTTGTTGTATGTTTTTTATTTTAGGTTGATTATGATTATTTTAATTATTTATTATTGAATTGGTTAATCAGACAATGTTTTTATTTCTTAATAGAGTCCATACTGTATTTTCATGCAATGTGATTTTTACAAAACTATTTGCTTTATTGCGTCAATTAAAAAAAGAGTTATCTTTCCACACATGACGAAGTTGCTCTAAAATTACTATCAAAAAATGGAAAAAGAAAAAAAAGATGCAAGCAGAGAAAAAAATGGGTGAGTTTTCTCTTTTTATTGTTGCCTTCTACGCGTCATAATTTTTTACAAAGGGGAAATTGAAGAAATTGTGTTTGACCAATCATATGTTGTTGTTATTTTTTTGTTGCACCTGCAGCGGACATTGGTACTTTTTGGGAGGAGCGCAGCTTTTTTTTTTAAATGAGAATCTTCGGCAACCAGCCAAAAATGGGTTTAGGCTCCGCCTTTTCGCGGTTTAGCTTTCTTTGATAGGCGGATCCGTTTTGGGCATTTATAATTTTTGTTGTGTTTTTTTTTTCAAATAATTCAACAAAAAAACGACTCTTTACTTTATTTTTTTGAGATGGGTTTTTGTAAAAATGAAAAGTTTAGGCATTTTTTAATTTTCCATGATCTCAATCATGAAATATTTATTTTTCACCAGCACCGAGCGACTTGCTTTCATTTTTTCCTTTTTTTGCATGCTCTCCTTTCAAAGTTGTTCATCGACTTGCTGAGATGATGTGTTTTTGAATGGTTAAAATTTTTATTTTTTCACAGCCTCAACAAATCGTCTTTTTATTTTTTTGTTGCTGAAAGTTTAGGCATCCCCCATCCGCCAATTCCTTGTTACTTATTTAAAGTTTACTTTCTTTTTCTTCGGACAATCAGCTGATTAATTTTCTTTTCTTTTTGTTTTTTTGTTGAGCATCCTTTTTTGGTCAAACATACATTTCAAGGAAGCGGCTATGAGTGTGCAGCGTGTGTGTTTGCTTTTTTATTTTTTATTTCTGACTGTCATGTCCAACAATGTCTTTTCTTTCGTTTATTTTTGAGGTTTTTTCGAATTTCTTCAATTTGCTGTTGCGATAAGTTCAGATTTCTAATCATAAATGAGAGAATTTATTTTTTTTTTGTAACAAACACCAAAAATGATTTTTTTTTTAATAAGCAACCGCATTTCTTTTCTTCATTTTTATTCCTTTTTTTCGGATGCAAATTTATGTACTCTTTCAGAGGGGTCAGAGATTGCTTTGAGGGTTATGATTTCTTGACATTTTTAAATGTAAAAAAAAATCTTTTTTTTTTAAATAATTGTTTTACAAAAAAAAAGAAAATGGTAAAAATTTTAGTATCCACTTTTTTTTACATTTATTTCTTTATTTTAGCGATTTAATGTTTGAGTTTCATTTTTTTATTTCTTCTTACTTTCGAAAACCGCCGTGTTCTTCTTTTTATTTTTTGCATTTTTTTTCCTATGTCAAGCGTCCATAAAAAGTGGCAACTTTAGGAGGTTATGATATTTATTTCTTACTGCTACTTGATCATCGCATTTTTAATTTTATTAAAAAAAAACAAACTTTCCAAATTTTTGTCCATTTTTATATCTTTTTTAAAATAAAAATACAAAAGCTTTTATTAATAATTTTTAGTTATTAAACGGCTGGATAAAAAATGGATCCATACTGCAAAGAAATATTGGAAATGGTTGATAATATTTGGCATAGCAATGATTTGGATTTATTTCGTGCGTCATTGTGGGATATTTATATCCCTGAATATCTCTCAAATCCCGGGCCATCAAATGTTCCAAATCCAACTGAAAATGTTCCTATTGAAGCAGCCGCTTCTGATGATGAGGAAGACGAAGTTGATAGCTTTGAACAGATGGAAGTAGATGACATTCAAGAACTTCCAGTCGAAGTAGTTCTATCCCCTGATGCCGTTGTTGGTGTCGAAGAAGATTTCGAAATGGTTGATCCATATGATATCAATTATCCAAATGATGAAGAGTAAGCTTTATTTCTTTTTCGAAAAAGGCCATTTTTGCAAGGATTTGTTTTAGCTAAATTATTCAAAATATGATTTTCAACCAATATATTTTATCTGATCCTCAATGATTTTTAATGATCATTGTAAAAACCGGTTTAAAAAATTTATTTCTAATTTCCCGGGTTTAATTTTGTAAAATCTGATTTATTTACTTTTATAAATAAATAAAGACAGACATTTTAATTTTATACTATCTAAACAAACGATTTAAAAAATAAATTAATTAATCGATGAAATATTTTTTTATCCATTCTTTGGAGTTCATATTTGCATGCGTACGTACCAAGTTTCTTTGATGTAAAACTTTTTTGTTTCATCGATCATTAAATTTACTCAACAACAATGAAACATTGATGGTGGCATAAAAAAATTGTCCTTAAAATTGATTCAATTTGTTGTTTTTTTTATTATCAATGAAAACAATATAAAATTTTAGACGCCTTCCATCTAGATGCTGTGCATGTGTTTTTTTTTGTTCTTTCTCTTTCTGTCTTTTTTTTTCATGACGAAGTTTAAAGAATGTTTATATAAAAATGAAAAAAATCGCTCAAAAAAAGGACAGTGCTAAAAATATTTTTTTGCTTTTATATATTTTTTTTGGATATTTTCAAAGAAGAATGCGAAAAGAAATACTTTTAATTTATTTTTGAAGCGATTCCAGAAAATATTATGCAAAATATGTTTTGCATTGATCAATGAATCTATTTTTGTACTCTTATATTTTGCTCATAAAATCTTTTCTTGAATAGAACTAAATTTAAACTTTCTTATCACCTTTCCTCTTCTGTGACTTTTTCTTTCGTTGCGCCCAGTAATTTTTATGCACGCTTCTTATTGTGTTTGTCGTCGTCTTGTTGACTAATCACGCAAAAATTTTTTCTTTGTGTCTATGTTTGTGTGTGTTTTTTTTTGATTCACAGAAGAGGAATAAGGATGAAACAAAAACAAAAAACAACAACAGCGGAAGAATAATGACCAAATAAACAACCACTACCGCCCGTTCCTTCTTCCTCCTTCAACCTTAGCCACTCCTTTAAATTTCAATATGGAATAATTTTTTTCCATCCTCAATTCCACTCTCAACTTTAATTTTTTATAGTCACGAGAAAAGAAAAAGAAAAGTATTTTGTTGTATAAAATAAATTTGTGTTATCAGCAAGCATCGCTTGCTTAATTTCTTCATCATTAAATATGAGGTTAATGACAGCGCACCAATGCATGAAATGATTAAGTGAAGGGAAGAAATCATATTGATGATTGATTTAAAAAGCTTTTAATAGGGACTGATAAAATTATTGCAACATAAAACAATCGATTTATCGGGATTTTAGGTGATAAAAATTAATTTCATGAAATTTGAATTATGAACAATTTTGATTTTTCGAAAAAAAGGAATAATAAAAATCAAATTTATTTAAAGAGTACAAGTTTAACAATTTTTCCAGCCAGAAAATTTCCAAGTTTCATTGTAAGAATAACTAACTCGATATGGTAATAACTGAGGATAAAAAAGGAATTATGAGATAGGAAAAAATAGTATAAAAAAGGAAAATTAGATGCAAACATAAAGATGATACCCGGATTTTGATGAATACTGTATAATTTATAAAAAAACATTTTCTAAATTTTTATTAAAATTATATTTATCCATGTTAGGATAAATTTTAAAAGGGATTTTTATTAAAAATTAGCTTCACGGTTTAAAGATATGTACATTCAAACAAAAGAATATTTCGGCGGTTTTAAAACTTTTTTGCATACTTTTTTATTTTTAGTTTTGCGGATTTTTTGCTAATTTACTTCTTACCTTTTGTGTCACCTCATTTGTTAAAAGTACAGAAAAATAAGTAGTAAACAAGGATGGGCAAAATGAGAGTGTGTGCGCTCCTTATCAGTAGAAAGAAAAAAACATTAAAACAAAGCAATGGTAAAGCCAAAAGTTTCACTTTTTTGTATTTTTTTCAAAAAAATGAAACGTCCTTCGACATCTTCTCCCGTTCCTGGAATACCAAATGATTCCGTCGTTCCAAAGATTCCAAAAATTTTGGAGAATTTTGATTGCAGCGAAGAAGATAGATTGGCTATTTTGAATGTACTTGGCGAAGTTGAAAGCAATGAACTTACCCAAACAAACATTGGTATAAATGGAAATGAAAATGGTTGTGATGCAATAAACATTAATAACCCAAACGGAAATTTATCTGAAGTAAATGGATTGACACTTGAAGATATGGACAACGTTTGTTATGCTGCTGTTACAGCGCCTTTGATCCCATCTTCATCTCCACCGCATCCAGATTTGCAAAAATTGAATGCTGATTCTGTAGACGAATTTTTTGCTTCCGTTAACCAACAACAACATCGCGCGAATATTATCGTTTCATCAACACAAAATTCTTCTGAACATGTAAATATCACAGGTTCGTTCGTCTGTCCTTATCACTTTTTTTTGGGTGAAGGATAGAAAAAGGAAAGGTTATACACAGTATTACGCGTACTTTAAAAACCGCTTTTAAAAAAACCAAAAACACGTTTAAAAATTAAGAATAGGAAGAAATTATTGCGAGGAAAGAAATAATGAAATATCCCCGTTCCTCATTTTGGTAAGGAGAAGCAAATTTTTATTTTAAAAAAAAGAAGTTAAAGAAATTAAATAAAACAATAACACCTTTCTTTTTCGCGATGAAAGTCCGGAATAAATATATTTTTTTAAATTTAATCAAAAAATAAAATATTAAAACAAAGCGAAAATCAACAAAATATTTTTCTAAACTTGAAATTTTTCAGACGCAGAAGTTTTACAAATATATCTTCCTCCAAACGTAACTGCAATGAATCAAAAAAGCCTTCTTACTTCACCTGGAAGTTCTCGTACCGTTCATACTGAAATAATTTCTTCAAAAACACTACTCGAACCAATTTCTTCTACTTCCAAAGTAAAGCAAAAAAAGTCTAAACCACCAAGAAAAAACAAGGACTATCATTATCCCAAAACTGCAGAGGGTTTTAAAAATTTTCTTCTCAATGGTTCACGAAATAATCTCCCCAAAAACCCTGAAGCCTATTTCACTAATGACTTGGACGCTATTAATGCTTGCAGATTAATCGTAATTGATTTGAAAAAAAGTGGACGACCACGAATTGAAGGTGATTCAAAATGTACTCAAGAAGAATTAGATTATCACCAAAATAAAACTAATATACGGCGGCGTTATATGGAATTCATTAAGGCTGTAATCATTGAATGGGATAATGGAAATGCTGCCACAATGGCCTTTGATGAATTTGAACATCGATGGTATGATGATTTTTAAAGAAAATAAAAGAATGAAAATTAAGCATAAAATTTTTTATCGATATCTTTATTTTAAGTTATATTCACCTTTTTTATTTACAAACACACATAACCTTCACCTCAGCCATATAGCCAATTTTGCTAAAAATGAATTTTTTTTTCTTCATAATATTTATCCATTATCTTGCTTAATATGTATTTATATAATCGCTTTATTATTTGTTAAATTATAAAAGTTTATATCATAAAATATTTTACATATAATTTGGATGGTTTTAAAAATAGTATTAACACCATTTTTGACGAAAAAAAATATAATAACCCTGTTTTACGTTTCCACAGAATTTTGCTGGCTTAAGATAATAGTTAAGAGGATATTTGCTAAAAAAATTAACACCGAAGTAAAGAAGAACGCAGCTTAAGCTTTCCAAAAATTATTTTTAGAAGTTTTTAAAACCACGGTTTTCACAATAATTTATTTATCTGTGGAAAACATTTTTCCATTTTGGCAAACTAGAGCTTTGTTTTAATTATTTTTTTACTCGCTCTGTAATTTTTCTTCTTCTTTTTGCAGCAGTGTTAAGAAATCACCGTTATATTAGTTCTTTACTTTGTTAAAAAAAATGATCGCTTTTTGAGTGCGTTTCTGTGTTGCTCATTAGAGGTAAAAAAAAACAGTGGAAAAAGCATTCATCACCATAGAGAGTTGTTTTTTTCAAATATTAGAAGCTGTAGGGTGAAAAAAATGTGTATGGACGCACATTGAAAAAAAGCAAGGTGGAAGAGAGAAGCAATCGAAAGTGAAAAAAAGGGTGCGGATTGTAAGAAGAAAACCAAAATTTTCCAGGAGTATAATGAAAGATGAGAGAAAGCAAGCAAATGGTAATAAAAATAAGAAAAAAGCGAGGATAAATTATTTTTAAATTTTAAAAAAAGTTAATAATTTTAAAAAAATTGGAGCTCTAAAGGAGCAAATCATCAAATTTTCGATTCATTTTAAATAAAATAAAATATTATTCTACGATCAACGAAAAAATAAATAAGTTAAAGCAAATTACACGTGGCAAAGAAGGAAATTAAAATGATTGAAATAAAGATACCTTTGACAGCTTTTATAGTCGTGGAGAAGCATTGCTTCGAGAAGGTTCTTTACCGAAAAATACACTCAAAAAATATATTTTTTTGATTGATAACAGCTATAATAATACAATAGAAATAAAATCTCAAACCTCTTTAGTTTTTTAAGTTTACTCTTCATTTTAATTTTTTCATTCAGCTTAAATTTTGCAACTTTTTTTCCTTTTCATGTTTTAATTTATGTTCTTCACAAGCTTTAGCAAAGCGAAGAAATAAAAATTCTGAAAGAATAAAATGAATCATCTCACTTTTTTCATCGATTGATTGTTTTATTTTCCCTACAATTTACAGAGTGAGTGTAAACCAACAATGTAAAGATAAGAACTTCAATCAAAAGCCAATACACAAAATCGATTTTTTTTTCTTTTTTTTTTCTTTTCCAGAAGCTTCTATCATAAATGTCTAAAACATATGCCTACTTTTTGTTGTTAATATTTTGGCATATTTGTGAAAGATTTTTTTATTCCCACAATATCAAAAATGATAACCACAAGTCAACGAAATGAATGCAGAAAAAAGTTAAAAATTTTACTAACTTTCAAGCTTTTTGCTTGCTAATAATTTTTGCTTTTTTCGTATTATTTTTTAATCCTCATACATAATTTTATTCCTTTCATCTGTATGAAATTTATTTAACATTGGTAAATCTTTTTTATGGATCACGTATGCTGCTTTTTTGTTGTACTCTTAAAAAGCAGTCACAAAAAAGTCGTTGTTTTTTTTGTTTTGTTTGAAAGCGCATTCTATAAAAAAATCTTGCTTCAGCCGTATGAAGATGGTTAGTTCTGCTTATTCGGTTTTTTCCATCATTGCAATCACGAGTTAAATATGCCTAAAAAAATAAACGTTTCAATGAAAAAAATTATTTTTTTATCTCGTTGCTTCTTCCTCGCTCTTCGCGTGTGTTATCTTTAGAAAAAACATCAAACGTTAAATCATCATTTTTCATACAAGGACGACTATCAAAAGTTAAGACCAAGTAGGAAATTTAGTTGAAATGTTGACGAAAGTTACGAGCAATTATCGAAAACACTGATAGCACTAATTTTAAAGAGATATTCTATGGTCTTTATCTCAAATGATTTGATAAATTACAACAAGATGAAATCCAAAAATTTGGCATGTAATCAAAAAATTAAAAAAAACTTTGAGTGAATGGCAGGCCTCTTCCACGGGCCGAAACAGGGCCGAAGCGGGCCGGAGGATAACTTTTAAATTTTTACTTTCTTTTTAAAATCTGTTTTAACAGAGTTGTAGCAATTATTGGGGGCTACAAATAAGCTGAAGGTTTATAGAGGCTTGTATTCATATTTCAAGAGATTCTGAACTATAGGGCCGACCGGGCCGAAACGGGCTATACAAACGGGCCGGAGACGGGCTTGGGGCCATATCTCGGCTCTGAGACGGTGTTTTGGTTTTCTGTTTATTGGGTTAGATAGCTTATCCAAGGGCCCTGGGGGGTCCCCTTGATCAAAAAAAATAAAAGTAAAACTTAAAAAAACGATATTTGATTCTAGCGTTGTGTGGCGGGCTGGCAGGAAGAGGCTTGGCGAATGGCAGCTTTAGAAATGTCAAAAAAGCTAGCAGGCTTCTGGCTATGGAAATTATATAAATATTTAAATTTCTTATTTTCTTTACTAATTAATTTTTTTTGCTTTTACATATAAACCGAAACTTGTAAATGAAATACTTTTCTTAATTTTATAAAAATTAAAAATATTTTGATGTCGCTTTTTGTTTTATAAAAAATCTTAAAAAACATTGTAAAAAATTTTTTATTGCATTAAAAAATTTGAATTAACAATAAAATATTTTTTTATGAAAACAATATTTTTCAATTGATTAAAAACAATAGGCGGAGTTGTAATTAAGAAGCCATAAATTGCTGCTTATCAGTTAATTGACGACCACCAGATTGCACGCTCTGTTACAGACATAGTCGCTTGCATTTCATTCTTCTGAAGAAGAAAAAAAGATTTGGTACTTTATAAATTTTTTTCACCTATGCTTGTTAGTTTGGAAAGAAATTATGGATAACAATAATTGGACCGATGAACTAATTAATGACGCCGATGCAAATTTCCTTTACAATGACATTCAATTTTCTTCAGAATTTTATAATAATTTGTCTGAAATTTCCAATGGCATTCCAGAACAAACTCAACAAGCAGACGTCGATGTTGTCTATGAATCTCTTGAGCCAAATGAAATCCAATTCCGTCAAGCCCCAGAAAATAATATTTCATCGTCTTCGCTCGCTTCAACAGCCTCGAGTTCATCAACAAATAATATTCGAGTCAAAAATAATTTTCGACAATGCGCAAAAGCTGTTAAAGGATGGGTACTCAATGGACCACGAACCAATTTACCAAATACACCTGAAGCACTTTTCCCTGCTTTTGGAGTAGCATTTATGAAAGCCAGAACCATGAAAACCAGTCGTAAAGGAAGGCCAAAAGAAGATGGCCGAGGTTCGCCATATCATCGAGAGAATTATGAAATAAAACGAAGATGTCAAAAATTTATTTCATCTTTCATCAAAAAATATGAAAATCGCGGAATCAAAGAAATAAAACTTGAAGAATTGGAAGAATATCCAAATGAGATTGAAAAGTAAGGTTTTGGAAAGGAAGATTAATTTCTAATTGAATTAATTTTAACCATTTTTAGAAGAGGCCCATCTTCATCACGAAAATAAAGTGTTATTGATTTAAAAAATAGTTGCCTTCAATCCAATAATATCTCAGCCAAACAAAAAAAAAGGCTAAAAAAATTTAAATATGTATTTTTTTATGCAAAGTTATTATCTAAGCTTACAATAACTTTTATGAATTTTTAAGAACCCATTCTATTGCGCTTTTTCTGAGGCTTTTTGTAAAATAAGTTTTTATGATAAAATTCTCCAAAAAATTGTTTGTTTGAATATAAACCCAATGATTATGGTTAAGAAATTTATACTTCCATGCTTCTTCCTCGACTTTATAAAAAATTGTGTGCATCGGTGTTGGCGCAGTTATTGATTAAGAGGGCTCGATCACGAGTGAAGTAGGCTAACAAATATTGAAGAAGAAGAAAAAATCAGTAAAAGAAAAAAGAAGTAAGAGACCATGAAAAGAAAAAGTACAATTTTTTTTCTCGATTTGGGTAACAAACAACAAATTTATTAAACATAAATTAATAAATATAAAATGCTTAAAATGAGTAAATGTAAATATGGATTTTATTACAAATGAGAATTAACTAGAAAAAACAAGTTAATTAAAGCCGATGGGGATTCAGAATATTTAAAAAAAGATGTTAAATTAAATTATTTAAAAATTTATGTATAAAAAAAGAAAGAAAACATTAACGACCGACAATTTTGCTTTAAAGTAAAATAATATAATCAAAAGATTGACACGTTTCAACTTTTCTTTATAATAAGTACAGTCAGATTTTACTCAAAAAAAAGCTGATAACACACCCAAATTATGCTTTGTTAAAATTCATTAAATTTTTCTTTTTTCATTTGCATTTTTAATTTTCACAAATTATTCAAAGAAAAATATTCCAAAAAAATATAATAAATTAACATTATTTTTAAATTGTGTTCCTAATAATGTTTGTAGAATACAAAGAAGCTTTGTTTATTGAAAATAAGTGAAAAAATGATTATTGAAAGAAAAAATCCATTTTCTCATTTTTTAAAATCGATGAAACTGTGATAGGTGGTTCAAATAAAATAGTCCCTGTTTAACAAAGTTTTCCCTAAAAAGTCTGTTTGTTTTTGTTGGTTCAATCATTCAAGTTTATTTTTGCAGAAGATAAAAGTGCAAAAAGCATTGAAGTTTGATAATAAAAAAAAGTGAAAACAATGCCTTTATTTTATCCATCATGGCTGGCTGCAATCAGCATCATTCCGGGAAATGAAGGCGGAGTTATTCATCAATGTTGCGGAGGAGGCTGGGCTTTTTTTAGCGAATGGAATAGTAAGCGTACTACCATATTATTTTTGTTGACTTACCTTACATGGAATAAATATTATGAAAGCATAAACGAAAATTTAGAAAGTACATTTTTAAGATTTTTATCTATCAAATCTCAGCTTATGTTTTAAAGACATTACAAAAAATATAGTTGAAATTATTTTTGATTTCATTTTGTAAACTCTAAAATAATTTTGTTTAAATCCATTGACGAATTAAAATAAAAGCGATGATTCGAAGCAATTTTTTGCGTCTGGTAAAAAACTCAAATTCGGAATCAAGTTAATATATATTTTAAAAATTTGACTTTTCTTGTTTTAAATTTTCTTTATTTTTTTGTTTGTTTAAAGCAATTTTTCAGTTTTTCAAAAGCTGGGTTAAATAATTTTATTTTTAAGAAAATTTGTAAAATAAATAAATAAATGAGGTAATAATATATAATTTTTTTGTTAAAATTATTTGGATTAATAAAAAAATAGATAAAACAAAGATTTAACATTTAATTCATCAGAATTTGTGGAAAATTAAGCATCAAAAAAGTTATGTCATTGGTAAAGAAGAAGTTAATGAAGCCATAATTGGATGAAGAACATCTTTGTATTGTGGAATCAATTCTGTAGGTTCCATTCCCATTTCACATAATTTCATGCAGAGATTTTCTAAACAATCACTCATTCGTTTGTAATCTTCGGTTTTCTAAAAAAAAATTTTTGACTAATCAAAATTTTATAAGAAATTTTTTTTATGCCTTACTTGTTGCGAATAATTTCGGGCATAATCTCGTTTTCGTATTGTAGTCCTATCTTCGTCACCATTTACGGCTTTTCGAGGTCGGCCACGTTGGATAACTTTTGAAGAGGAGGGTGTTGTTGATTGGGGTGTTTCACCATGATTACATGGACTTGGTGATTCTTCAACTGCCGAACTATTAGGACTCCGTAAGTAGTGTTTCCAATTATGGTTGTTTCCGCCTGATGGAATCATCGAATCATGAGTTGCTGGAATATAAACTCGTCCTTGTGGAAGTAAATATTGAGTGGATTGTTGAGTCGAATAAGGTGACGATGATGAAGAGGTATCATTGGAACTAGGAAAGCTAATGCAATTTGGAGAAAGAGAATTTTGATGTGGAAGATTATGAAAATAAGAGATGGGTCGTTGAGATTGATTGAAATTAATTGACGTTTCGAGATCATAAAAAATTTCATTAAAGCATTGAGATCTAGGAATTAAATGAGCATTAATATCTGCTGCTATAGTTAAAGACATATCAAGCATTTGACTTTGCATGGAGTCTTCAAAATTTCTTGGAACAGTATCATTTTCATTTGTTGTTGTTGTTGTTGAATATTGTCCATTGAAATTATTATAGGAATCCATAATAGAAAAATGAAAGGTAAAATATTTTGGTGAACAGAAGAAAAATTTATTTTATGTTAATGAGAATAGAAATTCAACTAAGTTTTTCCATGCCTTTAAATAAACTTTTCACCTCCATCCTCTACATTGAATTAAGGAGCAGAAATACGTGAACAACGAACGCAACAAAGGAAGTATGCATCTTCGATAAGATACGAACCCTTTTTTTGTGTGTTTTCATTTTTTATGAACAGGAAGGCGCCCAGTTGCCTGTGGTGAATAAAAATAGAGTTCTTTTTTTTTTATTATGATTCATCAGACTTTTGAATTTTTTGTCTAAAAGTTTTTTTTAATGAAGTGTCAAAAATAAAATAAAGTCGTTAGGAAAAAGGGTTTACGGTATCTCGATCGATTGAAAAGAAAAAAAGAGCAAGAGCTTTGTAAAATTTAATAAAAATAAATTAAGTTTTTTTATTAAAAAATTAATTCACTGTAGCGCCTAATTTTATTTTTTGTTGAAAAAAATGCTAAAAGATAAATTTTTAAAGAATGGTTAAAGAAAATTAACTTAACTGAAAACGAGCATCTTCATTCATAAAAAATATATGGAAAATCTTTAAGAAAATCGGGTAAATGGAAGTTTAATTAAGCATGATTTTATTTTTGTTTATTATCCTATTATTTTGCTTAAAATAACTTTGCATTATTTTTTAAAATTTTATTCTTCCGTTTTTTTCACGTTGTCAAAATCAATAAAGTATTTGATAAATATTTTGTTTTTTATGAGCGCACCTTTTTTGTGCAGAAAAAAAAGGTTAATACGGTTCAGCATTTTTTTGAAAAATAAAAATACAAAGATCGGAAAAAAAGTGAAACAAACAAAAATAAAAAGCGGCACCTTTAGTTTTGAAATTTTTTAATTTAAAAATATATTTTTATAAAATAAAAAATCAATTTCGTATGATCAGTTTTAATGATGACAAAAAAAGTAAAGGAAAAAAATGATGTTTATTCAAAGATTGTTTTCAGTTTTTTTAATGCTTACATTCTTATATCAAATGATTTTACTCTTTTTATTTTTGGACGGATAAAAAGTGTTTTGTGAAAATATACTTTTTTGCATGTGATTTCGTTTTATATTTTTTGATATCAAAAAAATTGATAAAAAACAAAAATAATCTTATTTTTATGGGTACATTTTCCTGAATTTATTTTGGCTTTTTTCCAATTTTTTTTCGAGTTGGAATCTTTTTTGAACTCCAAAAATATATTACGATTTTTTTGTTTGCAAATTAATATTTTATGCAATTCACAAAATCTTTTGAATGCCAAAATTTATTATTCAATTTGATTATTAAAAAAAACAACAAATGCACAAAAAATAAGGTCTCACGCTTTTTTTTAAACCTTTGAAGTTTGTTTTTTTTAATCAAAGAAATAAAAAAACAATTACAAAAGGAAAAACTAACTAATTAATATATGTATGTAAAAAATATCGTTCGCTCGAAAAAACTTTAACACCATAAAGAAAAAAAAGCTACAAATTAAAAAAATAGACTGAAAACAATAAATTTTTTTCTTTATCAAAAAGTCTCACGGCTTTGATAAAAAAATAAATGTTAATTTTTATTGTTTTTTCAGTAAACAAAAAAAAAATATTATGGGTGTATAAAGTTATCGAGGAGGGTTTCACGGGGAAAATCATTCTTCATAAATGTTTTGCAAGTGGTGGTTTTACATGTGACGAGTAGCAGATTTTTGAACTGCACCAATGCTAGTGCGATATTTAGATTTAACTCGAAGTAAACTATTTTCAGCTTCATCCGCTCGTTCTTCAGCATGTTCAAGAGCAATTTGAATTTGACGGAATTTTTGGATGTTTGTATCTAAAAAAATTAATTTTTGAGGATAGTAATCATTTTTAGACAATAATTTTTAAGTTTTTACTTACTTGCAACTTCTTCAGCTTCTTCAAGTTGCTTTTTGTGAACCTTAATTTTTTGTTGAAGTTTTTCAATTAATTCTTGCATTTTATTTCCATTTTTCTTTTGTTCTTCCAATTCAAATTGTCGTTCCCGAACTTCTCGTTCATGTTTGGTAAGTTGTTTGACAACTTCTTTATGGCGTTTTTGTTCTTGATCGAGTTCGTGTTCGCGTTTGCGAATGGTATCTTGCAATTTTTCAATTGCTCGTTGACCCAATCGTTGAGCATTGAGTTCAGCTTCTTCAAGTTTAGCTTGAAGCTCCTAAAGAATGAGATGGATTTTAGTTTCGGGGTTTAGGAATTATTAAATTTTGAGGCAATGGATTTGAAACGAAATTTTTTTAAATAATATGCAAATATTTTGGTTCAAAATTTTAAAATCAAAGATTTCCAGGAAAAAAAATTTTTTTTATCCAAAAACTTACACGAATATTTTGTTCGAATCCACGACGAAGGCGTTCAAGATGATCAAAGTGACCTTGTTCTTGTTGAAGTTCTTCAGTGAGGCGTTGAACATCGCCATTAACTTTTTTATAATTTTCTTCTGCATTTTTAAGGTCTACAATAGCCTTATCCAAATCATTTTTAGTTAATTGAAGATCATTTTCAATTGTGCGTTTAGTTGCGCTGAGATTTGAATTTTCTGCGGTATTTTCATGTTTTTGTGAACGTTGATCTTGAACATCTCGTTCAAGTTTATTTTTTTGATGTTCCAATGTTTCACGTTGTTGTTGAAGGTCATCCTTTTCAGCGAGAATGAGTTGAAGCTTCTTCTCAGTCATGAGATAAGATTCTCGGAATTCCTCGCGTTTTCGTTGTTCTTCATCCAATTGCATTTGAAGTTCTTGAACTTGAGCAATGAATTTTTTGAGATTCTTTTGGGCATCAACATTCGTTTTATTTGCCATGTCCAATGCAAGTTCAAGCTCGTTAATATCTAAATTTATATATTATTATATTTTTAAAAGCAAATTATTGATGTAAAAAAATTTTTAAATCGGAGCCCAGAAAAAAGTAATTATAAAAACGATTTTTGTTTAAATTTTTAGTTTCGCTTAAAAAATATTTTTAAAATTGAAAGAAATGTTTCTGAATTTGGTCCTTAAAATTAATATGATTTTTATTTCTTTATTTTGTTAAGATTTTTTTTTAATAAAAAAATCCTTTTGAAAAATTTTTACCTCCTTCAAGCTTCTTTTTAACGGATAATAACATTTGTTTGCCTTTGGATTCATTTTCCAATGTAGTTTGAATGGATTCAAGAGCGCGTTGATTATTTTTAAGGGTATTTTCAAAATCTTCTTCTTTTTCCTGTATTCTTCGATCAATTTCAGAACGAATTTGTCCCACTTCTGCTGTAACCCTTTGAACTTTATTTTCTTCCACTTCCAAAGCTTGTTCCGCTTCATCCAAAGCATGTTGAAGCTCTTCCTTTTCAAGTTCCAATTGTCTGACCTTCTTTGCAACTTCCATGGATGATCGTCCTCCAGCTCCAAGTTGTTCATTTAAGTCTTTAATATCATTGGATAAAGTTTTATTATCTCGACGAAGTTCATCTGCATGTTCTTGCATGGAAGTGGATGCTTGTTGTAAAGCGTATACTTCAGCTGCATGTCGACGAGCTTCTTGTTGAGAATGATCGATTTGCATGGTGATATCATCACAATTCTTTTTCCATTCATCAATAATTTTATCGAATGATGCTTGTTTCTTTTCAAGTTGATTGACAACCGAACGATTTCGTTCAACATCAGATCGAGCATCTTCAGCATCAACGGTGAGTCGGGAATTAGCCTTTTCAACGGAGATGAGTTTATTGTTGATATCATTGATAGAATCTTGAAGTTCTAATTTGCGATTAATTCGCCGGCGCTTTTCTTCTTCAAATTCATCTGCATTTACTAAACCTTCCGCATCGAATCGAGATTTAAATTGAGCAGTTTCGGCACGAGCTCGAGAAAGTTGTTTAAGAATTTCTTCTTTTTGAGTAATTTCTTCATCAATATTTTCTTTGATAGAATCAAGTTCATGTTGAAGATTTTTAACTGTGGCACTTAAAGCTTGTCGCTCTTGATGTTCTTCATCGGCGGTTCGACGAGCATCTTCAAGTTGAGCCAAGATTTGAGCTTTACGCTTGCTTAATCCAGTGAGTTGACTATCAAAATCGCTAATTTGATGTTCCATATCTGCGTTATCTCCTTGAAGTTTAGCTTTACTGCTAGCAAGATCTTGAATGAGTTTATGTTGGCCATCAACTTTAGCTTGAAGTTCATTTACTTGAGATTCATAAACTTTAGCTAAACGATCTTGTTCAGCTTTGTTTCGGGTTTCTTCAATAACTTGGCTATTAGCTTCATCAAGTTGTCGACGAAGGGCTTCCTTATCCTTTTCAGCTTTGGATTTATTTTTTTGAACGGTTTCAAGTTTTTCAGTCAAATCCGCAACATCATCATTGTTCTTTTTACGGAACATAGCAAGTTGAGATTCATGACATTGGTTGGCTTCTTCCATCTCTTGACGAAGGCGAATAAGTTCAAGTTCCTTCTTTTTACTCAATTCAGATTGAGCGGTAGTTTTGCCGGATTCTTCATCAAGATTATCATTGACTTCATCAAGCAATTGTTGAACTGAACCCTTAGTTTTGTCAGCTTTAGCCCGACCTTGACGTTCATGTTCAAGCTCTTCTTCAAGTTCAGCAATGCGACTAAGTTGATCCTTAAGTTGTTTGGAAGTTCGTGAAGCAACTTGTTGTTCTTCATCAAGTTTAGCAGCTAAACCACGAAGATTTTCTTCAGTTTGTTGAAGCTTTTCATCGAGTTCAGTTTTACGATTATTGATTTCATCAATTTGTTCTTGAGAAGCAGCAAGGTCATTTTCAAGCTTCTTGCGAGCTTTTTCAACTTCGCTTCGATGCCGACGTTCTCGATCAAGGGTATCTTCAATATCTTCGATTTCACGTTCGAGTTTAGCCTTCAATCGAGCAGCTTGGGATTGCTTTTCTTCTTCACCTTGAAGGGCTTCAGCCATTTTACGATTTTCTTCTTCGTTTCGCTTCTTTTCTCGATTGGCTTTAGCAATGTCTTCATCCATTTTAGCCATTTGTTCATGGAATTCACGAATCTTTTGTTCTTTATTTTTCTTTTCTTCTTCCGCTTTTAGGAGGTTATCATCCAATGAAGCAATTTTATCATTGAGGGATTCCTTATCCTTTTCAGCTTTACGCAAAGCTCGTTGAGCTTCTTCAGTGCGTTGTTGTTGGTCATTAAGTTTATCCTTCATATCGGATACACTTCGTTCAAGTTCAGCTTTGGCTGCGCCCAATGAACTAAGTTTATTTTCAATTTGAGATGATCCAGCTTTGCTTAATTCTAATTCAGTTAAAAGCTTTTCACGTTCTTCAGCAAGTTTTTTATATTCAGCTTCAACGAGTTTACGAGCTGCTTCTTCTTTAGCTGCAGCTTCTTCAACAGCTTGAAGTTCTTTCTTAAGCCGTTCAGTTTCTTCAGCATATTTGCCGGATTTAAGTTGGGGTTTGAGTAAACCATAAAGTCTATACCAATCCCAAGTACGAAGAACGGCCCATGCTCGAATGTTCTTTTGAACGAGATAGAAGGCATTGGCTTGCTTGAATCGAACTCCACGTTCTTGCTGAGCCATATACCAACGAAGCCAACATTGGAAAGAGGTGATTAATTCAGTTAATTTTTCATCACGCAAATCTTCAATATGAGCTACGATACCGGCCTAAAATTTTTAGTGGGTTTAATTTTTGGTTTATTTTTCTGAAACCAACAAACCTTGAAGAAAATTTTAGTGTGACCAACTCGATAATGTTCAGATCCAATTTTTCCATCTTTTTCAAGACGTTGAAGAATTTGATCAGCGCAAACTTTAGAATCATCACTGCTTCGAGCTTCTTTTGCAGCCAAAATAGCATAACGAATGACAAAATCTCTATGCATCATACGATTTGGAAAACCTTTTCGACAAATACGAATACCTTCCAATACACCATTGCAAGTAAGTTGATTGAGAACCAAAGTAGCATCAATCATACCAGGCGTTTTCTTTTCATTTGGAATGATGCAACGAATGAAATGAGGATGAGTTTTATGAAGCATAGTCATAAGCTTGTTAAGGGATTCACGATACATCATGGATACAGTCATGAAGGAGCCCGATTTGCCCTTCTTCTTTTGACCTCCAGTGCCTTTAGCTTGAGCAGCAGTTTCTTCTTGAGTTGTGTAATCTGAAAAATAAACATTTTATTTATTTATTTGATTTTATGATGATTTTATCCATACCTGCCCATACTTCGTTGAGAAGTGCATTGCCTTTGGAAGCTTTAAGGACACCAACAAAAGTATCGTTGAGAGGATCCTTATTCTTTTCAAGCCAATTCGTAACATTATAACGCACAGTTCCAGCATAATGTCTCATAGCAAAATGAGCTTCACCTTGTTTACCCTTTGGTGGTTTAGGTTTTTCAAAGTTAGGATGTTTACCCAAATGTTGTTCAATTAATTTTTGTGCGAGAGTCAAATCAGTAGCTTTAGGAACGATGCATTCTTCATCAAGCATGGAAACAATTCCCAAAGGTTTTTCAATGAGTTCAATACAAGCTTGAAGATCGAGACCAAAATCGATGAAAGTCCATTGAATGCCTTCACGAGCATATTCTTCTTGTTCAAGAACGAACATGTGATGATTGAAAAATTGTTGAAGTTTTTCATTGACAAAATTAATCCACAATTGTTCGAAGGAATTGAAATCGAAAATTTCAAACCCAGCAATATCCAACACACCAATGAAATAATCTCGATCAAGACCTTTTTTATCAAGGGTTACATTACATTTGCGTACCAACCAACTGAAAACTCTTGCATACAAAGCTTTAGCCATGGCACCAATAGCCCTGAAAAAGGAAAAGAGGAAATTTAAAATATGCTAATTTTATTTTCGAGGTTGTGGCATACCATGAAACTTGATCAACATTTTGACCTTTTGAAACCCATTCATTACCTACACGAACTCGAGGTTTGGTAAGGGCATTAAGAAGTTGATCGTTATCAACTTCAAACATGGATGAAGCATGCTTTGCTTCATCCATCGCAGTTTCATCTACTTCAGCTTGTTCTTCACGTGGACGTTGTTTGAATTTCATAATGCCCATATGCATGATAGCTGACATAAGCTTATAACAATCCATTTTTTCATCAGGTGAAAATTTAAGGATATCAAATGCTTCATCAGTAAGCATATGTTCTTCTTTATCATCAACACCTTCAATGGAAAGTTCAGCTTGAGCAACAAACCAATATTCCTTGAGGGGTTTATCAAGATGAAGCTTAGCTTTAAGATCGGGGAAATGTTCAGAGAAAAGTTGATAAAAGATGTGATAACATCGTTCACCAGGGGCTTGACGGATGACACGAGATTTTTCGAGTAAATCTAAAAAATGGAAAGTTTGTTTGCATATTTTTTTAAAAGTCTTTATTGCCAAAAATATAAATATAAAACTTACAATGTTCAATATCACAAGATGCAACCCGACCTTGTCGATTGAATTGGATACGAATGAATTTACCGAAACGAGAAGAATTATTGTTTCGAACGGTTTTGGCGTTACCAAAAGCTTCCAAAACGGGATTAGTTTGGACAATTTGATCTTCTAAAAATTTATGGCACTTATTTATTATTTATATTTTGATTAAGAAAAAAAAATAAAATTACCTAAAGTTACTTGATTCTCTTTAGGTTTGCCAGATTGTTCCATTTGTGAAGCACCAACGGCAGCAAAATAAGCAATAACCTTTTTAGTATTTTCAGTTTTACCTGCTCCTGATTCTCCCGTAATCAACATGGATTGATTTTCACGATTTTGAAGCATATTTCGATAAGCTTCATCAGAAACAGCAAAAAGATGGGGTGGCATTTCGGTACGCCGTTTGCCCATAAACATACGAGCTACAGTATCGGTGTAAATTGGGAGACGCTTGTAAGGGTTGATGACGACGCAGAATAAACCAGAATAGGTCTAAAATAAAAAATATATATGGAGAATTAATTTAAATTTTTCGGGATTTTTGCACAAAATTTTTCGGCTTTGTAAGTTTTTTCTGATGTTTTCTCTTTTTGCTTGTTTTTTATGTTTATTTTAATTTTCAGAAATTTGTATTTTCATTTTTTTATTTCCATTTTAATTAATTGGCCGATCTTGACCCGAAGAATTCAATAATATATTTTTGGTTTTCATAAAATAATAATTGCAAATATTTTTCTTTCTTTTTTGCTTCCAACTTTCAAATGTCAACGAACTATTCAAAGCTAAACTAAAAAAATTAAAGAGCATTCCATTCCAATATGCTCCAATCTTTTTTTTATACTTTCCTGGAAAACCCTTCACCTTTTTTTTGTAAACATTTATCCCCTCATATTTTTTTCCTTCAACCAACTCTTGGATCAAAAAAGCATCCTTCAAAGTTAAAAAAAATAAAAAAAACTATTGGATTAACTAACGTCTATCCTTTATTCTCTTAAACAAACAATAATCTTTTTTCTTTTTTCTTCCCCTGAATTTGCTTCTTATTTTAAACCTTCCTCCTTAGCTAAAACTAACTACAACGGAAATAAATAAGATTTCTCCTCTCTCAAGTGGATGGGGGATATACGTCGTTAAATACTCTTTCTGCGCAAGCAGCTAGCCTAGCAGCAAATAATATTCACTTGAGATCTTAGAAACTTGGTAGCAAACGAGCAAGTAAAAAAAATGCTTTTCCCCAAAAAATTTTACAATATTTTTTAAAACAAAAAAAATGTAAAACTTACGTAAATAAGCATAGAACCATAACGTGCCCGAAGATTATGAAGAACCGAAGCATCGTTAAGGAAAGTCAAATTGGACATATCTTCAGTTTTTTCATATTTAGGCGGATTCATTTCTTGAACCAAATCCTTTTTAAGGGTTACTTCTTTATCACCCGATTTAACGATAATGGTATCACCCTTTTTGCTAACAATTTCACCTGGGGCATATCCTTCTTCTTTATCCGGAATCCAAACGTTCTTCTTGGAATCATATGGAGTCGATTGCTCCTGAAAAAAATGATAATATGAGGAATTGAAAATTTTTATAAAACAGATCAGAAAAAATAAGCTACAAAGCTAAATTCAAAATTTATTATTTGAAAAAAGAATAAAAAAATGTTGATTTTTCTTTTGAACCAAAAAAATGGACTTTTTTAGTTGCCAAAAAAAGTTGAAAATTAAACTAATTTCATAAAATATTTTTGGGTTTTGCTATGTCAAAACCAACTTAATTAACTAGAAAATATTTTTTATCGCTTTCATTAGTTTTAGAGATACAAAAGGTCAAAATGATAAAATTGAAGAAAAAACAAAAAATCCAATTGCTAATTTATGCAAACTTTTAAAAGTTGAAATAAAGCAAGAAATGATACTCAAAATTTTATAAATAGCTTTTAGAAAATAAAAATCTGGTAAACTTTTTCATATTTTGAAGAAAGATAAAACTAAACAATAACCACGAAAATCCATTTCCATTCAATATGAAAGAAAAACAATGGCTTTTGGTTGCTTACATAAATTTAATTAAAAAAGGAAATAACAAAAAGCTTTGGTACAAAAAATTAAAAAAAATTATTCATCTGCAAAGTTTCAAAGGTCCATTGACTTACCTTGATCATTTGTTCACGGGACATACGCAAATATTGCCATCCTGGATCCTTTTCATGAATATTCATGATTGATGATTACTTTTTTCTTTTTTTTGGATAAAACAAAATAAAATTGTTTTTTTGTTTTTAAATCCAAATATGAAATAATTCGAAATTAAATTTAAATTATAATTCGGTGAGACTCGAATTAAATTTAATATTAACCAAGCAAGATTTTAGTTGATCCAAGAAGACGACGTTGACGACGACCAGGGATTTAAGGAAGGAAAGCTAAACAATGAACCACCACTCGATGGATTTATGTGAAACTGTAAATGCAAAAAAACGAGGAAAAAGCTTTTTTGTTTTGTTTGATTGTTATTTGGTTGTTGGAGGAGGTTGAAGGAGCTTAAGCTTTCAAAATCTTCTTTTCCTCCATGATGATCTTTCAAGCCTTTTTTTCTCCACTCTTCTTTCTCTCGTATGCTTTTTTCTTCTTTACTTATCCTTGCTGCGTAAGCTATATTTATCGTGTGCTTGTATCTATCTTTTTCAACTCAGAGGTGCTGTGCTGTTGCTTGATTCTTGGATAAAAGGTTCTTTTTTTTGTGGAGGCGTTTTTTACTTTTTTTTTCGATCTTTCTATCTCTGTTAATTTTTCTTTCTTCAAGTTGCAGCAAAAGCAACGATGGATAAAAAAAGTTTTAAAGTAAAGCTTGTTGGATTTCTGTGAGAGTGCGCAAATGCGTTAGCAAACAATAATTACAATAACAACTCCAGCCATCGAGAAAAAAAATGCTCAAATTTGAAAAAAAAGTTAGTTAGTTAGTTCTATGAAAGCTTGCTTCTCAACAAAAAGTCATCATTTTAAAAAATAATAGATTTATTCTATGAAACATATTTTCCCATTGAACTTGGATTCGTCCTCCAAAAAAAATAAAATGGAGGTAGGAAATTCTTCGAAAAAAAAATTGAATGAATGACGGAAGAAGAATGGATGGATGGATTTTCTTCGTCAAGTCAATCAAGTGCTTGAATACTTTTTTGTTGCAATAATAATAAACATTCAAGAAAATGAAGAAGAAGAAGAAAAGCTTTTTACACTTTCAAGATTAGCAGCAAAGTAAAATAAAATAAACGAAAGAAAAAAGAATCACGGGAAAAAAAAGATTTGTTGTTGAAGCTATTGTTTGGGATTATCAGAAAAGAAGAAATGATTTGCAAGAAATTGCAGGAAGGTAAAATGAATATCTCGGATTACAATAATATTTAGCTTTTATAAAAGCAGATGAATTTTTGTTGCAAAATAGTTAAATTAATAAAAATCAATATTCAAAACAATAAAAATAGCTTCAAAGAATAGTAAATATTTTTCTTTTGCAAAGTTTTGACCAAAAATTTTAGTTTTCCTGAACTAAGAGGAGATGCATGTTTGCTAATAACAAATTTAATAATAAAGTTTATAAATACATAAAAAGAAATCATAAAATGCAAAAATCTTCAAAAAAAATTTCAGAACTTTGTAATTTTATAAATTGCATCCACTCTTACAACGATTGATAGCAGCTCTTCCGTGCTTTTATTGTAGCTTTGAAAGAGCTTCTATGAAAAAAATTTTCAGTCTTCTTTTTCTTCTTTCAAGTTTTTGATTGAACGCTTTTTTTGTTTGAGCATCATAATCAACGCTGATTTTTCTGTTATTTGTTGAAGCTATCTCCATTACATCTGACACCTGTGACGACGACGACAATGACTGGTGGTGATTCAAAAGTAAGTGTTTTTATTTATCATCATTATCATCTCTTTTTAATATCTTTTTGATTTTTAGCAAAACGAATACTGTGCTATGAAGAATTACAAAATTCATTTTTGTAATGATATTATGATACGTGGATTATTCATTTGTTCTGAACCCTTCTATGATCCATCAATGAAAGATATCAAATGGGAAGCAAACTTCTTTCCTCGTGGCATCATAAAATCTTTGTATCCTGATGCTAAGAATGGTCAAACAAGTCTCGAATTGGTTTATAATGGTTCATCTCAAGTTAATGCTCGTTTTCTAATTGAAATTATTCGAAACAAGGATGAATATTTTGGAAATGTTGAACCTAAAATCAAGAGGGAAACTGAAAGTAAGTTTGCTTTATATCTCCACTGTTTTTGATGTTACACATTATAAGTTTCGCTGATCATTTTGCTTGCTTTCCCTATACTGCATTTGCCTTCTTCACTTGTTTCTTCTGTGTACATATGTATTACTTAGCTACTTATGTTCTTCTTTTTCAGCCTATGCTCTTTCACCTGAACGTCAATCGGTTATGATTGAGAACTTTGTTACTCGAAGTGTTTTGTTTGATCCCAAGAATAACATCCTTCTCCATGATTATTTCGTCTTTCGTGTCAAGGTCTTCTTCGATGTTGTTCCAAATGCATCTCGTCGTCGTTCAAATGTTGTTCCAAAAGTGCCACCTCGTAAATCACGTGTTGTATAGGTTTTAACTTTCATCATTTATTACTTTTTCATGTTTAATAATTTCTTTTGTAACTGTTTTTATGATTGTTTTTTCAATGTTTTAATATGTTCTTTGTTGTATAAATTTTTTGAATTCATTTACTTCTTTGTTTTCCATTCTTTCCTTATGTATCAGTAAGCTTTATGCGGTTTGCTTATACTTGTTTGATTTTGATATGATTAGCTTCTTTTTTTTCATTTTTGCATTGCATTTTTCTCGCAAAAGAAGCCACCCAAACGCGCACGTGTTTCGAATTATGATGTTGCTTGCTTACTTGTCACGTTTTTGATGAGGAGGAGAAGAAAATGAGTTACTAATTGGACGAATTATATACCAGAAAAGCCCAATTATGAAATGTTTTTTATTTGAACAAATGCCAAGTATAATGTCACATGGTGGTGGTTGTTTCATTGCTGCACGCATACATACATACATACATACAAATAAAGGGATTATAAGAAATATGGAGATTACTATGTACTATTCCCGGATTCAAATTCTTACAAAATTTCGAGATTCTTGTGTTATTTACTTTTTATGTTCAAAGGAGTGGAGTTAAGATTTGACAATATGGTAGGCAACATTTGCTTGCAATGTAAATATTATTATAATGCCAACGATGGAACTTGCTGCAAACATCAAACTGTGTTTTTTTTCTTCTCGTTCATAATATTGTAATGATTCTAAAAGTTGATGGAATGAAAACCGGCATAATCAAAAAATTTTGATGACGCTTTTTGGTAGTCCTTTAAAATGACATTTTTTAAAGTCCCTTTTAGCAATTTACTAATACCAAATGCATTTCTCGTTTTATTTCACATGTTTTGCAATCATTATTATCCCATTTTATTAAAGATCCAAAGTCCAAAGTTTTTATATGTATTTCATACAGCTTTGCTTGAATAAGTTAAATCTTAATTGCATTCATTCTTTTTAACTTATACGATTTCAGAATTTGGTTGAAAGCATGCTCATCTCGATACTTATCATTTTTTTATTTATTAACGAAATTATTTAATGGTTTTGTAATTGCTCTTTCGGTAATAATTTTTTTTGTTTCGGTACCAAAGATCAATTCAAAGCTTTTTTAGCTCATTTTTTTGTTGTTACCTTATTTGTTTTTCTTTTCGAAGCAAGCAACAGCCAAAACGACGGTGAAAAAAAAAGAAAGAAAGGAAAACGATTTTTTTAAAGACAGAAAAAATAATATGGAAAAGCAAAAATATTTCTTCAAAGACATCTCATTTTTTTCTTCTTCGTCTCTGAGTTTGTTCATCGGAAATTTATTTTTCCTTTCTTTTTTTCTGCCGACAAATAAGTCGTCGATTTGAGAGAATAAAAACTATTAATGAAGGAAGCTTTTACTAGAAGAAAAAAAGGTTTAATTTTATTGGTACCATTATTTTTGGTATCGGATCTTTCTTTTTTGATTCAGGAAAAATCGGCACCAATAAACATGATGCTTTTAGGATTGGTGATGATGTCGCAACCGGTCGATGAGGTTGCTACGACTGGTTGGTCGCGACCATTAAATTTTCCAAAATCGGTCACGACCCCTAGATATTTTTTAATTAAAACTTTAAACAAAAACAATGAAAGATTTATTTTAAATATTCAAAAAAAGAGTTTTTAGATAAATCGATTGCAAAGCAAAACAACAAGAAAAAGAAAAGCATTGAAAAAAATAATGGTGTCGCTTTCATTTTTTCCAGCGGGTTTATGTTTTCAAAACTTTTATTTTTTGTTAGATAAATTCTTTTTTTTTAATCGAAAAAAACATTAGAATTGACGATGGCTGCTTGTCGTGTCTTTTGTTTGATCAAAGCAAAATAAAGAAATAGAAAAAAATAACAAAATGAAAATTAAATTATTTTAAACGTTGATGAGGTAAAATAATGTATCATTGATTAAAGTTTTCTGCGTTAAATTTAGGCTTGAATGATTGATTAATTATACAATAATGAAAGCTAATTTTTAGTTTTAGATGTTAGCACATTATTGCTGGTCGAATGAGCGCCGCCGCCATTTTGGACTCATTTTTTATGGTCTTTTGCCATTAGCGAGCAGCATTTCAACAATTAATGTGAAACCACCTCATTCATTTCAAGTCATATTTAAATGTTTATCATTTTTTGGGTTTAATGTTTTTACAAAAAAAAAAGACGCTACAGAAATTTAAATAAACTGCTTTTATCGTTTTTTTCCTACAAATATTTCAAACTTATTGTTGTTCATCCAAATCTGCAACCAACTCATTTATAAATGTTGTCTTTCCAGTTCCAAATTTTCCATAAACCATTAACATCAGCCAGGTTGTGTTCGATATAGCAGCTTCAAGCTTTAATCATTATGTTTGAGAGACATTGTTGTACTTTTACCATTCATTTATTTATTTATTTGACTTCTTCTTTGTTCCTTCCCCGTTTTTTTCCTTCTCATTCTTCGTTTTTGGTCAATGAAAATGAGGAAAAACGAAAAGCTGCAATTTCTTTGAGTAAAGTAAACAAACTTTCAAGAAAGCAAACGTGTCTTTTTCGAATCTTTAAGCTTCTGCAATTTCTTTCTTCATTTTTTTTACTTCTGCAAAGAAAAAATAAATAAATAGACAAAACAGAATTTTGACACTATCATCTTCGTTATTTATGGTTATATTTTATTTTATGAACGTGCATTTTTTGACCCTATTTGCGTACATATAAATAAATGTCTTTTAATGGAATAGGATGAAAGTCACTGGTTTGTTGTTGCTATAAAAAGAATATATAAAGCTAAAGGCAAAACGAGCAAGGTTTAACTTCCCTAAACTTTTTTACGAAAACAAAAAGTTGCAAACAATGCTTTTATTTTTACTCAAAAAAATATATGAAAGAATTGAAAGGACTTTGAGGGAAGAACACAAAAAATTCAAAAGTCAAGGAATATAAAATAAGAAATTTTTATTAACTTTAAAATTAATTTTTTAAACTTTTCTTAACAATAAAGCAATTTGTTTAATAAGAAAAGACTAATGAAGTTAAGGAATCAAATATTTTTGAATTATTACTTTTTGACAATTTATATAAAAAAGAAGAAAGCGTCATTCTTTACAGTATTCTTGAAACCATAATATGAAAGTCCACAAGTCTAATTTAAATTTGTTCAATATTTTCAAGGCTTCAACTACAATTCAGAAAACTCCAAAGAAGCACACAGAAAAAAATAGATACAAATGTTTATAATTTTTTGGAAGAAATCACATACAAAAAAGTGGAGATTAACAGAAATAAAAGAGTCAAATATGCAAAAGCGTAAAGAAGCAAAAAAGCACTACATTCTTTAGTTTCTTCTTCCTCCCTTCTTTTTTTGTTTTTTTTGGTTAAAACAAAATAAAAATTTTTAACATTTAATTTTCAAAAAGAAAAATAAATAAACCTAGGGGCAATTTATTTCTTTACTTTTCCTTTTTTTCAAAGTTGTAAAAAATAAATTTTTTTATTGCATGTTTGAAGAAGCTTTTTTTAGGCGAAGAAAAAAAACCCTTGAAGCGGTTATTTATTTCATCGTCATCAGTGTCATTGCTGCTGTTGCTTCTGAAAAATGGAAGCTTGATGTGTTATCGTAGTCGAGAGAGTTTAGATTATGTTTTTTATATAATTAATTTAATCTTTATTCTCATTTGTAATATGCACGTTCACTTTTCAAATACGAAAAGTATATTTCTTGATTTTTAAAAATAACATTTCTTTATTAATCCATTTTCAAACACAATGTGAACATATTTTTTTATTTTTTTAGCACATTAGAAATGGTTTTAGGAAATCAAAAAACTTTATAATTTTTTTATATATCAAACCCCTTTATTTTTATATTTTATATTCCCTTACTTCATATTTTACATTTTGCAACTCCACTTTCAAATCGAGGGGTTTTTTTTTTTTCCTTTATTCAATGATGATGAAAAACGAGGGTACAAAATTCATTCGACTTTGTCCCCTTCTTTCTTTATATGTTAACTTTTCAAGAAGAAAAAAAGTCTCGGTATCTATTCTTCTTCATTTTTTCAACCCAAAATAAATATATAAAACGAAGAAAAAAAAGTGAGTGGCAAGAAGCCAGAAAAAAAAGAAAATGCATGTTCTTCTTCAAAGTAATTTGATAGTTTTAGCTTCAATTTTTATTTTTATTTCTTTGCTACTTCATTTTTTCTTTACCTCCCAGAAAAAAAGAAATGGGTAAAAGGAAGAAGAAAAAAATTATTTATAAGAATAACTCCAATTTTTTCGTGAGAGACTTGGCTCTCTTTTGTTGTTGCTTTTTTAAAATGTTTCATTTTACCCAGTTTATTTATATATTTTTTGACATCATCACATTTTAAGAATAGGAAAAAAACCAACAATAAATTATCGTAATTTTTAAAAAATTAAGAAATTCTTAGAAAATTAAAAAAATTACATAGCAACAAATAAAAAAGTTTGTAAAATGTTTAATAAATTTTTAGTTTTGATTTTTTGAGAAGTCAAGTGGCACTTTTCCAAATAAAGAATTGTTTTAAGGAACATCCAAGTATCCGAAGTGGAAAATTAAAAAAAAAATTAAAAAAGAACTCATTTCCTATTTTACAGACAGGCGGCGACGACGACCAAAAACGTTATAGCACTTAATAAAATCAAAAAATACGTGCAAAAATGAAGTGTACACCCGAGAAAAACAATTCATTGCCTTTGGCCATAAAGGCATCCTCGTCGTTGCTGTCGTCGATGTTCTTTGATCACACCGCGCCGTCGTCGCCGTATTTATATTCTTTCTCAACTATCTTTTTTTTTGGATTCAAAAATAAAATATTAAATTAACCATTTTACAATTATTATATTTTTTACTTGTATTTTTGTAGAAAAATGTTACAAATAAGAAAGAGATATGAGATCCAAAAATGATAAAGAAAAAATACATATGTTTTGGAGTTTTACAACAAAATAAAATTGAATATGGATTTTGTACTTGAAAAGATGAGACGACATGTTTAGAAGGATAGTAAGAGGCATAAATTTTACCCATAGATTTAAGTTCGATAATAAAATATTGGAATATTGAAATACTTAAAAATCTTAACAACAACGATGAATAATAATATCAGGAATTAATTAATTGGCTTAATTATTTCAATGATGTATATTTTTTTTGCCAAGCTTCATGAAGACCAAAAAAAGTTTTTATTTTAACACTCATATTCCCTTCTTTCAAATCCATTTATTTTTGTTATCCTTATTGGTGACATATTAATATCCGTGTGGGAAGTCGATGACATCGTTGTTGTTGGAGGTTCAGATATTTTTCGAATATTTTCAAATCTCACATGTGATGACTTTTTTCTTGGTGGCTGAATATAACTCGTCGTTCTTAAAGCTTTTTTCTTTTCTTTTTCCATTAATAACAAAGGAGATTGAAGAGAATTATTTTTCATTGATAAACAATTACTACAATTTGCAATAGTTGATTTTCGATTATTATTATTATTCGTTGTCATTGACATGGCTGTCGTCATTCCAATAGTGTCACCAATATGAAAAAATTTCCTTAAAGCTTGTTTAAATCCTGGCATACCATATGCATAAATTACGGGATTCACGGCGCATCCAAAATGTGAAATAACCACCGTGAACAAAGTCATTTCTTTTGTGGAATGATATTGAGGAAAATATAAATCCACTGTATTTATTAAATATAAAGGATACCAACAAACTGCGTAAGTTATAACTAAAATTAATAAAATTCTAATAAGTTTTCGACGATTATGAATTCTTCGCTGTCTTTCCGATGCACGCAATAAACATTTTATTTGCTTTTCTTCATATCGTATCCTTGAATATATTGAAGCATAACAAAATACAATTAATAAAGATGGAATGACTATGGTTGCAAAAAATATTACATAAACCAAGTAACGATAATCTACGACCTAAAAAAAGAAGCTCGATAAAATTTTATTTATAAAATTAACAAAATAAAAAATCTGAATTTTAAAAAAATTTTCAAGAAAGTTTCTCGAAAAAAAAAGTTTAGGATAATAACTTTTAGTTAGAGTCAAACCACAAAATTTTTAAAATTTTTCTTAGCGCTAAAATGGGCCTAAAAATATTTAAGAATACAAACAATAATTTTTTTCCTTCTAAGTTTTAAAAAAGGATTTTGTTCCATAAACTTTGTTTATAATTTTTTTCTTTTTGAAATCAAACTATTTTTCATTAACTTTTCGTGTTGAAACTAAAAAGCGTTATTCTGGCATGAAAATGCCAAATTCTTTACATTTATTAAAAAAATTTATAATCTTACCAAAGTAAAATGACATTCACCATTAAAATTTCTTTGAGTATTCGAAGCAAAACCAAATACATCGAAAATGGGTAAAATAGCCATCAAAGTTCCAAATGTCCATGCCATAATTATTAAAAACATAGCTCTACCATGTCGAGATCGATGATATAAAAATTGACATTTATTACAACAAATTGTAATATATTTATCTATGGCAATTGCCAATAAATGAAATATTGAAATTGTACAAAGTACACATAAAATTAAATGCACTCCCAAACAAGATAAAAATGAATGGGGAGCTTTTGTAATCACCGAATATACAGTCACTGGGATTCCAATGGACCCAGCTAAAAAATCCGCTAGCGCCAATGAAAATATAAAAGTATTGGTTGGAGTTCGAACGGGACTCGAACGAAAATATACCCATAAAACTAAAAAATTTGTTATTGAAATTTCAATGGCTAATAAAATTTCTGCAACAATATATACAAAAGTTGTAGTATCAAGAGACATTATTATTATTATTCTGGTAGGTGAGTAATAATAAAATTATTATTAACGTTTGTAATGCATAATAATTATTAAAATATGGAGTAGAAAACTAAAATTGTAAAAATTATTAAAATTTAAAAAAATATATAATGGTTTCTAGAAGAAAATGCAAAAATGAATTTTTCGATGAGAAAATAAACAAAAATTTAGAATTAATAAAATTTATTGATATTAAAATGATTGGATAAATAAAATTCATAAAAAACATACATATGTATTTTAAGTTTAAAAAAAGAAGCATGGAAGGGGGCATAAAATTTGGAAAATTCTTAACCTCTCAGAAAAAAAAAATAAGAAACAAATTTTTTTGAATTGTAAAACAAAAACTTGTGTAAATTTCAAATAAGATTTATTTAAACAATGTAAACCTTTTTATCTCAAGAACTTTGGCTCGAAATAGTTTAAACCTTTAATTTCAAAAAACTGCTGTTCAAAAATACAAAAAAAGCTATCCTTCCAATTTTCTCTTCGAGGACGACAGCAACGAAGAAGGATATTAAAAATGAAACTTCATGATACTTCTTTCTTTCATTTTTTTTAAAGAAGCCTGTTTAATTCAAAAACTCTTTATACCACCACTCAAAAGAAAAAAATAAATAGAAGAGAAAGAGAGAAACCTCAAGTTTATTTTTTTCCTTCCTTTTTTTTCTTTCTATCATTCGAAAGTGAAAACTAACTGCAAATAAATGAGAAGAAAAAAAAAAGGAAAAAACATAGAAGCTTCATTTCATTTTTTTTCCTTCTTCATCTTCGTCGTTTTTCTTTTAGTTTAGTTTTGTTTTTTGCACGTTGTTCTTAGTTGCGCAAAGAAAAAAGAAAAAAAGAGGAAAGAATTGGGCGTGTCTTTTTATTTTTCTTTGGAAGTAAGAAAAAGATAGCTCAGCGCTCTTTGCAATGAAGAAAGGAAGGAATTCGAGAGACAAATCTTAATAATTTGTTAAAATTATGTTTTGAACCATTCAAATCCACCAAAAATACAAAAAAGTGTCAAAAAAAATAAATAGAACTAAACTATTTTTAAAAATTTCCTGAAAAATAAAACTTTTTTTAGGAATAAAATACGAGTAAAAAATTTAAAAAAAAAGGATGAAAAGTTTATGAGTTACGTCAAAAGTGTATGAAGCTATAAAAAACAGGAATTAAAAAAATATATACAAAGTTTAAACTCGACCAGAAAAAAAAGAAGTATTAGTTCAAGTCTAAAAAAAGGCAAAGAAGGATGATGACAGCTAAAATGAGAAAAAGTAGATAAGATTAAAATTTAACTTTTGTATGTTTGGGCTATGACACTTCCAAAGCAGCTTTTTAGATATGAACTACGTAATTTGCTGGGTTTAAGAAAAAATAGAAACCCGCATTCCTTCGCGTTTATATTTATTTTATTTTATTCTTTTTTTTTGTTCACGTACATAAATAATTTTGTTTCATTAATCACAAAAAGTTGTAAGCTTTTTAAAAAACTTATTTTATTATTTTGTAAATTTTAAACCAAAAAAGATTCAAAAAAAATATGACGGTGAAGTACGTACGCATATGACTATAAAATATAAGATACTTAATTTAAACTTTTAATAAAGTCAAATTTGATAAAATTTATTTAAAAAAATGTGACAATCGAATTATTCAAAAATCAAATAATATAAGAAAGTTAAAAAGACTTATGTAAAAAATATTTTCAAGCAATAAATTGAAGCACATACATAATTTTTCTAAAAATTTATGAATGTCGCTGACCAGAAAAATTTGTTTAAAAAAATAATAAAAAGATAAATATCGTAAAAAAAAATTTGCATCAAATTTCATAAAGAAAATTAACAATAAAAGTCAAAAACCATTAAATGCTTTTGGACTAAATTTATAAAAATTAATAAAGTAAATAATCCCGGAAAAGTTCATCATTAAAAACTTAAATAATTTAATACTATAAAAACAACTAAAATTAAAAGCCAAAAACGCCTCTTAATATTATTTACATAAATTTTATTTATTTTTATTTTAGTTCAAAAGGTCCAAATAAACAAGGAAATTATCATCTTTGATTTCGAACTAAAAAAGAAAAAACAGTTTTGGTAGTCTTTTATATCAATGTAGCAAGAGTATAAACACATGGCTTTTTATCCAAATGTTTTTTTTTTTGCCGTTTTTTTAACTAAAAAATTTTTTTTGAAACAACAAAACTTAGACTTTTTTTTTTGAGAGCCAAAATAAAATAAAAAAGAAAACAAAAACATTCAACAGCATTTTTAATTAAGGCAATTTTGAGGCGAATTCAATTTTTTTTTTATTGAAGGATTTGTTTGTGCAATTGTTTCAATGAAAAATAAATTCCTTTTTTTCTGTTAAGTCTGACTTCCATACAGCTTCTTTAGACTTCAGTAAAAAAAACATCAAAAACCACATTGAAGATTTTTTTCTTATAAAAGCTTCTTTTTCAAAAACGGAAATCTGGTGGTTATCAAAAAAAAAGAAAAAAGCACGCACGAAAGAAAGAAAAAATGATTTTAGAAATTACGAGAAATTGGTTAGATGAACAAGAAAAAAATTAAATAAATAAATAAAATTGCTTTGGCATTTTGACAAAAAATTATATAAATGTAATTATGAAACAGAAATAATGATGAGGGTTTAGAGGTACTTTGATCATAGATATTGGAAATAAGAAACCGGGGCAAAAAATAGCCATTTTGGTTGTAAAATTAGAAAAAATTTTAGTTATTAAATTTTTCTTTTTTCGAATAAAATAATGCTCAAATTTGGCGAGAAAATCCAATAATTTAGAACACTGAAATTTACTACAAAAAAACCGTAGCAAATGAAATCATTTTTTTATTTTCATAAGTAAATTTTTTTAAAGCGGCCAAACAAATACTCAACAAAAAATAATACAATTGATGAAAACTATCTTCTTTTCTTTCTTTTCTTTTTTTCTTGGATGACGACTATTGTTTTTTTGCCTCGTTTCTTTGAATGCAAAAATGTACGTAGTTCACAGGTATGAGAACAAAGAATAGAAAAAATGAAAGAAATGAAATGGAGTTTCCCAAGCAGCTCAAATTTATCCACTTTTTCGATTTTTCTTATAAATTTTTTGCTCTTTGACCCTGAATAGTTTTGAATTTTCCTTAATTTTTGGTTCAAAGTTAAACTTTTGGAAAAATGAAAAAAATAAATAAAAAAGTTAGAAAAAAGTGTAAAAACTTGCAAACTTTTTTATATTTTAAAAAATTGCAAATTATTTGTTGTTTGTTTTTTGTTGCAAGAAAAAAATATAAACTTTGGATTTTATTTGAGATTAAGAGGCTCTGAGCTTTGTTTAATTGACATTTTTAAGTATTCAACCTACAAGAAGTTCTCGATGTGTGAGAACAAAAAAAAAAACACTGTAAACACAAATAACAACGAAAATCACATTATTCAAAGTAAAAGTGCATTTTTCTTTTATTTCATTATTGGATACTAAAAATAGTGTTCAAGATTAGTGTTAAATTATCGACCGAAAAGTCGGTAATTACCGACTTACCGACCGACTTTTTACCGACCGATTTACCGATCGACCGTTTTTTTAATACCGACTTTTTACCGACTTTACCGACCGAGAGCAATTTCCATACCGACAATTTTATGAATTTACCGACTTTTTTGTCGGTCGGTCGGTAATTTAACACTATTCAAGATGATGCCCCATCAAGTCTTTTTATTTTTTTTGCAAAATTCTGAATGTTGTTCATTCACTCACTCTATTCCTGCAACAACAACAAAAAAAGATGGAACGGCAAAATTACTCAAAAAAAAAAAATACAAACATTAAACCACAAAACTCAAGTACCATCTTCCATCATAAATCTCAAAAACACAAGGCTCAAAAGTTCAAACAACTTAAATTTTAATAAAGGCAATCTAATAATCCAATTGCATGAAAATGAAGACTCGGCGACAAAAAACCACAAAATCAAAAAAAACTATTAATTTTTTATTACTCCTTGACTTGCGTTCCCGCTCACATCAACATTCTTTTTTTTTCAAACCAACACCAAACTAATTAAAAAAGCTGATGACAACAAACATATGTGTTTGTTTGTTTAAACTCTTTTTTTTCTTTACTTTTTCATTTTTGTTTCCGGTTTCTTCCTATGCATTTTTAATGAATGGTGTAAAAAATAAAATAAAAATAATGAGTAATGAGTAATAGCTTCTAACAAACAATCTCAAAACAAAAAAACAGGGATCGACCAGAAAAAAAGCTGACGACGACAGTGGAATGCTTGTTTAAGCAAGAAACCAAACTCTTTGTTCATTAATTCGAGTTATTAAACAATATTTAGATAAAAATACTTTTAATATTTTTATAGTTTTTGCCGCCGGCGCCCCCTAAAAATATAACGATTAATTACCCGAACGAAATAAAAATGGAGAGAAGGTGGTGGTGGTTTGATTTTCTTCACACCTTTTAGTTTGGTGCACCAAAAACTTTGATTATGAAAAACTTCTAAATGGAAAAAGTAAGTTTTTAATAATAAAGATTTTTGAGTGAATTTGGTCTCATTTTAGGCCTCAACAGAATTAATTACGATCAATGGAGCGACGAAAAAATTCCAGAAAATTTATTAAAGATAATTATGAATAATGAAAATATTAAAACCATTGAATGTTGGAGAGCCAAAGTAAGCCTCCATTTAAAATTTAAAAAAGTATTATTTAATAGCTTTTAAAAAATTTTAAGCAACTTTTATCTATGATACCTCCATCATGTCGTGAAATTCATATCGTTTTGTGTGGAATCGAAGATGGCTTTTTCTGCGACGAACCCGAAAAGAAATTTAAAAAATTTTTTGTATTTATTTTTTTATTGTTTGACTTTTTAGTTTACCACCCATGCGCGATATTCACAAAGTTGTCGCTCTTCATCATGAAGAATGTGGTCCATTTGAAATTATAGAATTTAGAGATTTTATAAATTTCGTTGGTGAACATTTTCCTAATTTAAAAACCTTTGAAATTAACGTTAACACATGGGAATGGAATGATGGAGAGGCTTATGAATTAGCTCATAGCATGATTCCTGATCTTTTCAAAAATATTCCTTTAAATGTTACTGGTTTTATTGAATTTAAAAATAATTACGCAGAAGACTCATATTATAAAGATGTAAGTCTAACACATAAAGTTTTCTCATTCAAATAGCCCCATTTTTTCAGTTTATAAAAATGGCTCAAAAAAATAAAAATATGAAGGTTGAAGAATTATTTGAAAATGGTGTAACAAAGTTAATTGTCACAAAAGAATTTGAAATTCGTGAAGGATTTATTTGTAAATACTATTCCACTTTTCTTAAATGTGATGATTAATCAATCTATCGGTGATGGTCAAAGCTATTCAACCGGTTGAATAAAAATTTTGATTATTTTTTTGTTTTTATTTTCATGGACAACAACCAATGTGGTTTCATGGACTAAAAATTTTTTTAATTTTGTCATAATTATTTTTTGTTTGTTTTGTTTTTGAAGTTAAATATTTTTTATGTTTGAAAGAACCAATATTTCCAATAGATTTTTACTTTCTCAAACTATTTTATTGTGTTTTTCTTTTTTTTTGCAAGGAACAAATAATATAAACGACTTCTCATTTTTTTGAGTAATGTGCTCTTATCTTTTTACCTTCAAGGCAAAAAAAAAAATGCTGCTGATTGGACCACCTATTTTCCTTCAAAACATTTCTTCATCATTCAAACAAAAAAGCACTCTTTTTTTATTTTTTATAAGACACAACAGAAATAAACATAATTAGTACTTTTAAAAATAGGAAAAATGTTTTCAAAAAATCTCGGACAAGAAAATTCATTTTATGCTGAAACCAAACGCGCTCCAACGGAAGTGGTTGAAGTATCATCATCACCGGCGATGATATTGGATGTTGAAGTTTTTTGTAAAACATATGAATAACCATTATTTGTTGGAGTGTGTTCTGGAAGGGTTCCAGGTGGATAAACAAGTAATTCACCCCATAAACGAATGAGAACAAAGAATGGCAAAAGAAGCCATAAACCATCAGGAATCCAAAAATAAACAATTATATCAAATTTGGAAGCTGTGGGATTTATGTAACTTGGATTTCCTAAAAAAAGTTAATTGTGTAATTTGGATATTAAATTAAGAGACCAAAAAAATTTCATCGAAACAAAAAGAAAAAATTTCTAATAAAGAAACAAAAATCAACTATTTTTTTAAACGAATCTTTGCGAAAAGTCTGTCTGACAAAAAAATATAATAACAAATACTTCCAAAAATGCTACGGATCTATCTGTAAAAATTATTCCTACCTTCAGCGGGTGAAATATATAAAGCCATATAAATTACAGTTTTCCAAAATACAAATGCATTGGTTGTGAATGCAGTGATGAGGGTATGCTTAGAACCTGAACGATTCATAAACATTGCAACAAGATTCATAACAATTTCAATAATCATGCATCGACCCGTTGCCATGGTGACTAAATCATTTGCTGTGGCATATCGAAGATCCACATCAGCATACCAGTTCCCTAAAGTTTGTGAGGTTAAAAAAAGAAGTCGAAAATTTGGGTCCTAATTTTAATTTATAGTTTTTTAATTAATAATTTTTGATTTTCATCGGCCATTTCTTTTATTAACTAAATAAAAAAGTAATCCCAAAATTTGAACTACAGCAAAAAAATTTAATTAACTCACAAAGTTCATAAACGCATTCTAAATCTCCTCCACGATTTGTTAAAGGTCTCAACATGGTATAAATAACATCCAACGTGCATAAAATGGCTGAAATACCCAACCATATTTCAACCCAAAGTGGAAGTTGGCAGCCACGTTGGGGGCGATCCCATCGTTTGAATATGCTTACAGCTGAACCACCAAAACCCATAGTTTTTTTAGCTTAGAAAAAAAGCTTCTAAAAATAAACTGAGAATTTTAAAAGTTTTTTAATAATTATTTTTAAAAAACGCGAGCAAAAACATGGAAAAAAATTATAAAAATAATTTCCACGGAAAGTTCGAGGCATGGATTCGCTCGCTTTTTTTTATTGTGAGTCAATCAATCAGCCGTCGCCAGTTGATCGACCTAAATCTTTTCATCTTCATTTTTTCTTTGCGGCTGATGTGACCTAAAGAAAATCTTTTCAAATTTCTTAAAAGACGGACACGAAGAAAGGAAAAAAATTACAAGGTCAAGGAGGATGAGCAGCGGCGTGAAAAACAGAGATGAATGTCTTTCATGTCTCGGAAAAATGATTTTTTGTGATTCAGGATAGAAAAAAAACACAGAGAGAGATTGGTAAGGCAGCGAGAAAATTTTTATGAGTAAAAAAATGAAAATAAACTAAAACATAGACTACAACCACAAAAAAAATATTCATTAAGTCATGCTTGTTTGTTTGCTTCTTCGAAAGCAAGCGAGCAAGCATATGTATCATAAACATATTTAAAAGAAATTTTTTGCAAAAAAAAAACTAAAAAGAAGTAAACCAATGAAATCAAAGTAATTTAAAGAAAATCGTTATCAAACCCATGTGATTCAATAAAAATAAGAATTTTATGGGTTTTAAAAAAAGGAATCAAAATACGCTGAAACTCCCTTAAAAAATAAGTAACGTGACGATGGTTCAAAGTATTTTTTTAAAATTTTTAAGCCAGAGTTAAATCATAAACTTTAGTAATTATTTTTTGGAATTAGAGTTTCTTAATTCACAAAAATTTTAGAAGTTACATTGTTTTCTAAAATTTTATTGAATAAAATAAATTTTTATGAATCAAAGATTTTGATAGACGAAATTAAATGAAAGGGTAAAAATAAATCATAAAAACCGGAAGCAAAACAAACAAAAAAATTAACGGAAGCGCCGAAGCCTTAGTTTTTGCACATGCTCAATCACAAGCAAGTAAAAGAAAAAACTGAGACTATGACTATGGCCACATTTATCACAACTTGCTTTTATACTGGCCACATCCATTCCCCCACTAGCATTCATCAGCGTTGAAAACACATAAAAAAACTCTCAATTTTTTTCAACAAAAAAGAAAAAATAATCAAAAAAACAAATTAAGCATCAATTTCACACCTTTCATTTTATTTTTAGAAAATTAATAGACATAATAAAAAAAGTTAAAAAATCATAAATATTCACACAAAATTTATTCCACTAATCAATAAACACAATTTTTTTTTTGTAAATAAAAAAGTTAACACGCAACAACAAAAAAAATTTTGTCGAAAAATCGTATTAAAAAAAACGATTGGATTTAAGAATTAGTTATATAAGTTACTTTCTTCATTTCCGTATTTTTACTCTTTGTTTACATAATAGAGCAACACTTTGAAAAGAAAGCAAAAAAGACTAATGAGAGAGTACTTACTTCTTACGTGTGTATACAAAACAAGAAAAGATAAAAAAGAAAGAAAGAGTGTGAACAACAAGCTTTTCACTTTTTTGCTTTAAGCTTTCCATTAAAAAAAAAGAAGGAAATCATAAGCAAAAATAATATTAGCAAAAAAAATGAATTCGTGGGAATAAAAAGTTAGGCAAAATCTCTTTCTTTGATTAAGAAACTTTGGAAATATTTATGTTTGTAGAATTTTCATAAAATAGAATAATTTTAAAATTCAACAAATTTCCGGCATCACCACTTTCCATAAACTCAAGAAAATTTTATCGAACAAAGGGAAGAAATTTTGATATTGGACTTTGTCGCTATCTTTCCAACATGTTTTGATGATATTTTTGACTAGACATTTAAGTAAAAAAATTTCTTCTCTGATTCATCATTAATTAAAACACGAAAGCATTCCATGCGAGCGTTTTTTTTCTTTCAAAATTTGTAACAAAAACGTTTCGATTTTGATATTAGTCTGTATCTTTCTTGTCAAAGCCTTACTAATTATAAAATAACCATACTTTTTGAAAAGCGATTTCCACAAAATATTAAGCGCGTTTCAATGTTCCCAAAAACAACATAAAATGAAGTGAATTTTTTACACATATTAACATTACACACACACACAATGAAATATAAAAAATTCACAACGAAAAAATAATTAGAAACAATGAATCACATCAGAAGCACGATTTAGCGGAAAGAAGATCCATTGATCATCGAAGCAAGATTTTGAACGATGTTATCAGAAAGCATCTTATTGACTGTTTCATTCAAGCGACGTTTAGGATTTAATTTACCAACATTTTTGATAGCTTTTTGTTTATCTGTCATATTTTCATCTTCTTCAATTGATTTCTTATAAAGTTTAGAAAGCTTGAAAATTTGAGAAACTGATTCTTCGTTATGACGACAATGAGTTGGGAAGTTTTCCAATGTGAGATTTTCCATCCAGCTTTGTTTGTTCAAGGTGAGAAGCATCTAAAAAGAAATAAAATTTAGAAATATGATTATTAATTTTAGAAACCTTATGCATACTTTTTGACTGAGATTATGAGTTCGATAAGCAATAGGAATAGAATAGTAACGACGATCTAGTCCACGAATTACAGCTAGAATTGATGATTTTTGAAGATGACCAATATTTGATGTTGTTTGACGAGGTTCTTGATTCAATGCTATTGTTTGAGGATTAATTGTTCGAAAAGCATCAATGACCACTTTTCCTTTAACAGATTGAAGAGGATCAACTACAACAGCAACAGCTCGTTCACTGAATGCTTCAAACGATTGTTGAGTAGCAATATCAGTAGATGATAACCAGCAACCATAACCAGGATGAGAATGATACCAACCAACAACCATTTCAGGACGTCCAGCATTTTTAAGCATATCTAACATTTTTGTTTGATATACAGGATCAACAGCTTCAACAGAGACACTAGTACCAGTTTGAGGCATTGCAAAAACATCGACAACATTGATCGTGTAATCATCGACGAATTCACCAAGCATTAAACCCAAAACCTAAAATAATAAAAATATTAGAAAAGGTTAACTAAAAAAGCTCGAGTCGAGCGATGTTAAAAGAATAGATTTCCAATCAGCTATAGCACCCTAAAAAAATTAAACTTACTTCCATAGGAACACCAGCACGACCATGCTTAAGCATTTTTATAAGAGCAAAAGATGAAATGTAGAGCGTTTCAGATGTATCCAATTGATTTGAATCAACTGGAGCTTTTGCACCACGGCCACCAGAAAGATTGCACAAACGTAGCAAGCGATCCATTTTTTTTCTCTTGAATTTGAAGGTATGAAAAAAAAAGTACTAACACATGTGAGTTATATATAAAAATAAAGGGTAAATAAGAATGATAAAAATTTGCATATTTTCATGAGAACGATTACTCTGCGACAATCCATAAATTGAAAAGAGCAAAAACTACTTTCATTCATTTAATTTAAAAAATTCGCATAAAATTTCCACCTTAATGAAGAAAATCCCTTCAATAAAAAATGTTCCTTTGTTAGTTACGTTTTTGTTTACAGAATTCGATTGAAAAAAAAAATTATAAATCCTAAAATATTTTGAAAGCAAAAATCAAAATTAAACTTCTTTAGAGATTTTCCAAAACAATTCTAAAAAAAGCATAAAATTATCATCACTAAAAATTCCATTTTTCACGGCAAAAAAAACTAATTTTATTAGTATCTTATTTCCTTGCAACAAAAGAGCCAAAACATTTATTTTAATGCAAATTTTTAAATTCCCACTCTTTTTTTTGCCGCCATTTTTTGTAAGATTTTGCCAGTCAACCTTCAAAGTCAAACGTTTTTTTCTTTCTTGCTGCAACTTCAAAACTTCAACTTTTTTCTATCTGCGAATGATCAAATCAATTATAGCTCCTCCAATACCAACGAACAACATCAACAACAAGAATAAAACGGAAGAAGATAAAGAAGATGCAAAACAACAACATCAACAAAATTCTCAAATATATTCTTCAACAAATCGAATATTGATTGGTTTAATTATTCAACTTATTTCGATTATAGCTGCTTCATTTCATGTGATTTCGGGTGTAAATCAATTTTTTAATCCCGCCGCACCCCGAGCGAAGCGAGGGGTGCGGCTGTTTTAGCTTTCAGTTCGCCCGATCTGCTAACCGAAATTTATGATTTTTTTTATTTCGCGTAATTATGTTGATATTAGAGGGCTCTCTAGGGTCAATTTTTCGTCGCATTTACGAATTTCTAAAAAAAATAGAGTGTTCGATATCATAATTCCATCAAACCGAAAAATCGGCACTGGTAACAATGTCCCGCTGAGCGTTGCAGCAAAGTTACCCCATATTTTGGCTATAAAAATCGTTTTCTCCACCCTAAATTACCTATATGAGTAAGCTAACTTTAAAAAAAGCCACATAATAATAGATGTATGCCGCTATGGAAATTTAAATTTGTCGATTTAGAGCAAAAATATCATTAGCTAAAATTTCTTATTACTTGTTGTTTGTGTGGTTTAGGCGTGCGAGGCGCAATTTTATGATATTTATGTAATAGGTTCGAATCCCCTCAACTTTTTAAAATTTATTGTTTTAATAAAATTCAGACAATAATATCTAATTAATTTTTTATGATTTTTATTAATGTTTTCATAATATAAATTATGCAAATTTTTAATGAAATATTAAATTACAAAAAAAATTTAATATAGGAGGCATTTAATTATAAAATGATTGGGGTAATTTTTAAAAATTAATTTTAAAGAATAAAAATGATTTTGGCATAATAAATATTCAAATCTTTTGGAAAAATTAACATAAATTTTACTTTTTTGAGAATATTAATGAAATGAAAGCCAAATTTTTTCTAACGGTTTTAAATGATTTTTTAATTTCTTAAACTCTTGAATCATTCATATAATAATTTTCTAAAACTAATTGATTGGATTCGCCTTAAATACTTTTAGGTATTCTAAAGGCAAAATATAATTAAAAGTATGCTGCATGCTTAGTTCGTGAAAAATAAAAACATAAGTGAACTTTTTTATTAATTTCGGTGATTTTAATCGAAAAGTAACTTGAATATTTCCTTCCTAGTAATTTTCATTGTTCGTTTGTTTTCGATTGCTTTTAGCCGCAATTACTGGGCAACTGGACTTCGCTATTTCGCATACATATTATTATTTTTCTATCAGTTTTTTTTGTATCTTAGCTTGAAATCTTTTATAGTATAATGGAAAATTTTCAAAAAAAAATTGCATAGATGTGAATGAAGTTAAACTTTCTTTTCCAAACGCTATGAAATGATTTGTGTAATTTTCATATACATAAAAAAAACAGCAAAAACCTGGTTTTGCTTGCTGCGCAAATTACATGAATTAACTAGCTTGTTCAATGGCTGGAACCTTAACTTTTTCCGAATTGCCCACAAGCTGGTATAAATTTTTAATGGTTCATTGTTTATTTAGATTTTGGCAAAAAAAAAAGTTACCATTTTAATTTTTTTTTTTTGTCAAATTTCAATAAGCAAAATCATCGACAAAGTTAATTAGCTTCTGACCAATTCAATAACCCAATAAAATTAGACCGAAAAACTTATTTTCTTTAGATTTTTGCCAAAAAGAGTTTCAAAGGTTTACTTATGTTTCAATTTTTAGGATTTCATTATTGAAAATAAAGTGATAAAAATAGATACAAGTGATAAAATTGTTGGGGAAAAGCTTTGATTTTTTAAAAGTCAATACAAAAACTTTTTTGAAAAATTATTATTAAAAGATAGGCATTAATACGAGTGTCAATTTTGTATTTTTCAATAAAACAAGTAAGATTGCCGACCGGAGGCCAGCGGAGCTTCTAGTATTATAATTATTGTTGCAGACGGCTCAAGAGATTAGTGCACAGTATTACTATGTAAAAAAACACGAGGCTGTTCAGGAAAAAAAAACTTTTAGACGGTGGAAGAGATTAATTTAATTTTAATTGATTTTGCTTTTAGACGGCTAATGAGATTAATTTTTTTATTAGTTTAAATAAATTATTTTATATGTTACACTGAAACAAACAGCCGCGCACCGTCTTCGATTTTTAACAGTTTTTAAAATTTTGGTTGGACAATTAATTTTATTTAAATTATTTGCTTAACATAAATTACCTGTTTTTAAACATGTTTTGTTTCGGAAATGAATAGAAAAATTTAATAAAAAAAATTAAAAATTTTGTTACTTACTTTATAATTATTTTTTTTCATTTTATACCTGAAGATTTTTACATTAAAAATCTTGCCGAATATACGAAATGGCTTTTTTATTTTATTAAACAAATTTTTTTTAATAATAATTTTTGAAAAAGAAGTTGGGTAGTAAAAATCGAAGACGGTGCGCGGCTGTTTGTTTCAGTGTAACATATAAAATAATTTATTTAAACTAATAAAAAAATTAATCTCATTAGCCGTCTAAAAGCAAAATCAATTAAAATTAAATTAATCTCTTCCACCGTCTAAAAGTTTTTTTTTCCTGAACAGCCTCGTGTTTTTTTACATAGTAATACTGTGCACTAATTATACATATATTTTTGATGGTTTATCAATTGAATTATGGCCTTGTGGACTTATAGCTGTTATGCTTGCATTTGCTATGCTAGCTTCAATTTGGCAATTTGCAAGTATTCTTTCATTTCGGTATGTTTGCTTCCATTCACTTTTTTCTTTCTTTTTAGCATCTGTATCTATCTCCCTATTATTACATGTTAACGTTTTAGATCATTTCCACTTGCATTGAATTTATCAAAGAATGGTTTTTTGCCAGCTATACTCATCGGTTGCTTATTGTCATTTATGTTTATCTCAACTTCCATCGCACTTTTATCAACAAGTTCAAATTGTAAAGAATCAATAGAAAAGAATTTTATGATACTTCTTAATAATGCTTCTATGGATGACGATGTTGCTAAAGTAAGATTTTCCGCTATTCCTTGTTTGTCAAGTTTGAAAACGGATTTATTGTTCTGTCTATAGCTAAAGGTGGTTGAGATCATTGTGCCTATCGCCATAGTTGACTTAGATAATCGTATTATGTGTAGCTTTCTTCCCTAAAACTTTCATATTTTCAGGAACTCAATATACTCCAACTTCGATTTCAATGCTGTGGTTCAATTCCAACAAAACCATTAATTCCATCAAAATATCAAAAGTATTACTCTCTTGAACCGTTTCTCACCGATTATGTTCCTGATTATATGAATCAAGCATCAGTGTACGTTGTTGTTCGACTTTATTTTTTGAGTTACTTTCACCATTGTTTTAGGAAGCAACTAAACCTACCATTTTCATGTTGCAATCAAAATCCATCTTCTCCATTTTGCTTTCATCAAGGGTTAAATTCAACTGTTTTTGAGGAGAGCAACATTCTCGACACTTTTCCACCAGCATCTAATGATATCAAACGTGAAAATATTATTGATTCTTTAATTATTGACTTTCCATGTCCAAAAGCAATTTTCAAAGCAATACAATGGCAACTTTTTTATTTATCTGCAATTTCATTCATGATCGTTGGTGAGTTTTTTCTTTGAACAATATACAACTTATATTAATGTGTTTTAGGTTTGATTTGTTTGTTTGTTACAATAATGGGTGGTTGGTCACTTTGGAAACTAAAAAAGAATCATCAACAAACAAATGAAGATCCAAGTGTTGCTGCTGCTACTGTTGATGATATCAAAGAAGAGAATATTGAAGTACCAAAAGTTGAAAACCCTTTACCACCATCAGCATGGCCACCACCTCCACTAACAACGCAAATGAATAATGAAAATCCTCCACCAACTATTGTTGTAACAAATTAAGAATAATAATTTTTTATATGTTTTTTTTGATTGTTATGTATATGCATTTTATTTCCAGTAATTATGTAGTAAGTTTATTAATAAATGTAATAATGAGTATCAATGATTTTTAAAAAGCTATTAAAAGTTATCGGCTAAAGAAATAATTGCTTCTATGATTGAGTTTCAAAATCTTTCAAGGAATTGGTGAATGACAAAGCTATGGACATTGGTGATAAAGATTTATCTTTTGCGTTACCTAAAAATTTCGTTTTCCACGCATTCGAATTTTTGCGTGCTCATTTATTTCTGCTTTTTGCGTTTCACTCATATTTGATCGAAGAAATTTCATTCGCTGTTTTGTTGCTTCTCTTTCATTAGATTTTTCATGATCAGTAAAATTTGAACGTTTTAATTTCATTCGAATTCGAGTTTGCTCTTTTTCAAATTCTTTTTCCTCTGGGGTTAAATATCTTCTTCTTGCAGCCATTCGAGCTTTAGCTTGCTCCTTTAATAAATGCTTTTCAGTTTCAGATAACTGTGAACGGCGGGATTGCATTCGAATTCGACATTTTTCTTTTTCTTCTTCTTTTTGAGCTTCGTTCATTTTCATTCGTTTTAAACGTTGCCTTTCAGCTTTACGCCTTTTTAATTCTGTTTGATGAAGAATTTCTTGAGATGGAGTTCGGTCTATTGGTGGTCGGGCCATATCGTTGATTTAATGGAATTTGAGAAACTGTAAATACTTTTAAAAATTATTTTTTTGGATTAAATAACTTTTTTGAACGAACGTAATAAATAAAATATGGATATTAAATTTTTTGAACTTTTGATTGGACAGTCTTTGTTTACCAAAAGTTCGGTCAAAAAATGATTTAATAAATTTTATTTATGGGTTTCCTTATAAATAAATTAAGGGAGACAAGCTTTTTAAAAATTTAGGCATATATTAATAAAGAAAAAATGAATTTAATAAATTTTTTCATTATTTTCACGAACATAAAAAAAGGACAAATTTATTTTTTGCTACAAAAATTGAATAAACGAAAAAAGTATCAAACAAATTTCATGTTTTTTATGAAATCTTACGAAAAAAAAGAGTCACGAACTTTCGAATTCGTAAATCAATAAAAAAAAAAATCCATATGCAAATTTAAACTCAAGCATTTTCTCTGCTCCAAAATGGAATAAAAAAATGTCAAGCAAAGGAAGAAGACGCACGAACGAACGAACAACAACAATGAAATAAAAAAATTTGAAGGTTGTGGCTCTCTCATTTTTTTGTTGTGCGTGCGTTTGTTCGTTCTTTCTTTTTCTTGTCGACGATGCAAGGATAACAAACGAAAAAAACAAAACAAAGTTATTGGACGAGAGACGCATGGAGAAAATTTTAGGCAAAGAAATAAATGGCCGTGAAAAAAAAATACAGTAAAAGTTTTTAAAAATTATGTAAATGAATAATTAATTTTTATTATTTTTTTTCCTTAAGCAATTTTAAAAAAGAAATTTTTTTAGGCCACTATAAAACTTTTATTAACGAAAGAAAGAAGCTGGGATAGAAAAATTAGTTTGAAACATTTATACCATAGAAAAAAATGAATGGCAATAGGAATGTTTTTTTTTGTGATGCTGAAGTTGGATTTACGAAAAAACATGGACAATTTCAATCATTCACAGCGTAATCATGGCGGAGTAAAAATGGACGCAAAAAGTCGAACACCGTGATTTTTTTGTTTTTTAGATATAATTTAAATCTGTTTGTACGAAACGATAGATAAATATCTAACTTAAAAAACGTCTGGTACAGAATTTTTTTAAACCCCTTCCAAGTTTTTAAATATGGCGTTAACTATTAAAAAATCATTAAAAAATCCAAAAATTGCACGTTGCGTTTGGCCATTTGTACTCCGCCTTTGATTGAAAATGATTGCGCTGTGCATTTGGAAAATATGGTAAAAAGACTGAAATGCTCTCATTTTTTATATATATTTTTTAATTTTACACGTCAACAACGTCGTGGCTTTTATATTGTCATCTGCTGCCATTTTAGCCTTAAACAAAAAAGTTAAATAATTTGGATCCCATAAACAATTCATGTAAGTACCATGCGCTTTCAAAGGTGTAAAATACGATAGTTAATTCATTTTTTAAATTGAAATCCCTGAAGGCATAGAAGTAAAATTAATTCTTTGCTTTATTTTTTTGTTTATTTAAAATAAATAAAGAAAGAGAATTAAAAGTAATTTTTTTTACTTTGATGAAAGTATTTGAAAACCTCTGAGTTCTAATTTTTTTAATAACACATTGCTGGTTTAAAAATGCATATGTCTACGGTTTTTTCTTCTCAATTTTTTTAATCACGTCATCACCAACAAAAAAATCATACTATATTTTACATACATATGTAATCACAAATTTTTTTAAAATATATTAATTTTGTGTCTCTTTTGATTTTTTTTTTCAGCTGTCTTAGTTTCTTATTTTTTACCACCAATGAAAGCTTTCTTTATGTAATAAATGCATATTAGAAAAGTTATATAGGATTTAAAGCAAAAGAGACCATTAAATTTTACGACGACGACGACGATGTGGGACGCGCTTTTCACATTTTAATTTCCATATTTTAAAATTTTTTTATTGCGGTTTTTAAGAAAAATCTGAAAATAAAAAAATGCCATAAATCATAATAATGAAATGCCTTGTCGTTGTTGTGGCTTCAAATGTGTATGTAAAAATCCGTTATATACATATTTTTTAACTAAAATTTTTCTTTTCTTTCAAGGAATAAGAATTTTTCCAAAATTTTTTATAAATGTTAATTTTTCCCTGAAATTTTTGTTTTCATTGGTTTTATTTTTTGATTATGACTATGTGAGTGATTGATTAAATTTCAATCACACTGCTAGCTTGCTGGATGTGATTCACAATTTTTGCTGAAGACTAAAAGCACAAATTTTATTTCGTTTTCTAAATTTATTTTTTCTAAAAATGAATTTCAATTTTTGATAGCTACGAAATTAGTGATCAATGCGAACTTGAAATTTTGCTACCATTTTTTTCTTCTTCAGAAATTTAGTTTGTTTATTCATTTCAATTTTTTTGGTATTTTGAGTATCACAAAAACCGGAAATGGCGTATTATTTTTATTTTGATAAATATGATCGAGTTTATTTTTACTCTCTTCTTTTGAGTCATATGTTAATGTTTAATTTTGTTATCAGTTTCACGAACATAAATAAATATTAGCAAACAATATTTTTGTTGTCAAAGTTTTAGTTGCCTCAAAAATTTAGAGATTATTTTTTCAAACTTTTTTTTAGCCTTGAAAATAAAATTTGAGAAAGAAACTTGAAAGGCTCATTTCATTTCATGAAACTTTTTATTTTAATATTTTTTCACGGAACCATGTTTTGGGATTTTAAGCAAATTTTTTCTTTTCAGAATCTCATTAGCTTAATAAAAAAACATTCTCTCCAACTTTTTCTTTCACAATATTAATTTTACTAATGTAAAAATTAAAAAAAAAAAGAAAAATATGGTACATGTTAAATCTTAAAACAGCCTTTAACTTTTTTTCAAAAAACTTTTTAGTTTTTTTTCGTCACTTTTAACTTTCTCATTATTTTTTATAAGCTACTTATTAGTTAAATTATCACGAGTTTTATTGTTGGTGGTGGTTGAAAAGCAGCTTTTATTTTTTAATTTTTTAACACTACTAATTATAATTTTTATTTTAAAAAGTTTAAATGTTTAGGGAAAAGAAAGAAAAGCAGCTGACTTTTTTTTCCATTTGCTTACGCGCTTTTCTTTCTTGAAAAAAATAAAATAAAATACATATAAAAATTAGTTTTATTATTTTAAAATGCGTTTTTTTTTCTTTGGTTATAAAATAAAATAAACGACAACGAAATCAAAAAATTAAAACTAAAAGCAAAAACTAACTAAAAAGCCTAATATTTTTTTAATAATAACAAAAAAAGCAATTTTCTTTTTCTTTTTTTTTTCAGCTGCATCGAAAACTTTTTTTTTCATTTTTCTCCATCATAATGGCAGCAAGCAGCAATAATATATAACAACAGCAATTAAAAGTTGTTAGAGCAACAAAAAAAAGCGAAAAAAGGAGTGTCAAAAAAAAAGTTAAAAGCATCCATCTATTCTCTTTTTTCCCTTTTAAGCTATAATTGAAAAAATATGTATTAGGCAGAAAGATGATGAACAAAGAGGAGGTAAAACTTTTTTTTTCAGTTATGGAAAAAAAGAGAAACCTTACCGACATTCATCAAATAATTTAAATGTTACAATTTTTTTGTTTTGAAAGGAATAGCGATGGATTAAACAAAAATATCTGGAAGGAATACTTTTTTTTATCCATAAAAAAAAGAGGAGTGATGAGGCCAAGTGTGAGAAAAATAATTACTGGAGGGAATATTTTTTTTTTCTTCAAAAAAAGGAGGTCAAAGCAATAATAATGGAAAGTTATTCTCTGGCATTTATTTAATTATTTTTGCCATTATTTGAGTTTATGAGAAAATTCCCGTAAAATAATGAGAGTCTTTCTTTTTTTTGTTTTTTCCAAATACATTTATTTTTAAAAACTTCTTTGTTATGATTTATTTTGGACCCATTGAGTTTGTACTTTTGCCTGCCTTTTAATGAATGAATGAATAATATTGTTTTTATAACAGAAAAAAGTGAAACTCATTTTTGTTTTTATGCGCGTTTTTTTTATTATTTTTAGTTGTTATTGTTTCTGGTTTTTTCCTTTTCCATCATTTTTTTCTTTTCCTTTTCTATAAGAAAAAAAAGACAGTTTAAAAACCCAAAAAATGATGCAGAAGATGGAGCAAAAAAATAGGAAAAGAAAAAAAATTACGCGCCATTGGCTTGCTTGCTTGTTGTTCCTTTCCTTACTTTTTTTTTCTTCTTCTTTTGTTGCTACAACACAACACAGAGACTAGCATCATCATCATCACCATCACCCCTTTCTAGCGCCATCATTGCCCCAACAACGAAAAAAAAATGAGAATAGAATTTAGGCAGGCAGCTGCAGCATCCTTCTTCCCTTGTAAGCAAGCAGCAGCAGCAAATAAAAATGGTTGGTGTTTATACCACAGAAAAAAGCAAGCAGATGTATATACGCACATATGACAACAAAAAAAAAAGACACATACATGTATGTATATGTTTGTGTATGTATCTATCTATCACACCCTGGTTTCTTCGCCTTTTTTTTCTTAGTTTTAGGCTCCAGAAAAAAAAAACAAGCTGCTCTCTTTCTCTATCTCTTTTGCTGGCTGTTGGCTTGGTTGCTGCTATGAGAGACTTACACACATAGACACAGGCAGAACAAAACAAAACAAAAAAAAAGACAGACCGAAAGAAAATAGAATTTTTTTTTTGTGGCCATCATCAATTGATGTTATATTTTTTTTCCATTTCGTTTCCTTTCTTTGTATTTTTTTCTTTTTTTCACTTCACTTTGTGTGAACAGAATAGAATCAAAAAATAAAAAAAACTACGTGTAATAAAACTACAAAAAATAATTAAAAGGAATGTTTATTTTATTTTATTTGTATTTATTTTTTTATTATTTGTATTGTATGGGTTCAAATTCCTTTTCTTCTTTCTTTTTTTCTGTTTTTCTAGGATAAATAAAAAATGGAGGTAAAAGGACAAAAAAAATATGTAAACAATAGTTTATTTTCTTGGCGCGATATTTAATCAAGATTAAGAAATCATAATAATTGCGGGGTTTGAAGATTTTTGTTTTGAAATATCAGTTCAGTGATTTTTTTTTGGCGCGCGAATTAATAAATAAAGAATTTTTTTTAAAACTTTTTTCGATGATTTTTTTCATCAAACTTTTAACTTCCATTATTGATCAGTTGGTTAGCAACTCTCCATTTCTTTCTATTTCTCTCCCCCACTTTCGCCGATTACGTTTATGTATGTATGTTCCAGTTTCTTTTTCCATTTTCTTCCTGCATTTTATTTTTTCCATTCCACTTCGAATTAAAATAACAACAACGAAATAAGCAACAGCAAGCAGCTTTTTTTCCTCTTCCATCCTTCTTCCTCCTTCGCTTTCTCTTTTCTTCTTTTTTGCGTTTGTTGGGTATGTTGTTGTTAAATCGATCGATTATTTTTATATATAATACATTCAAAAAAAAAAAGACTTTTTATATTTATTTTTCCGGTTTTCTATCTACTTTTTTTATTTCATTCATTTCCTATATATTTTTATCGATTTGTTTTTCGTTCACATTTACATTTTTTTGTTGTTTTCGTTGCTAATATTCTTCGTACATTTTTTTTATTTTCCAGGCAAGCAGCAGCAGGGAAGCAGCAGCAACACCCGATAGATTAGTGCCCTTAAAAATTTTTATATTTTTGTTTTTGATCTTCTATTATCTCCATATTATGCTACAAACCCAACCAAAGAAGAAGATACATATTTATTAAGTATAGTAATTCCATTCCAAAAAGAAAAGTCAAGAATAAAAGCAAAAGCAAAAAAGTACAAATATTTCTTTACCTTTTTTTCTTCTACGTCGTGTGCTTTTATTCTAATTACTTATTACTTACCTCATCTTTAAATATTTCTTTTTTTGCTCCTATTTAAAAAAAGAAAGAAAAATACCAAAGATATTTTCCCTGAGGCCAGATTCTTGCCAGCCGCTGCTTCATTTTATTTTTTTAAATTAAAATTACTTAAAAAATAAATTTTTTTGTGTGCCGCCGTGGATCTTTGTTTTATTCGGTTTATGGTATTATTATTTCAATGTTAATAATAATAACATTTATTACTTAATTTCTACGATTCATTTATTTCATTATTAATTAATTACTTAGTATTATTTTTTATAGTAGCTGCAAAGAAAAAAATACTTATTATATATTCTTATAATTAATTATGTCGTCAGATGCATCACGTGAATCCCGTCATGTTTTGGTTACGGGTGTTCCGGAAAATTGGAATGAAAGAGAAATTATGGATCATTTTGGAAGGTTAGTTAGTTAGTCTTTTTATTAAAAAAGTTTTTTGTTTGTTTAAATTTCAAAAATTAGGCAAAAACTTTTGTAAATTCAGAATCGTGGAAGTCAATAAAGTTAGGTTTAGGTGTTTAGTAGTAGGATCCAAGTTACCAAAAAAGTCCATTAATGAATTTCTTTATAAAATGCAAACTTTCCTAATATGTAATCACTTAAATTCATTTTTTTCCATTAGCCTATTTTCTATTTTTTTTCCCATTTCAAGACCCATGCTTCTTTTTTTGCCAACGTATCATTTCTTCAGTTTTTTAAAAGCTTTCACATAATTTTTTATTAATAATATCATTTTTAAACACAACAATAGCTATGAGAAAGCGACAAAAAATGAAATGAAAAAATGAGAAAGCTTTTTTAATTTAATTTAATTTAATTTTTTAATGGATACTAAATAATTGTGAATCCTAGAATAAGAAAAAATCACTAAAGTATTATTTCGTATTAAAAAATATGGATCTTTTTTTTTGCCATACGTGCATTTTAAAAAAGAAAAAATAATATACTTATACTTATTAACTTTTACTTAGCGAGAAAGACAACCAAAAATAATTTCTTTTATTCATTTTAAAAAGGTACAAATTTGGCAACAATAAAAAAAATAATTAGAAAAGTAGAAAGAAAAAAAAATGATATCAATAATTTTTGCATTGATTTAATAATCCTGTCTAGCAGAAAATAAGCTGCAAGGTAAAAAAGTATTGATATATAAAGCGGTAAAATAATAAATTTTTTTGCCAAGTTCAAAATTTTTCAAAACACCCTGTTTTTTTGTAAATTTTACAAAAAATGCACTGCTCTTTTTGTAAACTTGCGGGGCATTTACAAAAAGAGCAGTGCATTTTTTGTAAAATTTACAAAAAAACAGGGTGTTTTGAAAAATTTTGAACTTGGCAAAAAAATTTATTATTTTACCGCTTTATATGAATAAATGGAGACATTTTATTTTTAGTTGTTTTTGTTGTTTATCAATTTTATATTTGAGGATTGTTAGGTGAAAAATAAAAATAGTATTTATTTTTAAGTATAAATCCATAGTTTTTTATTACAGGATTTACCTTGGATGAGAGATGAAAAATGAGAGCTTAAAAAATGAGGATTTTTTCGATGAAAGACGACTTTCAAATAAATAAATAATACGCTTTAGTTTGGCTTTTTTTTTGTCTTTTTTAATATGCTTTTGAACCTTGATTTAATTAATGTTAGTTTAGAAAGGGATTTTTTACGTTTTTGTTTTTTGAGATACAAATTATCGAGTTAATTTTTGAGTTATTCAATAGCAAAAATTACCTATTTGGAAATAGATTGATTGACCACTAAATTTTTTCTTTAATTCCTTTTTTGAAATTTAACTCGGGATTCAATGGTTAATATTATAAATTTTTATAAAATTCTCTTAATTTTTATTAGCTATTTGGTAGAGAATTAGCATGATATATTCTGAAAGAAAAGAGAGTTTCGCCAAAAAAAATTTGGGACAAGCTATATTTATCCATTTTTTGGGTTTCTAAAATTTACATATTTACTTTTTACTTTCCCAACAAAAGGCTTTTTTTATTTAATAATTTTTTGTAATTGTAACAATTTTATTAATTTTTTATTTTTTAGTCGCGTATTAAAAGTTGAACGAACTTCTCCCGGATCATATGTGGTAAGCTTTCGAGACGCTCGAACAGCTCGAAATAAAGTTGAATCATCAAATATGCCATCATCATCATCATCAGATTTTACAATAACATATTGGGATCCAACTACTTCAACTACAACCCAAACTAATACAACCACATCTCTTTCCACAACTTCGGTTGGCGGCGGACATGGCAGTGGCGGTGGAGCAGGAGGAGGATCTGGCAGTGGATGGAATAATAACAAGTAAGACTTTTTTTTCATTTTTTCAAATTAATATGTTAATTAGGAAGCTTAAAAAATAACGAGGCATAGTTTTAAAAAATGTGTCAGAGAGTAAGTATATGTTAGTTTAAAATTTTATTTTTGAGCGAAATACTAAAAAAAAGAGAGAGATAATAACTAATATTTGACAATATTTTGTAATTTTTGATTACTATCTCAATTTCTGAGATAATATCTTCTTCGATCGAAGACAAAAAACTTTATAATTCGGGAAATCAAAAAATTTACTCAAAGCGACAACCTCCCTTTATGTAAATTTACCATCCATGGTTATTTTAAAATTTATAGTACAAAACCAACTTTCCCTCTTCCTATTTTTTTTTTTTAAATCAACAAGCACACGCCCGATTTCACCCACTTTCCTTTTTTTCTCATAAAAAATAAATAAACGTTTATCGTTTTTTTAAATATTCTTTTTGCAACCACATTAAAAATAAATATTCATATATTTTTAACCAACAACAACCCTCACTACTTTTTTTTTTTGGATGGTCGTCGTCGTTGCTCGTCTTATCTCTTCGTTTTTTTTTCTTCACTTCTCTCTCTTCTCATCCATCCTTCTTTTTTATTTTGGGACTAACTATAACGATTTTTTTTCCTCGCCTTTTTTGGGTCCTTCTTTTTTTCATCCTTGTTTGTCGTCGGCGTCGTGTTGTTTGTGTTGGACTCAATTCGATGATTGACTACTGCTTCTTTTTTTTGGCCTCTGCCTTTCATCCTATTTCTTCTTCATCTTTTTTCCCTCCCTTTTTTTCAAAAATATTTTATTTTTATTTTTGCTTTGAAAAAGAAAAAAACGTAAAAAAAATGAGGAAGAATTTTTTTGTCCTCCTCCTCGCTGCTTCCCGATTGAACAAGGTCAAAATTGAGGCGACTTGCATTCATCCAAAAAAATTATTCCACCTTTTTCATTCTATTTTTTTTTCTTTTTGCACAAAAATCTATTTTTTCCTTTTTTTATTTTCTATATACGTTTTTTCTTTGACGTTTGACAACATCGAATCGGATAATTATTATTTTATAAATTTTTGACACTTTTTTTTCTCATTTTCTTTCTTCTTTTTTTCTTTGACGACGACAATAATAATAACAACAAGTCACGACCGACGACGACTCGATTGACTCGACCCTGTCAATTGCATAATATATTTCTAAAACCAACAACTAACTAACTAACAATCGATCGCACGCAACAACCCAGCCCCTCCATCTCCACTTCTCTTGCTCCTCTCGTGTTTGTTGTTTTTAAAAAAATAATTCTTTTTTTTTTTTTGAGATTGAGAGTTGAAGAAAAGAAAAATAAACTTCTTTATTCTTTTTTGTTTCTTATTTTGAGGATTTGTTTCTTCTAAAATTTTGTTTTCTAAGCAATTTTAAAATTTTAAAAGCTTTTAGTTTTTATTTAAATTTTAAAAATACCTTTAATTTTTCAAGTGATTTTACGTTTTTTTATCTTAAAAACTAGTAAAAATAATATTTGTTTTCATTTGGAGAGATTATTCTTTAAAATTTTAATTACCTCAAATTTGAATAGTCGCATTTTTTGGTTCCTTTTTCTTTTTCTCTTCAAAAATTGCCTTCCATTTTTTTTGCTCATGAATTTTCTTATTTTTCATGTTTTATTTTTGTAGACATTCAACTTCATCCACTGCTTCAACAACAACGGAATCCCCTGATAAGTGGCGAGGTTTAACCAATATAAGTCCCATATCTTCCACCACATCTTCTTCCGATCGACGATTTTCTTTTGATGATAGCAATTCAAATATGGCGGCGTAAGTCTAAACATTCTTTTCTTTTTTTTTTACGAATTTTTTCTTCAATATCCACCAAGAAATTTGATAGTAATTTAAAATACCCCAGAAATAATGTTACTTTCATCATTGTTCCTCGATCATAGTTTTGGAAATATCTTGTTTTTCCTTTTTTAACTCTCTCTCTCTCAATTTTTTAACTTTCTTATTAGTTATTTTTTTCACGTTTTTTTCCTCCTCGTTTTCCTCCACCTCGAGATTTCAATCTTTTTTATCTCTCCCATTTTTTCGTTTTCACTTTTTAACCTTCGCTTTTTCTTTCTTCTGATTTTTCGGCATTGATTAAAAACAAAAATTGAGCAGGCTTTTTTCTCTCTCTTTTTTAAAAAAAACTTTTATTTGTTTGTTTAAAAATAAAAATAGAGTTGAAACAAGCTGCAACCACCGCTTCATCTCATCCCGGACCACGACTTCCATCTTTTTTTTTCTTCTAAAGGTTAAGGATGCTAAGAAAAAGAAAAACGCTTGAGGGAAAAAATTTTTTTTTTTAGTTTCAGCGTTTTTAAATGCGTTGCAAAAAAAAAAAAAATAAATAAATAATAGTAAAACAGCTTTTAAAAATCCTTCTTTTTTCTGCATTTTTTTAAGTTTTGAAAGTTTCAGAAAATGCTTTAGTTTTTTTGCTTAAAGTTTTTTGGCTGCTTTTAGGGGTTCTAAAAGTTTTTTTAGTTTTTATTGACAAACTTTAAAAAAGAAAGAAAAAGCTTTAAATTTTGAGTCTTGGACTTTTTTTTCTTCTTCTTTAGACTCTGGAAAATAGCAGTCGATGATGTTGCAAAGAAAGCAGCCAAAGCAGGCAAAAAGCAATCAATAAAAAAAATGTCGACAGCTACTATTTTTTTTTTGTGTTTGTTTGAGAGAACTGCTGCCAGTCGTCGTCGTCGTCGCTTGCTTTTGGACATTCTTTTTACTTTGCAAAAAAAAAGATATCCCAAGAATCCCCCATCTTATTTTTTATTTCATCAAAAATAGTCATTTTTAAAATTTGTTTATATTTTTTTTGGGGTTTAAATATATTTTTTTAAACCATTCCATTTTTTTTCCATTTAAAATCCTTTTAAAAAAAGACTTTCATTTTCTTCGAAAAAAATAAATAAAAACGTGCATGTTTTTTTTTCTTCTCGTTTTTGGGTCACGACGACCAGAAACAAACATCCATTTTTTAGTTTAGTTTCTTCTTTTTTATTTTATTTTTTAGAAAAAAAGCGTTTTAAAGTTTTAAAAAAAAGTTTATTTTTCTCCTTTCCTCTCCTCCTCCCCAAAAGCTGACGTAAATAGGAAATAAATTATTTTCTTTTTTCATACTTTTTTTTTATATCCATGAAAAAAATAAATAAAATAAAACAGGATTCATGTTTCATTTTTTATAGCCATTTTTAGCAACAGCAGTTTTTAGTTAGCTTCTTTTTTTTTCAGTCAATAAATTCAAAAACTAAACCTTTATTTGTAACTTTAAAACATTTTATTTAATTTATAATTTTGTCTAAAAATTTTTTTTATCCCAAAAACACTATTACTCTATTTATTTTCTGCCACCACACCACCCAAAAAAAAAAAAGAGAAGATACACCTTTTTGCTTTTTTCTATCTCTCCTCCGCGTTCGTTGTCTATTTTTTCTTTTTTTTCGTTCATCGTGTACTTCTCTTCTTCTTTCTTTTCTTTTTTCTTCAACGGCAGCACCAGCAACTGCAACTACAACAGCAGCAGCAGCGAGCTGCGGGTTAGTTTTCGATGTTGTTGTTGCAGCAGCAGCGGCGGCAAACACAGAGGTAGTAGTGGTGAGCCGCCGCGATCGATTGACCCAACATCGATTGAAAAAATATTTTTTTTCATTTTTTTTTTGGGTTGTGGTGTTATTTATTTTTCGTTTTTACTCTTTTTCTATCTACCCAACATCATCGCTTTTTATTTTTTCTATCTTCTCTCTCTTTTCGATATAAATATATTTTTGTTATTTGCGCAAGATCACCCTACCTAACCTACCTATTTACTTATCTATCTATCAGCGTTAAAAATAAAATATATTCCACCATAAAAAAATTTTTCTGCGGTGAAAAAAAAAATAGTGTCAAACCACAGAAACAAAAAAAACCTTCCAACTCAGACTCTCCAATTTTTTTCTTCTTTAATTTTTTTCATTCGTGTTAATTTTGATTTTTCTTTTTCGTAGCATTATTTTTATATGTGTATTATTCATTATTTATTTTTATAGCAACTTTTGCGGTAATAATAATCAACTTTTTACTTCCATGTAAGCAATTTTTACATTTTCCCCAACAAATCATTCTTTGTTGGATGTAAGACTTTTGAATTCTCTCACATTTTTTTACTTCTTTCATAGTCGAGTGGTGTAACGCGCTTGCGTTTCATACAATTTGTGAGAGAGTTCGAGGAACAATGATGACCGTAAATTTACCGCCCCAGTATGATTACTTACTGATTATTGGTACTCCTCTGAGTTTCTTTAAAAAAATCTTTTTAAAGTTTTTTTCTTCGATTATAACTTTGGATTATTGATTTTTATTTTTGAGAAAAAAATTTGACTACAAAAATTTTTAAGGAAGTTTTGAAAATTAAAGAAACTTGAATTTTAGCAGTTTTTTGATTTTAATTTTAGGAAGCAAAACTTTTTTTCCCCAAAAACAAAATTGATTTATTAAATATTTTATTTATTTTATGTATTTTAGGCGTCGGCAAAGTAAAGAATTGGATGGAGGTGAAACAGCAACATTTCATACCGTTCGAATTGATAGACTTCCATCAACTTTATTAGTAACAGAGGAAGATCAAAAAAGATTTATAGAAGATTTAGCTAAAGATTATTGTTCTCAAATAGATGTTTGCATTGATGCAGTTAATGATGAAGCCGATGATCGTCGAGCTACAGTATTATTGAGAATGTAAGTTTCCTTCGCTAAAATTGATTTTCATTACGCGATCCACGAAAGTGTCTCAAAGCGAATGTTTTTTTAAAAATTATCGTGTCAAGATCCATAAATTAATGTTTTTTTTTCCATTTTTTTAGAGCCCCTCATTCAACGATAGATAAATTTGTGGAAGAATTAAATAAAAATCATATACAAGGATTTCGAATATATGCAAAACATATAGCTCCGACGACAACTAATGTTCCATCCACTTCACTTCCTCCACCTCCAGCTATTCCAGTGCTAATAAATGGATCAATAATAGAGCCTCCCCCTCCTTCATCTTCTTCTCATCATCAACAACATACTAATAATATTATTCATAATAGTATGATACCAGATTTAACAAATATAAAACCCACAAATCCTGCAGCTTCTCGAACTTTATATGTTCGAAATCTCGAGAGGAAACCCATAGTCGAAACACTTAGAGCTCGATTTGGAGTGGTTGCAACTATAATAGATATAGAAGTTAAAAATCCTGAATCCCCTTCACCTTATGCATTTATTCAATTTCCTGATATTCTTTCTGTTATGCACACAATTCATCATTATTATTCATCAGATGAATTTTCTGGAAAATCATCAAATACAAATAAATTTAATAAATATCGATTAAATTGGGGCAAAACTAAAACTTCAAATAAATTATGGATAGGAGAAATTCCAAGAATTTTTACGAAAGAAGATTTCACCGCCAAACTAAAGGCGGCTCATGATTCAGCTGAAATTATTTTTGATCAATTTCGTCATGAAGCCATTGCAATTTTTCGTCATCGTGATATTGCTACAAGAATTATGGATGAAATAAAAAATCATAAAATGTAAGTTTTCTTTCTTTTTTCAATGATTTTTTGAGAGATTTTTTAAAATAAGCAAATTTATTTCACTCGTGTGCTTTGCTTTTATTTTAATGGTTGTCGTTGCCATTATTTGGAGAAACTAGGTAGATAGAAAGAGAGATGGAGAGTCACAACAATATTTTTTTTTGATTTTATTACTTTACTCTCAAAAAAATTTTATAATATTTTTTCAACAAAAAAACTTTTCTTCTTTATTTTCATAGGCAATAATCTATGGACTTTTGTAAAAGAGTTTTATTCCATGAAAGTTCATTCTCCATATTTTTTTCTTTCTCTTTATTCTTTCCTTTTTTATGGAGTTAGAGGACACAAGTTTTCTTGTTTCCTCTTTTTGTGGTCATCGATTTTTGTCATTTTTCTTTTCATATATTTTTTTTTGTTGCCGTCGTCGTCAGCGTCATTCCTCGCAACCATCCCTTCCTCCCTTTATTCCTTACTTACTTAATACTTTCACAGCGTGTGATTTCTTTTTTTCTTTTTCTTACTTTTAGTTTTAAGTTTTTTTTTGTGGATAGAAAAGACAAAAAATAGAAGAAGAAAAAAAATACTTAGACTGTTTTTATTTTTTGATGATTTCGAAATTGGCGGTAAAAGAGAGAAGAAAGAAAGTTAGTTAGAAGTTAAAAATTTTTTTGTGTGTAATTTAAACCATTTTTTGATTTTTATTCTTTTCATTTCTTCTTTTTTTTGAAGTTCAAAATTTGCGTTTTTTTTATGATGTTTATTTTTCAGCTTTAATAGACAAAAACACTAAGGCGATTTTAAACCCAAATTATTTTGTTAAAAGGTTTTATGCTAATTATTTTTTTCATGAAAGCTCTTATTTTTATAACAAAAAAAATATTCTCACTACTTTTTTTTAAAAAGCTCACGTTTATTTTAATTTTATGCATTTGATAGTCTCTAATTAGCCACAACCACCATCACCTCTGCAACAACAAAAACATTGTAAATAATAAGCTACAAAAAAAGATACTATTTTTTTTCTTAATTTTCTGAGAACCATAATTTTATAACTTTTTTTTTGATGACAAATCCACCTTTTTTTTCTGGCTTTACTTCAAAACCTTTTTCTATGTATATTTTGTGCTTGCTTACTTACTTATTTAAACGTTTAATAATAATTAGCTTTTCTCACAATAATAATAATTACTTTAAAAAACAAGGCAAAAGGGAATTAATATTACTCAACACTCTAGCTTGCCAACGAAAAACCTTTACCTTTTTTTTACTTTTATTAATCCTATTTTTTTTATTATTAACCCGCAACAACAAACAAAAAAAAGTATGACACAGCTCTTTTTTTTTTCTACACGTAGACACGCAACTCCTTTACCATGCCATGATTAGTAAGTAGGAGTATACGACGACAACGTTGTTGCTGGTCTTTTTTTTTCTCTCTACTTTTTATGTTTAGTTTTTTTAAACTTCTTTTTTTTCATTTCTGCTTCATCAAATAATAATACACATACATGTTTTTTGTTGTTGCTGCTTAAAAGCCTTCCATTTCCTTTCTTTCTTTTTTTTTGTGGCTTTTTAGATGAAAAAAAAAATCAATTCCCGCCTCTTTTTTTTCTCATGCTTTTTTTTACTTTTTTTATTCCATGAAAAGAGTTAGCTTTATCTCCATCTCTCCATCCTCTGTTTCTTCTCTTCTGCGACTGCCTTTCCCTCTTTCCTTTTTGGCTTCATTTTAGCTTTTTAGAATTTTTAACAAAAAAAAAACACAAATACGAAAGCAAAAAAAAAATCTCCCTCCCTGTCAGTAGTCGCTCATTCATTCTCACGTTTTTTCTTTTTTTTTTTTTAAAGTGTCCAATTTTCTTTCCTTCTTTCAAAGTAAAATTAAAAGTTTTTTCTTTTCATTTTTTTCGCGCCAAATTTTTTTAGGAATAAAACTTTTTTTCTTTGCTTCACGCGCAAAGACTTATTCTTTTATTTTTAAGTTTAAGTTTAGGAATAATTATTACTTTTTTCTATGCAGTTGGTGTTATTAAAAAAAAGAGATCGTTCTTTAATATATATTTTTTTCTTTGCCATTTAATAGCGGCTTATTACAGCTTTTTTCCTGCCTTGGCACAACTTTATTTTATTTTTCATTTAAAAAAATTATTATTTATCACATAAATTTGTAGTTTTCATATTTCTTTTAAAAATAAAATTGCTTGCGATGGGAAGTTAGTTAATTGAGTCTCTAAGTCGTCTGTAATGGTTTTGTATTAATGACATTTATACTTAAGTAAGCTAGCTAGTCTACCTCACAAATGACTTTTTTTTAAAACGCAATCTTTATTATTGTTATTATTTTTTTGAAAGCTACAAAAAAATTAGCAAAGCTTTTCGTCACTTTTTTAGGCCATTTTTTTTTATTATTGCGAGGCGTTTAAAAAAAAGAGTTTTGCAGTTGATAATTCAAAGGTTTCCCTTGTTTCACAATGCTTGCTATTTTTTGTTGTGGCTTTTAAAAAAATGGCAGTCATATAGCATCACGTAGAAAGTCATTTCAGGGCTTCCAGATTAGCAAAAAAAAAACATTTTGAAAGCATCCATTCTTCTAAGATTCAAAATGCTTTTTTTTTGTTGGGAGTTTTTAGAATTTTCCTTAATTTTCAAATTTCTTAAATAAACCTTTTTTTCTTCTAAAACTTAATAGACTTTTTTTTAACTCAAAGATTTCCATAAAAAATGCATAAAAGAAATATTCGCCTTTTTTTGTTTATTGAGACAGAAACAAAAAAAGGCATACATGCAAATTGAGAATCAAAAAAAGAAAGAAAAGAAGAAAGAATTCCTTCGCTTCACTTCTGACATTTCCTTTTTTATTTTTATTTCATTACTTTGAGAGAGAAATGTTTTTTAATGTTTTTTATTATTTCTTTCTCTCGTTCTTTTATTTTTCTTGGGCACTTATTTCTAACTTCTTTTATCCCACAATTATTAAAAGGTCAATTGCTTAGTCATTTTCTACTCAAAGAAAAAAAAACTTAGAAACAAAACAATATATGTTTTTTTTTTGGTTGTTAGCGCGCTAATATTTATTTTTGAGTTTTTACTTTTATCTGTTGTAAGATATTTGATTTAAAAAAAAGTGAGATTTAGTTATTGCTTTTTATCTTATCCCTTGCTCAAACAATAATAAAAAGTGAGTAAGTGATAAGCCAAAAGAATTTACGTAGACAACAACAGCCAGGGAGGATTAAAAAAAAGCCATTTAGAAAAGTGGAAGAAAATAAAAAAAAAATTGGTATCAGCTTTTTTTTCTAAGTCTATTTATGTTGTATTTTGGGATGAAATTTTTTTTCGTTTTTTGAGTTGAAAAATTCTTTTATTGATTTTTGAATATTTTTTTTCATCTAAAGCCGCCTCCAAACCTTTTTCCTTTTAAGCATGGGATGTATCCCATTTCTCCATGTTTGTTTACTTTTTTCTCTCTCTTTTTTTCTTTCTTAATTAGCTTACTTGGGCTCCCGAGGTTCTGGAATTCTATGTTTGTTTTAAAACCAAACAAAATAAAAAGATGAATATTTTTTTTTATTAATTAGAATCTAAAGAAATATGATGCCAAAAAAGTATGTATGAAGCAAGTCTCTTCTTGGTTTAGTTATTTTTGCCTTAAGGTCTTTGTTTTAGTCTCCTCGCCTCTTCATAATTTTTAGATTTAAAAAATAAAATAGTTTTTTCTTTGTAACCAGAAGAAGTGGAGGCGTATTATTGCCTCAATATGCTTATTAAAAAAATAATATTAAAATCACGCAAAGTTTATAATCTTTTTTTTATTGGGCCAAACTTAAGTTTTAAAACTCACTAAAAAATTAGCTACAATTAAACCTACTTCTTTTTTAAAAAAAAATCTTTTGCAAGGTATTAAACTTTGAAACTTTAGGCATTAAGAAAAAGTTGAATCATACATACGTGTGTTTATCTAAAATACTGATTGAATTTCTTTTTTGATTCTTCTTCTGTCCCAGCCAACATTTTTGTTTAGTTTTTTGTTTGTTTGTCTGTCTGGTTGGAAACATAGTTTTGCCACTACTGCAATGAGTAAAGGAATCAAAAAACCCAAAATGTGCTCGCTAACACACATCGACATTTTTATTGTGTTCAGTACTCTTTTTGTTTTGTCTTCTTCCTCTCATTTTTTTCTGCATGTTTTCTGTAATATCGCTAGCTACCTAATGGAAGTCGCTGCTGCAATATTTACCAAAATCATTTTTTTTTTTGCTTGTTAAAACAAAAAAGCAAAAGCAAAAGCATGCTACTTGTCAATTTTTTTTTTCATCTTGAAAATGGTTTAAGCTTTTTAAAAAAATACGTGTTTCAATCAATTTGAGCTTTTTTTGTGAGTTAGAAAGTGAGAAAAGGTGCTTTCAGTTAAGTTATTTAAAAGTTTAGAGATTTATCCTTTTACTAACTAAATAAATGAATTGGTTGAGAGTAATAGTTTTAAGAAAAAAGAAATAAAAGTAAAAAACGTTTCTTCTTAGTTAATTGTTGCCAGTGTTGATGTAATTTGCTGCCTTTTATTTACGGAAGTGAATCATTAAAATTTTTAGAAAAAACCTTTGAAACTTTGTTTAGGAATGCGAAAATTTAGTTTAGTTTTTTCGAAGTATGCACCCGTAAACATAGACAGTTGACAAAAGTTTTAATTTAAAAAATTTTTGGAGTTTAATTTAAAATTTTTTTTGTTAATTTTTTGTTGAGTTATAGCGCGAAATAATTGCGATATTCCTTAGCTCGAAGACTTTTTTTGAAATATATTTGAGCAGAAAAAACTCGAAACGTATGTGTAATGTCTAAGATCGTCATTTTTTCTTTCTTCAATAATTTATCCTCTAAAATTTCATTCCAATCTCTCAATTTTTAGTTTTTTTTTATTGCCTCTTATTTAATTTTTCTTTATTTTTTTAATCGCTTGTTTACTATCTTTGTAAAACACTTTTATGTCTAAATCCATTTATGGCAGCAACCATTTATTTAAAAAGCAAAGCTAATATAAATTTATTAGTTTAAAAAAAAAATTTCATTTTTCTTCGACATTTTAAATTATTTTTATTTATATTTCCTCATTTTTTAGATCTTTTGCACCATCCGAAAATTCTTCGTCTCAACAACAACCATTAATTCACGTGGATTTTTGTTCGGATAAATTACAAGATTTTTTTGTTGAACGTGCAAAAAAGCCTCCAACCGCTAATCAATTATTAACTCAACCTCCACCATCTATTCCATCCACAGCCTCAGTGTCGTCCACAAATAATCCTTTTCATGGATTTATTCAACAACAGCAACAACAAATTCAACAAGCTCAACAACAAGCCCAACAACAGCAGCAGCAGGCCCAACAAGGGGGTTTAGTACGAATTGTAGATACTTCACAACCTCCTCCACCTTTGCTTGCTCCTCCACCAAATCCACCAAGGGAATTAATTCGTTCATCAAGTTCATTTGCGGTTATTCAAAATCCTAATTTATCTCAACCTCCTCCACTCATTATTTCTGATACATTGGGAAATAATAATATTGGATCAAATAATTCAACTCCTGGTGGAGGCAGTGCCGGAGGAGATATGTTTCATCGAAGATATCAGCGATCGTCTCCAACTAGTCATAAATCCACTCCAGATTATGATCGTCGAAGAGAACGCGATAGACAAGGAGGTCGAGGAGAATATGAAAATCGGAGTGGAGATTCAAAAAGTAATAGACGACGTTCAAAAAGTCGAGAACCTGAGCAACAACAACGTAGACGAGAAAGAAGAAAATCAGATGGTTCAAGTATTTCTTCAACTTCCAATCATTCTGATAATAATGAAAGTAATAATGCTGAATCCAAGAAAAAATACGAACATCAACAAAAACAACAAAAAATTGGTGTGGCGGAATCTTCTCAAACCTTAGAACGCAATTTTGGAGCTGGAGGTCGACGAAGTTCATTGGATCCTCCACCAATTGCACCCCAACTTGAATCATCTGGTCAAGGTACTTCTAAAATTCCAAATCATGGAGGTCAAATTTCTTCTGATCGACTTTCAATTCAAGAACGAACTCACCAACTTCTTCGAAAGGATTCACAACATATTCCAGCTGGTCATATTGACAAACGCTTAGCTTCTGGAGGATCACAATCGATGTCACATCAAAAACTCAATATTAATGCTAATAAGCCCCTCCATCCTGCTCCATTAACAAATAATCAACCAAGAGTATTTACATGTAGCCCATTTAAAAATCATTATAGAATTCCTGAAATGGATCCTAGAACTTCTCCATATCCCAAAAAAGATGTCCCCAGATTAGTTTTATATTGGTTGGTTCAATATGATAAAGAACATAATAATCGAAAACGTAAGTGCATAATTTATTTTTTTATAAAAAAGATTCAAATTAATAAAATTAATTATTTTTATTTTTTAGCTGCTTCACATTTTTCTTTTCCACCTATAAATTTCTCATCTGATCAACCCAGAGCTCGATTATCCAGTTCATCCTCGAATTCAACTCCAACTCGAACTGAATTGCCTTCAAGAATAGCAGAGAGGTTGGAGAAATTTAAAACGTCAACAACTTCGGTGACAAAAGAAAAAAATCCTTTAAAAATTTCTATTCCATCTCAAAATAATAATTCCATGAATAATCGAAATAATGAAACTTTGCAACAAACTTTATCGGCGGTTTCAATAAAATCTCCAATGTTGGGTTCACCAAGTGGAAGTAATAGCAGGCGATTATCAGGTTTTGGAGGAATTCAACCGCCCACACCTTCTCCAATTTCAAGGCAACAAAGTTTACACATTCCTATTTCGGGTGGTGGCATTCTTGGTTTTGGTTCTCAACAACTTCCATCGCCTATGGGTATGAGTGCAGCGGGTGGAAGTAGCGCTTTATCGACTCCAAAAAATATGTCTATGAATCCTTCAGCTAATTCTGCGATATCTCCACATATTCCATTATATACACCAAATAATCAAATGGCTTTATTGTTACAAGGCGCAAAAATGTTTACACCCCAAACTCAAACTCAACTACCTCCTCCGCCATTGCCATTTATGCAAATGTCACAAATGCCACAACAAACGACAAATATTCGAGAAAAAAGTGTTGGAAATATGAATTTAAATTTTAATAATAATTCTATGAGAGCTCAATCTTCAACACCTTCGTCATCAAAAGTTTCCACACCTTCAACTCCATTTGGAAATAGTGGATCGGGAAATAATAAATTTGGTGGAAGTGGAACTCCACAAACTCCAGATAAAAATTCTATTTCAATTTTGGCCCGACCAAGATTAGCTACAACCGCTGGAACTACAGCTGGAGCCGTTCAAAAAGATATTGCTACTTCGTTGTCAACAAAGCAATCAGGAATGCTCAAACAACAACGACAAGAAAAGAAACCAAGTATGCAAACTATGATGATTCCAACAACAACAACAAATACTACTCCAACCATTCCAGCTTCAGCTCCAATTTCAAAACACAGGGAAATTCCACCATCATTTGGAAATTTGGGAACCTTAAAAGGTATTGGTGAAAAATTACGACGTGATTCATCCACGAGTTCGTCCACCCCAGTAAAAAAGAATAATAATAATTCATCTAAATTTGATCGAAGTAATACACTCATGGGTTTAACAGATAAAAAATCTAAAAAGAAAAAGAAAAAGGATGAAGAACAACAACAACCCGAACAAGAGGAAGATGAATATCTCAGTCGTCTGCTTGGAAGTGGAAATCGAGAAAAGGAAAAAGAAAAGGAACGAGAAAAGAGAAAAGCTGAAAAGAAAGAAGCAAAACGAAAGCGTAAAGAATTGGAAGCTTTAAAGGAAAAAGAAAAAACTAAAAAGCGAAAGGATAAAGAAAAGGATAAAGATTCAATAAAGAAAAATAAAAAGAAGCAACATGGAAGTGATGAAAGTGATGACAGTGATGCGTCATCCGATTCCATTGCAGCTGCAGGAATGGTAAGAATTATAAACATTATTTTTTTGTGGTGGAAGACGACATAAGTATCAACGTGATTTTTTTTTTAGAAGAGTATTAAAAGCGATTATAAACGTTTACTTTCACAAGGCCCTGAACCCATTGAAGGAAGCACAGGAGGTTTATCACTTTATGATCGAATTAAGCGTAGAACTTCCGGGGCTAAAGATGATGTGCAAGCTCAAAATCGAAAAGCTGCATTGGAAGCGATTGAAAGAAAAAAGAAAAGATTTGTAAGTATAAAATTAAAAAACTCGCATATTTTAAAAAAAAGTTTTAACTTTTTTATTTTTTTTAGCAAAATCGAATTGTCCTTGATTCAGAAGACACAGATGCTTCTGAACCCCCATCATTTAGTAAAGCCTCATTCAGCATGGATGTGGATTCAGAAGCTGCAAGTTCCACCACATCACAAAATTCATTAAAGAAAAAGAAATTGTTGGGTTCATATGAAAAAGAAATAATGGAAAAGAAAAAGAAAAAGAAGGAAAAAGAATTGCGGGCTAAAGAAAAGGAGAGAGAAGCAGAAAAAATTAAAGCTAAAGAAGAGCGTCGAAAATCATCCTCGGAAGAAACAAAGGAACAACGGCGAGCAAGAAAGGAACTAGAAAAACAAAAAAATCAGCTTAAATCTGCTTTGAGAGATATTTCTTCGGATAATGAATCAGAAAAACCTGGGCCATCTTCGAGTTTCATGAAATCCGATGACACTGATGATTCAGACGATAATGAAACCACTCGAGATACAACTTCTCGAAGGTCTTCACTTAAAAATGATCAAAAAAATGTTTTAAAACGTTTAAATAAACAACAACAACAATCTCGAAAACCTCGTAGAAGTTCATCGGGAAGTGATGAAGATAAATCCGATGATTCTCCAGCCCCAACTAAAATCGATATGTCTGATGTATTTGGAGCGGATGAAAGTAGCGATGAAGGGGCTAAAGCTATTGCGGCAGCACAAAGAAATCTTGAAAAAAAGGAAAAACGTGAACGAAAAGAAAAGAAAAAGGCTGCTAAACTTGCAGCTGAAGAAGAAGCACGCAAAAAAGAAGAGGAACGAATTCAAAGGAAAAAGGAGCGAAAAGAAAAGCGAAAAGAGCAAATGTCTAAAGAAGGTGAAGATGGAATCTGTGGATTTGGACAGGATGTTAAGAAAATTAAAGTAAGTTTAATAAATTAAAAAGCTTAGTATTTTTAATGTCGAGACGGTTGGCGCCTTTTTTCGTTTTCGCTGACCAAAATTATACTTTTAACATCCAAAAAAACAAAACTAAAAATTTGATAATTTTAGACCGAAGATATCCAACAAATTCCATCGTTCATGAGCAAAGAAAGGAAGCAACAAAAGAAAATTCGAGAAGAAAAGCAACAACAACTACAACAACAATTTAAACAACAACGAAAAGAAAAAGATTTTATTTCAAAGAAAGAAAATTTGCAATCCCCTGAAACAACACCCAAACTTAAAAAATCATTCAAAAATCTTGGAGGTTTTGATGATGGATCGACGACGATGAATAGAAAACGAAAAGTTCATCATCAACATCATGATGGAGATGAAAATGATTCAACACCCGAAATTAAAATTAAAAAACATAAAAAGCAAACAACGATGTTGTCGTCAACTTCAGCAGATGGATTTGATAAGAAATCTGAAGAAGGAACGAATATGTTCTTTGATATGTCATCATCGTCCACAACGACGACGACAACTCCCAAATCACATATGGATAGGCATCCACATCATTTTAAAACTACTATGCCACCACATTCGCTTAAACTTACTCCAGAAAAATCAAATTCCATGGCTTCTTCGGGTGGATTGCAACCTATCACTCCGGTAGTGACTCCCACAACCTCTCCAGCCATTTCCCATCATTCCATAACTCCACCATCAGGAAGTGGAGGAAGTGGAGGAGGACCTAAATTCCTTTCAAGACTTCAATCACCTTTGGCAACTACATCCATTTCTTTGGCTACATCACCTCTTGGTTCACCAATCACTCCACGAAGGGCTTCTTTATTACTTGCATCCCCGCCTTTATCAGTAAGTTATTATTTTTATTTATTTGTTGATTTAGAAAAATTATTTTTAATCGAAAACCTACCCAAAAATATATAATATTTATTTATTTATTTTTGTGTGTGTTTTGAGTGTTTATTTATATGGGTTTTTTTTGATTTGAGATAGTTAGTTAGTCAGTCAGTAATATTATTATTAAATATTTTGTTGCACATGTGTTGCTGCTGCTCTATATATCGCCTGCTTGTTGTGTTTTTTATATTTAAAAAAATATTGCAAAGGTGAAAACATTGTGTTTCGAAATGGAAATTTTAAAACAAAATATTAAAATAATTTTCGATTCGTGAACTTTATTTAAAACCAAAACTTTTTAATTTTTGTTTCTGAATTTTTTTTGTATTTGCAATCGAATCATTTAAAAAAATTAAATTAAGGGAATTGTATCAAAGAATTTTTTTTAAGTAAGAGAAATTAAAAAAAATAAGTTTGCGTGTGCCTCACTTTGGTTTTTTGATTTGGGTTTTATTATTATTTGTACTTTGTTGTATTTGTCTTTATTTTTTAGACTTCTGAATCTAAGCACGATCAACAACAACTACAACACTGGAATATATCACAAACAGAAGAAGATATATTATTAGGAAGTCCTAAACTAAATATTGGTAGACGACTTTCTAATAATACAACAACAACAACAACAACAGTTTTACCACCACCTCCTCCACCACCTAGTTCCAAAGCGGCGGTTGTTGTTGCTCTTCCTAATCCCCCAATTTCTTCATCATCGTCGGATAGCTCCAGTTCATCTTCATCATCATCAAGCAGTTCAAGTGAATCGGAAGGTGAAGAAGAAAGTCATCACAACACTAAAGTTTTGTCTCGAAAGAAAAGCGACGACGACTTTCGGCATAATGAAAATGTTGTTGTTGCTCCTACTGTTTCCATTGTCGTCGGCGTCGACGATGATGAAAGGCGTGGTTCACCCGAAAAAGAGGAATCTCTCCCTCCACCACCAATTCGAGAAGAAACACCCATTCCAACTCCAGCAGCATTTGTTGTGAATAATAATAATAATGGAGATAATCTCCTTCACCCACCTTTATCAAATAATTCAGAAAGTAGCAGCGATGCCGATGCAGCTTTATTGGAAGCTTTGCTGACACGAGATTCACAGGTTAGACAAGAAAAAAGTCACAGAAATTTTTCACATCACCACAATCACCACCACAAATCCAACAAGCACTTCTGTTTTTACACGTTTACACACCCCGCAAATTTTTTCTTTTTATTTTCACTATTAATTACATATTTTTAAGTTTTTTTTAATTTCGTTGTTGTAATTGGTGTAAAAATAATTGTGGTGGTGTTTGTGATGGTTGTTTATAATTTTTTTAAGTTGATTTTTCTCTCTCTTTCAATCTATCCCCATTCTTTAATAATTAATTAATATTTACTTAAATTTTAAATTTTTTTTTTTACAGGAAACTGTCGATGCTGCTAAAGCTATTCAACAACAAATGGAAGAGGAAGATGCAATAGAAGATTATGCATATGGACCACAAAGAATTGCAGCTAAAAAGCGTGAATCTGATGCATCCTTTGAAGCATCTACCAAACATCAAAGACATTCCCTTGATCGTAGAATTTCGAATGAAGTAAGTTTCATGGCACTTTTGATTTATCTAAAGCGAAATTCTTTTTTTTAGTCATCAAGCACTCCATCAACCAAATCTCCTCGAATCCCTGGTGGAAGAGCTATGTTTTCACCTAACTTTGGAATGGATACTCTTGCTAAAGCTGCTGCAGCAGCTACAGAAATTCCGATGTCATCAACATCATCGTTGTTTGCTGCTCCGATGTCTTCACCTAAACCTGTTATTTCACAACAGGGAATGTTCCAACAACAAATGTCTGGGCCATCAAGCAACAAGCGATCACCCATTTCAGCACCAGCAGCTACAATTGCTCAAAATTTAACAAGTCCTATAGCAACTCAAGATAAAATTAATAGTATATTATATCAATATACCCAACAAGCAGCAATGGCGGCAGCATCCAATTCATCTATGCCTCAACAATCTCCAATAAGCTTAAATGTATCGGGTGGTTCCTCATCAAAATCAACCATTCCATCACCAACAACATTTTTGATTGGCTCAGAAAATATTATATCTGAAGTTAATTGGGCTCCAAATGATCCATCTAGAATTGCAATAAATGATGTAATTGAATCCATGGCTACAGAAAGGGAAACAAAAGCTCAAGAGCAAGCTGATTTTTCGGCATCTGTTCAACAAAAAATGGCGGCTGCCACGGCTGTAAATGCATCATATGGGCCTCAACAAGGTTCAATACCACCAAATATTTCTGCTTCGATGCCACTATCCATGTCAGCAGCAACAACAGTGCCACCAACTACTATGCTTCAACAGCAACCATCAACATTGATATTGGCTTCAGGAGGAATTTTGAGAGCTACACCCGAAACAACGACACCCGAAGTTGTTGCTCAAATGGGTTATCAAACTTCGATTGTACCTCCTCCAACAACTTTAGTGGAAGATTATTTTGTTCCTCCAACATCCGAAAATATTTCCCTCCTTCAATCTCCATTGCGAAATAATAAAAAACATGGAATTTTTGGAGAATTATCAGCCCCCGATCAAGATGTCGTGGATATTTCTGGAAGTAGTCAAGATGAAATATCTTCCCTTGATGCCACTACAGTATCCACCGATAAAACTTCAATAATGATTCCATGTCCAAGAGTTTATAATGCCATTTGTATTCCCGAAGATATTCTCGATGAGCTTGCGAAACGCATGATTCAGCGGCATCCAGTTATTTGGGAAGGCCACCTCCTTTATCGACAATTAATGGTTCAAATGCAATTTTACACCGTTTTTGTTCACCAACATGATTTTAAAGTTGGCATGAAAGAACTTTCTCAATGGAATCCAAAAGTTGATGGAATTGCAATGAGAATTAGACAAAAGTGTTCCCTTGATGAAGAAAGTAGATTTGTAAAATTAATTGCTCGAGCTGTATTCTCTCAAGATGATCCATTTCATTTGGTTATTGGTGTGAGCTCTTTCAAAAGAACTGGGCCACCTCATGATGATTTAAATACAGTTTTGAGACCAGAATTTTCTAGTCCCGATGGAAAACAAATGTCTGGAGCTATTGTTACTGTAAGTATAATATTTTTTTAATTTGAGTTTAAAAAGTTCTTTGGTATCTAAAAAACAACTTTTTATTCTCAAATATCTTTCTAAATTTCCATTGCGGAATTTTTTTTGGTTCCATAAGATTTTCTTCTTCCATATTTTTCATTTCCTAAACAAAATAAATTTTTTAGCGACCCAAAGGCACAACTGCCGTCCATCTCATGTTTTCATGCAAAGGCACTGAAACCATTTTGGAAGAATATGCTCCTGAATTACGTCGATACCTTCAACATCTCAATGTTCATTATGTTCTTGGAGTGATAGCATTTGATAAAATAAATAATGAAAATTTAAAACCTGAACAATTAATAATTGAACAAAGTCCTTCATCCTTTGAAAAAACACGAACGGAACGAATTCGTTTATGGGCTGAAGAAGCTGAGCTTCTTCGAAGACAAATGGAAGCCAAAAATCTTCAAATTCCTCAACAACATTTGGATCCTCCCAAAGCTTAGTTTTAAAAAAAAATATTGATTAGAAAATTATTTTTAAATTTTTTGTGGCCTTAAAGAAATTTTATTTTGTTATTTTTTATGATTGTAAATAGTGGATTTTTTAAAATTTAATTTATTTATTTTTATGCGTTTTTTTTTGTTGGTTTTTTGTTTGAAAAAAAATGACGGGTTTTTTATGTAAAAAAAAAAAACAAATTTTTAACAACCATCGAATACCTTTTTTTCTTCTTTGTCTTCTTCTTATGATTTGATCTCCTGGTTTTTATAAAATAAAATAAAATTATATTCATTATTTGCTCTTTGGATAGATATGCATTTACATACACATATCATTCATAATTTTTAATAAACTTAAAATACATATTTATTTTGGTGCAAAAAAGTAATGAAAAAATTATATATATTTATTTAAATGATACCGATGAATTATATTTAAGAAAATTTTTTACAATGGATAAAACAACAACAAAAATAAAAAGATTCCTGCCGCCCAAAAAAAATCAACTTGTTTTAAAAATAAAAAAGGCTTTGGCAATTGTAATTTCTAAATGAATTTCTTTCACCATGCTTTTTTCCCTCTCTTAAAATAATTGTCTCATATTTTTGTAATTTCTTTATTTCCAGCAAATTCCTCATTTAGATTGTAACCGAAATAACCTTTTTATTTTTTTATTTTTTTCTTTGAACGGCCACTTACTCTTTTCTTTCACTTCATTAACTCTCACTTGCTTTTTTATCTATCCTCTTCGTTAACTCAATGTTTTTAACTAACTCACTTAGACAATTTTTGAAGTATTAATCGACACTTTTTTTTGTCGATTACCTTTTTCAATAAAAAAAAAGAGGAGTCAAGTATGCTTTAACCCAAAATTACTTGACAAAATATAATTATTTTGAAGTCTTCATTTTTAAATGGCGACTGACTTTGAAGAAGAAAAAGAAAAAGTGTTAAAAACCAAAAAACAAAAGAAAAAAATCAAGCAAAAAATGGTAACAATTTATCGGTCATCGGAATTTAATTTTTTTGTTGCTAAAAGTGTTTTTCTTATAGCCTCTCCTTGACTCTTCGAATGAAATGACTCTCTTTAAAGTGGCTGGGTAGAGGAAAAAATAAAACGGATAGAACATGAAAAGTTTTATTTTTTTTTTCCTTCTTTTCTCTCTTTTTTGTTTGCTACTTTTTACCTAACTATTTTTTTTGTTGCATGTTTTTAGGAGGAGCAAAAGTGTTTGGTCAAGAAAAAAAAATGATGCATGAAAGCTTTTAAAAATTTTTTATTAGTCATTTTTGTTGTTTTTAATTATTCAAACAAAAGCTGAATTGTTGTAGAATTGTAAAAGAAAAAAATCATGAAGTTACAGCTTTTGTTAATTTATTGTTTAATTATTTTTGTAATAAAAGTAAGTTTCAGTAATTTTAAATATAATTTTGATTTTCTCGTTTCGGCATTTTTACAAAAAAAAATTTTAATCTAAAATCTAAAATTCTGTATTTGGATGAATTTTTTTCAGACTTATGCAGACGAAAATTTTTGTCAATGCCATGATATGCCGAGTTGTCGATGTGATAAATTTGCATGCCATTGCAAACAACGCGCAACTCCTCCATGTATTTGTCGAATTCCAAGCAGTGAAATTGTAAGTATTTTACTAAAGCATTTTTCTTCTTTTAATTTTTAATTTTCTTTAAACCCATTTTTGAAATCTTTTGATTAAAATTTTTTTTGCCCTCCTTGAACATTTTAAAAATTTTAATATTTCTAACTTTGACAACTTTTTGCATGTTTCTTTCCTTAAAAATTGTCATTTTATTTTAAGTTTTTTTAGTTCCTTTTTTCCTTTTAAATTTTTCTTTGTTAAAAAAAGAGAGAAAAATCTTTTATGACTATTTTTTGTTGAAATAAAATAGATTGCGCAAATCGCAAAGTTGTAGTCAACAAAATCAATGGATGGATGTGAGCGATGAATGAAAGTATATCGAATTGATATTTTGATCTAAAAAAAGTAAATAGATGGAAATCCAATATTTTTCTTTAAAGTAACAATTTTTTCCATGTGCTACAAGTTAATATGAGAAAATAAAAGCAACATAAAAACCTATGATAGAAAGAAAGAAAAAGTTGTAGCAAAATTTTTTGGGTCTTGATTTTTCAAAACTTTTTATTAATAGATATGTATGACCACGACATCCCTAATTTAGCTTTTCAGCACTCATTTCTGCAAAAACTAGCCTTTTCAATTTCTTTAATTTTTCTAAATCCAAATCCATCAATTTTTACTATCCCCTTTTTTTTAGTTCGAAGATTGTGCCACAACTTGCAAACCCACATGTTTGGGTTCATGTTTGGCATTTAATCCTGCATCCGCTTGTGAAACCACGTGCACAGCTGCATGTAATTTAGCTTGCCCACAAAAAGTTAAACGAAAACAATTAGCTAAATCTTTGGCTTTTACATGTTTGAATGATTGTTTGGCGGATTGCTTACTTTCAAATAATGATTTACAACAAAATAATAATTTGCAATCAATTTTGGATGGAAAAGCTAAATATGAATGTGAATCAAATTGTAAATCTTCTTGCGATCAAACGGTGGAAATGGCGGTTCACGAATTAGAGGATGAATCAATTTTATTTGCTGTAAGAAATGTAAATTTAAAGGATGCAACTTATTCCAAATATGATTGCTCTCAACATTGCCTCTCAGATTGTGGAGATAAATGCAAAAAATCTGGAGCTCCCGATGAAGTATGCGTTCCAACTTGTGATGGATTTTGTTCAGAAAAATGTGATATTAATTATGCGGTGGTTCCTAAATCAGTGTGCATGAAAGCTTGTCAGCCTGAATGTGATCGGAAATGTGTTTTGGATAAAACATTGGATTTAGTTTTTGGTTTAGTTGAAACAACTAAAAATATTACAGCTAATTATTTGCCATCTTTAACAGAAATATTTAATCCATCTTCAAAAACTTTCGCCGCTGCTGGAAGAAACAATAATAATGAAATTTATCCTTTGCCAATCGCAGAAAATGAAAATAGTAATACTTTTAATTATCAACAAATTCATCCATCTCAAATATCTCAAGGTGGATCGTCATCGTCTGGTAATATGCAAATTAATTCCCTTGCTCCACCATCGATGCTTCCAAGTTTGCCATTGGCTCCTCAACAAATATTTTCATCTGAATTACTTCGACCCACAGAAATTAAATTGCCTCAAAGCTTTCATTCATATAATTGTCATAAAGTTTGTCTTCCATCGTGTCATGATCAATGTGAAGCCCTCAATCGACCGGGCTTAAATTGCACTCGACTTTGTGAACGAACTTGTGATCTCAATTGTTCCCCAAATCTTCCATCCTCGAATAATTTTAATTCAAATTCACCTAAAACTTTTCACTCTTACACGAAAGAAGAAATGCAATCGAAATGCCGCGAACAATTAACTCTAAAATGTGCAACACTTTGTCAAAGTTCAGAATGTAATGAAATTTGTGGAAATGCCGCAAGATTCCTTTGCACTCGTTCAGCTGAATGCAATGGAATTTGTCAAAGCACTTGCAAACAACATTGTCTCGTAAAAGACAAAGCTTTTGCTCAATGTGAACCTTCTTGCACGGAATCATGTCAAAGAGAATGTAGATTATCAGAAGAAATTCGATTAGAATGCCAAAATAATTGTATGGGAAATTGTGGAAAAAAATGTGAAACTACTTCGCCCAATGTTCCTATGATGTTTCAATGTAATACAAATTGTCCACAATTATGTCATAGCGTGTGCTATGAATAAATAATTTTAAAAAATACAAAAAAGTTATTTTTGTTGTTAGAAAATTTATTATTAATTTATTAATTTATTGGTTTTTTATTTTTAAATTTTATTTATTAAAATAAATAATAAAGAAATGGACTTTGGGGAATATTAGGATTATAACCATACGATGACCCAAGCTGAGTTCCAGGCAAAAAACTATTTCCTCGAAGAAATAATCGATTATAAAATGGATAACGCTTCTCGATGTGATTATCTTGGAAACCTAAAACATTGATATTAGACCTCAAAAAAAAATTAAGTAAAAAATCTTTTGAACCTTACCTAAGAGGCCGTTACTATTGCAACATGGTGAAAGTTGTCCCAAAATAAAAGTAGGAATAATGAAAAAGATAAACAAAAATGAAATTTTAGAATAGTTTGTAATTTTCATTTCTCTGTGATTAAATTTTTTTTTAAAAAAAATCGATGGATAATTGAAAATGAAAAATATCATAGTCATTAACCTATTTTTTCTTGAAATGGATTGAAAAAACGCAAAAAAGGCAACACACAATTTTTCAAAAGAAAAATAATGTTTATTTAAAGCGGAAATTATCATTATGTTTCAAAATCTTCAAATTTTGCTATGACTAAAAAATATGATAGCTTTTTCAAAAGAAAATTTGCAAAAAAAATAATTTTTATAATCAAAGAAAAAATTTATACTTTTTAGAATTTGAAACTATGATAACCATAACCAAAGATTCATTAACATTTATTCACAAAAAAAAATTCAAACCAAACATTGAAATTTGTGAATAAAATTGAAAAAAATTTAATTTCTCAGAAAGGATTTTATTTTTTAGTTACCAAGCATTTTACAATTGGAACCTCTTCTTTTCGAGTGGAATAATAATTTTTTAGTTCTGGAATATTTCGAACTCGTTGAAGATATTCCTGCAATTCTGGATATTTATCAAGAATAGGTTCAAATAAAAGTAAAGAAATCAGCCATTCTGTTATAACAAAATCAACCCATGTTAATCCACTTGAAACTAAAAAGCCTGATTGGCCTTCCTTTAAATAGTTTGTAAAAATTGGAAGGAAATGATCGATGCTTTTATTCAAATATTCGGCTTTGAGGTCATCCTAAAAATAAATGCGGGACATTATTTGTCTCGAATGGATATTAAGAAATTAAAATAATTTTGAGTCGATAACCCAAATTTATTTTTTTTAAATCTCAAAAACTTGTATAAACTTTAATTGCCCCTGTCTGCTTACTGGATTTTCATTTCGATATCCACAAATTGCATAAAGCCATGGTGAAGCAGCAACGTGGAAATCCTTTTGAATATAAGCAATTCCATCCACCAAAGCTTCTTCAAATTCATTTTTTCCAGCAAAACCATATTTACGAGCTATAAATCGATGAATGGCATATGATTCAAAAATTTGATGGCCATTAAATTCCAAATATGGTATTTTACCATTTTTTGTTTCTTAAAATAATAATATTCCAATTAAAAATACTTTTAAGTTTAAAATTTTTATTTACTTGGTTATATATCCATTCATTGATCGCTGGTCAATCGAACATCTTCAAAATCAACTTTAGCTAAACGAAGCATTAATCGAGTGGGTTCAGCCCTGCCTCGAGCATCAAAATAAACTAATTTAATCTTTGGCATTTGTTTTTTAAAGAAATTGGGTGATGGTTTATTAAAAATGACAAGAAAACATATAACAGTGGTGCTAAAAACAAAAAAAGCGAGATAAAGAAAATTTTGTTATTAAGAATTTGCATTTATTCATAAAATGACAATTTGACTTTAAAATTCAAATAAAAGTTAAAAATTAGTTTTACTTTTATCATAAATGTTCCCCTTAAAAAACATGTTCTTCTTTTTTTCAAAAATTTTTTAAAAAGAGGGTTTTAATTCATGAAAGAAATAATTTTAATTATTAAGTACGAATATTTGTAAAAACAAAGTTCACACGAAAAATTAAAAAACAAAATTAACTTGTACAAATCCACAATGTTTCATAAATTCACCAGGATCGATTTGATGCTTAGGCTTTGCTTTGGTTCAAGAAAATCACGATAAAGTAAATTTGTTAAAATTCCCGCATTAAAACTATAATTTTGCGGTTTTTTGTACCAAAAAATTTTTCTTGTTTTAAATATATTTAAAACTTTACATAAAGGAAAAAGTAAATCTAAAATATTCAAAAAATACCCACAAAAGCTTGCTTAAAAAAATTTATGCGAGCTGACGAAACTCTAACGAATGTGCTTCCTTTTTCTTTATATTTTATAAAATCCATTGCTTTGTGGCTTTTTGTTTGTTCCTTCTTCTTCGAAAAAAAAAGCGATAAATGTGCGTGCTTTTTATTTACCTTTACAAAAACAACAATGTGTGTTTGTGAATATGCCATTTTTGCAATAATAATATTGATTTTTCAGCCGTGAAATAAAAAAAGTGATAGCTGTCTTCTTTTTTTTTCACAGAGAATTTCTTTGTGAATAAAAACAAAATCTTTCTTTTTTCGATCTATCATAATTTTATGAAGATTTTTTATTTGAATATTTTAATAAACATGTTTTTTTTTGTTGGTTAAAATTTTTATTTCTGAAAAGTATTCTAAAAACCAATACTCTTCTTCAAAACTTATAAATAATTATGAAAGAAAAATTTAAAATAAAAGTTAAAAGAAATTTTTTTTCTAATCCTAATTTAAATTACCCATATTTTGAGTTTGAGGCAAGGAAAATTTAAATATAAAGATAAAAATTTGATTTATGAGTACAATTTTTGAATAATTTCTTGATCGATTGTATTTGTCGTCGTTCGTGAAAAATAAGCTTATGAAAAGGTTTTTTCTTATTTCTTCTAAAAAGCTAATGAGGAATTTTTTTTAATTTTATTGATGCAAGGTTACAAAGGAGAAAATTCTAAATAAATGATTTTTTTAGTTAAAAAAAGCAAAAGAAAAAATAAAATTAACAAAATACAAATATATTTATTTTTTTAAAGCTAATCAAATTTATTTATTGATACCCAAAAATTGTGAAGCCAATCGAAGTTTATTTGCAAGACTTTTAAAAGTATGATGATGATTTTCAGTATTTCCATAATTACTTGGAAGTCGCTCTTCTTGTTGTTTGGAACCTTGACAACCTAATTTTCCAAATGGTGGAACTTTATGCTCAAAATAATGTCGATGTGCATAGGCATATTGAAAATGATGTTCGGGAATAAAAGTTAGCGCATCGCTGCAATTATAATCTTCACCAAATGGAGCGCCAAGGCATTCAAAATATGGAGAATTTTCTCGCATTTCATGAGGATAATATATTTCTGTTCCATGATGATATGGTCGATCAAGATCATCAGGGTCGCATGGATGACTTGAAGCTCCCATGATTTCATCTTTGGCACATCCAGGAAGATGTGGGACTATATCCACGCCATGCACGATTCGATAACTTTGTGGAACTAAGAGATTATATTTTTGTGCCAAAACCACATTTCCTACTCTTGGTTGACCAAAAGTATATAATTTTACATCGTTGCTATTTCTCAAACCAAATAAAACAGTTTTTAAGGCCGCCAAAGAAGCTAAAGCTCCACCTAAAAAAAAATTTTGTCAGTAAACATGAATCGAATTTGAAGCAATTTTTTTTCTAATAAAAACACTAACCTAAACTATGTCCAGTAAAAGTTACAGCATAATTTGGATGCTCCACTAAAGCTTGCTCCACATTCGCCCATAAAGCTTCTAAAGCATGAGAAAAATATTTGTGTGCCTTTCCAGCTCCATAAAAATCCGATTGAGGCTGAAGGGAATGCCATCCTTCTGTGAGAAGTTGGGCTTTGGATTTAGTTCCTCGAAAAACTATATACAAATGTTGATTAATGTCATCCGCAAGAGAATATGAACCACAAGTATTTGCATATTCATCACATATTTGAGTTGTCGAAGAATAAAGTTGTCGAGGTCGAACACTTAGAAAAGTTCTAAAAAAAGTTACAAAATAATAAATTTTGCAATTCCAAGTTTTTTTCTTTTATTTTTGACAAATTAAAAAAAATTGCCATAAAACTTTGGCTGATTTTGAATTTTTTTGTTGTTTGTTATTTTCGCCTACCATAACCAATTTTTTTAAAGATTAAACTCTAAACTTTAAAAATAATCTTAAAAAATAATTCTATGATTATTTTGTTTTTGTTGATACGAAAAAGTGAGAGGCATAAATAAACCAAAAAAAGATAACTTTTGATTTTTCAAACAAAAAAAGATGTTGTTTGTTTAACTTTTAAAAACCAACCAAATATATTTCAAAAGTCATCCGGTTTTCAAACTTTCAATAACAAAATAAGAATGTTTTTTTTTTGCAGGTTTGGAAACTTAAAAACACTTTTTCTATAGAATTATAAATTTGGTTTTAAATTTTTCTAAAGGTTTGGATCCAAAACAAAAACTATGTAAAAATCGCAAAAAAAGGAAACATGGTTATTAAAGATTGCTTGTTTGAAAGAGATTTGTAAAGACACTTAGCATTTGTTCTTTGATAAGAAATTTTTTTTTAGAAAGTTCAAAATTACAAAAACTTTCCTATCATTACAATTTTTTTTAATAGGAATTTTCACTTCAAAATTTAAATTTTACTCACTTTTGAACACAAGCTTCTGGCGATAAAGCATAAGCTCCAGCAGCTAAATTTAACAATGCTTTAGCTTCAATTTCATTATAAGCTGTTCGAGATTGCCATACCGGAAAGCTTTGAACAAGAAAAAATAGAATAAAAATAACAAAAATAAAATAAAAACGAGTCGTCATTCGAAAAATCACCACCGACGCAACCCAGAATGTGAAGTATTTTGATTTTTTTTGGAATAAAAAAAAAAAAAAAACACAGAAGTCAGTCGTCGAAAAGATGAGAAAAAATGGAGAGAAAAGAAAAAATAAGGATGGAAGAGGAGGTGTAATTATTTTTTCCGGATGACGACGACAACAGGAAAATAAAAAAAGTGATGGAAAGAAAATCAGTCTTTCAACTAAAAAAAAGAGGTAAATCGATTGTGAAAAGTTTTTTATTTTCACACAACACTGGCATTTAAAAAAATAAATAAATTGAATAAAAAAATGGAAACAAAAATTTTTTGAGTCTCAGAAAAAATTTGAATTTGGAAAGTTTATGGATTTGACCTTTGAAATGTGTCATTTATTTTACAGAAAATATCTTAATCAAAGACAAATTTCACAGTTGGAAGTCAAGGAAGAAGAAAAATTGATAGGGCATTAAGTCAGATGTATCATTTTTCCATTTCTAAAAAAGATATTTTCAGACGTATTTTTTTGCATTTAAAAAACCACATTTAATTTTTTTTGTAATATCAAAATAAGTATGGAAATGACTCATGCGAAAACAGGTTTAAAAAAATGAAAGTCAGCGAATTTATTTTGATCTAAATTTCCGCGATGATTAAATTTAAATAACAAAAACAAAGTTTATTTTTAAATCTTTAAGAAAAAGCTTTTTTAAAATTCTTAGGAATAATAAAAAAAAAAGAAAAAGGTATATAAATAAATTTGAAAAGAAATGTTAGTATTAAAATTATTAAAACTTGAAATTTCAAAAATATAAAAATGTTTTAGTTTTCAGTTCGGAAAAAATCCGAAAAATTTGCATAAGTTTATTCAATAAAGAAGTTTTTTGATAAAAAGAATGCTTCAAGCGAAGTTATTTTTTTGTCGTTGTTGTATTTTTCAAGAAGATATTATAACATATGATTGCCTCTACGTCAAAAATAGAAACTTTACTAAATTTTGAAAATGAAACATATTTTAAAATGACTCAACAACCTATGTTTACTTTAGCTTCTTCCAAACTTCACACACAAATAAATTCCTTTGACCATACATTTCCCTTTTTACTTTTTTTTTGTCTTTTGTATAAAAAAACAAGGGAAAATGTTTGCTTTTTACTACTTTCTTTCTAGTGTAATCAAAAAGAAAAAGAAAAAAAAGAACGTCACTGATACCTCTCTATTTTTGTGTTAAAAATATCTTTAAAAAAATGTTTGATTTTTTTCCTTTAATTTTTTGTTGACTAAACTTGTTTCTTTTTACTTTTTCTTTTATATCTTTGATAGCATTATTTTTGATAATGGCTATTAATACAACATGAAAAGGCAAGACTTGGAACTTTAATCATACAAAAGAATACACAGTTATGTTTGAATTACTATTTTTAAAATTTTCCTTTTCTTTTTAATGCTTAAAAAGGGCTGAGCTAAAAATTAAAAAAAAATTTACTATAAAAAGAGATCCAAAATTTTTTTAACAACATCAGCATCATCTTCTTTTCATCAAAGTTTTCTTACGCTTGCTTCGAAACGAAATCAAAAATGTCTTCGTTAAAAATTATTGGCTTTCTAACTTTCGAATTAATTTTCCTTCAGCCTGTTAGATCTTGCGCCGGTGGAGTTGGAGGTAATCCAATGATTTATTTTTTTATTCTAGCAAATTATTTTTATGTGGCCAAATTTTAACTAATCCATCCCTACAATTAACATTTCATCCTCCAACATCATGGACTTATCCAGAAGCGGATGCCACTACTTTGCTAACATTTTTTCCTGGACAATCCTTGACCGAAACTGAAGCTAAACTTCGAGCTAATGGAGATTTGTCATCAGCTGTTTTGGCAGGGCTTGATACGCTCCAAATTTCTACTATTGGACTAAAAATAACTCCAACATTTACTCCGAAATTAATAAATGATTGTCAAAAAGTTACCACCCCTCCTATAGTGGCAGGTAAAGTAGTTGGATTCGAAGAAGGTGGTGCCATTACTCAACTAATTACTCTTTCTCCAACTGATCCACTTGAACCTCCACAATGCATTGCGAGAGCTTATACAGGAGCTAGTGGAACGGATGTAATTACAAGAATGGAAAATATCCAAGAAGCTTCAGTTAAAATCGATGGAATAACTTTAAGTGAATATCAAGCTCAATTATTAGCAGCCAAAGTCAGCCAATATTTAATGCTAAATTCTAAAGTTGATTTCACTGAAGAAATTACCGTTGCATAAATTTACAAACCCGTGTACATATTTTCTATGGGATACTTTTTGGTGTGGAGGTCATCTAATTAATTTGGGATTTGGTGATGGATTCGAAGTAATATATTTATTTATTTTTTAAATTATTGGTTGTGGTGGATTTTTGGGGATTTGTGATTTGTTTTTTATCGTTAAATAATTATTATTTAAATAAAATAAAATAAACAATATTTATTATATATATAAGACGCCGATATTTAAAAAGTTTTAGGACAGTGCTAAATTTCTCACTTTTTTGAAAAAGTGTCTCTTTTGCCATTTTTTTCAATTGATTTTTTTTGGCAAAAGAGACACTTTTTCAAAAAAGTGAGAAATTTAGCACTGTCCTAAAACTTTTTAAATATCGGCGTCTTATATTTTCTCAAAATTATTTACAAATTTAGACAAATTATAAATTATAATCATTTTTAAACAAAATAAATAAAAAAATCCAAATAAAGAAAAATACAGAACATATTCAAAAAAGACTTTAAAAGTTTAAAAAATTTATTTAAAATTTAATATCCAGTGATTTCATGAGTCTTGCTTCCACCCAAAAATAAAATAAAATTCCCAAAAAAATAATTACATAAAAATAATAAATAATTAAAATAATCCAACAAAAAATTAATTGATCGTAATTTCTTCAGTGAAATCCACTTTGCTGTTGAGCATTAAATATTGACTGACTTTGGCTGCTAATAATTGAGCTTGATATTCGCTTAAAGTTATTCCGTCGATTTTAACTGAAGCTTGTTGAATGAATGGTGTGGAAACTTGAACATCAGTTGGGGTGGCCGACGAATAATCATGTGCAATACACTTAGCTTCCGTAAACCCCGTAGGATATGTAACTAATTTAGTAATTGCTCCACCTTCTTCGTAGCCAACTTGAGTTCCTTCGGTGTAAGTCAATCCCGTAGCTTTGCCGCAGTCGTTTACCATTGGAGGAGTATATTGTGGAGTAACGACAATTCCTACAGTAGGCAACTGTAGCGTGTTTAATCCTGCCAAAACAGCAGAATTCAGGTCGCCATTCGCTCGAAGTTGGGCATCAGTAAGTGTAAGAGATTGTCCCGGGAAATACGCAAGTTGAGTAATTGCATTGCTATTTGGATATGTCCATGAAGTTGGTGGATAAAATTTCATATTCAATGAAGGATTCGTAAAAAACTGACTACCTAAAAAAATTTTTCTCAAATGATAAGTTAAAAAATTAATATTTGAATTATACCTCCTATTCCACCTGCGCAAGATCGAATTGGTTGAAATAGCATGAGTTCGAGAACCAAAAGCCCAATGAATTTCATCGACATTTTTAATATAAATGACTTCGTCGTCGACAAAAAATAGAAAGTCTTAGATAGTTTCAACTTTGGTGATCCTCTTTTATACTTACCACCGATAAATTGTGAAAGAAAATATTTGCATTTTAAGTTCCAAAAAGTTCCAACCTTTTACAATTCTTCTTCTTTTATTTTGATTTATTTATAAAAGATAAAAATAGCAACAACCTTTTTTTTTGCTTCCACAAATATAACTAAAAATCTTTTCAATGGCTCTTCTTTTTTTATAGCTTTGGTTCTGTTGATCTCTGTTGCTACTATGGATGGTATAATGGCAAAACCATGGTTGAAAAGTAAAATTTATTTTGAGGCAAGAGCAAAAAGTAAATAACAAATAATAAAAAAAAATTTGAATTTGATTTTTTTGTTGTTGCATTCTTTTGTATTTAAAAAAGGAACATCGGTCAAAAAAATTATCAATCAAGCAGACGAGAGAGGAAGAAAAAAAATGTAAAAATCTAAACAAATATTCTTTGATTCATTCATTCGTGTTTCAATTTATTTATTACATATCTTTTCTTTATCAATGAAAAAAAAAGTAAAAATATTTTACAGCTTTTTTGAACGCTTTGGAGTCTTTGGAACTATTTTTTATTTATTGAAAAAAGCTAAAAGTCTGAACGAAATATTTCTGAATTCAAAATTTTTTTCGTAAATTTAAATTCTAATAGAAATGTTAAAAGTCTAAAGTGTTTCAATACAAAAAGATTTTTTCTTAACATCGCCGCTTTCGCTTTCTCTTTTTTTACACGCATTTCAAGAATTAGAAAATTTTAGAAAAAGGATGGAAAAAGCAAATAATGATGAGTAAAAGATAAAGAAAAAGTTGTAACTTTTCTTTTTGAATGAATGATTCAAAAATGCTTCTTTCTTTCTTTCATTCATTCATATTTTTTTTATGGGTCAGAAGAAGAAAAAGTTTAAAAACATGTAAATGTAATAAAAAAAAAGAGAAGATTAAGCAAACATTCTCTAAATCATGAAAAGCTATGTAATATATAAGGTCAAAAGGTTTAATGAAAAATGACCATTCGTAAATTTTTTTGATTGAACTTTACTTATTTTTTTTAGCAATCTTTCACTTTTTTTTGGTTTGAAACATGTTTTCTAAAATTTTATTTGTTTCGATTTTGGAGTTTTTGCTATTTAATCCGATTCAAAGTTGTGGTGGAGGCATTGGTAAGTATTTTTAGTGGAAATTTTTTTAGTTTATTTTGGAAATTTTAAAGCTACTAAAATTAAATTTTGTTTTATTTTTTTAGGTGGTGGACTTTTCACAAATCCCTCGCTAAACATGAAATTTTATCCTCCAACTTCATGGACATATCCCGACAGTAATGCAGTTACTCAACTTTCTTACTTTCCTGGCCAATCACTTTTACTCACGGATGCCCAACTTAGAGCCAATGGCGACATAACTTCTGCTGTTCTCGCTGGTCTCAATACTCTCCAACTTTCAACCCTTGGAATCGTGGTTACTCCACAATATACTCCTCCAATGATTAATGATTGTGGCAAAGCCACCGGTTTGACATATACAGTTGGCACTCAAGTTGGTTATGAAGAAGGTGGAGCAATTACAAAATTGGTTTCATATCCCACTGGAATGACACAAATAAAATGCATCGCACATGATTATTCATCCGCTACACCCACGGATGTTCAACAACAAACCCCATTCATTCAACAAGCTTCAGTTAAAATCGATGGAATAACTTTAAGCGAATATCAAGCTCAATTATTGGCAGCTAAAGTCAGCCAATATTTAATGTTAAATTCCAAAGTTGATTTCACTGAAGAAATCGCGATCAATTAAAAAAAATTGTTTTGTGTATTTGGTTTTTTGATTTTTTTCTTTTGGGGAAAACAAATATATTTTTGGTGTAGGTGGATCTCATGGAAAATATTGGGTGGTTTGCATGGTTGGTGTAATTTTTGTTTTGGTTTTTTAATGGTTGGAACTTTTGGAATTTATTTTTTATACTGTCTATTGTTGTTTTGAAAGAGGTGGAAATTGCTGTATTTATATATCCGCTATTTTTTTTGTGGCTTTTTTGTATATATGCAAAATAAAAATAAAATAATTTTTAAAAATTTGGATTTTTTTTAAATTTATAAAAACGTTTAATCTAAGATAATTTTTTGTTGGAAAAATTCTTTAAATTATGGAATTCTTAAAATTAATTTTTTCGAAGTTGTCGTCGATCTATCAAACTAAAATAAAGATAGCAATTCGTCTTTCTTGAAAATTTTTAAAGAAACAAAAAATAATTATCCAATTTCTTAAAATTTTGGGACCGCCATTGAGCCATAAAATGACAAGACTCTGCAAAAACAAGCTCATTTTTTTGTGTGGTGCTTTCAGAACTGTGATTGATGGCTGAATGGTTCTTTGTTTCGTTCATGCAACGTTTAATTTTTGATTTTTATAATTTTACTGTAGCTTTTTTCAGTTTGGGAGAGAAGAAAATTTTTCTCTGATTAAAAAAATAAGATTAAAGTAAACAAAATTTTACAACAATTTTGAAACATTTAAACCAAACGTTCTTTTTTTTTTTTGCTGAAGCCCTAATTTTTATTTTTTTTTGTGAGACATGCTTCTTTTATTCATAAAGCAATAACGCGCTTTTTTTTAAGTTAAAACTTTCCATTGGTCATTTTTTTATTCTTCCAAACGTAAAATAAATATTTGAACTTGATTTTCGAAAAAAAAAGTAAAATTTATTTGTTTGCTTTTCGGTCATTTTTATATATGTTTCAAAATATTATATTTAAAAAAGTTTATTTTTAGAAGGCATACATACATATAGCAAGCCGCATACCATAAGCACAAGATATAATAATCCCATTAGTAACATTTTAGATTAATGATTTAAAAAAAATCGAATTTCAAAAATAATTTTTAGCTCAGTTTATTTTATTTATGATGGATGGGAATTTTTTTTAATCATAACTTTTTCAATTCAAACTTTTATTGATATTTATTGATTTACTTTTGTTGCACTTTTTTGTACCTTTTATCTTTTTTTCTTATGGATTTGGTCTTAAAAACACACCATACTTTTTCATGAAAAAAATTTTGATCTCTACCATTCAAAAAATTCAACCTTTAGTCTTCACAACAACAAAACAAAATAAGCCCTTTCCTTTTTTCCATACCAGTGTGGAAAAAATAATCAAGACGAAGAAAAAAAGGTGACAAACAACAACGAATGAAAAAAAAAAATGAAAAAGAAAACAATCCATAAATTGTTGATTATGCAAACCTTTAGAGAAAAAAATAAGAGGAGAAGCGATTTATCATACATAAAAGCTCTCATCTTCTTCCTTCTTTTTTTTTGCGTGTATAAATATGTCTGGCTTGTTTGTCCTGCTGCATGCGTTCGTATGTGTTTTTTGCTTTCCTTTTTTATGGGGTTTATTATTCACATTCAAATAAAGACAACCCCGCGCATTTTTTTTGTTTTCTCTTAATTTTTTTAAAGTCTAAAAAAATGCATTCTAAAAAAATCAGTCGTTTCAGTCTAACATTATTTTCTCGCTCGTTTCCTGCCTTTATTGAAAAAGAAAATGAAGCATCTTTTTATTATATTTTTCTTGATTCCTTCTTTTTTTCCCATATAAAAAAAATTTTTTTACGTGTTCGAAATTTTCCGTCCTTAAAAAGTTTTTTTTCATAGACAAATTGTTTTTTCAGGTTTTTTTTGTTTTGTCAGCTATCATCTTCATTTCTCCACCACGGAGGAGAAGATAAATCAGTTGCAAAATGCCCCGAATTGAAATGGATAAAAAGCTTGATTTTGCTGATGTTATGTTAAGACCTAAAAGATCCACACTCAAAAGTCGTTCAGATGTTGTATTAACCAAAGAGTAAGTTTCATTCCCTTTCATAAAAAACATTATTTGTGTAGAAAAACTTTTTGGAGCTACCCTCAAAGTTGAAACCCTAGTTATCCAGAAAAATGATAGCTAAAATTATTAGATCGAAAACTTTCACTTTTTTGTTTTCGGAAACCATAAATAAAACTTACAAGATAAAGCTTTGAAGGAAAATGTCTCAACTAAACACATTTTTTCCTAGGAATATATAACTTTGATTCCAAATTCTCTAACTTCCATTTTTTTACAACTTTTACAAATACCTTTATTTATTTATCATTATTTTTTAGATACGATTTTTTACATTCTAAAGGCCATTATGAAGGTATTCCAATTGTTGCATCAAATATGGATACCGTAGGAACATTTGATATGGCTAAAACTTTAGCAAATCATACCCTTTTTACAACCGTTCATAAACATTACACTGTGGAAGAATGGGATGCATTTGCAAATAACGTAAATCGAGATCCTAAAGTAACTTAACAAATTTTTATATTTATTTTTAATTCACAAAGTTATGGCTTTTTTAGATCCTCGACCATATTGCAGTTTCAGCTGGAACATCCGAAGCAGATTTTTCTAAACTTGTCAAAATTGTTGATAAACTTCCTGAATTAAAATATATTTGCCTTGATGTTGCTAATGGATATTCAGAGCATTTTGTTAATTTTATTCATCGAGTTCGAGAACAATTTAATAACCATACCATTTTTGCGGGCAATGTTGTCACATGCGAAATGGTTGAAGAACTTATTTTAGCTGGAGCTGATATCGTTAAGGTTCGCCACCGCAGAAAAAAAAAATTATATTCCCTAAAGTTTTTGCATAAAAAAAGTGTTTTTAGGTTGGAATTGGTCCAGGTTCAGTTTGTACCACTCGGAAGAAGGCAGGTGTAGGATATCCCCAACTTTCTGCTGTCCTTGAATGTGCCGATGCTGCTCATGGTCTTAAAGGCCACGTCATGTCGGATGGAGGTTGCACAAATCCCGGAGATGTAGCTAAAGCTTTTGGAGCTGGAGCTGATTTTGTTATGCTTGGTGGAATGTTAGCTGGACATGATCAATCGGGAGGAGAAATAATCGAAAAAAATGGTAAACAATTCAAACTTTTTTATGGAATGTCTTCGGATACAGCAATGAAAAAACATCATGGCTCAGTTGCGGAATATCGAGCATCCGAAGGTAAAACCATTCAAATTCCATATCGTGGAAATGTAAATGATACCATTCTTGATATACTTGGTGGCCTTCGTTCAGCTTGCACTTATACGGGTTCATCAAAATTAAAGGAACTTCCTAAACGCACTACCTTTGTTTGTGTTTCACGTCAAACTAACGAAGTTTATACCAATTTTGAAGTTTAGTAACTTTTTTTGTTGATAGTAAAATAATTTTGTTGTTTGAGGTATTTATCCATTTATTTTTATACTGCTTTCATAAAAGGTTGAATAAAATTTATGAGAAAAAAAAATAGTGTCAATTGATCGGAATCAAGGAATAAAAAAAGGCATAAAACACTTTTTTAAAGCAGAGGCTTGCTTCTTTATTTTTTGTAAAAAAAGCAATATGCATTTTGCATAATCAAGCCTTTTGCGTCTCTTGCAACGAAACAATTTGCATGAATGAATCCAAAAAAAATGCGTTTGCCATTCTTTTTTAAAAGCTTTCATTAGAAAAAAGTAAACTGCATTTTTGTTTTGTTTCAAGAATGGAGGCTCGTCGAATGAAATCAATTCCAAAATGCTTAGTACTGTATAACAACAAATGGTTGATATGTGAAAAAGAATTTAAACTAAATGGAACAAAAAGGTGAGTCATTTATTTTTCTAAAACAGAGATAAACCATATTTTTTAGGCTTGAAATCATAGAGGCATGTAAAGAATTTTCGAAGAAAATTGTACGAAGGTATTATATTGCTGCTGGAAGCTTTGGTGAAGCACATGTTGTTGAAGTAAAAGAAAGAAGATTTAGGAATAAATTCTTAACAGAAAAGGTCTTCAAAAATCCTAATAATGTTGATGGAATAGCTGCTGAAGTTCGGGCTCTAATGTTGGATGAAAGTGAATTTATTCCAAAATTGGTTTATTGTGGCTATAATCAAGATAAGAATTGGTGTATAATTATGGATTATATCGATGGTGGAACATTATTCGATCATATTTATATGTTAGAAACCGAAATTTCTGTTGAAGCCAAACGAACAATTGCATATCAAATAGCTCTTGGTTTAGAATTTTTGCACAGTAAAAACTTAACACATGGGTATGTTTTTTTCTTTCATTATGATTATGGTAGTTTTATATTTTCAGCGATCTCAATGATCATAATATTGCTTTAACTAATGATGGACATGTTCGTTTGTTTGATTTTGGAAATTCTCGAAATGTGGAAGAAATCAGAAAAAAGAATGAAGCACTACCACGAAGATCACCTTTCTTTCAAGCTCCTGAAGTAGCAAATCGAAGCAAAAATGCTGGACTTCCTTCTGATGTTTATTCCTATGGTGTCGTTATGATGTGCATGTTTCAAAAACATCAAATTTTGGCTCTCACTGAACGATTATATCGTCAAACTTTATTCGTCGAAACTGGAATCAAAGAAGCTAACAAACTTATCAGTGCTTGTATTGAAAAACCACCTGGTAAACGAATAACCAATATTAGTGAACACAAGTACTTTAATGGTGTTTCAAAAGAACCTTTATTTAAACCTGGCCAAGTTCTCCTGGAAAAAAATCTTAAAAAATCTGATGAATTTGAATCACTCGACAAAGAATGTGAAGAATCTCTTTTTGTTGACACACTTAGAATTCCTGCTAATAAATAGAGTATTTTATAATTAGTTGCGATTTGTAAATTGTTTGATTTTATGTATGTATTCATGTTTTGTAATAAAGGTTAAATTAAGTATTGTCATATTTATGAAATCTTGTTTTGTATATCAATGAAATCCGCTTTCCATGAGGTGGAAGATATAACGTTTTAGTTTCACAAAAAGATGTCTTCAAAAACCGCAACCATTTTTTTTTCGCTTTTACCTTACTTGGGTTTTTAAGATACTAATACAAAGAAAAGATAAAGTTATAGTTACAATGACATGACTTTTTGCCTTTCTCCAAGCTAAAAATGAGTAATAACGACCAAATCTCAGTAAATGTTATGTCTTTGCGAACAAGGATAGTTTTTTAAAAATTTCATATCTGTGTTACTTGCATTCTAATGACAAACAGCCACTATTTAGATTGTCTTTGTTTGTTCACATTGTTTAAATAATAACTTTATTTGTTGCATGTTACTGCATTTTTGTATTGCAAAGTATCATGCAAAACTAAATCCAACTTTCTTGTATTTGTAAGCATTCATCCAACGCATCTAATTATATCATAATAGTGTAAATGGAAGCAAGTCATTAAGAAAAATCGAATATTAAGCATAACAGACATTTATTAAACTATTATACAAATAAAAATATGCAAATCCTTGAAAAGGAATGAAATAAGAATTATAATATTAATAAAAAGAAAAAGTCATAAAAACTAATTAGATGATGTATGTTGTTCAATCAGAAATAAGTTAAGAAGAAGGATCGCCAGCAATTGAAAGTTGTGGAACATAAACGATTTTAACATGATCAAGAACAAATTCAAACCATTCAAGTGTTGAAGTGTGAAACTTTTTGTTAGCTAAAAATGGATTTCAATAATAAACGCATCAACTTTCATTTCGGAAAGACTTACACTTTGAAAAATCATCAATTTGTACAGATTTCATCTTCTTTAAAAATTTGAGAATAGTTTGACGATTCTTTTTTACCAAAGTAATTTTGACCCTGAAAATAGTGTTAATTATATAGATACGAAACAAATTGTAAAATGGTTTAATCTTTTGGTATAACTTTAACTTACTTCCATTCATCTGCTTCATCCAACGTTTCTGTCAAAAGTTGTTTTAATTTCATTGGTTTTCCTGGTTTAGTTCCATAAGGAGTAAGTTTTTCAAGGACCGCACGATCAGGTATTGGTTTAGACAGTTCTTTAAAAGCAGGTGACTAAAAAATGTTTTTGAGAATAAAGGTGGCAAAGTAAATAATAAGTATTACATCTTTAACAGGACCATGATAATGTGATGGAGAGCTTCGAGGTTGAATGATACCATATGAATCAAGGTAAAGAACACCACTACAACCAGTATATCGATCACCACTTTCATCAAACTTTGCAGAGAATGTACATTCAAATAACCCAGGATTACGACGAGATTCACAGTAAAGTTTTCTCAAAAATGCTATGAGTGTGCGCCATGATGAGGATTTTTTTGACAAGCTAAACAAATTCACATCATACATATTAATTTGTGTTGGGATGAGTATTTTCGCCAGTGAATATTGCGGATCACCCATAAAATGTTGATCCCATGCTGAGTGGAAACAACCTTGGATTGATTATTCACAAAACCATTGTTTTTTTTCTACAAAATATTTTGTAAATGTCATCGGAGACTTTCCAGCGGAAAATGAATGGCTTATAAGTAGCAAAAAAATCAATTTCTATCAGGTAGCTTTGTTTTCCATGATATATGACAACTTTAAATAAATATATAATTTTAGTGGGCTCTATTTATAATTTTTTTGATGGGATTACTTTTGCAATTGTCCAGTTTATATTGGGATTTTGTTAATTGGTCGTCAAGTAAGTAATATATATTTTATAACTTTCCCATAACTTTCGAATTATCTTTTACAGATTTGTACCTTGCTGGATTTTGCAATACTGCGGTAAATAATTTCCGTCACAATCTTGGCTCCAAAAATAACGAATTTGACGCCTTTCTAAATCATTTCCAAAAAGCAACTCACTCAAAATTCCCAACAAATAATTGCTCAATTGTTAACTTTTGGAATAACTATATAAGTACTCGATTCTTATTTATCTCATATATTTGCGTAAAAATATGGAATATCTTCATCAACATCGTTTTGGTAAGTTATTCTAGCACACTAAAAATATTCAACTAATTTAATAACTCATTTTAAGATTTTGATTCTTACTATTTTGATTGCTGAACAACCTCATGAGTCATGACCCTTTCGGTTTATCAACCATCAAAAATTTAGTTTATGGAGTCGACTGGCGTGATAGTGGCATTTTTCCTCGTTTAATAAGCTGCGGGTTAGAGAAATTGGATTCGGAGTTGCGACGACGATATCTCGAAAAACTGTCCATTGTCAACTCGTCGCAAATAACTACATGGAAAAATTTTATTTGGGAGTATGGTTTTGGCTAATTATCACATTAGCTTTAAATATTGTTGGACTTATTTTGTGGATTTGGAGATTCGTTCCTTGGAATACCGATGCTTTTCTAAAAAAAATTATTCTCGATGGAGCTAAATATGTGGACTTCTTAAAGCAATTTGATGATGATGATGATAAGAGCATCAAAACTGTCATTGGTACAAAAGACACCCATAATGAAGGAACTACCAAAAAGAATGGAAATGTTGCAGGCATAAAATGGAGGGAACCTTTAATAAATTCTGAAGAACCAATTACAGTAAGTTAAATATTAACCGATCCGAAAAACAAATTATTTTAGGAAGATAAGCATATTCAATATTGCAAAGATGTGGAAGAAGCTAATTTTCCTTCTTTTCGAAGTCATATTGGAAGTGATGGTGTTTTGACCCTTCGAATGATAATTTGCAATGGCGGTGCAGAAATAGACTCTCATTTTGCTTCACAATACTTTTATGATTATATTTCTGAAAAAGCTAAAAATAACAAATTAGTCAAAGTGGTAGTTTAAGCAATTGAATTAACCTTTTTCTAGTAATTGTTTGTACAAATCATTGTGTATATTTGTGATTTACTTGCCTATTTAGATTTATGCTTGGAAAAAATAATAAAAAATAATGTTGTCGCAAAAAATACTGTAAGCTTTCAAAAATACAAACAAGTAAAAAAAGGATTTTTTCATTTATTTAAACAGATTTCATCTTCATCAACTCTGTTTTTTATTTTTCCTTTTCATCCTTAAATTTGATTCCATAAAAGAATTTTATTGGACTTTCTTCCATTGCTGAAAGTCATTATTACGGTAATAACTCCAAGAACTAGTAAATTTTATATTATTTAAATGCCTGTCGGTTTCCAGCTTCATCACAACAACCAAAATAATTAGTTTAACACCTAACATAAAAATCAGTGTTTAGGTGATTATTATGCAGTACAAGATGATCTTTATACACATCATAAAGATGAAATTATTCTTATTAATCCCATAGAAGCTCCACCACCAAAGGAAGATTTTAATGATATCAAGGATATAACCACAGGTATCAAAATGATATCAATGGATTTGGAATTCATCACTCAAACAGCTGATGTAGCTTTAGTTTTTGTAAATAAATACAACTATCCAAGAAAAAGCAAAGAATGAAGAAATTTCAGCAGATGAAAAATATTTAGCTAGTGCTTTTCAGTGAATCCATTGCTTATTCTCCGCTAATTTTTATTCTTCCATTGCTTGAAGAAGAAATTTTATAACCGATGAAAATCCAAAGTTTTTCGATGAACTTTACATGGAATTCCTTAGCCTTTTGATATGTGGCATTTGAATGATGTAACTCTTCAAACCTCATCAAATTTTAATATTATTAGTAAAGATGGAGTTACATTACTTCCAATTCGAGAAGTTCCCAAAAAAAAGGCAAGGTAAACAAATTACGTTGTGAATTGTTTAATCAAGTTGAACATGGCATGCGTTCATGTATTTTAACCATAAGTAATTAATGAGAAACAATAAACATATTTATAAAATAAAAAACCTTTTAATTATTTACACATTTTTATTTAAAAAATTAATGAAAAAAGATGGCGCTACCTTTGGCGCTACTTTCAATAATTAAAAAAATGAAAGAGAGTGGTCTCAACACGAAATTCCATGGCGCTACGGCGCTACGGCGCTACTTTCAATAAAAGCCAGAATTGATTTATTTTGGCCATATTTCTCGTTTTTATAAGTTTTCGACTATGGAAAATTTAATGGCAGTATCATTTTTAGCCGATTCCATGATGATAAGCAAAACATGCAATTTTTTTCAATTTTTTTAATTAGAAAAATATGCTCAAATGTAACAATATTGTACGACTGTGCAAATACAGTGCTATAAATTAGGGTGGACCGATCTACCGGTAGATTGAAAAATCGGTAGATCTACCGGTAGATCTACCGGTGGATCTACCGGTAGATCTACTGAAATCTACCGCAAGTCCAAAATTCGAAAAGAAAGGGATTTTGAATCAAGGAATACAAAATTAAGGATATAAGGCTATTTTTGGGCACAAAAATAGGTTTTGCAAACTTTTAAAAAAATTTCAATTTTTCAACAGGGTGGACCAAGCTATTACTTTCCTATCATAAACTCTCCCCTGTTAAAAAAATTCAAAAATTTTCGGAAATAGAGAAAACATCGTTTTTATGCATTTTAGAACCTGCTAATTCATAACTTTCGCTTAAAAAACTCCGAGAACGTCTTTTTTTAAATTTTGGTGGCGCGGTAGATTTCGGTAGATTGGAAAATTTTTTCGGTAGATTTCGGTAGATCTACCGGTAGATCTACCGGTAGAATCTACTGGTAGATCTACCCGGTCCACCCTACTATAAATATGTGTTCGGACTTTCGTGTCGAGATTCAAAGTAATCAATTTTGGTTTTCTTTTGGTTAAATTTCATCACATTTATAAACTTTTTCGATAATGGAATGGTATTCTCCGTTTACTTTGACATCATTTTGGTGACCCAAATATGCACATTTTTTTACTAAAATTTTTTCTGGGTGAGAAAAATTTATTTTTCTTTAAGATACTTAAATAATTATGCGTTTCTAATCATAACTTAGTTGATATAATAAAAATTTAATTAAAAAAAGGGTTTTATTTCGATTTTTAGTTCGACACGATGAAAGTGCTTGCTTTGACGAAAACAAAAAATATTAATAAACCAAGAAAGCAATGACGCCTTTAAAAAAACTATAATATTCTTTGAAACTCTTCAATAAAAAAATGCATAAAAAATGAAAATTAAAAAACTTTACGAATCAAAGAATTACTGAATGGAGACTTTTGTGAAATTCTCCTTAATTGCAGCTATACAAGAGCAACGACAAATGACAGCAGAAAACTTTCTTTCTTTTTTGTTGTAAGAAAACACATTTTCTAAAGCCACCACCAATTTTTCGATCGTAGATCATTCTAGAAAAAGCGCGCGTTCTATTTCGTTCTAAGAGTTTTTCCAATGAAGCTAATGGGTAATTTTTAATGTTATCGTATGCTTTTTAGCCGAAATTAACATGTTTTGATCAATTTTTAAGTTTTTAATGTCCAATATTGTTTGAAATATGTTTGAAAAGGCCTAATAATGCAAAATGCAGTCCAAAAAATATAAAAAACCTTGTTTTGTTGCAAAATCAGTAAATTAATCTAAAGCATGGTTTTTGTTCACAACTTTCAAGGAAATGTTTTTTATTCTCATATTTTATTTGTATTAGATACTTTCAGAAAATTTGTAAATAAAGTTTAACCAAAAATATATTAATTTCAGCTAAAAAGCATACGATAACATTAAAAATTACCCGTTAGCTTCATTGGAAAAACTCTTAGAACGAAATAGAACGCGCGCTTTTTCTAGAATGATCTACGATCGAAAAACTGGTGGTGAAGCATTAAAGATTTTTTTTTCATGGGTGACGAATAATAAATTACTTCATTTTCGAGAGAATGAAGAGACATGCCTCATCATTTTTTCAATTTAAATTTTAAGTTTTTTTCCTCGAAAAAAATTTGGAGGCCATTGTGCAGTTGTTTGGAAGTTAGTTTATTGATTACCGTAACCCTAATGATGCAAAAAATTAAGCCTAATGGTTTTGTAATCTTTGCCGCTGAGTTCAAATAAACTTGAAATTTTTCTTATACGTTTTTAACTTTACTTTTTCTTTCATAATTCTTAAAGCCATAATTGGTTTTTATAATTTTTATTAAGAAACATTCATATAAAAATTTTATTTTATTACTATGTTTATTTAACATAATTTTTTTTACGATTATACTTTCTTTTCTTTTTTTTCCTTGCGCAATAAATCATCAAAAAATATAAACCAAAAATTATAAAAAATTTATAGATTTTTTTACTTTTTTATTTAAAATTTAGAAAAATAAATTATTTTTCAAAAATAAATTATTGGCAGCTGTAAATTTGTTTAATTAAAATCTCTCTAATTTTTTTTTCTTTAACGTACGCGAGCGACGTATTAAAAAGTAAAAATATTAAATAATTTTTGATTTACAACTAACACACATTTTTATTTTTCATTTTCTTTGTGGGCTGGCTGACCGTAAAGTTTCATCTGTTTGACATTTTTATAATTATTATTTCCTTTAAAATTCTGAAGCAAGGAACTTCCCATTTTTTTCCTTAATTAAATTTATGGTATTTAACTAAAATAAAATTTAAATTTATTTTTTATTTTATTAAATTTCATTCGACGGTTTTAAAGTGAAATAAATTCAGAAACAAAATTATTCGAAAAAAAAAAATTTCTGGGTGACGAAAGTTTGGTCTCGTGACAGTAATCATTTATTCAATTTTTTTTAAATTTTTGATTACTATCATTTCTCATTTCGATATTTTTAATTCTTGAAACAATCCAATTAAATTTTTTGTTTTGTTTTCGAAATGGACACTTCCATTCAAATCAACGATAATAGCAGCTTGATTTCAAATATCTCGGATGTCAATGATATTTTCTTGTTACTTAGTGAATCTCAACAACGTCAACAACTTGCAATAAGTCTTGCATCATCAATCGTTTTAAATATATGTATTGTTTTTATGATAGCAATATTTATTTTTTTGGCTTTTGAATTTGCTAATCCATCCAGTCAACTTCGAAGCAGTTATTTTTATTTAATATTTTTTGGTTTTGTTTTATTCACCATTTGCACGTTGATTCAAGATATCACGGGTTTGCTTGATGGCGATATTAAAGCTTTGATAAGTAATTCCCTTCGATGGTATTTAAATTTTGATTTAGCATGTTGGAATACTTTTTTGGCATTGAATCGAGCTTCAGCTTTAGGTTAGTGAAATAAAATTATTTTATTATTTTATGTTGAAATTAAAAATTACTGTAATCGGCTTTGAATTTCTTAAAAATGCCACCAAAAACATTTTATTTTCTATAAATGCTCGAGTTACAAACTTTATGTTTCACAACAAAAAAATGAATAAATTTAAAAACTTTTTAACATCCAAAATAAAAATTACAGATTTTTCTAAATTTTTTCTTTCTTTTTTTACCCTTTAAAAATAAAAATTCAAAATCCTATGTTTTATAGCATTTTCAGCATTTCCAACAAGTTATGAAAAATTTTGGAATAAAGAACTCACAATTATTTATTCAATTTTTATTTTACTTTTTCCATTCATCGTCGACGCTCGTTCAATAATGGATATATGTTTTTGGAAGGGTTTCACGAAGGAATGCGCCGCCTTTCAACTTAGTGATCAATTGTGTTGTTCAATTTGGGCTATAATTCATTCATTTTTTTCTCTTCTTTTAACGGTGATTTCAATTTCATATTCTAAAAAGAATGGTTATACAGCGGCACATAAAGTTGAAACTCGATTACTCCTTCAAACTGCATTTAGTTCAGCGATGATCGTAGTTTCAGCTGCTTTTCAACTTTTATCTGTTTTATGGTATCGTAATCGCCGAAATTCGCTATTCATTCAATATTCAGGATGGTCGGAAGTTATTGTAGGAGCATATTTTTATCCAGTGATTTTTGTGCTATTTTTTGCGAGGTTAAAATTTTTTGATGGTCAAACACAATAAAAAATTAAAAGTTCCAAAGCTTTTGCGACTCAAACTAATCAAAAAACAAATTTCAGCTCATTATTTCGAAACAGCTTCCTTCGATTTTATCGTTTAAATCGATTTATGCTTAAAGGTCGAACCATTCGTGTAACTCAAAGTGCAACAGGAACAAAATTTTCCTAATATAACTTTTTATCACAAAACGAAAAAATATTTATATTAAAACTTTTTATTTTTTTACTGTACTGTAATTATAAAATTTTCATATACACATAAAATAATAAATTCATATTTAAATAAAAAAGAGGAAATTATTTATACACATAAACATGCTAGAAAAAAAAATTTATATTTTGGGTCGGTTGAATCATGTTCGAAAACAATGGATGATGATGTTTTCGAGTGGAAATAAAATTATTTTTTAACGATATGTTCGTCCACCAACTGATTCCAAATTTCTTCCAGCTTGAAATGCTGGTTCATTAGCTAATTGACTATCAATATTAACATCATCAGGGCTAACTTCATTACTGTTAACTGAAAAGAAAAAAAACTCAATAAATGATTAATAATAAAAAGAAAATCTAAAGAAGGAAATAAAAGATGTCATATAAAATAAATGTATGATGACTAATTTGACACGGTAGTAAAAAAGAAAATATGAGTAAGTTGGTTAAAAAGGTTTATATTTCTTTTCAATAAAAAAAAAATGGATTATAAATCAAAAAATAAATAAAAAGAAAAAGAATATTTTTTTGCTTTCTTAGAAATAAAAAAAAGAGACTATGACTATAAATTAATAAAACTTAAAGTTATAAATTATAATACAAAAAACTACCTAAATGTCAGCTAATTTACGAGTCTCACGTCAGTCACATTTTCCAAAGTTTGACTTTGAAAAAAAAAGTGAAAGCTTTTTCTTTAATTTTTTTTATTTAAAAAGGGATTTTTTTTTTCGAAAACAAAAAAAATGGAATGAAGTTTTAATTTTTAAAAATATTGTTTTCTGATTATTTTAAAGAAAAAATGGAATCTTTAAAATCGTAATTGGTTGGTTAGCTTAATAAAATCATTGAAAAAAGCAACGTATCTCTGTTAAAAAAACTGGCTCCACCGATTTAATCTTTTTTAAACTCAAAGTATTCAAAGACATTGGAAAAAGTAATATTTTCATCGCCAAAAATAGATAAATAAATTGTTCGTTATTGGAGTTAAGGCTTCGATTGATGTGACTCAAATTAATCCCAGGGTTCATTCAAGATTTATCGGAGTTGAAATGTCAGATAACGACACAGAGACAAAAAAAAAAGAAGGATGGATGAATACTCAACGAAATAAATAAATCATCACAAACCTTTCATATCTCCAAGCTTTTCTTTAGCTGATTCAGCAACATTTGACATGGCATTTGATGCGGCATTAGCCATACCTTTAACGGTTTCTCCTACAGTTCCCATAGCATTTTTAGCGGTTTCCATGATTAACAAATAATTCTAGAAAGAAATAATATAATTCTTTAAAAAGAAAAGGAGAAATAAGCGAAATTAATACCTTTAAAAAAACGCGAGAAAGACAAAGAAAAAAAAGAGAATTTATTTTGAAAGTTTCTCAATTTTCCGAACTTTCTTTTATACTTATTTTTTTATTTTTGAAGAAAATAAAAACATTGTTGTTTTGTTTATTACGAAAGAATGAATGGTTGGGGAAAAAAACACGCTCGTTGTGGCGACGACTGCTGGCTTTCAAGGCTCAAATGTTGTTTATCATCTGTTCATTTGCTTCTTTTTTCTTCAGCACACACGAGGAATGGAGAAAAAGAGAAGGACAAAAAAAATGAAGTAAACAACAACAACGAAGAAAAAAAAACACAAAGAAGAAAGCAAAGTAAAAAAAGAAGGAAAGAAATATTTCAAGAGGAGTAATCGACGGTCGTTTAAAACAAACAAAAAAATAATGTATTAAAAAAAGATAGTTGTTTGTCGATATTTGTTTTTTTTTAAGAAAAATAATAGTTTAAAAAAATTTAAAGCAGTAAGTGTTGGAATAAAAGCAACAAATCCACATCATCGTCCTTCTCACCGCCGTTCTCGCTCAAGCACACCATCATTGGAACATCGAACACGAAGTGTATATATTAAGCGAAGTGCTCAAACAAAACTTCATGGAGGAAAGAAAGCTCCAAAAACGAAAAGCCATCGCCGTTAAAAATACTACTAACAAATTTTGATGATTGACATAAAGTTTTATAATTTATATTTTCTTTTTCTTTTTTTCTTATAATCTACTAATAAATCTTGACTTTAAAAGAGAGTATGAAGAAGAAAATGATGATGATGCCAAGTCAAAAAAAATATTTATTTAATGAGGATGCTCCAATTATTATAAAGTAAGAAAATTCATAAAAAAACAACACAAGTTGAAAAACATTTTTAAATATGTTTAGTTGCAAATAATTCCGTATCTTTTTATTTTAAAATACAAAGGGCAGAAATCAAATTTAGCGATGCTGTTTGTATTGTGTAAATTTGGCGAATGAATGGTCCTAAAATGGCATTAAAAAAAATTTAAAATTGCCAAAAACCAAAAATATATGTACCTTTATAAATTTTTTATATTCTTCTGAGCTTGAAAATTCTTCTAGAATTATAATAGCAATATCAAAAATTTTTAATTTTGATAATATCGGTAATTTTGTTATTTTTTTGGCTGCTTCAACCGTACAAAACCATGCTTTGTCAACGTAGCTAAAAAGTAAATTTCCTTAAAGTTTTTTTATAGTTTTTAAAAACTCACTATGTAAACTCTTGAATTAATGGTAACTTTTCCAGGATTTCAGCAAGATTAACCCAATTTCCATTTGAATATTTTATTTCTCCACGACAAAACCAAAACTTTTCAACTTTTCCATTTAAAACCATTAAATAAAATTCATTGTAAGAAATTTTTTGATAAAGAAAACTTAATTTCTTAACATTAAACATAAGAAAGTTTTTGAAAAATTACTGGATTTTTTTCCAAACTTTTATTGAAAGAATGAATGCACAAAATTTCACCCGTAACCCATATTTTTGATTTTGATGAAACATCTCGCAAAAAGACGATGGTTTTTGCTTTTGTGGTTGAAGGAGTTCTTCAAGAAGTGGAAATATTTTCAAATATATCAAATTTTTGGTTTTTCAAAAAATATTTACAAATGTGAAATAATTTGGAATTAACACTGATTGTAGCCTTTTTATAAATGTAATAAATAATGTTTTCGGGAATAGAAAAATTTTGAATCACCAACAAATTTTTTGGTGGTTGACACATTAAGAAACGAGAATAATAATTGTTAGTAAAAAGACGCATATCGCTCATTTTTTTTTCTTGAAGACAATTATAATACAAAGAAAATAATATTTTAAATTAAAATAATGATTCAAAATATTTTTAGTTAGTTGGAATGAACGAAAAAGGGGATAAGTTTTTTTTCCATTCGAGAACTTTATGATCAAAAAAAAAATACGGCATAAAAAAAATTATTTTTTTAAATATAAAAGCATCCGAGATTTTGCAAGTTCGAAGTCTGTGAGTAGGGATGGCTTTGATTTGGTTGATTTTCGCTGAATATAAATTATTACTTATTACTCTTCGGAATAACAAAATGCGTGGAAGCTGATCGCTGTTGTTGATGATTTCCAAATATTTTTCGATTCATCATAAAATTAAACTTATTTGGAAACCATTGTTTCAATAAAATTTTAAAACACTTATTAATTTCTGAATTTTTAAATAAAAATATAAAAACATTTAAGCATGCATTAATTAAAGATCCAAAACCAATGTACATAGTTATTATTGCTTTTGTGGATGGCTCAGATTTAAGAATTTCAGTTAAAATCATTAAAAATACTGGAATTCCATAAAATATTGTGCAACAAAGTAAAATTAATGACACAGAAATAAATACTCGGAGTTGAAGTTGAAGTCGAACTTCGGTGGTTTTATTTTGTTTATCTTTTTTTAATCGGCGAACAAGAAAAATTAAAGCCAAAGAATAAAAAACTAAAAATATATTTAAATTTTCTAAATATTAGTTTTTCAAATTGTCGAAGTAAATTCTTTGAATTTATGTTCGAAAAGAAGGAGCGTGACGTGACGAAAGAGAAAAATAAACAATACCTTCGAGTCATCGAGCGAAAAATCCAATAAATTGTTGAATTTTGTCACGAAAGTTTTAAAAATTGAAACTTCAAAATGGCTTGAAAGTTTGATTGTTTTTCATTTATCTTTTCTATGGAAAATTAACTTTTTTGTTTCACTTTTTTTAATTTTTAAAAAGCTTTAAACAAAATTTTTTTGGGATTTTTTGTAGAAGAAAATTAAGGTAATAATCAAGCGTTGAGCGGCAAAATACAGCTTTTTATTTTTAAACTTTTTTTCTGCGCTTAGCAAATGTTTTTACAAATCCATTTTTTAAAGTAATACTTTTCCTCGCTTGTTTGCTCCAAGACCCTTTGTTAGTGAATTTTGATTAACCATTTCCGAAAATTGGTCAAATTCTAAACAAACATTTTCCGAATTTTCTTACCGAAAGTTAAAACAATAAATAAACTGCAATAAACTAAATTTGAAAGATAAAAAGATTGAGCTGCTGCAGACCCAGAAGAGCATACAGTAATCATTTTACTTGTATCCAAATTAATCCATTTTGCAATAAATAAATAAATGGGTGCCAAAATTGAAATAAATCCAACAATTGAAAGAAATATGGGTGATTGATCTTTTGCATATGTGGTTGGGCGAAATACAGCCAAAAATCGATCAAATGCAATTGAAACAATTATTACTTGGCCGCCGCTCACACCAAAAGCTTGAACTGAATTTACCAAAATGCAAGTTGGTTTATCAAAAAGTGAAATAACATTTAAATTTGCATAAGTCGTGTAAGAAACTCGAATCAATACACCCAAACCTAAAAAATGAAAATTTAGAACATAGCTATTTGAATTTGGAAAACTTTTTAGAAATAATTTTGTTGAACGGTAAATTTTTTTTTCATTGTTTGCTTATTTTTAAAGATTCGACAGAGATATTTTAATTAAAAAGTTTAAAATCTATGGAAGTTATTATCTTTCGTTGTAGGTAGAGAGCTGATACATTCAAAATTTTAAAAAAAGTGAATCTCTAATATTTGGCAAAATCACATTTATAGTTTTGGGATGTTCATAAATTTGCTTTAGTTGTTTGTAAATCAGGCATTACATTCATTTAAAAAAATTTCCATACTAAAAAACGACTTTCGAACAACTCCAAAAAATAGTTTACTTTTCCAATAATAACATCTTGCAAAAAAAATAAATAAAAAAATGCCTATTTTGGGAAATAATATTTACTAATTTAATTTTAACTTAGCTAAAAAGTTTTTTTATTCGTTTTTAGAGAACTCGTTAAAAAATAACCTGAAATTGGGTTTTCAGCCTTCCAAAAAAGTTTAAATGCCTTTAGCACTTTTAGATTTTCTTAAAAATGATTTTAATAAAAAAAAATATTATAAAAGTCTCTGAAAAAGAAAATTTTGAATTTGACACATTTTTTCTTCGAAGCCGATAAACAATAAAACAAAACTAAAAAAAAACAAATAAAACTAACCAATAATTAAATCACATAAATTTAGCATAGCCACCAAACAATGGCATGGAGTTTTTTGAAGTCTTGGAAATTTATAAAACATATAAAGCAAAAAAATATTACCAGCTATAGTAATCGTTGATACAATATAACGAAAAATATTTACACCCAACGTTTCATCCAAATTCATCGTCGCAGCAAGTTTGTTTGTTGTTTGAATTTTATTAAGGGTGGAAACGGGACGAGTTTTTCGTCCCGTCCCGTCTCGGTCCCGTCCCGTCCCGGGACGGGACGGGACGGGACCGGGACGAAACTTTCGGTTCAAATTTTTAGAAAATTCGAAAATAACAATAAAAAAATTTTTTAATATAAATTTGAAAAATGCGAACTATTAAAAATATAATTTTACAACAAATTTTTCAAAAAATATTTAAAAAATTTTAGTCCAGGGACCAAATTTTCTCGTCCCGTCCCGTCCCGTCCCGTCCCGTCCCGTCCCGTCCCGTCCCGTCCCGTCCCGTCCCGTCCCGTCCCGTCCCGTCCCGTCCCGTCCCGTCCCGTCCCGTCCCGTCCCGTCCCGTCCCGTCCCGTCCCGTCCCGTCCCGTTTCCACCCTTAAATTTTATTAAAGCAAAAAATTAAAACTTCCGAAAAAATAATAAAGAAAAAGTAAAAATCAAAAAAAAATTTATGAAGTAAAATTTTTTCCACCTTTTTTTTGGAAATGCATTAAAAAACTATTTGAAAAAAAAGACAGGTGAATTTTTTTTTGTTCTAAGAAAAGAAAAAATATTTTTTAAAAGGTATTAAAACTTGAAAGACGTGGTGAAGAAAAAAATATGGCAACGAATATTAGTAATTGGATGTTGTTGTAATAAAGCTTAAAAAAAATGTTTTAAAACATTAAAAAATAATTATGGAAGAAAATGATAGGCTCAAAGATGCAATTATGAAAATAAACCAACACTCAAAAATTTTAAAAACACAAAATAACATGTATGTTTTGGAACTACAGAGTAGGAGGACCCAACATTTTATGTTTTAAAAGCTTTACTCAAAAATTCTAAAATACTAAATTTAATTTAGTTTAATTTAAAAGCAGCAAACAGGTTCCATAAAAGTTTCACAACAAAATTCATTGAACCAAAAAAAGATATTAAAATAATTTTGCAAATTCTTTGTTTCTGAAGAAAATAAAACTCACGAAGTAACATGAATGAATGTTTTTAATTTATTCAAAAATTCTTACTGCCTTTTTTCCTGATACCTTTTCTTATAAAAGTTTATTCATTCAGCAATTATTTATTCTTTTGCATCATTTACTTCTAAAACTTGAAATTATGGAATATGTAAGATTTATAACAAAAACCCTTGAATATCTAACTTTTTTTAAATTGGCGATCATTCTTTTTTTATTCTTCTAAAACCTTGAACTCAAAGCTTCTTTGTTCTTTCCAATTCTGACATTAATGAAAAAATGAAAAAAAATCTTTTGGCGGGACAATTTTTTTAGCGGTCATTTCAATTTTTTCATTGTAATTCATTTTTTAATTTTTTAAATAAAATTAAACTTAAAGAAAAAATAATTAAACTTTTTTTTCAAAATGACCGATTTTTTTGTCTTTTTTTTTAGTTTTATTGTTCTTGGACATCCGTAGCATCAATGAGGTCAGTGACCGGCGTCGGCCACAGCAGGAGGTGAGAAAGGCAGACGATTTTAGTTTTTTCTAAAAAAAGGACTTTTAAAAAATATTTTTTTACTCACAATCAGTTTCCATTTAATTCTCAACTTCGGCTAAGTCACGAATACCAAAAATTTTTTAGTTAAATGTTTCCAATTTTAACTTTGCCCTATGTTCTTCGAAGGCGATTTTATGAAATTCAAAGTCCAGCTTCCATTTATTATCTTCGACAAATATCTTCCCAAATTTCTCGAGAATCTTCATATTTGCCTTTAACCGTTGATAAACTTTATATAAATGCTTTGGATTCATTTATTCATATCGATGAAAATGGTTTACTTTGTCAAAAAATTGGTTTTCAAGAATTATTAAATCTTCCTCAAATTTATTGTCGTTGTTGTTGTTGCATTACAAAAGAAATATTTATTGATCAACTTTCCACTCAACAATTATCCCAAATTTCCAAATGTATTTATGGAAATTATTCATCTTTAAGTATTACGGGTTTTCCATATTTTGAAGATTTAAAAAATTTAGTTACTGAAAATGTTCGGAATTTGACTTTTTGTGGAAGAATCATTGATTTACCAAATTTAAAGGAGTTATTTGGAATCCTAAATGGTTTAACTAATTTAACGTAAGTTGAAAAAAGGGTTGATATTAGCGCTCTTTTATTATGTTATAGGATTTGCATGGAAAAATTTCTTCGCAAGGCAATAAAATCAAGACCAATTTTTTTAAGATCGAAAATGTCAGCCAAAATTATAGCGCAATCTTAGAAAAAATTATTAGAAAAAAAGTAAATATTTGGTCTCGATAAAATAAAGCGAGACTCGAGACTTGAGACCAAATTTCTTTTCCTGAGACTTCGAGATTCCATCCAAATCTTTTGCGGATTCCCGATGTCTTCTTTTTTAGATTCATAAATCTTTCTTTTTTTTTTGTTCTTTATAAACTAAAAAAGCTAACCCATCGGTCAAAAACAATTACCAAACTTTAGTATTTACACGTTTAATTTTTTTTAGTTTGGTTCAATATTGTCAAGCCACAAAAATCAATGCAGCAGAAGAAATAATCAATAATTATATAATGAGAAATAAAACCACCCTCAAATATTTCCGGTATACTTTGACCATATGCAATCCAGATAATTCATTTCAACATTTATATGCAACTTTTGATAAAAATATTATTAAAATTTCTGTTTTTGGTGATAATTTGTAAAACAAACAAAAAATTAATAAATTAAACCATTTTTTAATTTTTCTGTTTCTTTTTTTTTGGCGCAAAAAAAGAGATGGTTTTTGATTTGCTTGATTTTTTTTGCAAAAAAAAAAATTGATTATTTATTTTCTTTATTTTTCTTTATTTTTTTGAGGAAAAAAACAGTAAAGAAAAATAAAAAATCAGACACCGACATAAAAATAAACATGCAAGCATTGGTGATCGGAGAAACCACCAAAATAAAAAAAGAAAGAAATAAACACCAAAAACAAACACAAACAAAAATAATTACAAATTTTTTTTAAAGATGGTAAACAAGGAAAAGAAAAACAAAACAATAAAATGTTGCAATACTTTCGATTTTTATATTTATTTACCAGCTTAAAATATGTACAAAAACAAATGAATGAATGAAATTGAGGAGGAGAGGAGGCGAAGATGACGAATACTAAGATGCTCAATTTTCGTGCTTGTTATATTTTTTAAATATTTCTGGACTACAAAATTTTAAACGTTTTTTTTTCAACAGTTTTTTTAAAAATTTTGTTTGATTCGCCACGAAAAAAAATATTTGAGCTTCAAAGAAATGAATAAAACGAAAATAATTTTTATGGATTTTTGCTTCAAAAAGCGGAGGGTTTTTAACTTTTGTGGTTTTCAATTAAAAATAAATGCGCTGTAAATTTTTTTGTTTTGTTGGGTGTCAAAGAGATTGAGAAGCTTACTTTCAAAAATATATATATTTTGTTATCTCATTTTTCCATTCAAAACATTCTGAATCTTTTTTTTTTCACCTTCAGCTCCAATAAATTAAAAACAGAAATTAAGCAAGGAAGTAAAAATCAATTAATTAATTTATTTAATTTATATTTACAATCATAAAAACAAACAACAAAATATTATATCATAAAAAATAATACTTTTTCTTCTTTTCTTTTTTTTGAAAAATTAAATATATTAATAATATGTGTAAGAATGTTGTGATATATCATAGAGATCCAAATAACATACATAGATAGAAAAAAAACACGAGTCAAGAAGGCAAAACAAAAATAATAATAATATATGAAGAAAAAAAATGGAATCGGACTTTAATAAAAAATAATAATATTAATAAGCGAAAGTATTTGAAAGAAAGAATAATAGATAGAAAGCGAATGTTAAAGATAACAAAAATATTGTTAAAAACAATTATAAATCTGATAAGTTTTTTCGTTAAAAAAAAAGACATGAAAAAAGAAGGCACAAAAATGGATGTTTTTATAATTTAAAAAAATTTAAGGGAAAAAAAGTTTCGATACATTTTTATAATTAATTTAAAAAAAAAGGAGTCTATTTGGATTGGCTTTCGAGCATTTTTTTAGTCCTGTCAACACGAAAATTTAGTTAAAACTTTTTAATATTTGCCGCGAAGAAGAAGATTTTAAGGTTTTAGGTTTCAACGCGAATTTTTTATTTCTTGACACGAAAGTTTTATATTTAATTATGAGCTGACATGGTTGCTCCATCCACACATGGACGATGAATGGTAGGATTATTTTTAATTATTTGTATTCCATCCAAAAATCTTTGATGAGCATTAACTAAATTTTTAGGAGTTTTTGGATCCAAATCCACAATTCGAAGTGAATATGCAAAATATAATGGATTTGAATGGCGTACTTTAACCACATTTTTTGCAAGCCCTGGAGAATGATCAAAATCATTTGGTGAAACTTGAGAAAGAGTAATCATTAAACTGCAATCTTTTAAAGTCGCGGCAAAGAAATATCTTTCAAGCAAAGACATTGCATCGGTTTCAGTTAAAAATGTATTATGTTCTTTTCCCATTAATCGAGTTTTATCATGTAGTCGACATTGTTCAAAATAAGATAAATTTTGATATAATTGATTTGCGGTTATTATTCCAATAGGATCTAATTGTTGAGCTTTAAGCAAAAAATTTAAGATGCTTTCTTCAGTTAAACCAAATTCTGTTACATCGTCATCAACCCCAGCTAAGATTTGACACAGCGCAATTGCGAGAATATCAATATTTGCTCCACCATTTTCATTATCAGGAAATAATAATTCATTTAATTTTGATTCACTTAAAACTGATTCATCTGAATGCACGGTATTGCCATTCCGAAAAATTCTCAAATTTCTATGTGGATCATGAATGAGTGAAGTAATGGCGGATTTCATTCGAGTTAAATTTCCACTATATAAATCCAAAGGGCAAAAATCATACATTTTATCATATGCCGCAGTTTTCCATTTTTCAATCTAAAAAATGATGGAATATTTTAATAAAAGCTAATAATTTGATCCTTATTAATTCAGAACAGAGTTTCAGATTTTCGACATGAGACTCTTCGTCACAAAAATCTTATTTATTTTAAAATTGGTATCTTTAAAGTTTAAACTAATTTTTTTTGTCTTCCTCAGCGATGAATTATGCATGGTAGATTTTTTTCTTGCTTTTATGAACGAAAACTTTTTTTTTGGTAGTTAAATGTAAAGTTTTCGCTATCAAGAAAAATGTTTGTTCGCTATTTTTGAATTTGTCATTATTGCATAATGTTACATATAACTCATTTACATATTTTTTTGTTGCAGTAATCTAGTCTCTCATTTGTTTTGAAATAAGTTATATTTATTATTTGCAAAATGAATGATGCAAGCTTGGGAAAGTTCATAATGCCTCGTCATTATTCCAACAAATTTTGAAATTTTTTAAAAGCGCGAAAATAAATTTTTGTTTGACATTTATGTTTTAGGTAAATAAAATTACTCATTTGCTTCGCAATAAAACATTTATTTTTTTTGTTGTGAAACGCATAATTTTTTTTTGTTGGTGCCAAAGTCTAAAAATCATTTTTCCATTTTATGTTTTCTTATCAAATTTTTTTTCTTCATCATTGCTAACACTGAGTTGTTACTCAATGCTCAATGTTGCTCTGTTTTAAAACACAATTTTTCTTTCCCAAAAAAAACCAAAAAATAATTCTTTTTTTCCTTTTTGAAAACAAAACAAAAAAAAAATGCGGATACAAAACAAAATCAACTTCCGGTTAATATGATCGGTCGGTGATCATGCGTTTGCACTTGCACCCATTCTCATCGCATTTTTTTGCTCATAGTTGCTGATATATTTTTTTTTCGCGTGCTTTTATGAAAAATCAAAAATCCAAAGAAATCGATAAATTCTCAAATTCACAACAACAAACCTGTAAAACACAATTATTACAATATGGCACATCCATTCCAGGATGATGTTGGAAGAAGCCCTGCTTGGGTTTAAGTTCCACTGTAATAGTTGGTCCAGTCATGGATGGAAAACGTTTAGGTATACATGTGGCATCATGCATTTCTAAAGCTGCGATGCATCCTAAAATGAAATATTTTCGCTTAGAGAACCAAAATTTAATAATAAAAATATGTAAATAATACTTACGAATATCTTGTTGCATTGCAATTGCACAATCCCGTAAAGGCAACATACTCATTGATGATAAAATTGTTAAATCATCAAATGTTGATATTTTTGTATTAAATCGAAGGGTTGGAAGCTGAAAATTAAAAATACGTGCAAAATGGTAAAAGAAATTTTTATTTTGCACGCAAATATTTTTTTTATTAACTTTTGCACCCTTAATTTTTCTTCCAGGAATTAAGGTGTAGCAGTAGTAAAACAGGGGTTTTCTAGGTGCCATAAAATCCGTAAAATACATAAGGCAAAGTTCATAAGTTTATGGAGGACTTGTTGTAGTTGTAAAAAAAACCCACCACACCTTTTTTGGACGATGGATACACAAAAACTCAAATGTTAAAAAATAAAGTTGTAAATTTTTTATATATTTTGAGAGCAAAGGTGTGTTTATGATTAGAAAAAAACCTATTTTTTTCGCAAATATTAACACTAATACATACATAAAAATAATCCAAAAAAGCAGAAAAGAGTTTTATGAAAAAAATTTAAATTTGCATTGTTGGTTCTTTAAAAAATTGGAAGTAAAACACAATTCAAAAAAAGTTTTGGTTTGAAAAATCGAGAAAATAAAATAACTAAAAAATGTCTTCAAAAAAAATATTTGATCAAATCACTTACTTTAGCTAAATGATGAACATGTTGAATGGGCAAAAAAACCATTTTAGGTTTAATTAAAAATTTTGCTGGAATTAAAGGTGCAATTAAATTTTCCATATATGCATTAGTTATATGACATTTGGGTTTAATTGAAACATGACCAGATTTTCGATGTTTTGCAAGCCTCCAAACTATTCTAAAAAACAAAATTACTTATTATAAATTTTATTTTTGTTGGGAGAAATAAAAAATTTTTTAGCTTACCTTTCACCAGTTTTTTTATTTTTTGCGCTTACAACATAATTAGCTCGCCCTTCACCACGAAAGCAAAAGCTTCGATAATCGGCAACATTAACAAATTCAAACATTTTTAATAATTTGGAAAAAATAATTTTGATGGAAGCGATCGATGGATTTTTTTTTCTTGAAATTTGTTGAATTTGAGAAAAAATAACCAAACAAGGAAGAAGAAAAATTAAAATAAAAAAATATCACACGGCTGCGAATAAAAAAAATAACAAAGAAATAAGGTTAAATCAATCAACAACAAATTTTTTCTTTTCTTTTTTTGGAAGAAAAAAATATTCTTTTTCTTAGTTGAAATTAGTTAAGAATAGTTTTTTTTAATGGGCTGCTACTTTCACTTCTTTTTTTTGCCACCGAAGTTAAAATAATATTTTTTTTCTCTTAAAACACCAGAAGAAGAAAATTTTTTTTTTCACAGAATAATAAAAAATAAAATATTTTTTGATGAACAAAAAATTTTTTGATGTTGTTGGTTCAAATGCAATAGCTTTTTATTTGTTGCTACAGAAAAAGCATCAGCATGAATAATATGAATCATCTTTCCTTCTTCGTTATGGTTGTTGCTTGCTTTGCCTGTGTTTCGTCGTCGATTTTTGGCGGTGGTGGAGCTTGTTATTATTATTGTTGCTGGTACTGATGATTTTTTTTCTTCTTCTTCTTGTGCTATGCTTTTCTATGCTATTTTTGAGCACAACCCTTTTTTTCTTTTTCGTCCGTCGATAATATTATTTTTTTCCTTCTTTCAATCAAAAAAGAAAAGAAAAAACAATCATCTTTAATGCTGGTAAAAAAAAAAGAGGCGTTGTTGTCGTTATCAAAATAAAAATCAACATCATTTCATTTCATATTTAGAGATTTTTTCTTTTAGTCTTGAAGAGAAAATAAATTATGGGCGCGGAAATATAATAATAAAAAAAAATTTTTTCACCAAAAAAAATTATGGAGTGGCTGGTTGTTAGTTGTTGGTTGGGTGTAAATAAAAAGCGTTCAATGCGACCCTAAAATGTCCTTCCTTTTCATTTTTATTTTTTGATGATGGTGTAAAAAATGCTGAAAAAAGCGAAAGAAAAAAAATCACGTTGCATAAAAATATATATATAATAAAATTTGGAAATATGAAGGAAGATGATCTTGTTTATCACAAAATTCATTTTTGGAAACTGCCAATAAAAAAAGAGAAAGAAAACAAAAAAATTGGAAGGAAATTAGGTGGTCTTTAATTTTCCAAAAAAAATAATACTTTGACCACACTCTCCTGATCAAATCAAAGAAACTCATGGGCCAAAACATAGAATGATACAAACACATTTTTTTATTTGGAAAAGACTCGTGGCAAAAAAAAAAGTATCCTTCCTAGTAATTTTGATTGTGCGTCATTTCGTCCGAGCTCGGAAATGATGCATGGGAAAATTGCAAAGAAAATGAAAAAATTTGCATTAAAAAATGAATGAATGTGCGAGGAAAGAAAATCGCGTTTGCATTTCATAAAAATGAAGCGGTGATGAGCGGTCGTTTGTTTTGAGTGTTACCCAAAGATGCCATAGGATCCAAATTTATAGAATGTAAGGAAATCGTTCATGGTTAATGCATATTATAAGGAAAATGTTAAGGAAACTTTTTGAGTAACTTTTAGGACATTTAGAAAGTAAAGTAAAACGCAATGAAACATTGATGAGTGGCGGCTGATTCTGAGTTATCAAAGGATGCCAAAATGTTCTAAAGATGCAAAATGATTGCAAAAAATTACTTTCATGGCGGCCGAAGGCCGGCGGAGTTATAAATGAACATTAAACTTTATTTTAAAAAAAAATGAGTGGAAGGTGTCCGTTAGAAGCTTTAAATAATTTTGGGTTCTTTAGAACGATTGGGTGCATTTAAATTGCAGAAATGTAGGGAAAAATTGGCCATAATGGAAGCACTTTGTGCTTAGGAAATTTTAAGACAAAATTGTTCATTCTTTAATGAGTTAAAAGCAGTGGTGATGTTATTAAAATTTTTATATCGCTCTGATAAAGATATTAGATTCCATTGGGAGGACCTTTAGGTGTATGAGATGAGGATTTTAGATCCCGGCGATCATTTGCAATTGATTTGTATGCTATAGGAATTGTTAAGGCAATTTAGAACAAGTTTAGAGGACATTAAAGAAGTAAATTAGCCATGGATGTTGCGGAAATGATAATCTTATCTTCCAGAGTAAGGAATCAAATAATTAATGTCAAAATTTTCGTAATAATTTGCGTAAAACAAGCTTCATAGCGGGCCGAAGGCCCGCGTAGCGCCTAGTTCATAAAAAAATGCAATGATTTTAGTGAATAATGAATGTTCCGGGCCAAAAAGATTAGATTCCAAAAAAGGTGCTGGAAAGGAACAAAAAATAAAACAAACAAAAATTTGGATGACTCCATTTTGATATTTAAAAAAATTGAACGTAAGAAACTTAATGATAAATAAAATTTAAAAGATTTTTGGAAAAATAAAAAAAACGTGGAAAAATGAAGCCAAAAAATATTGAAAAAATTCAATCTCGATGCGATCTAATAATTTGCTAAGATTCCATAATTGAAAAAGTAATAATTCAAGCAGCCACCAAAGTCAAATCAACTCAAAATTTGATAAAAGTTTTTAAAAAATGAATAAAAAGAGTCTGAAAATATCATGAAAAATATATTGATTGAGTAAGAAAATTGGATTCAAGAAAAAAATTTAATTTAATAATAGAAAGTGATACTTCAGGAAATTTGTTTTTCATTTCTTTGCCAAACACAAAATTAATTTATAAAACCAAAAGTCCCAACAAAAAAATTAACTCAAAAATAAATTCCAAACAATCTTTTTTTGATTTGCAACGTTGCTTTCTTTTTTCATACTGAAATTATATTGCTTTTCAACAACATCATCAACAACCTCCTCTTCTCTTCCACTCTTTTTTTGTTGTTAAAATTGAATATCAAAAAACATTATCCTCCATCCCAAAAAAAAACAATTGGTTGGTGTTGGTAACGAAGGGAAACCTTGCACGTCTCTTCCCTTTTTTTTAAATTCATTCATCCTTTTCGATAGTAGTTGTCGGGCGTCGTTGATAAAAAGCTTTTTGTCAGAGACATAAAGAAAAAAAATGGAAGGAAGACGAGAAAATGGAAATAAAAAAAGTCACTTGCCATTCATTTATTCACCACATTTTTTTTTTAAATGTAAACAACTATAAAAAATAAACCTTGCGATTTTAGTTTTTTTTCTTCCATAAATGAATAATATTAAAATCAATTAAAGCAAAAACCAAAAAAAAAAGCTGAGTAAGCAAAAAGGGGGAAGAAAAACTAAGGATAAAAGCATGCATTTGGTTTTGATAGGCGGCATAAAATGCTTTTCGAATGGGTGCAGCAAACATGAGCTCAAAAAAATGGTGAAAAAAAAGCTTCATGACCTCATAATTTTGCTTAATATAAGAAAATTGCCAAATAATTAACTGAAGTGGTTTTTAATTTAGTTTTATGGTGTAAGATTTTTTTTTGTTTTTGTTAGTTTTAGTATCTGTCAATTTCTTAATTTCAAAAAAAAAATATATAAGAGAACTTTCATCTTTGAGTAGAAAGAAGAAAAAAATTTTTGGCGGGAAAAATGTTTCTAAGGTAAAATTAAGGTTTTAGTGATTCTTGAATTACAGAAACAAAAAAATCACTAATTGTAAGCAAGCTTATCTAAACAAAACCTACATGACAGTGAAATTCTTCGAATATTTAAAACTAATCACTTTATTTTTTTCCAAATTCCTAAACTCCCTCACCATTTATTTTTTTGATTCATCATCAACACACCAATAAACCTCAGCGGTCTTTTGACGTCATTCATTCATACATAAACCGCAAAACCCAAAAACATAACAAAACAAAAAAGAAGGAAGAAAGAAAGGATGGAAGCGCGAAAGAAAAAAGAAAGACTTTTGAAATAAAAACAATTTCATAAATGAAATGAAATGAAAAAAAAAGTAAGGGATAAACTATTTGTTATATTCGCGGCGGCGGCAAAAAGCTTATCTGTTAGACAAAAAATAATTATATTCTCGAACGCTAATTTCCGATATTTTAAAAATATCAAGGAAGAAAAAAAAACATGCAACACACGAAAGACAAGATTTTCATTTTCATCAAACTCAAAAAAAGAAGGAAAATAAGGAAAAAATTAAATCAATTCCAATGGGAACAGCTTTTTTTTGTTAGTTGCAATGGCATAAAAAAATAAATGACGCAATAGTATCAAAACAAACTCATAAAAAAGGTTTTTTTTGTGGAAGCTGCTATCATCATCAGCTGGTGGATGGAAGAAAACATTACAGCAACAACAACAAAAAAAGCAAAATAAAATAAAATACTAATAAAAAAAACTCAAGGTTTTCTTTTAACTATTTTTTTTTCTTCTTTGTTGGTGATAATAATAAAACAAATTAGAATTGAACGAACCAAAAAAAATAGGAAAGAAAAAGCATTCATCCTCATCATCAACGAACAAAACAAAAAAAAAGTGCAGCAAGGAAGAAAATGGATAAAGCAATAGCAACAACAACGACGATGCATTGAATCAATTAAAATAAATGAAAGAAAGAAAGAAGATTAAATGCTTTTTTTTAGCTTATATTAATAAATACTTTCTAATTCAAAATATACACAAAAACAACAACGAGCGAGAATTATAAGAAAATAATATTAGCAAAAGTTTGGTTGGTTATGGATTTATTTATATGGGTAAATGCCAAAAGAAAAATATTAGATTGGATTGAACTTTCAATAAAGAGGAAGAAAGCTAAAGCAAGCAAAAAAGTTGTAAGTAAAAAAATAGAGCGATGGAAGTTTTTTTGCCGGAAGCAAAACTAAATTTTTCATGTTTCAAACTTCCACCAAAAATTCGCTGAATGGCGAAGCATCCATTTAGCCAATAAACAAGCTTTCAACAATCAAAAAAATTTTTCATTCAATGTTTCTTCTTTCTTTCATATTCTTTTTTTTCTTCTCTGCCTTTTTCCTCTCTTTGATTTTGATTCGACACGTTGCAATTGCAAAACCCTTATTTTATCTTCGTGGATATCTCTTTTTAAATATATATTATATTTATTAATTTCTTATTTACTTTTAGCCGTTATGTTTCCATCGAATCGAAACAACACAAGCAATTATAGAGGAAATCAGTATTTCAACAATCGACGTGATGACAGACGCGGAGGCTCTTTTTCTGGATGGGGTGGTAATCGAGTAAGCAGAAATGACGTGGAAGAACGAAATCTAAGAATTGCTGCTGAAGAAAAAGCTGAAAGGTTAGAAAAGAAGTTAAAAGAAATTCAACGTCAAAAGGACTTGGACGAAGAAGCTCAAAATCAACGCTTCGGTGCTTTTGGCGAAGGAGACGATTCAAGTTCTGATGGTGGAGCACCTGTAAGTTAGGTTAAAATATAAGAAGGGCCATCTAATCAACTTATTTTTAACATTGTTAATCTTTAAATTTTTAGGTTGTAAGATCCAAAAAGTCAAAGAAAAGTAAGAAGAACAAAAAGAACAAGCGACGTTTTTCATTCTCCTCATCATCCTCTTCAACCTCTTCTGATGATATCAAGCGCTCAAAGTATTCGGAAGATGAAGATGATGAAGCTGACAAATACACTTTTCTGGAGCATACCAATTTTGCTACTCCTCAAATTTATCATCAACGAAAGCCTGAAAAACAAAGAACTAAAGCGCCTGAATTCAACTTTTGGAGAAAAGTCAAACCTGCACCAAAAGTATATTTGAATGATAAAGAACTCAAACAAGAAACTGTCGAATTTCTCTTTCCTCACAAACAGCCAACTGAAGTTTCTCCTGATGTTTTCCAAATTGATGCTGCTCCATATGATATTAAAAATGATGTAAGTGGCTTGAAATCCTTATGTGCCTTTAACTGACATTAGTATCTTTAGGCTAGCAGAGCTACAACTTCTAAAGAAGCTGACATCGATTGGACTAATGTCTCATTTGAAGAATTTCTTGTAATGGATGCTATTCAACAAGGTGTATTTGCTCAAGCATCTGCAACTAAGAAATATTATGCTTACAAAAAGTGGATCAAAGAAGCATCAACTAAAATGGATAAAGTTAAATGGTGGATTATGCTTATCAATTTGGAGGTTTGTTGTGTTGCTTTACAAACTATAAACTTATTTTGTTTTGTTTTTTTAGAAAGATCGTACAGAAGAAATACGTAAAGCTGGAAAACTTACAGGCAAATGTGATGTGAATGAAGTTAAAAAGACGATGATTGAACAAGCTATCAAAGAATGCGGAGATGCTGTCGATTTGAGACTTCTTCAAATAGAACTTTTTACGGAAATGTATGGGGAAAATTCTTGTGATGTTAAAGACGCCTGGAAGAATGTAAGTTTTGAAGTTTCCTCATTCATTTTTGGTTCTAACGTTTATGTTCGTTTTAGATTATGAACAAGTTTCCAAATGATCTCAAAATGTGGCGTCGTCGATTAACTTACTTCAGGAACAAGCGATCTCTTTTCAATGCCAAATCTTACATTGTAAGTGCTTTCTTTATTCATTATTTTGTGTCGAGAGTTAAAATTTACATAGTAACTCTTATAGTCGTATAGTTATCATTTCCTTGTTCTCATTTTTCACATTGCATACTTTTAGGCTGATTCATTATTGCCATGCTTGAACAAACTTGGTGGAATTCTCAATCAAACATTCAAATCTCATCCAAAGCAAGAAGGAACAGAAGAATTTTTGGTTGATGTCATCGTTTCAACAGCTTCACTTTATATTGAAATGGGAACGATGTACAAAGCAATTGGAATCCTTCAAGCTTTGGTTGAATTTTATCTTCTTTCTCCAGATGCAATCAAAAACTTTACTTTTGAAAAGAAAAAGAATGCATTCAAATGTTATTGGGAAACAAACATACCAAAAGCTGGTCACAATGAAGCTCGAGGTTTGTTTGTTTCTTTCATTGATTACCACAATAACGTTAAATTTTAGGATGGTATTTGGTAATAAAGAATGCTGCATGTACAACTTATGACTTCAATGAAAATGTGCTCATTGACGCTGCAAAAGAAGCACAAGATCGTAATGCATTACTCGAAGCAATTTTTCTTCAAAATTCAGCATATTGTAAACAATTTATCCCGCCAGCCGAAAAATGGTCTCATGTTGAGAAGGTTCGAACTGAAAGCTTATGGATGCCGCTGTACAACTCTCAATCTCGACCAAACATCTTTGCTTTTTACAACTCTTTTGATGATATCAAGCCATACTTATTACAAATCGACAAAACCATCATTGAAAAAGCTGTCTTCAACATCCTCATCAAATTAGGTGCAGTGATTCCTGATCTAAAAGATTATGGTCAAGAAGCAATCTTCCATCGATGTCAAGCTATTGTTCATGATGCCAATTTCAAACTCAAATATAAAGATATGGATATCTTTATCGATCACATCTTACATCTTATTGCTGGTGCTGATCTTTTACTTCGTTGTACGATCGCTAGAATTATGACGTAAGTTTGTCTTTTGATCTTTCCATTTCGTTTTTTAGTTACAGTAGCCTTTTGTTTTGAATGTGTACCAAGCTCCTTGCATCACTAACCTTTCATCATTTTAGGCGGAAAGCTTTTATCTTGGATATCGCCACCAGTTTACCTGAAGCTGCTAAAATGCTTGCTCAATTTATCAAAGATGTTCGTGAACATGTCAAAAACTCCTTTCGTCCATTGTATCCTTCAGAAGACAAGATTATCGATTCTTATGCAGCTCAATTGGTATGTTCTTATAAATATAAAATGTTTATAACCATTGAAATTTTCAGAATGCTGAACTATTCTTCCATTTTTCAAAAACAAATGCAGCACCGTTGGCATCTGCCTCTGAAAAGTATGGTCATTTTTTGTTCTTCTTTAAATTTTACAACTCCTTTCATTTTTACAACTCCTTTCATTTTTAGTGATCTTTTGAGATGTGTAAATGTTAACGTCTTGGAAACCAAAACAAGTGAAATTGATCTCCTGTCTAACTTACGATATTATGTGATGCTATGTCGTAGCTTACCTCATCATTCTGAAGCATACATTGCAACCGAACAATCAATGACGAAGCTTAAACTTTTGATTAAAGTTACGTATTTCAATCAAGCTGATACTGATGTTGATTCTGAAGGTATTCGTATGGCAGCTATTGATGAATGGAAATATGCTAAATTTCATACAAATGTTTATAATCTTGGATCTCATTGGAGTGGCAATATCAACCATCTAGCTCTGGAACTTTATGCAACGTTATGTTATGAAGCTCAAATGGATCCATCAATGAAGTTCAATGATTTCGATAAATGTTTCACTGAGAAATGTATCAAAGAAAATGAATCTTTGGCTGAAGTGTACTTTCGAACATGGGATCATCACATAATACAATACAACGAGGATAAAATCAAACTTATGGATAAGTTGCAAAGATATATTGGTATTTATCCACGAAATGATTACTTCACTTCCCTTTATGTCAAAAACCTGTCATCGAATGCAATGGAAACTCGATATTATTTCATCGATAATCAATCTGAAGGTTAGTTTTTCTTTTATCTTCACTGGTTTCTGTAATCATCAGTTTTTAGATGACATCGTCAAAGTCCTTCGAAGTGTTATTGAGGTTTCATCTGCATTTGAAACGATCCTACTATCAACAAAAGCAAATTCATCATACTTTTATGAAGTTTTACGTAAAGCCGCTGAACTATGCCTTACTTCATTGATTCCAGAATCCTTCTTATGGCGTTGTCTCATCTTTATGGTCTTTAATACTAAAGCATCAGAATTTCGAAATGTATGTTTTTACTTGCTTTTCTTATAAAATAACCTTGTAATTTTTAGACTTTCCTTCTTGCAAATGATCAATGTCCATGGAGTAAGATTCTGCTTACATATTCAGCTTCTTTGAGAGGTGATCCTAAATTCGTTAAAGATGCCGAAGACTTTGCTATAAAAGCTGGAATTGAACTGTTCTCCACTCTTGAAGATATCGAAGAACTTTCAAAGTGAAAATTCAAAATTTGCCTACCTATTTGTTTATGTTTGAAATGATTTTGTTGTTTGTTTGTTTTCTTAATGAAGTTGTTTGTAAAAAAAATTTGAATAATTCATTTGTGTGTTTCATTTCAACGAACGGTTTTTTGCCGATTCAATACTTCTTTCTTCTTTGCTTTGTTTTTTTGTCATTCACCAACACTTGTTTGTTTTATAGCTCATGATGGCTCATAACTTCGATGGAAATCTGAACTTTGGCACCACTCAACCAGCAGCGACAGGAATAAGGAATTTAAGGTATGCTTTTGTTGATATTAACGCTTTTATTAATAGTTTTATTTTATAGGCATCCTATGGTTGTATTAGCTCATGTTGGATTTCGTGGATCTTCAATTTTCATATATGTTTTTGCAAATTGGTTCTTTTCATCATTCATCCAACAATTTTTGGTTATCGTATGTTACTTTCTTTCTTTCTTGTGGATTGCTTTCATTGGTTGTGTGAATGTCTTTTCATGTTTGATTGCTTCTGTATCACCATTCTTATCTTTCAATTCGTTTCAGCTTTTTCTGTTATCAGCAGATTTTTGGGCTGTCAAAAATGTTACTGGAAGATTATTAGTTGGTTTACGATGGTGGAACTTTGTGGATTCAGAAGGACATAATCATTGGAAATTCGAAGCAAGCAAAGTTGGTTTCATTTGTTATTGTGTTATCTCTTGTTTCAACTTTTTCTTGTTTTTCAGGATCAAGCCCGCTTTGATCCATTTGAACGTTCAATCTTTTGGTTAGGCCTTGTTACGGCTCCAATATTCTGGGGAATTCTTGTGTGTCTTGCATTCATCACCTTCAATTGGACATGGATGATCGTTGCTTTAATGGGAGCTGTAATGACTTTTGCAAATCTTTATGGTTATCTTCGATGTCGTTGGAATTCAACAGATGAATTTACAAATTACTTTACCAAATGGGCCTTCTTCAATGTATGTTTGCTACAACTCTAACATGTTCTTCAAGCTTTTACAACGTTCATTTTTTAGATGCTCAGCCGTTCCGCTCCACAACAACCATCTCAACAGCAACAACCTCCTGTTTTGGTTGCATAAATGGTCTTCTTATTGTTTAATTTATTCGTCAAAAACTTTTATAAAGAAAGCAATTACCTGATATTGCTTTATTCTGACTGACTTTTGAACTCATCCGGGGATTTTTTTTTGTCTTATTATTATTTCTCTTGTGTGTGTTTCTTATGTATTGTATAAAGATTTTTGGAAACTGTGATAATAACCCTTTGTTTTATATTTTCTTTGTATTTATGTACTGAAATAAATCGCTTGTTTTTGTGTTGGTTAATGGATTGATAGTTTAGTTTATAATTATGTAGCTTTTTTTATTGAGGAAACTGTGATATTCGTAAGATAAACATAAGTGATAATTGTCGCAACTTGCAAAGGAGAAATAAGATAGAGAAAGATGCAACCTTAGGCATTCAAAATGCAATCGAATGAGAGAAAGGATTATTAAGGAAGCTTCCTTTCTTGATACATTAGTGTTTCATTGTCATCCTATTGATAGAATTTTTGACTTATAAATAAATGATTTAGAGGATAAGCAGTTGGAAGGATACTAATACTGTAGCTAATGTGATTTCATCCCATCTTTTGAAGCTTGTTAACGATTTACATAACTTTGTATTTGATTGATTTTAGTTTTCGATCTTGTTAGCTTTTTCTTGCTTTGTAAATGAGTTTTCTAATACAAAGTATTTCTTTTGTCTTCTCGATTAGGATTAAGGAGAAGAAGCTTTATCAATGTTGTTGTTTTTATGATGAAAGTTTCACACACTTTCTTACTGTAAAAAAAAGCAAGCAGCATTTTTTCGCGCCAAAAAAATCATCGTATCATTCAGTCAATCAAAGCTTTGAATGAAAAACTTTTTTGTTTCATTTTTCAATGTTGTTTCTTTAGCTTCTTCGCGCCCTGTTTGTTAGTTTTGTTTTTTTGACGATAAAGCAAACTTTTAACTCTTTTTTTGTTGTTGTTATCCAACTTGTTCGTTTTTTTGGAAAGCTCTTGTTTTCTTCTTTCTTTCGTGCCGTTATTGTTTATGATTAATATTGTGGTTAATTTTTAGGCTTCTTCTATCGATTTTTGTATGTCAAATGGCTCGAAAACTTTCTGCTAAAGTACTACGTTCAATTTATTTATGGTATCATGGTGATATGACAAGTAACGAAGTGGTTAAACGTTTTGCAACAGGTGGCACAGCTCTTACAAGTGCATTATACTGTGGTGGAATTGGAACATTTTTTGGTCCTATGGGTATTCTTATTGGTGGAACTATTGGTGGAATAGCTGGAGGAATAGCTGGTTATGCTGCTGCTGATGCGATAGTTGAAACTCGCTTATGGAGATTGATATTTCGTTTACGACCAGCTCAAGCTCTCGATAATGCTTATGACTATTTTGGAATCAAACCTTGTGCACCTGATGATGAAGTTGAAGCTGCTTATCAACGTCGACTAATGACTGATCATCCAAATGAACCAACTGGAAGTGAAGAAGCCTTTAAAATGCTTGAAACTTATCATACAATTATTCGTGTAGCTCGTGGTGAAAAATTTTGAATTTAGTTACTGTATGAAATTTTTGTTGTGTATTAGTACTTATATGTTCTCTTTGTTGATCGTTTTTGTTTGTAACTTATTTAGATGTTTTTCTTTGTATATCACTTTTCTTCTTGCCTTTTTGAGTGTTTTCCATTTCATGTGATTGATCAATAAATGATTTCTTTACTAACTTTCTGTTTTTGTTTTTTTCATGCTTGCGTTTCGATGATGTTTTGGATTAGAGAGATTTCATCTCTCGATTTATCTAAATAGGTTGAATCGGTGATGCTTATTTATCCAGGACGTGAGTAGCTTGAGACAATGTTGAGATGACTGGAGGGCATGGCGCACTCTTGGTATAATTTTAGGATCCATTTATGGTGGTACTATCGAAGCGTTGTTTTTCGGAGTTGTTGGTTTTATGATTGGTGATTCTGTTGGTTTATCCCTTGTTGAATATTTATGTTTCTTCGATCGTTGAAAAGGATGGTATTAATTTTTGTATGAATCTTGCTTCTTCTTTTCTGCAAAAGGCGCTTAATTTGATACCATAAACCATGCATTAATTTATCCTCCCGATAAACCCAATGGAAGTGAAGAAGCTTTTCATTAACGTGAAACATACCATGTGATTAACCTTGTTAGATGAATGGAAAAATTATTGTTTAGAGTTTTTGTTGAGTTTATGCTTTAGTTTTTTAACCTTTTTTTCTTCGTTGATTGTTTTTGTTGTAACTTTTTTGTATGCTTTTCTTTTTATGTTTCTTTTATGGTAGCTTTTCACTTTTACCGATTAATGATTTTTTCTGTTTGATTTTCTGCACTTCTCTTTATTCAAATTCTTGAGTTGTCAGCAATATGATACTTTTACCTCCTCCTTAGCTTTTTGAATTTGAAAGTTTGCAACAACTAAAAACTTTTTTTTTTAATTTCAGCATTCATTAACTTTGCAGGAATACTTATTAACTCCATATATCCGGTACAAAGTCCATCATTTTTTTTGAAAGTTTATTTTTTTGTTACATAGAATATTTTTTCAACAAAGCAAATAACTTTGTTTTCCACCCCCAATTTAGCTTCTTCTTTTTTTTTAACTAACTTAATCCTCAAGAGATTCAATATAGTCTAAAATTCAAGTCATTAAAGATAAAAAAAATTTTTTTGCATTCATTAAAATAAAGAACTTTTTGCAAATACACAACATTATATAATTATTTAATCCAAATTTAGAATCACAGTATTCATTCAACTTTGGGGGGAGTAAAGTTTAACTTATCAGAAAGCAATGTTGTAGCATCTTTCTTTATATGGTTTTCAAGTTAGTACTTAGAAGAATTTTTTTAATAAAAAAATTTTCGGATTAAAAAATCATAGAAATAAAAATACAAAAAGTGACCGACTATTATTTATCTTATTGGATTATTTAAATTTTAAAAGCACATTGTTCGATAATTAAAAAAACGAAAAGAAAATACACACATTTTTTTTCTTCTTACAAATGGATTAATGCGTTCATTAGACTGTAAAAAAGTGGTTTATAAACTAAAATAATTAAAATATTATAATTTTATTAAAAAAAGATGATTTAATAATTTTGCTACTTCGCGTTTTAAAAAAAATTGAAGCTTGAAACCTCTGTCTGGGTAATAGCTGTAATTCATAAGGAGGCGACTATGCGGGAGGTTGAATTGAAAAATTAATGTTTTGAAAAGTTTGGAAAATCCATTCAAAAAATGAGCTAAACCATTTTTGTTCTAATTAAAAATTTACTCTATTTTTTTTCTTAAATATTGTTACATATTTACAAAAAACCTTTTTTGACATTCAAAAATTATTATTTTTGTTTTGTATTGAATTTTTTGGTGTTACTTTTGTCTTGCAAAATTTGCATTAAAAACTTTTTTAAAGCTTTTTATAAAAAAAATTTAATTGCATTAATAATAAAAATGTTTCATTTACCATGGTAACCAATCTTTTCTTCTTTTCTTTTTTTTTGCAAAATGAATTTTTTTTTTGTTGAGCAATTATCATCATCAGTAAATGGCAATTATTACTATCCAAACCATCCAAAATTAAAATGCAACTATTAATCGACTGACTCTTTGAAAGCTTTTAAATTTGGAAATTTTGGGCCTAAGTTTCGGACTTTTATGAATGCTACCGATTTTTAAAAAAATTTTAATATTAAAAATTAATAAAGAAACAAACACAAAGAAAATTAAAACATTTATTTTTTTTATTAATCATCTTTTTTTGCTGTTTTCATTGGACCCTTTGTTTAAAAAGTTTATTCCGACCATATAAATTTTTTATAGCCAAGTTATGAAAATCATGGTTGACTTCCTTTTAATTCATAAATTCAACACCTTCTCAACAACTTTTTTTTATTGTTGCTTCTTTTCGTTATTTCTTTTCTTTCAAAGAAAATTAAAGCAATGTTTTATAAGTTCAATCAATTGCTTTGTGAAAATGAATAATATTAATAAATTTTTTTTTTTTCAAAGACATATAATTTTTAACCGACACAGAAAAAATTAATTTTCACTAGACGCTACGCGGACCTTCGGTCCGCCATGAAGCTTGTTTTATTCAAATTATTAACAAAGTATGTAATTAATTTTTTGATCGTTACTATGAAAGATAAGATCGTCATCTCCGCAACATCCCAGGCTAATTTACTTCTTTAAGGTCTTCTAAACTTATTTTAAATTACCCACAACATTCCCCAAAACATGCACATTAATTGCTAATGATTTCTCAGCATTCGCACATTTTGGATCCTATAAAACTATTTTCAAAGATTCCCACTTATTTAATGCGCCTCAAAGTTAACCACCACTCATTCCTGCTCCATTTTTATGCAATGCAAAAAAAAAAGCGTCTTTCCTGGCAATTTCATTCACATTTATGCTAATTTTTTCATTTTTTTCTCTTTTCTTTATCTTGTGAATGAAAAATAAAATGACACGGACGAACGAACAATGAAAATTACTAGGAAGGATAACCGAGACTTTTAACTCTTTCATTTTTTTTTGTTTTCAAAAGATTATCAACCATTAAAATTTCTTAAACCTTCTTTCTTTTTTTTAATTTGGAAATTTTTTTATCAAAAAAAATTAGAAATACTTATTTTGCAAGGAGCAAAAAAAAAGAATTTTGAGAAGAGGAGTAATAAATGGTAATAATAATAATAATCCTTTTTTTTTCTTCTTCTGTTTAATGAATACCCATAGGAATTACTTAAAAGTAATAAAAAAGGTAAAAAAGAAGAATCTCTTTTTTTTTCTTCTCTAATATTATGTATGTATTTAAAAAGGGGGCATTTAGGAAGGCAAATAATAATAATAAAAAGTCAGTAAAATTAGGGTGGAGCAACCAACAACAACGAAAGTGTATCTTCCTTCCTTCGCAGTAAAAAGGGCTTTGAAGAAGAAAAAGAAGCAGAAGCACACAAAAAAGGGGTAACTTTTTAATATTTTATTTTATAAAAGTATGTATGTTTTTTTCCTTTCTCTCTCGCTTCTTCTTTAGATTCTAGCTTCTTCATCATTTTTGAAATTATATAAAAGCGTTTTATTTTCATTTATTTTTTTCATTCATCAATTTTTCTTTAGAGAAGAAGGAAGGTGGTGGCAGTGGTTGGTTAATTGCTGCAACGAAGAAGATTTTGTTGTTGTAGATAATATAGCAGCCGTTGGATTTAGTAAATAGCTTTCGACAATCAGAAAACTAACCTATTCAGTTTCTTAAAAGCTGACAATATTTTCTACAAAAAAAAAACTACGATCAAATTATTTTTTATTTATTAATTTGAAAAAGAAAGAAAAAGTTATGCAATTTTCAACATCTGCTGCATCTAAAGTCTCTTCACCCACTTCAGCATCCTCATCATCACCGGGATCAAAGAAATTTCCACCTGCAGCAAATAATTTCGATCCCAAAGATGAACTCGTGGAACTTCCTTCAACTTCGTCACTTCCAACAAATATAATTTCTCGCCATCAATTAACAAATAATTGGAATCCCACAAGTGAGCGACCATTCACAATTACATCATCCACAAATTTTGCGAATACTGTTCTCACCGCATCAAATGTAAATCAGGCAAGAAGAAATTTTTCTGCAAGTGCCAATCATTCTTCATCAAGGCGATCGTGTAGTATAGTATCAATTAATTCAAATCCAATTCGAAGGATTTCTCCTCCATCCAGAACCCCAACCAGAGCATTGAGCTTTGCTACGCAGGTATGTTTTTTAAAAGTTTTTTTGATTTGCATTCTAAAATTTTTTAAACTTTTTTTGTAATAAAGTTAATAACTCCAAAATCCTAAAGAATCACCGAACTACTTTCTTAATAAAACAAAAGGAAATTTTTTCATATTTAAATTTCACGGCGTTTTTTTTTTTGTAAAACTAAAAAGGGAAAGAAAAAATTAGGTGTTTTTGTTTCGAGATATGGCGCACCTCCATTAAAAAAATCTTCTCAATTGTTTGCTAATTTTTTCTAACCAAAAAATACATATTGAGTTATTTAAATTTTCTTCATTGAAAAAATTTTTTAAAGTTTTTTCTTTAAAAAGCAAGCCTTTTTACAATCATTCAAAGAAAGTGTTTTCGTGTTAATCTATCTTAACCATCCTAATTATTTTTTATTATTTACTCTAAACATTCTCGTATATTTCCAATTTCAAAAAAAAAATAAAAAATACAATTAACCATAGTTTTAATAATTATTTTTTTAAATGTTTATTTTTTTAATTATTATTATTCCTCTCACCTTCACTTTTCCCGTTCCTGTGTTTATCTCATCTTTTTTTTTTCAATTCTCAGCTTTAAATTTATTGCCATCATCATAATTTTTTTGTTACTTACTTAGAACGAAAGTTTTTTATGTTTTTTATTTTCATTCAAAAAAAAATTAAAATTATAAAAGTTATCACCTTTTTTAAAATCACGTGAAAAAAATATTTATGCTTGTTTGTGGAAGAAAAAAGTCTTTATTAATAATAGTCTTTAAAAAAACTTTGTTTTGAAGAAGAAAAAAACATACATAAAAACAGTTTGATTATTGGTGGTAGCTTTAAATGTAGGTTGTTGTTGTTTAGATAATATTAGTTTGAGAAAGGTCCAATATTTAAATTGGCAACATTCAATCTTGTTTTGTACTAAGAAAACGATTAAAAAAATATATAGGAAAAATAAAAATCAATAATGGCAAAAATATTTTTTTTGCCAATCTCTAATTTTCTTTAATTCTTTTTTTTTTAAATATTGCTTTCAACCGAAAAATAATGGGAGTTTATGGAAAGAAAAAGTTAAAATCAAACTCATTTCTCGAAATTCAAATTTTTCTTTCGAGAAAATTCTTGACTTATCTTTACAAAAACATTTTTGATCAAAAAAAGTTAATAGCTCTTTAAAAAATTACTTTGTATTTTAATTTGGTTGAAAATAATTAATGATCATAACCAATAATTTCTGAGACACCGTAAGAAATTGAGCTTACTGTAACATTTCTTTGTTCCTATTTTTATATAAATCTTCTTCTTTTTTTTAATTCCCTAAAGTATTCTTTGTTTTTTAACTTTTTTTTACTGTATTTTTTCATATTATTAATATTAGTTAAGTAAGTATGATAGATAGTCTTTTGTCTTTTTTTAATAAAAAAAAGTGGCTTCCCTTTGTTGATATAAAGCGGTAAAATAATAAATTTTTTTGCCAAGTTCAAAATTTTTCCAGACACCCTGTTTTTTTGTAAATTTTTTTTTGATTTACAAAAAAGTACCCTTTTTCAAAAACATAGGTCATTTTGTAAGAAAAATTTACAATATTTGAATTGTAATCAAAGCATCTGTTACTTTGTAAAAAAATTTACAAAAAAACAGGGTGTTTTGAAAAATTTTGAACTTGGCAAAAAAATTTATTATTTTACCACTTTATATGTTTTATTTTTATAATAATATTTTTTTCCCAAAGGAAAATGGAAGAAAAAGAAAAACTCATAATAATTACAAAAATAAATAATTTTTTTCAGAGTGTTGATAATTACCATTTAAAGTTTAAAAAAACGAATAACATTTTTTTTCTTCTAAAAATATTGTAAACAAGTGTAACTAACTACTTACTCCCTATATTTTTTGTTTCTTTGTTTCTTTTAAATTATAAAAAAAAGAAGTCTTTTGGGAATTTTGTATTTAGCTTTCTTTCTTTTTTTAAATTCGAAAACAAAGAAAAAGATTAAAGTTTGAAGAAAGTGAAAAAATCAAAGGAACAAAGACTAAAGAATTAACTTAAAATCTTAGATGTCAAAAAGGTATACGGTAAAGATCAATCTATCTTGAATAAAATTAACTAAGGGAAATTCGCAAAAAAAAAAATTAATTTTAAACGCAACTTTTAAATAAATAAATATTCCCTAAGAATTATCATCTTCATTATTTGTCCCATTTCGATTAATAATCCCTGTCAAATTCCTTAATAAAAAAACTATTTAAAACAAAAAATGTATGTATGTCTAAAACCATAGTTTTTTCTTGTTCTTTAAAATTCAATACATAATTCTTTCAAACAAAAAAAGATTTTTTTCTTTGTTTCTTGTTCTTCATCATCTCTAAGTTTTAAACTTTACGTAAAACAAACAAAGTTACAATTTGTAGTTATTGAAAAACCACAAATTTTTTTTCTTCTCCCAAATGGCTTTTAATTTCCATTTATATGTACATCATAATTTTTTTTATTCATTTATTCATTTAACTACAACATCAAATTATTCCGCTACCTTGTTAACTTTTTATTATTTTTTCATTTTTTTGTGTTTTTGCGGAGGCGTATTTTTTAAAACGTCAAAAACCATCACCATCAAATTAAGCGACGAGCAACTAAGGATGATGATCATTTGTGTCACTTTTTTTATTTTAATTCCTACTGTCGTCGTCGTCAACGTGACAAATAATAGCAAAAAATATGAAGGATAAGGGTTATTTTTTTTTGCGAGCAAAAAAAACTAACTACACGCGGCTTTATTAAATCAAGCATGAAAAAGGATAAAATTACAAAAATTCAAATTATCATGTTACTGCCATTGCCTGTCTTCTTTTCGTCGTCTGCTGGAGTAGTTTAAATTAAAATACATAAATATAAAAAGAAATTAGAGTTCATAAATCTAAAATTTAAAGAAGACGAAAAGAAATTAAATTTGAAACATAGCAGTCGAAAGCTTCTTTCAAGCATTTAAAAATTAATATAAATATTTAATTATTTTTTGTTCAAATTTTTTTAAATACAAGAATATTTAATTTATAAAATATAAAAAACCAAACTTTTTAATATGGTAATTTATTTTAACATTTTTTTCCAGCCAAATATTTCTTCCAATTCGATTGTATTAACCGCTTCATCATCCATTCGTCGAGATCGTTCATTACCTCGTTCACAAAGTGCAAGCGTGGAACAAAAATCTTTTTATCAAGTTTTAGCTTTTATGTTTTGTGGCACCGTGGAAGCTGCAGCTGATGCTCGATGGTTATGTGATAATAAAATTGCATATTTGGTTGTAAGTTTTTTAAAAAAGTATTCAAAAATAAATTTCCTGCAAGTAAATAATTTTGATTTTGTTTTATTTCGAAAAAATTTGCCTTGTGAAAATTTTCCTTTATCGTGTCAAGAAAAATTTTTCCAATTGAGACCCATATTTTTAAAAGACTAAAAAAACCTTTTTTATTTTCAGAATCTCACAGGGGTTTCACGAATAAAAATTCGTTCCTGTTCATGCTCAAATCCACAATATCATACTCCAATCGAATACATTCCAAAATTTGATCAACATAGCACTTTTAAAGAAATTACAAATGAATTTCATAAAATTAATGATTTTATTCAAGAATCACGATCAAAAAATTCTTGCATCCTTATATTTAATAATGATGGATATGATTTATGCCAAGCTATAGCAATTCAATATATGATGGATTATTATGGAGGTTTATTGCTCCACCATATAAGTTCGCTACAAATGAAAGTAAAAGTTAAAGTTAAAATTTCACCTGAATATTTAGAAGTATTAAATTTTTGGGAAAAAGAAATTGAAAAGAAAAATCCTCGAATAAGTAATAATAAAAGTTTGAGATCATTTTCATTTAAAATGAGTAAACGCATTGCTCAACTTTAAAAATGAGAAATAAGAATTTTTATATTTTCTATTTAAAAAAAAGTTATTTTGGGAATAATAAAAAAATCCTAAAAACAAATCACAAATATTAGGTGTCTATGTTTTACGTACAAAAAAATTGTTTATAAACTCAAAATTATTTTTGTTTTGAAACTCGAGGTATCAAAAAAATTTCTAGTAAACCCAAAGTTTGAAGTTTTTGATTTTCAAAAAAAATTTTAACATTAAAATTCCGCTTTTTTCACTGAAAAAATATTTCGTTTTAGTTCAAAAAAAATTTTCTCTTCAGCTATCTGTTTGAATATTTTTATTAGACCATTAGTCTCTTTAATTAATATAGCTTTTGAATTCCCAAAAACAAAAAATTAAATTTTGCAGCTTTTTTTCTTCTTCTCCAATATTTGTTTGTTTTCGTTGTTGTTGATTTATTAGACTTTTCTTACAGTATCTTCCTCTTTCATTTTATAAAATTAATTTACCTTTTGTCATTGTTGCAATTCTGAGAAATCATTAAAAAATATTGTAATCTATTTTTTATTTGTAGTTTGTCGCCAATTTTTTTTGTGTAATTAATTAATGAGAAACCAAGCGACCACGTATTTAGCATTTTCCTTTATGCACGTAACTACTCTGTATTATTTTTTTCTAAAATCTTTGATATTTTCATTTTTTTATTTACATAACTTATTGTTGTTTGTTTACTCATGTTCATCCTTTTTCCTAACATTTTAAAAAATAATAATAAATATGTCTGTATTATTTTTTTACTCTCTCCCTTTCTTTGAATGGCATACAACAAAAAAAAAAAACACCGCTATTTGATGGCAAAAAAAATTAAAGTTGGAAAGTAACCGATTATAAAAATATATTAATAATTTCACCAAAAATTAACTCTTTGTAAAACAGTAAATGTCATAGCAGCGCTTACTTCGAAAACGAAGAACAATGATTTTCAAAGAGAGTGAAATGAACGAGAAAAAACATGGGTGTTATTGAAACATTTTTGCTTTTCGAAAGTTGGTAACATCATTATTTAGCTGATCTTATTAATCGATGAAAATCTAAACTTTTTGACTTCTTTTCTCATTCTAAAAGTTTTAACCAACAAAAAAATGTTAGATTATCGAAGTAAAAAATATGGATTAAAAAATATCAAAAACGCATAGTTTATAAGTTTATGAATAACGACATTGTTGATGTGTGAGTGAATAAGCAAGCAACCATAGTTGAAGAAGGCAAATTTAGAAATAGCACCTGTGAGTTGAAATATGCTCAAATTTATTACCTAATACTTGCAAACGCCGTCTGCTGCGAAATCTGAGCACAACCTTTGAACATCAAAACTCAATAAACACAAACATAGAAATTTCATTTTTATATGGTGCAATTAAACTTATGAGAACATTGATTAATAAAGGCACAAATAACTTTTTCATGCAAAGTTGAAACATATCCAAAACAAGTGCGTGTAAACAAAAAGTCTTTAAAATCTAACAGCAGCACTAACATTCGCTAAAGCAAAGAATCAAACAACAGCAAGCTTTCATGCATTCGCAACTTTTCCATTTTAGCACAATCTAACAACATAAATAAGCAAAAAAAAAATAATGATGTGTACTTTTAAAAATCAAACAAACATCACAAATTTATGAAAAAAAGTCTTTATTGCAAAAATTTGCACAAACAAAAAAAGTAAGCAAATAAAGGAAGTAATTTTACAATTAATGAAGCATTGTACTTTTTTTCTTTTTTCAACCATCGAACACATAAAGAAACACACCAGGAATACATTTAGATTCGGTCTAAAACAAGAATGAATTAGTTAGCATAAAGTAAGTAAAAAAAAGAATCAAAGATTACCTTATGAAGGTGGTGTTGCAGCTTTAGCTTTAGTTTGTTTTGCATGAAACTCGATAAATTGTTTTTTGTAAGCATTAAATTGTTCGACAATCTGAAAAACAGCAAAGCAATAAATAATCAAGACAAATGAGAAAGTTACATACCAATGTAATTTGTTCTTTCATAATACCTTTACGTTGAATGTATTCACAAAGGATGCGATAAATGTAAACATATTGAAGTTCAGTTGAAATAGCACCCATACGTTGTTCACGAATTTCCAAAGCTATTGTTGATATTGCCACAGGTCTTCCAATCATCAAAGCTCGTAATGCAATCATAATAGTAGCAAAAACACCAGGACGTCCAGCACCAGCAGCTCCATGAATGCAAGCAAGACCAGGTTCATTCATAACATGACGGATCAAACGAAGCAAAGCAAAAGTTGATTCAGGAATAAGACCTTCTGAAAAATGAAAAGATTAATGATATTTTAACAATGAAACAAGGAAAAGTGTCTTTTAGCAATTCTAACATGAACAAACTACCAACCTTTCCATATTTTGCAAGTATAAAGCATAGTTGAAACAGCTGGTTCAGATCGAAAACTAACAGTTAAATGATATTTTGTGTAGTATGATGTTTCACCATCAGGAGTTACCAAAGCATTATTTTGTACCCGAATATGACCATACATTTTTGATTCACCACTTCGTAAAGGCCAATATTGTGGAACATTTCTTTTACCATTTTCATATCGATCACATAACATCACAATAACTCGACACTTTTCTTGATATATCATTCTCCAAAAATCATTTGTTGTTGAATCGAGTGGTGTTTGAGTTAAAATAAGTTTTGGTAAATCACATGCAGTTGTTGAAACCCAGTTGGCATGAATGTATTCTGTTTGAGGTGGAACTTCAAGCGAAAGATGAACGCGAGAAAAATCCAAACATGGAGAACCACCAGGAAAATTTCGTTGAGTGTTGTATTCATAAAGTGTTGATGCACAATTGGTTGGAAAAGAACCTATAAAATCAAAGCAAATATTAGTAATCAATGAAAGAAAGCTACAAATAAACCTTACCAGCAACAGCGACCCATTCATTTCGAATACCTTGAAGTCCTTGAGTCATAGTTTTTTGAACAAAATCTCGCATTGCTATATCAACCATAGGATTGACAGGTCGAAGATTTTGAGGTTGATAAACTTGTTGTTGTAGCTGCGGAAGTTGAATTTGTTGCGGTGGATGTTGAGATTGAAGAACTTGCGGAGGTGGCGGTTGTTCAGGTACCGCATTTTCAGCACCAGGTAAATTTTGAAATACTGTTTCAGCTCGATTTCCACCAAAAGCAGGAATTGTTACAGGAGTTGGAGGAGTTACAGCTATAGGACGAGGTAAATTTTCATTTGCTGCTGCTCCTTTCACTTTTCGTACCTTCTTTGAACTTGTACCAGCTGGATCGAGATTTGTTGGCGATGTTCCTTTTCCTTTTTTTGAACGTCCACTTGGATCAAGACTTTGATTTTCATCAGAACCTTTTGCTTTTCGTACTTTTTTTGAATTTGCACCAATTGGATCAATACTTGCATAAGTTGATTTACCTTTAATCCGTTTTTGAGATTCTGTTGATGTTGTTGAAGTTCGACCATCGCCTAAAAAAATGAAGAATGATTAAAGTTGCCTCTTCAAACCCATTATTATTGTTATAAGCGCAAACAAAACACGTAAATAAATATTCTAATAATGAAAAAAAGAAGCGTGGAACAAAGATTCAAAAGCAGTTGCAAGCTTGAATAATAAAAATTGTTGATTGAAGTTGCAAGGAAAGAAAAAAAGGCACCGAAGAAGCTACAGTAACACATTATTGGTGGGAGTCAGTTCAGATTTGGATGAATGGTAATTGCTCGTTACTAAAAAACCCTGCAAAAAAAAAGAACTTACTTGGAACATTTCCCATTTTTTCTTATTTGTCACACCAATAAACCAAAGAAGAAGTAAGTTATCACAAAACTTTATCCACCACCTTTCAAGAGAGAGCACTGTTTCAAGGAAGACAAATTTATGTGAAACTGATTGTTTGTAAAATGAATGAATCGTTTATTTCGCAAACAAACAAAAATAAATTCCATTACCAAAAAATGCCCAAAATATGCAAATTATTAATAAAACAAAAAAATGAATAATAAATACATGGAAAATGAGAGATCAAAAAAGTGATACGAAATAAAAGAAGATCAAAAGAAGGGACATATGTCTTTATGGTAGAGGTAAAAAAAAAGAAGGCATATTTAGATTTTTAAGCGCAACGCTTTTCAACAATGGATTTTCCAGTTTCTTCATAATCTGCTTTAGTAACCCAATATTGATAAAAATTAGGTTGGCATGAAACGATGGATCCACCAATCCATGCACCAAATCGACGTTCAGTTGGTCCTCCAGGAGCCCATGAAACACGAAGTTTAACGACGGGTGGACAACGAAGGGCGAGATCATGATTTAATCTTTCAGGAAAACCTAAAATGAGTGATCCTCCTCCCGCGACATATACGTTGCTGTACATTTGCTGAAATTTAGAGAAATATGTTTATTTGAGATTTGAGAGATTTTTTGTTTGATGGAGAAAAAAACTAACAGTACGAATTTCAGTTTCACACATTCCACAAGCTGATGCAGCTATATCCGATACAGTCATTAAATGACGGCTACGATTTTCACCTCGAAGATATTTAAGATCAAATAAAGCTTCAGGGATTTTAGCTCGTTCTGAATGAAAATCTTTTCGAAAGCCATCTGGAAAGCCATAGGATGAAGCTGGAAGCTTTTCCATAAAATCTGGATCTATTGGGGTATCACAAAGTTGTAAGGTTGATTGAACAAAATCTTCAATAACTTTCTAAAATTCAAATTTCAAATATTTTTAGTTGCTTTTTTTCAAATCCAACTAACTTTAACTGCAAAATCTTCAAATGATTGACGAACGTTTGGAAGATTATTTTTCATAGTCCATTTAGATTTTTGATTTTCATTTACTTCTTGTTTACTTGCAACTTTATAATTTGGAACTATTTCCACGCCTTGTTCTTCAAGGGTTAGCTTGCATTGTTCTACAATGGTATCTCCACCAATAGGTTCAGTAACCACAGCTAAAAAAAAGGTAGCCAATATTCATAAATTTGAAAAATAAAAAGTACAGTAACCCAAGATACTCACTTGCAGGAAGAACATAGCCATCATGAATGGGAATAGCTGAAGTATGGGTGGCCCCACAATCTAGAACCAATCCAGATGATCGACCTCCAGAAAAAAGAGTTAATACTGCATTTTTCATTAAATATGATGCAGGCATGGAATATTTTTCAAATGCAAGTTCCATAATTTTTTCACGCTTTTCTCTTTGATTCCACTAAAAAAAGGTTTGTGAACGCGTAAAATTTCTAATTTCTCATTAAAGCTTATGTATGTGTACTTACAGAGGGTTCAGAAAATAACATAGGATGTTCTTTGGTATCACAAATAAGGCATTTATAAATAATGTAATCCCACATTTGTTCAAAAATATCCCAATCTTCAACTAAAAAAGGGGGAATTATTATTCGAGCATCAAAAAAATTATTAAATGAATGAAGTTGTTTGTTGGCTTACTCATTCCATTCTTTAAAAATGAAACAATTTCAGTATCTTCATGTGGAACAATTATTTTAGTTGTATCAATAAAATATTCCTTTTTAGGTTTTCCTCCTCCATCAATTGTTTCATCCGTGGTTTTTTCAATTACTTCTCGAACTCCAACTTGCGAAGGAACATCGAACTAAAACAAAGAAAATTTTATTTTTGTTTATTACAAGCATAAATAAGGGTGACTTACATATGGAGTTTCTTGTCCGCCATAACCTGCTCGAAATGAATGCGAACCAAGATCAAAAACAATTGGGGAAATATCATCTAAAAATAATCATGGGATGCATAAATTTTAGTGAAGGGAGATTTTATAGTTATTTATGACATACCAACCATATACATTCCACCACTCATTTTTACTTTTTACTTTATTGTTGAATAAATTAATAAATAAATTAGTAACAAAAAAGAATCTAAAAATTGCGAGGATTAAGATCTCAAACAAGCAAAGCAACAAAAAAAAAAGCAAGCGAGCAAAAAAAATTTTTTTTTCCATAGACGCCATACTTTCTTCTTTCGTTATAAGATTTCTAGCTATAGCTATTTTGCATTTTTTGGTTGAAGAACTTTCTTTACCTTCATCAAGGCCAATAACTTATTGCTTTTCACCTCAAATTGATTTTATTAATTTTCTTATATTTATTAAAAACAGTAATACATAATGATAACTCTAATTGAAATGACTAAATGGACGGGTGTTACACCATTTGAATTATTTTTATATGTTACATCACTTTTGATATCATCGGTATTGCTTGTAAGTACATACATACAAATGCATACATAGTAAACCTTTCACTTTTGGGAGCTTTTGTTTTTGGAGAAGAAGGTTTGGGGAAAAAGGATTTTGAGTCAATAGCATCTATGAAGGTTTTGCTTCAAACTTCTTATCTGAAAAATTTTTTTCTTTGAGTGATTTAGTCGAGTTACGTCGAGTTGCATAATAAATCGTTAGGTTTTAAAATTACACCGACCAAAGCGTCAAAAAATAACTATAAAATGCTTAAAAGTTTGCCCCAAGTAACGAATTCAGAAAAACTTGAAATTGCTTGACTGTTTGTTTCCTAAACCATCATCACTCTCATCCATCGGCTTTCCATCTTCATTTTTCAGGCATTCAAATGGTTGTATTTTAATTTTATAACATATTGGCAAATATTTACTCCATTATTTATTGCTTCTGCATTGAACGTATATTTTTTATTTATCATTTTTGTTCGATCTTTGATTGAATATAAACAATTTAAAAATGCATTCCTTGGGTAAAACAAAATTCCACTAAAGCAAGTAATCACCAAACATTTTTTTAGATCCGTGTTCAATTTCCTTCGAGTATTTATGATATCAATATTTTTAATTTTACTTTGTCATAAAATTGATGGAGATTTAGAGCATCGTGAAGTGGCGGTACATTCTTCGTATGGAGTAATATTTATGCCTATTTGGATTGTATTAACTGCATTTGGATTTCTTGCTTGTAAATTATTTTAAACCCAACCAACATAAGCTTGATAAACAACAAGCATTAATAAAAGTTCTATAAAAACTATGTTTGAGTCATCACATCATTTTTCTTCTTCGTTGAATGTGCAAAAGCAATTTTAAACAAGCCTATCAAAGTCTCATTAACCTTAATCAATCTGCCGCTATCAGTTTTGGTTCGCTGTTTATCGCCCTTAGCTCCTTCCTCCAACTCCAAAGCAAAAAGCTGTCTTCCAACCACAAATAAAAAATCCTTTTCCTCCTCCAAAAACAACATAAAATAAACAAGATTTATTTGGTTAATACAAAGCAAATTTATTTTTTCAAATTCTAATATCACATAAGAAAACAATGAAAAGTATTATAACAAGAAATAAACAATTTAGATGATTTCACTATTAACACGACCTTTTAATTTTGTTGTTTCACGAATATGAGATAGTTTCAGCCATTTTGATTGAAGACATTCATTTGCAGTTGAACGTTGACGAATATTGTATCGGAGCATTGGTAATAGAAATTCAACCATTTCACGAGCTTCAGCATTTGATAAATCAGCATGATCCAAGAGAAGATCCATCATCGAAGAAGGCTGGATCGAATCATCAGGTCGAAGTAAGTTCCCATCATCGTTGAAAAATTCGTAATAGTTTTGTCCATTTTCGAATAGGTTTGAAGGAATTGGTCCCAAGAGCGCCATCATTTTGACAAGATGATCACCATCGGAGCAAACATCTTTATCTTCAGAAGCTTCAGGATAGAACAAGTATTCACCAGAGATAATTTCATATATCTGAAAATGAAAATGCAATAAAACAAATAAGCAAAGTAACATACAGTAAAACGTTTGAAAGCAAAAATAAAAAGACAAACTTACAATACATGCAGCACTCCAAATATCAGCACTTGTATCATATGTGGTTCCCAAGATGACTTCTGGTGATCGATATTCACGGGTTTGAATTTCATCTGTAATATGTGCATCCTAAAAATGCTAATCATTATAAGAACCAAGAGAAAAAGTGTGAAAATAAACTTACGGTATAACATGCATTACCAAAATCAATAATTTTCACTTGACAATTTCTTAGAGCATCGATATTTTCATTTTGAAGTTCTTCATAGAAGCATGTTGGTCGAATGTGATCTTCGGTTTCTGATTCATCAGCATCTTCAGGATGTTCGTTTTCATCTGGAAGAGAAGGAAGTTTAGCAGTGGTGGAATGAGTTAAAGTTACCTAGAACAATGTCGTCGAAACCCCAGCTTTCAAGAAACTTCATAACCTTTTCACGATGTTTTCGACGATTACGACGCATCCGTTTACGAGCATTATTTGACAGGCCTTCCAAGTACTAAAAGACAAGATTGATTACGAAAGAAGAAGAGAAAATTTAATCCAACCTTTTCACGATACTTTGCAGATGATGCTGAAGTCATTGATCTTGGTTTATGTTGCCATGAATGTGAATTGTATGCTTCAATAGCGAGATTTTTGAGTTGATTTTCGGTCAAGCATATTACGACGTTTTCAGGTTTGAGATCAGTATGTATGATGTCGCATTCATTATGAAGAAACAAGAGCCCTTGAAGAAGTTGACGAGTTATAACCTTGACAAAGTTGAGGTTCAAGGTGTTGAACCGACGAACAAGTGTTAACAGATTATCACCCAATACCTAAAACAACAAAGTGTAATACATAAGAAGAAGAAAACATATAAAAGCGTACCTCGAAAACCATGCAAAAATGTAAGCTTTTACTTACTCCATAGAACTTGAAATCATTTAACAGTTGAACAACATTCTGAGCTCCAACATGTTCGGGATCACCTTCTCGCATGGACATGAGAATCTAAAAAGAGCAAACATATTAAAGGAACAAAAAGCATGGAAAAACAGCATACTTGGTATTCATCATTTGCAGCTTCAATAAAATCAGGACGAGCTTTTGGAATTTTGATTGCAGTAAAGATTTTATCACGTGTGTCAAAAGATAACCATACAGTAGCAAAATGACCCCAGCCAAGTTTTCGCAGAGTGTAGTACCTAAAAAAAGAACGTGAGTAAAACATAATTTTTATAGACAGTTAACAAAAGCCATGCTACGGTTAGGAAGACCAACTAAACATAAAATTAAAGGAAATGATATGATAAAATTAAAGCTTGGTATCATCAACCATTAGCTGTACAAATATGGCAAGTGGTTAGAAAAGTAGCTAAAGCATGACCATTACATGATAAACATTCACTGTTGATAACGGTTGTTTCCATCATTAATTCCTCCATTTTAGATTCTTTTTTGTCTTCCATAATCCAAACGTTAACAGGCAAATTTCATGTATCTTTTTCCCAAAATCAACTTATACCTTCCATCAAATACATCGCCTTGGTTCACAGGATGATATCCACCGATATCATAATCATCTGGAGATTCTTCTTCATAGTCTGTTTGCGAACATTTAGCTTCATCATCCTAAAAAATGCTTTCATTAATAAGGTAGTAAACAAACAAACAAAAGCTTACCGTTGAATCATTGTAATCTCCAGCAGGTCTATCTTCAAATCCACTACTGCTCTCATCTTCTTCGACATTGCTGACTTGTTGTTGTAATTGCTCAACCATTGAATGAAATAGGAGCTGCTTCAATTCCACAAAACCTAAAAAGAAATATTATTAGTAAATGAAGACAACACAAACTAACAAAAACAAAATGCGAAAGATCCAACACGAGAGAAGCAACGCGAGCGATGGATGGAAAAATGAGAGAAGCACAAAATCAAAGTTATGGCTAGTTTAAAGCTAATATTTTTAATATTTGTCAAAGATTATTGCACGAAAAAAGATACAGATAAAAAATGAAGGAACAAATAACAAAGAGAATATTAGCTTCACTAATAAAGGATGATGCATAAAAGGTATTTGATGTTGGAGTTGTTCGAAAGTTGAAAAATTTGAAAAATAAAAGATGGAATTCTAATGGACGAAGATCAAAAAAAATGGAGGAAGAAAGAAAAAATGAAAAAGACAAAAAACTTTGCTGTTGCTGTTTTTAGGCTTCTTTGGACTTCAATGAGTGGAGGCGATTTCTTTCTCATGGTGTTTCGAATGGAATATTTCCGCATCATTTTTTTTGAAGTTCAAAAAGGTGCTACTTGATCGTTTCCATTTTTCTTGCGTAATCAACCTTTCAAGGTTTTACAAAAATTTAACAGAATCTAACATCAAATTGCTTTGAATGAAAATGAGTAAAAATTTGTTGCTATTTGCTATTATTGTAATAAAAGATGAAATATTTTTTGCGACAAACTAGCTTTTTTTCATTGTTGTAACAAACAAGATTTTTTTATCAACTTTTTGAGCAGAGTTAGCTTAACACGATAAACTTTGGTTCATCAAGAAATTGAACCTATTCCCCAACGACTACAAAACTTTAACTTCCATCAAACAAAACAAAAAATAATGTTACAAAGTTTATTAAGAAACATTTCATTGAAAAATATAAAAAAATTAGTAAAACAGAGGTAAGTAAATTTAAGAAAAATAACGAAAGAATATCACAATGTTCAAATACAGCAACTTCATCATTGAAAATCAATAGCTTATATAATGTTACAGGTTCGCTTCTTTTTCTTCTTTTGTTGCAATGACGCTTGAGTTGCTTTGATGAATACTTCATGGATACCCTAAAAAAGGGAAGTAATTGACTAATCAAGCAATAATGAGAATAAAGTGAAAAACTTACTTCTGTTGTCATCGCAGAACATTCAAGATAAGCGTAAGCTCCAATTTGATCAGCGGTTGCTTTACCTTGTTCAGGAGTGACTTGTCTGTTCGTAAAAATATCGTTGCGCAAATCATTCTTGTTTCCAACGAGAATCATTGGAAGATGAGGGCAAAAATGACGAACCTAAAATAAAGAGTGTATTTCTTTGACGACTATCAACAACGATATTGTGTGAATTTTTTGACGGTTCTTCACATCGATATTTGGTGGATTTTTTGACGATATTCTAATACCCATTTCGGGTGGATTTTTTTATCGGTTCTCATTATCCATTTTGGGTGGATTGTTAAAGTTAATAATTTTTTTCAAGAGCAATGGTTCATTAAGGCCCCGAAACCCGAAGGGCTAGCGCCGGCTCATAATCGCCGAAGGCGATCAACAAATTTGGCGTAGCCTTTAAAACAGTTCTCCTCTTTAATACGGTTCTCTATTTGTTTTTTAGTCATATAGCCTACACGGTTCTCCTAGTTATAATTTTTAAAAAAAAGTTTATGTGTGAACACGTGTACCTATCTAATTATAATTACTACTGCAAAAAATCTCAAAAAGAAAGAAAATAAAATATGTACAAAGCAAGAATGAATAAATACAGACTAAAGCTATAAAGATATATTTTGAAATTGAATATTTAATTATATATCTTTTTCTTATGCTTTTCGCTTACGAAAATTCAAAAATATTTTTTGGCAAATCGCTTTCGAAGTCTTGGAAAAAATGAGAGAAATGAGTATTTAGGCTTTTCCTTGTTTGTTGCAATATTGATACCAAAAATTTGTGATGATTGATTTTCATACGTATCCGAATCGACTATCGCCCGATTCTTCAAGTAGGTTTCTCTCATTTTATCTATCATGCTTTTCCATGTGCATCCATCATACCAAATCATTGGAGGGTAAAAATTAATGTTATTTGAATTGATCATTTCATCAACATATTCGTTAATAACATTTTTATATTCTTCAGAAAGGTCACGAAAATACAAACAAATTTTGGTATCGTTTAGCTGCTAAAATTATAAACATTATGTTTTTATACATCAAGGATAGTTAAATAAAGACCTTCATAGCTTCTGAAAAAGTTTTAAAATCAAAATCTTCATCAAGAAAAGATAATTTTAATTTTTTAAGATTTCAAAAGCTCGGACATTTAAGAATTCTTTTGGCAGTTTCTGTAGTCCGATATTTACCTCTTCTTACTACACTAAAAATTGTAAAAAAAGAATCATAAATTAAAATTTTAAAAACTTACAAAGTAAATTCTTCAATATTTGGAAAAAGCTCAAATATATTTTCCAGATGCACTAAGCGTCCATCTGAATAAATTACATGCTGCCAACAAAAGCAAATTCTTTTGATATTGTCAAAATTTTTAATATATAAAATATTTTCATATTGAACTCCTGGCCATATATAAGTAATAGTTATTGAATAATATCGAAATAACTTTTGTTTTACAATATTTATCTTCGACAAAGTTATTAAAGAAGAAAATAATAAATAAGTTGGAAACCAAAATGTGCATGTAAGTTTATCAATGTATGGCCAAGATAGAGGTTTAGCACCCTTAAGATTCCAATTATATTCATTAATATCACCATAATGAACAACGATAATAGGATTTTTAGAATAAAAATATTTGCAAGTTTTTTGCAAATTTTTAAATCCATTTGGAGAAGTGGGATATTTCGTAATATAATAAATAATACTTGAAGGAAATGAAAATCGTTGAGAACGAGGAGATTTGAAAGTAAATTGATTCATAACGACAAAGCTTTCAGAAAACGATATTTCGGCTTTAGGAACAACAAATACTTTATTCATTTTTTTGTCATAAATAGCAGGAAAAAAATGCAACTGAAGAAACGAGAGAAACTAATCGAAAACAATTTTGCTATTTATAGTCCATTTTTTATTGACAAAACAACAACCGTTAAAAAACTAGGCCAAGTATGTATTTTTCTAAAAACATTTTTCACTTTTCTTTAGAGAAAAATAGTTGCCATAACTTTAGGATAAAAATTAATTATCATAAAAACAAAAACAACATCAAAATCTCTTGAAAAAAATACTTATTATTAGCAAGCTAATAGCCATACTTTAAGTAAGACAATGATTTGTTTGTTTACCTGATAACAATTTTTTTGTGGATGCATTAGCAATAATAATTTCATTTGTTTGTTTCAATTTAATTTTTTTATCAAAGCAACAAGTTTTTTTTAATATTTTTTCTTCCATGTGTTCAAGTTTATTATTGTGTTATGTATGTAGCATAAATAATATAGTAAAAAAATATATTATAAAGCATCTCAATTTTTTTTTTTTTGACAATTAAAGCAGTATTTTATCGAAATTAAATAAAAATCTAAGTTTTTTTTAACTTTCGATCAGGGATACGCGCGACATTGACATCAAAGTATCCATCCTGTTTTTATATTTTTCAATAAAATATCAACAGCAGCTGATTTACCAACAAAAACTAATCTAAAAAAAATAATGGGAAATCCTAATAATGTTTTCTTAAAATTTTATTTCTTCAATCGTTTAAAAATATTATTATTATTAATCAGCAAATTACTCCTTTCTTCTTTTGTTTTGTTTTGTTTCCTTTTTTAGTAGTTGCTTGCTTGCTTATCTTCCATGCACGATCTTTCTCAAATCAAAACCTAACAACAACAACAACTGCATTTGTTTATTATTATTAGTTTTTTTTTTGATTTGAATGAAAGTTTAAGAAATAATTTATGTTTTCGTATTCGCTACACTTATTTTTGTTGTTGAAAGTTTACTTCCTTTTTTTGGAATAATATTTTTTCTTTGAGTTTGTTTATAAAAGAAATAAGAAAATGAATCTAAAGTTTCCAGATTTTAGAGTCGTTCTATTTTTTTGCTTGAATTTTTTTTTGAATTTGCTTTTTTACATAAATTTCTAGAATATTTTCATTTCATACAAAAAAAACATTTGTTTTATATTTTCTTCCATCAAATATTAGTTTTGAGCTTATTTATTTTATTTTATTTTCACCACAAACAAACTAACGAACGAACGAAAAACATAGCCACTTTTTCTTTCTGTTTTTATTTTTGCTGTTGCTTTTTCGTTTTTTTTGTTTGTTCGATTTTTCTTTTCTAGCTTGGGTCCGTCCATAAATATCGAAAAAGCATGCTTTTTCTTTCTTTCTTGCTTTTGCTTTAGCTTCTTTTTTTATTATTGCCATCACCGATGATGGTTGGTGTTAAAAAAAAGTATCGAAAAACGCGGCTGCCACGTGGGTAATGAAAAAAAATGACGATATGGAAGTGGAGTGTATTAAATACTTAGGAACTTTGCTGTTGCTACTTAGCTGTTTGAAGGCATTTTTTGCTTTAATTCTTTTCTTTATTTTTTCGAATATGATGGATGGTTTTTTAAATTATTTTTAGATTAATTTAATTTGTGATTTGATCTCATTTTTTATAAATCGATAGTGAGCAAAAGTTTTATTTAATTATTAAGTATGTCTCGAGTTTAATATAAAAAGTTTTTTTGTAAAAAAAATTACCGGTCTTTCCCACCAAAATACTTCTAAATTCATGGATAGCCTTCACCAATAAATTTTCCAATCCTAAATCCTTAAATTAAAATATTTTATTTTATCCCATCGCTGTAAAATCATAATCATCGGCTGGTTTGAACTTTTTTGTGAGACGTGTTAACCTTCAATTTTATTGTACCTTAAAAGACGCGCTTTTTTTTTAATAATTTAATTGGAACCAAACCTCTTTTCTTTTTTAACTCTTTTTTTTTATCAACCTTTGAAAATAAATGATTGATTGCAAAAATTTTTTTTTAAAGTTATTCTTTTACGTCAGACAAAAAAATATATTAAAATCCAGTTTTTTTGAACTCATCAAACGAATAACAAAAAAAAACCAATCATGAATTTCAATCTTTTTTTTGACGCTGCTTTATCATTTTTTTTTTGATTTTTCATAGTCTCTTTTTTCTCCAAGAAAAAATAAATGATATTGAGCGACGACATACAGCAACGCAACGATAGGAAATTTATTTGTGTTATTTTTTTTAAAAACATTTTCCATTCGTTTATCTATTTTTTATTTCTGTCGTTATCTCGCAAAAAAAAAAATTGCAAACGAAGGAACAACGATTGCAATTTTTTTCTTTTTTTTCTTCCGTTTGTTTTATCTTTTTTTTTTTTGATGATTGAAGTTCATCTTGCACCAAGTGCAAAGTTCGTGAGTAAACACACGGATGAATATAAAAATAAAAAATAAAATTTTTTTTCTCGTGTCTATGACGACTCACTTCCCTTTTTTCTTCTTCTTTTGAATGATATCGATGATGATGGCTGCTCGTGTCGACGATTGATTTCATTCATGTTCGTTGTTCGTTTATTTTATTTTACATAGAAGCTTCCCATTTTTTTTATTTTCGTTTTTAATGGAAGAAAATTTTTTATTTAGTGGCTTCAGTGTTGATAACATAAAAAAATTTTTATGGGAATTTTTTTTTTATCAAAATGGAATGTTCCGTTTTTTCCTTATAAACGTTTTCATCATTAAATGCGTTAAAATGAGAGCTGATAGCAGCAAAGAGGTGTCTTAGAAAAGATAGTTATAATTATTTGAGAGTTTTGGAGATTTGGAGATCATAAGAATTGTAACATATTTTTTTTATTTTTGTGTTTTTTTTCCAAAAATTAATTTCGTTTTCCACCGCGGAAATCGAAATTCGTGCCGAAATCCCAAAACATTAATTTTATTTTTACTAAAACATTTTTTATTTTTCAGATTGAATTTTTAAAACTTTTTTATTTTAATTAATTAATTAAGAACTAGAAAACTCTATTTTATTAAATAGTAAAAATGGTGTTATTAAGTGCAATCGATCAAGGAACATCAAGCAGTAGATTTTTAGTTTATGAATCAGATACTGGCGAACTTGTTACTAGTCATCAAGTAAGTTTTTTTTAAATTCAACTAACTTTAAACAATAAACAATATTCAATATTTTTACTAAACTTAGCTTTTCTGAATTTTGACCCAAACTTTTTAAACTATTTTTTCTTTTCAAAATTTAAATTTTTTTTTCTTTTTTTGTTATTTTTACTTCCATTTTTTTTGTAGATTGAAGTTCGACAAATTTTCCCACGTTCAGGATGGGTTGAAATGAATCCAAGAGAAATTTTTGATACCGTAAATTCATGCATTCAACGAGTATGTGAAAATTTGGAAAGTATGAATATTTCTGTTGAAGAAATTAGTTCCATTGGAATTTCAAATCAACGTGAAACTACAGTTGTATGGGATCGAGCCACCGGTAAAGCCTTATACAATGCCATCGTGTGGCTTGATACTCGAACTGAAGAACTTGCTGAAGAAGCAATAAAAAATACTCCAACAAAGTAAGAATCGTTAAAAAAAATTTGAAAATTCAAACATAATTTTTAAAATTTTTATTAAAAAATTAGTAAGTGAGAGTAACAAAAGTTTTAAAATTATTGTTAACTTTTGATTACTATCATTTTTGTGAATAATTAAAAAAAACATTTTTTCAACTAAAATTCAGAAACTTTTGTAAGAAAGAATCCATTCATTTGTAAAATAAAAATAAAATTACTAAAAAAATATATTTATTCAAACTTTTTTTTTTCAGAAATCAAAATTATTTTAAAGAAAAAACTGGTCTTCCAATTCATCCATATTTTTCTGCTCTCAAATTAAAATGGCTTTTTAATAATGTCCCGGAAGTTAAAGAAGCATACGAGCGTGGAACTTTACTTTTTGGAACCGTGGATTCATGGATAATTTGGAAGATGACGGGCCATCACGTCACAGATGTCTCAAATGCTTCAAGAACTTTACTTTTGGATTTGCATAAACGAAAATGGTCAACAGAAATGTGTGAATTTTTTGAAATTCCCAAATCTGTTTTACCCAAAATTTTATCCTCTGCAGAAGTTTATGGGTTCATGGATCATGGCCCATTGAAAGGTATCCCAATTTCTGGATGTTTAGGCGATCAACAAGCCGCAATGGTTGGACATAATTGTTTAAAAATTGGTGATACTAAATGCACATATGGAACAGGAACTTTTATGTTATGTAATATTGGAACCAAACCTATTATATCTAAAAATGGTTTACTCACAACTGTGGGATTTCAATTTGGTTCAAATTCTCCTATTTGTTATGCCCTTGAAGGGTCAGGATCAATTGGAGGAAATGTTGTTAGATTTTTAAGAGATAATTTGGGTTTTATTCGAGTAAGTTTTTTATGGAAAAAATTGTAACATAAATTTAAAAAAAATTTCATGGCAAAGACAAAAATTGAGAGTAACTAAAAACGAACAATATTTTTCAATATTTTATTACTATTTTTTTATTATTTTAACAAAAAACTTTTTTAATATTTATTTAATTTTTTTTAGTCCGCTGCGGAAATAGAAGATTTAGCTCGAACTGTGGAAGATACAAGCGATGTATATTTTGTTCCTTGCTTTGCTGGATTATATACTCCACACTGGGATTCCACAGCTCGAGGAACCATTTGTGGATTAACTCAATGTTCCACTAAAGCTCATATCGCTCGAGCAGCTTTAAAAGCCATAGCATTTCAAACTGCAGAAATGGCGGATGCCACAGAAAATGATTTAGAAAAGGGTGATAAAATTAAAGCATTTAAAGTAAGGGTTTTTTTGAACCAAAAATAAAAATTTGAATTTTAACCTATGAAATTTTTTTTTCTTCAGGTCGATGGCGGAATGACCGCAAATAAATTATTTAATCAAATGTTAGCCGATACTCTAGGCCGTAAAATAATTGTATCTAAAATGGCAGAAATTTCTGGATGGGGTGCAGCAGTGGCGGGTGGAATTGGAGCTCAAACAATCACCCTTGATTCATTTAAATCCCTTGGAACTCCAAAAGTTGTGGAATATATTCCTAAAATTGATGATGGCACACGGGAAAATGAAATGAATAAATGGAATTTAGCTGTTCATCGAGCTCGAGGATGGTCGTCCCAAAAGGAATCCAAAGTTTAAAAAAAAGTGATAATTTTTGTAAATTATTTTGTACACACATAAAATTTTTATTTTTATAAAATAAAAAAACTATTATAAATATTAATTCAATTTCCACTGCTTTTTAATAATTTTAATATTCAACTCCATCAAATATAAAAATATTAAATTGGTTAAATTCGAGAAAGTAAAAAACTCAAAATGTATTTGCAATTTTTTAAAATCCTTCTTTACATCAAAAAATATCAGTTTTTGTTTTTGCTGCTGTTAATGGTTTCTTAAATTGTTTTTAGGGCAGCAGTGACATAATATTTAGCGCCAAACAAATTTTTGTAACGCCATTGTTCACGTCCTCGAGTCCTACGTTTGGATTTTTGTCAAATCCATAACGAATTGCGGTATTAAAAAAATGGCTTATAAATTTTTGCTTTAGAAAATATAATTGTCATATTTAAAAATAATTGTTTTTTTGTTCAAATTTATGCATTTTTTGTGTCAAAAGTGAAAAAGGATAGTGAATACATACATATATCGTGGGCGTTGTAAAAAACACCCTTCCCACATTATTTTGGGTTTTCATGGAGCGTTGATAAGTTACTACAACAACAACTACAAACCCATCAAAAAAGGAATAAAACAATAAAAAAAAATTAAAATTTATTCATGTATACCGTTTTTTCTTTAGATCCATAAATTCGTCATTAAAATTTTTTTCCAGCATTATCTTCTTTCTTTTTTTTTTGCACAAAAAAGTAGGATTTAAAACTTAACAAAAAATTTTCTTTATCAAACAAACAAACAAAAAGCTGCTTATTAAAAGATTTTTACTTTGGCTTTTCGATGATCCCTAAAAAAATGATATCATTTTTTCTTTTTTTGGACCCGGTACGTCTTATTTTCCCTCGATGTTATTAATCCATTCTACAACAAAATAAATAAAATAAAAAAAGATTGAAGTGAACCAAAATAAAAAATTTTTAAAAAAATTAAAATGGAGCGAATTACACAAACAAACCCATTTAAAATATTTGATAGAGCTGATCATAAATAGGTTCACCAAACCCCAAAAAAATGGTGATAGTGGAGATAAGACTCGAATATTGTTTTCTTTTTTTTTCTGCAGACGACGACTATCCATTTTTTGCTCCGCACTTTTTTTAAGGTGTTCCATAATTACCAAGAAAAGCTTCCACGAGGTCTCACTGAACTATTGATATTTAGTTTTTTCTTATCAGTAAAAATTTCTACCCTTTAAATAGAGGATCACAGAAAAATTATTCGCATCATTTTTTTTCTTATTCTTAGATCATCAGCTTTAAGATAAAAAAAAAGATATGTTTGGAAGTTTTATAATTTTTTTGTTGAGTTTATTATTTTCGCCATTTTTGGTTGATGGAAAATTATTGGATTTAATGGATTTGCATGAACATGTTCAACAAAGTCAAATTCGAAATCAAATGGATTTTAAACCGATGTTTCAAACATTGGAATTAATGGTTAAAAATCCCGCATTTCATAAATCTTTGATGGCAGCTGACGATGGGTTGCCTTTATCTTCTTTGCCAAATGTCACAACAGAATGCATGGAAGATTTAGGAATTATTTTAGCGATGGTTATGAATCAAACAAATTTATATCCTGGGTTTGATCAAGTTTTTGCTCAAAGTAAAAATATTTTTAAACAAAAAATAAAATAAAAAGTGCATACAAAAAAGTTTCAAAGAAACAAATGGAAATTATGAAACCGAAAAATTTAATACATAATGAAAAAAAGTATTTCACTAAGCAATTTTATTTCTGAAATTCTCACTTTTTGGGTTTTATTAAAAAAACATTTTGGAGATTAAAAAAACATCAAAAAATTAAAGAATTTAAAAAAAATGTTTTAAAACTTTTTATTACAAATCTCTAATTTCTTTAATTTTCAACTTTTGCTGAAATTATTAAAAAAAAATTTCTTTAAATTGATACATAAAAAACAATAATAATTTTTCCATTAATTTTTTTTATAGTTAAAGATGCAACTGCTTCTCTTCAACCACCTGGAATTCTTCGAGGTCCTTTTGCTTTTTATGGATTTATACAAGAATGCAATTTAATTCATTATTCTCCACCAAATAGAAAACGAGAATTTCAAACTGATTATAGTCGGTAATCATTAATTTATTTATATCTTTTTTCGATTTGAAACATAAAAGCATCAAAAAAATACTTTTGATTTTTTTAGAGCATATTTAAGTTTTGCTGGAAATTGTAGTGAACTTTCGATTGGCTTTGATTTGTGTATTCCAAAAGGTTGTAGTTCAAAAGATTTTATGGAAATTGTTAATATTTGTAAGTAAACTTGTTTTTAAAGTTTATAATAGCAAAGAAAAAAATAGTAAGTGTAATTATTTATTTATTTTTTTAGTGCCAACTATCATGCCTGATTTATCTAGTCAATTAGATATTTGTTCAATAACTAAATTTGAGGATATTAGAGAGTCATTGGGAACTAGAGGATGGATTGTTTTGTAAGGCTTTTTTGACCATATTTTTTAGTTTCGCTATTAAAAATTTTTTTTATAAAAACTTTAAAGATTATCCAACTTTGGTTTTAAGACACAAAAATTTTGTTTATCACGTCACGAAAAATGTTTTTTTATATTAAAAATAAATTTCAGAGTTTTCCTAATCATCTTATCTATCCTTGGTATACTTGCTGCTATAGCTGATTATTATTTCATTCCCTCAACTAGTCCAATTAGAAAAAGTAAGTACCATAAAACTCAAAAAACATTTGAAAATTTAAAAATATTTTAATTTAAGGCTCTGGAGTTCAAGCATTTCTAGCATTTTCAATTTACACAAATGTAAATGAAATTTTGAAAGCACCCAAAATAAAACAAGGTCAAATAGGTCCAATTAATTGTATTCGAGTAATTTCAATGTTTTGGGTTATTTTTGGTCACGTTTGTGAAGTTATGGTTTCTTTTTGCAGTATGTTTGTTTGTTACTTTTTTTTCTATCACACAAATTTGTTTTTCATTTAAAAAAAATCCCCATAATTTTTTTTAGATAATTTTAAAGATTTTCTTGGAATTATTGATTATCCATTAACTCAATTAGCTGAAAATGCATTCTTTTCCGTGGATTCATTCTTTTTTATTGGAGGAGTTTTACTTTCATTTATGTGGTTTAAAGCTTATAATAAAGATAAACGAACTTTGACTTCGCCTATGAGTTGGATAATGTTTTATATTCATCGAATTATACGGTAAACAATTTTTGAAAAAGTTTGAGTTTCAAAGAAAACATTTTTCCCCCATTTTTTTAGTTTATTTTTTTTATCAATTTTTATAATAAAAGAATTTTTTTTAGATTATCAGCGCCTTTTTTTGTTGTTTTATTAATTGTTGCATATATTTGGAAACCCATAAGTCATGAAGGTCCCATATTTTTTCGACTATATCCAACTAAAGAAAATTTATGTAAAAAAAATTTATGGAAAAATATGTTATATTTTTTTAATCTCATTGATGCCACTGAAATTGTAAAACAAGCTTTTTTAATATTTTTTTTGGTATTTAAATTTAGCTATAAAAAAATTTTTTTAGTGCATGGGTCAAACATGGTATCTTGCAACAGATATGCAAATATTTGTTTTAACTCCAATTATTTTAATTCCATTAGCTTTGAATTCAATTTTGGGGATTGCAGTGGCCTTTATTTTGTTATTTTTATCCACCGCCGCCAATATTATTACCGTTTATTTGAATCGATATCCACCAACTTATGATGCTTTAGGTCCATACGATCCTAAAATGATTCACTTTGAGTAAGCTTTTTCCAAATTTTAGCCTTGGATTTTGTAAAGGAAATTATTTTTTAATAAAAGCTGAATTTTTTCAGTTTATACATGAAAAATGTGTATTATGCCATGTGGATTCGATGCCAAGTTTATATTATGGGAATATTAGTTGGATGGTTTTTACAAAAATATAAAAATATTAAAATTCATCCCGTTAGTTTTTCTAATTTTAAAATTTTTGTAAACCAAACTTTAATTTTAGTTCCTTAATTTAATTTGCTGGATTTTAAGTTTATCGATGATGTTAACGGTGGTTTTTGGTTTATTTCATTATTTTCAAGGCAATGCTTTATCCATTTTTTGGAGAGCCGCATATTCAGCTTTGAGTAAACCTGCTTGGGCTTTGGGATTAACTTGGATTATAATAAGTTGTTATTATGGTTATGGAGGACCTATAAATTCTTTTATGTCTTGGAATATTTGGGTTCCTTTGGGTAAATTATCATATTGCGCATATTTGGTTCATGGCAATATTATGATTTATATTTATGGTTTGGAAAATAATGCAATATATTTTTCTGGAATTTGGACAACAATAATTAATTATTTTGTTCCGACTGTAGTTTTAACATTTTTTGCTGCTTTAATTGTTAGTGCATTAGTTGAAATTCCAGCTGGAAAGGTAAAACACTAGATTTATTTATTTATTCATTCAAAAATTTGCAAAAAAAAATTTTAGTTAGAAAGTTTATTGCTACGACCTCGACATCGAGAAATAATTGTTGTTGATAAACATGAAGCTGTTGTTGTTTCATTAGAGGCAAATGGCAAAAATACTGAAATGATGGTGGAAGAAAAAACAACGAAAGTGGAAAAACAAGAAACTGATCCATGGGACGACATTAATGACAATGGACCAACACATAACGGAATCATTATCGAAAATAATACTAAAACAACCACGGCAAAGGAAGAAAGATTTTAAATATATGTTTTCGTTATAAAAGTTTAAGCTTTAAAATTAATTATATTTATTTATATTATTCTTTTGTTAAATAAAAATGCTCAATAAAATAGTTTTTTTTTTGACTTTTTCTGTCGTCTAAATTTTAATTATCCATTTTCAAGAAAGAAAAATAAATAAAAGGAAAAGAAACATATTATTTTTGGTTTATGTATGTGAAAAAAAAGTTGATTTTAGTTTTTAAATTGTGTTTCTCGGAAAAAAATAATTTTTAAGAAAAATTTTTTACAAAAGAACTTTTATAGCAATTTTTTATTGGAAATTATTAATGTATTTGGAATTCACATCTTTTAAACGTGGCATTGATATATTCAGGATGTAAATATTTCCACCATGGTCCAGGTCCAGGCCAATGCCAATTTGGATCATATTGAAAGAAAGTTGAATTTATTGAAGCCTTTTGGATGTCGTATCGACGCTTGTATAAATCAAATGGGACACCTAAATTTTTGCATCTCCTTTTAAAAGTCCCTAACTCGCAAAAAAAACTTTACCGTAAATTCCAACAAGAAACAAGAGAAGCAAAAATGGAGCAGAAAAGGAAACTAAAAACGAAGAAGCCATTCTTCGTTTTTTTAAACACAAATAAAACTAAAAACTATTTCCTCCTTTTATATTCCAAAAAGTTTTCAAAAGAGATTTTAATGTTTCTCATGCTCTCATAATAAATATTTATTAAAATGCATTTGTATAATTTTATTATTACACATAAACCAAAATATTTAAAAGCATTATTTATGTCTGTCATCTTTTCTTTTTTAAGAAAAAAAATATTGTTAATTTATTTCATTTTTATTTTGTATGAGAAACCGCTTGGAAAATACAACAATTTTTTAACATCAAAAAAGACCGATATTAATTCGTTTTTTGACAACAAAAAACTTTTAAAAAAATTCTTTTTGGTTAGAAATATTAAAATCTATGAATAAAATTTAAATACAAAAAAAATTTGCAATGCTAACAACAAATCAAATTCATTCCACCAAAAAACAAAACTTTTTTTTAGAAACAATTTTTTTTCTTCATTTTACTTGAAAACCTTTTTTAAAGAATATAAACTTAATCCTTTTTTGGAAGATAAAAAAAATGAAACATGAGTCATCATAGAATTAAAATTAAGAAGAATTATATTTTTATGGATTAAAATACTACGGAAGTGAGTGAATGAAAAATGATATCATTTCTTTCTTCACTTTTTATTTTTTGATTCAAAATTAAGCTAACTACAAAAAAAGAAAAAGAAAAGATTTTTGTTCCAAAACATAGATTGAAATGACGAAAAATAAAAAGAAAAAAAATAAGGGCGAGGAAGTTATGTGTGGTGCTTGTTTGACTGTTATCAGCAAATTTGAATGCACTTAACTTCGGTATAAAAAGCAAAGGAAATGATTTTGATTTTTTTCAGTTTAAATTTTATTTCCACTCCAAAAATTTTGCAATAAGAATGCTTCGATTGGAATTTTTTTCTTTTTTAGCATTTGTATCTCTCATGGAAGCTCAACTTCGAAAAAATGAATTCTTCCAAAATCAAAACTTCCAAACTTTCAATAACGCCGCTCCTAAATATTTCGAATTATTATCAAAATATAAAAACCCTGAATTTTATGAATATATGGCTGCTGGATTACCATCCTTACCAAATGTAACCACAGAATGTGTTCAAGATTTGGCAATGGTTTTAGCAGTTTTATTAAATCAAACAAATAATTTATATCCTGGTTTTGATAAAATTTTTGCGCAAAGTAAGACTTTTATTTTTCAAAATTTATAATTAAAAAAATAATTAACTTTTATAAATCGATTGAAAATGAATTTGCTAAAAAAAGTTAAATAATTTATTAATATTTTTTTGTTTTTGCAGTGGAAGACGCATCAGCTCAAAAACAACCCGGTTTACTTCGAGGCCCACAAGTGATACATGGATTTAAACAAGAATGTGATGTAATAACTTACACCCTGCCTAATCGAAAACGAAAATTTACAACCACTTATGCAAGGTAAATTTCCCATTTTCTCTGAATAATTTTTTGAAATAATGCAACTATAAATTTTTGTAGAGTATTTTTAACTTTAAATCAAGATTGTAGTCAGCCATCGTTGGGATTGGATATTTGCTTGCCAAAATCTTGTGGTTCCAAAGATTTAATGAATGCAGTGGATTTTGGTTAGTTAAGAGTTTTAAAATCTTAAAAAAAGTTTTAAGAATGTGGTTTTCAGCTCATGGAATGTTTCCAAATATTACAATTCCTATTTGTACGGTTACAACGTTTGATGATATTAATGAACCCATGTCAACGGGTTCATGGATTTTGGTGTAAGTTATAATTTATTTCTCTTTCAAATGAATGACTATAAAAAATGAGCACTTCTCTCAGCAATATCTTCAGCTAATTTGAAATTTTTGTTAAAGAAAATTCCAAAAAATTGGAACCTTTTTCGTTTCCATTTTTTTCTTGTATTTTTTATACAATGCAAAGCTTTTATATTTCAGCACATTTTTTACCATCATTGGATCTCTTGGAATTTTAGCTGGAATTGCAGATTATTTTATACTTTCGCCAAATAATTCTATTCGCAAAGGTGAATTTTTTATTTTTTTATTTTTGCCAAAAATAAATATCCATAAAATTCCAGAAATTGGTGCCAAAGCATTTCTAGCATTTTCAATTTACACGAATGTCAATGACATTTTGAAAGCACCCAAAGTAAAACAAGGTCAAATAGGTCCAATTAATTGTATTCGAGTGATTTCAATGTTTTGGGTTATGTATGGACACACGAATGAAGTGTTTTTAGAATTTACAAGTGAGCACCATAAAACCACAAAAATAGGTTTTTATTTATCAAAATTTAGATAATTTCCTTGATTTCAAATCCTTACTCGATTATCCATTAACTCAAATAGTCGAAAATGCATATTTTTCCGTGGATTCTTTCTTTTTTATTGGAGGAGTTTTACTTTCATTTATGTGGTTTAAAGCTTATAACTCGAATAAGAAAACTCTCACATCTCCAATAAGTTGGATAATGTTTTATGTTCACCGGATAATTCGGTAATTTTTTTTTACTATCCAAATATTTCCAAGGATAAAATGTAAATTTGTTTAAGGTTATCAGCTCCATATTATATCGTATATTTATTTTATGCATATTTATTTCGTCCTATAATAATTGATATGCCATCATATTTAATTCCAAATCCACCGATAAATAAATGTCAAAAATATTGGTGGAAAAATTTTTTATATATGACTAATCTCATTGTTGTTGAAGAGAGAGTAAGTTTATGGGACCATCGTTTGCTTTATTAACTTTTTTTCTCTTTGACTTTCTTTGAATTTAAATTTTTTTTATTCAAACCTTAGATATTTAATTTTGCGAATTAAATTTAATTCTCAAAGATTTTTCTTTCGAAGAAACCCGTAACTTTTTTCCATTCATTTTCTTATTTTTTGTTTTAACTGAATAAACAAAACTAACTTTTTTTAGTGCCTCGGGCATTTTTGGTATCTCGCAACAGATATGCAAATGTTCATTTTAACACCAATCATCCTCGTTCCATTAGCTTTAAATCCAATTTTGGGTTTCATAATTTCTGGTGCTTTACTTTTTCTTTCGACAGCTGGAAATGTGTTTACAGTATATTTAAATCATTATCCTCCAACTCTTATGGTTTTTGGTCCAGTAGATCCAAAACTTAAAAATTTGGAGTAAGTTTCATTTAAATCAAAAAAAAAATTGAAAATTTGACTGTTTTTCTATAGTTTATACAATGTCAATATTTATAATGCCATGTGGATTCGATGCCAAGTTTATATTATGGGAATATTACTAGGATGGTTTTTACAAAAATATAAAAGAGTGAAAATTCATCCTGTAGGATTTTAAACCTTTTTTCAGCTGATTTTAACCAATTTTTGTCTCTTATTTTCAGTTATTGAACCTCATTGCTTGGATCTTAAGTTTATCGATGATGTTAACGGTGGTTTTTGGTTTATTTCATTATTTTCAAGGCAATGCTTTATCCATTTTTTGGAGAGCCGCATATTCAGCTTTAAGTAAACCTGCTTGGGCCTTGGGATTAACTTGGATTATAATAAGTTGTTATTATGGTTATGGAGGACCTATAAATTCTTTTATGTCTTGGAATATTTGGGTTCCCCTTGGAAAATTATCATATTGCGCATATTTGGTTCATGTTCCCTTTATTGTTTATCTTTATGGATTGGAAAAAAATCAAATTTTATATTCAAGTGTTTGGCAAATATTTTATAATTATTTTATTCCAACTGTTATAAGTTCATTTATTTTGGCTTTATTGTTAAGTGCTTTAATTGAAGTTCCAACTGGAAAAGTAAGTTTTTATATTTTGTTTTTGATTTTGAAATGTTTTAACGAAAGCTATTACATCAGGATTAAATTAATTTGCCCAAAAAAAAAATATTGAGAATTTTTTAATAAGCGTTTCCCTCTTTTATTGTGAAAATGATCTATTAAAATCCCTAAGCGAATTTTTTCGATAAATCTTCTAGTTTGCTACAATAGTGATACATTCAGTTGAGTATTTAACATCGTTTGGTCTTTTATTATTGATTTTATATAAAAATAAACCAACATAAAGCTTTAACTATTGTATATAATAATTAAAGATATTTCTTATTATTAAATATTTTCGTATGACAACATATTACGTTTGCTTTAAATTAACAAAAGTAAAAAAATAAAACTAAAAAATTCAAAAAAAAAATCCAACAACAATAAGCTTAGAATTAAAAAAAAAGCAAAAGAAAATAGATTGCAAAACCAAAAAGCAATATCGATTTTAAAATTTATTTTTTGTGCTATAAAAAATGCATCCTTTTCTTTTTTTGAAATGAAACTATCAACTTTGCCAACAAAAAAAAATCAATAAAACGAATGAATTTGTTGTCCGCGTAAAAAAAAAGAAGAAAAGAAAACAGAAATAACATTTTTCTTTTGCGGTTTGTCCATAAGCTTAAAAATGAATTAAAATACATCAAAATCGACTAGTTTATTTCTTTTATTTTTTTCAATGTTTTGGACATTAAAATTTTTTAAAATTGAGTTTACAGCGTCCATTGATATTTGTAAAAATCCTGAGCATATTTTGCTGCCAAAGCAATATTTTCAGATGTATTTAGGTTAGTCAAAGTAGGTTGTGGGGAAAAATCAATCAATGCCAGTAATTTTAATCCAAAATTAAAAATTAAAAAAAATCTCCCGAATCATTTGTATGAATCAATTAAAAAAGAAAAGTTAAAAAAATAAAAGATTTAAAAATTCAAAGTTTGACACAAAAAATAATTTTTTAGCTTTGGAATAAAAATTTAATTTCTAAATCGGTTTAATTCTTACGTGTCCTTGAAAAAGAAGATACTCTTTGGTGCTAAAAATTTCTCCACCTTTATTTAAAAAAAAAATTTAGTAACGTTATTTTATTTTCGCACCAATTTTTTGGTCGAATGTCAAAGTAACCTTTACCAAAACCTTTAATGAAACTGAATAAAATATCGTTTTTCAGCTCGAAGTATTATTGTTAAAACCAAAAACAAAAATCAAAACAAAAACTGATGGAATTGAAATTTCTACAAATAATATTATTGATGATGTGGATGCAGTAATTGTAATCAAAGAGCATCTCTAAAATTAATATTTTTTACAACTTTGTTTTTCATATTCCATAACTTTTATAACTTTATTTATTTTTCACTTTACAGTATCATAAAAATTATTACTCATAAAAAATATTTTCCTATTTGTGTTTAGTTTCAACAGTAAATAATAAAAATGGCTGGAAAATAGCCTCTTGGGAGTTTTTTTATTTGACATAATTACATATTTGCTAGTTTTTTTTAAAATGTGTTGTTTGTAGTTTTTAAAATTATGAAAAATTTGAGGAATAAATTTGTCATTAAAAATAATAACTCGGGTTTAATTATTTTTTGTGTCAGAGCTACCAGGGAGTTGTGGAACCCCAAGAAATTTAAACACATATTTATTCAATTCTTGTCTGCTTTAAATCTAATTTGTTATAAGAAAATAATAAATTTTATTTCCACAAAGTATGTAATTCATTAAAATAAGTATCAAGGGTTTGAGAGGTTGGAAGAAAATTCCCCAAAGTTGTTTGAATTTTAATATTATTATTCATTTCATTATTCGTCACTGTAACAATTTTAATACATTTTATTTTATTTTGTTGTTTTCGATTTAAATATATTTTTGAAATAATATATAAAGTCACTGAATAAATTCCAATGTAATAAACCTAAAAACAAATTTTTTTATTTTTAAATATGCAAATTTTTATAAATAATTTTTTTGAAAAGTGATGATTGCTTACATAATAAAGAGCATTGTATCCATAAAGAAAGTTATTAGTTGAAAATGCAACAATATAAAGAATAATAACTCCAATGAAATTAATTAAAGCAATAAAAATTATAAATGGTTGCAAAAGAGAAAGGTTGCGAAGATTCATGGCAAGCTGAAAATTTGATGAAAACATTATTTTAGAATTTTATAAAACAGTAGCTATTTTTTTTTTAAATTTGCTCGTTTAAATTTTAAACAATCGTGATCGTAAATTTCTTTTAGATTTATTTTGCATATTAAACTTTAAATATAAAAAAAATCAAGAAAGTAAAGTAACTCCAGCCAAAAAATTCTATAAAGTTCATAATTGAGTTTCGCAGCTGGAGCTTTTTTGTTTTTTTAAGTATTTTTAAAATGCGCAAAAATTACAAAAACCAATTTTGTATCTTTTCAAAATTATAAGTTTTATTGTTGACTGACTAAGATGATAATTATAAATATATTTTTTATGCAACTATTGTAAATTAATTTTATAAATACATCTAAGCTTTTAAAAAAATAATAAACTTTAGTCATTAAAATATTTTTAATAATTTTCAAGAAGGCTTAAAAGAGTAGGAAACAAAAACTTTTGTATTTCCTTGAATTTAATTATTTTGAAAAAAATAAACAATTTTCTTGAAAATTAATTTCCAAAATTAAAAAAGCTGACGACGGAGTTATAAAAATCTAAATTACCTGATATCGATGATTTAAAAGTGGATTCATTTGAGTTAATTTTCGCAAATGTTGATTTTTCCTTACCAAAAACATTGTAAGCTAAAAAACCAAAAATAAATTTAAATTTTATCCATTAAAAAAAATTTTTGGCTTACAAAAACATTTGCTATTAATGACAGAGTTATAAAAATAATTATATAAGTATCTGAGATTTGTAAAAATACAGTAAATCCTGGAATAATCAAAGAAATTGTGACACATGAAAAACTTGAAATTAAATCAGTGTATTTTAAATATTTATTTGTTTCATAAATTCTTGCATAATAGGTTGCAACTAAGCGTTCAATTAAAATGGCTGATGAAGTTAATCGAAACATATGGCCTCCACTTCCACAAAAGTAACGAATCCATGGAGTTCGTAGACCACCGGGATTAAATATGGAAAAATATGAGTTTATTCCATTTCCAAATGGAAGAAAAAGAGTAAAGGTAAGAGTAATGAGCAAGATTTTTCTGAAATGGTGATTGGAAAATTAATTACTTTTTTAAAGCTTTTTAGAAACATATTTTTTTTTAATTCGTGGCAAAACTCTAGATAACAGCTTTTGAAAGACATTATTTTTATTTTTTTTTGCAAAGATAAAAAAAGCCTTTTAATTTTTGTGCCATGATCAAAAAAATTGTTGGGTGTCATAAGGAAGCTATGTACATACCTAAGATTAGATCCTAAAATTCTTTCACCAATAAAAACAAAAAAAATTAATAAAATCAAGCATAAAATTGCAATAATTGAAGCAATAAAAAATATATAAATATAATACCATTCCAATGTAAATTGATTCATTTTTCTTTTTAATAGATTCAAAAAAGTCCTCGAATAAAAAAATAATTAAATATGTGTTTTCATAAGTCTAAAAATTTTTAGCTTTATTCGTGACTTTTTTTAAAGTTTTTTTTATTAATTTTTTTACACGGTCATATTGAAATTCAACAAAACACATTTTATTATAAAAACCAAGAAATCTCTGGAGAATTGAAGAAAAAAACTATGTATGTAATTAATGTGTTTTGTTTTGATCAAAAAAATAAAAAATGTTAAATGTTTTATTTTTTATTTGATGACGACAATTACGAATAAAATTTTACGCCTACTTAATTTAGCTTCCAGAAAAGCAGATTTTTTTTATGTTTAATTTAGGCAGACGGTTAAAAAAATTTACATGCTTTATAAACAAAAGTATTAAATAATTAAAAAATTAAGAATCTTTTAAAAACACCACAATTGAGTCTAGCCAATGTGGGGGAAAAAATAAGGAAATTTTTTGTTTGGAAATTTGTAAATTTTTTTCGTATTTTCCCATCGAAACCCCCTTACTCTGGACAAAACACGTCACAAAAAAGAGAGACAAAGAACAAATGGTCTAAAATTTAAGTGAACCAACAACACCTTTTCTAATAATTATTAAAAGCTACGAAAAAATTAAATGGGTTTGTCTTGGCTATAATATTTTTCGAAGCAATTAAAAAAATTAGTTTAATTTTCTAAAAACATAATTATTTTATCCTTAAAAAAATAAAATTAATTTTTGCATCACAAAACTCGGAAACATGAAAAGCAAATTATTTTTTAGAATTATTTTTTGTTCTCTTGAACTATAAAATTCTTCTAAAAAATACAATTATAAACATTTTAAAAAACATAAAAAACCAAAATATAAAATTATTTTTATTAAATGCCGCATACAAAAATAATTATAATTTATGAATATATTTACATGTTTTTTGTTTTGTTTTGATTTTTTGAGGGGGTATTTAGTAGTAACCTTTTATTAGTGGTCAAAAATAACAACCTTATTTTAGCTCATTTGTAGCAAAGATATCTATCAACAAAACAAAAAAAGAAATATGTCCGTGACTTTTTGAAAAAAAAAAAATTTAAAAATGAAGTTGAATAAAAAAATAATTTCAAAGCAGTCAGAAATTCAGAAAGCTGACTGTCAGAAATTTTGTTTAAATTTTGCAATCTTTGACAACTACGAAAAAAAAGGTAGAAAAAAAAAGTGAAAATTGTTGTTTTACAAAGTTAATAATCGTTTGAGCATTAAATTAATTTTCATCAAAAATTTTACATACAAACAAATAAAAGAAAGATTTTGAATAAGTAAAAAATACAACAAAAAAGAAAGATGAAACTGATCACTTCGATAAAAAAAATTAAGATAAAAAATAAAAGCTGGTTTTAAAAATGAAGAAAAAATTTGATATGAAAAACAAGTCCAAATGCCAGTCGTAGTAAAACTCATAAAAATTTAAGCTTCAAGAAAGTTATTGGACGTTATTTTTTTTTCTTTTATTTTTCTCCAACTTTTAAATTTCGAAATAAATGCATTATTGCCTGATTGAAAATTCGCTTTTCAATGAGGATCCAAATGCTTTATGAATAATAAAATTTTTTTTCATTTGAATCCTAAAACGTGGCAGAATATTTTTTTTTCAGCAGCAACAAAGTTTTTAAAAAATTTAGAAAACTTAAAAAATTATAAAAGAAAGTGATATCTTTTTTAGACATATAAAAGACAGAGAGATATATTATTAATAACCACTATATGGATTTGGATTAGGTTGTTGATTTGGTGGAACAATAGTTCGATGAAGGGATTCCGTGGTGGTTGTAACTTCATAAGTTCGATCTTGATTTCTTCGATGTCTCGCTTGGGTTTGAGATGGAGGAGGTTGTTGGGGTTGTGGAACATCTTCTTCATAAACACTAAAAAATACAAAAATATGGTTTTCAAAAGCATAAACTTATATATTAAAAAATCTGCGTAAAATTTGGTGCTCAAAAATTTTCGCTTCAACACTTTTCGTAATTTTTTTTATTGAAACGAAAAAGTTTGTGAAAATTTGTCTTGGAAAATATTGCCTTTGCAAGGATGATTAATTGACTTACACATATTCTTCTTTAACTGAAGGAGCTTGAACTCGTGGAAGTCGGAACCAACTAAAGAATGGAGAAATTCTTTCTTCAGCTGCTTCAGCCGCAGAAATAATGCCTCCAGCTTTTTCTGCTGCAATATGATATACTTCTTGGAAGCACAAAACACAGTGGCACTAAAAATATTTGTTTAAAAAATTAATTTAATTAAAACTTTAACCATTTTTATCGAAAAATAAAAATCTTCTGTCCGAGACCACAATTTTTTTCGTGGTAAAAGTAAAAATATATATAAAACTTACCAAGAATATAGCAATGAAGAATCCAATCAACCAACCAATGAGCACATCCCTCCAATGATTTTTATAACCATTTATTCTTGAAAATGAATCAACTAAAGTTAAACCAAGAAAACCAAAAATAAGTAATGGTCGAAGTAAAGGAGCTCCACGAAGATTAATCATGAAATAAATGTAACACTAAAAAAATATAAATTTATTGTTATTTTTTCGGTCTTTGAAATTTTTGTTTTTCGAGTATTTAAAAAATCTTTATTTTGATTCTGAATTTTAAAATAGAAAAATTTTTAAAAAAAATCCATGAATTAAACTTACCGAAGCAAAAATAGCTGAAAAGCTACTAAACGCTGCATGAAGTGAAGGGAAAGTCAAGGAAGCATAACGAAGTTCATCAGCATTTCGATAGTTACATGCCAAAAATGGAGAGGGTGAAGGTGAATGTTCCAATGGAGCCGTGCAATTTGGAAATGATACATTACAAAGTGAAAGAAAATATGGTCGATGAAAACCAGTCATAAGTTTGATAGTATCGACAAAAATTTGAGTTATTAATGCACCAAACATAAAAACCGCTAAAAAATATTTCTTTAATAAAAAAAATTTTTCCACCTAAAAAAATTACCCAAAAATCGAAACATTCGTCGAGTAAATAAATGAACCTTGCATACTTTGGAACTTGCAACTATAGCCTTTCGAGGTTTAGATGAAAAAAGCCAAAATGCTACTTCACCAATGAAAATCTAAAAAAGTTTTAATAAAAATATCTTCAAGACAAATAAGAATATTATAATTTGGAAAAATTGAAACTATGGGGTTTTTTTTAAATTTAAAATTTTATGTTTTTTTATTTATGACATTTCTAAGAATCGATAATTTTGTTTGTTTGCAAAAAAATGATTCAGAGGAATGATGCTTGCGTTTTTTTTCTTTCTTGCGAGAATGGAAAAAGCAATGATACATCAAAAATGTTTTTTTCCAATCATTTTGATTTAAAAAAAACTAATAACATTTTTGCAAAGAAGTTCTGAAAATTTTTTAAAACCATTCTTTTAAATATTTTATTCATTATTTTTTTGTATTATTTTTGTAAAAAATTAAAGTCATTGAAGCTAAATCCTCATTAAAATAACACATATCGAACTAAACAAAACTTTTATAGTTAAATTTCGTTTTTCTTGTTTTTTGTATTATTTTTGATCTATTTTTTTTTTTAAATTAAAAAGGTAAATTAATATGCATTGTACCAGACAAACATTATAAATAATAAAAAATTTTCATTGCAAAAAAACAAAATGGAAAAATAAGAAATATGTTAAAGTGGATTCGGGCATAAAAAAAATGCCTTACTTGATTGAAAATCTCAAAATTTTTATCAAGAAAAAAATTTGATTTACAAAAATGTCCTCTTCGCTTGTCAAAAAAAAATAAATAAGTGAAATTTTTTACTTTGGGTAATTTCGCATTTTTGTAAAATTTATAATATTAGTGCACAAGATTACTATGTAAAAAAACAAAAGGCTGTTCAGGAAAAAACTTTTAGACGGTTGAAGAGATTAAATTTTAATTGATTTGGCTTTTAGACGGCTAATGAGATTAAATTTTTTTTATTGATTTCAATAAATTATTTTATATGTTACACTGAAACAAACAGCCGCAGCACCGTCTTCGATTTTTAACAGTAAAAAAATTTTTGGTCCGACAATTAGTTATATTTAAATTTTTTGCTTAAAATACCTTTTTTCAAACATGCTTTGTTTCAGAAAACAATAGAAAATTGGAAAAAAAAACTAAAAATTTTATTTTGTAATTGACCTTATAATTATTATTTTTTTCAATTTACACCAAAACATTTTTTACATCAAAAATCTTGCGAATATACGAGTTGCTTTTACATCTTATCTAATCAAGAATAAAACAAAATTTTTAATTTTTAACATTTTTAAAAAAATTTTTCAATATTAAATAGTTGGTAAAGAAGTTGGGTAATAACAATCGAAGACGGTGCTGCGGCTGTTTGTTTCAGTGTAACATATAAAATAATTTATTGAAATCAATAAAAAAAATTTAATCTCATTAGCCGTCTAAAAGCCAAATCAATTAAAATTTAATCTCTTCAACCGTCTAAAAGTTTTTTCCTGAACAGCCTTTTGTTTTTTTACATAGTAATCTTGTGCACTAATCTCTTGAGCCGTCTGCAACAATAATTACTAGAAACTCCGCTGCCTCCGGTCGGCGATCTTACTTGTTTTATTGAAAAATACAAAATTGCCACTCGTATTAATGCCTATGTTTTAATAATTACTTTTCCAAAAAGTTATTGTATTGACTTTTATAAAAATTAAAACTTTTCCCGAACAATCTTATCACTCGTGTCTATTTTAATCACTTAATTTTCAATAATGAGATCCTAAAAATTGAAACATGTGTAAGCCTTTAAAACTTTTTTTTTGCACGAATCAAAATAAACAATGAACTGAACCATTAAAAAAAAATTTATACCAGCTTGTGAAAAATTCGCAAAAAGTTAAGGTTATAGTCATCGAGCAAGCTTACAATAGTTAAATCACTTAATTTGCGCAGCAAGCAAACCCATGTTTTGCTGATTTTTTATGTATATGAAAATTACCCAAATCATTTCATCGCGCTTGGAAAACAAAATATAGTTTCATTCTAATTTATGCAAATTTTTTAGGTGAATTTCCTATTTTAATATAAAAGATTTCAAGATAAGATACAAAAAAACAGAGAGAAAAAGAATAATAATATGTATGGGAAAAAGCGAAGCCTAGTAGCCCTGGGACTGCGACCAAAAGTAATCGAAAACGAACGAACAATAAAAATTAATAAGAAGGAAATATTCAAGTTACTTTTCGATTAAACTCACCGAAAATAATAAAAAAAGTTCCCTATGTTTATTCTTTTCATAAACTAAACGTCAGCGTACTTTTAATTAAATTTTGCGTTTAGAATACCTAAAAGTTTTGTATGCTAATCCAATTAAATTTAGAAAAAAAAATATACGATCCAAAAGCTTAGTTAAAAAAAATTTCATTGAAAATCGTTAAAAATAATTTCGCTTTAATTTCATAATAAAGAAACTTAATATTCATAAAAAAAGTAAAATTTGTGAATATTTTATTAAAAATTTGCATATTTTCTAATGAAAACATTATTAAAAATCATAAAAAATTATTTGGATATAATTGTCTCAATTCAATTAAAACAATTTATTAAAAAAAATTGTGGGGATTCGAACCTATGACAGAAATATCCAAACATCACCGCCTTCAACGCCTACGCCACACAGCAAATGTATAACAAGGAACTTTAGCCAATGATATTTTTACTCTAAATCAAAATATTTAAATTTCCATAGCGGCATACATCTATTTTTATGTGATGTTTTTTAAAGTTAGCTTACTCATAGAGGTAATTGAGGGTGGAGAAAACGATTTTTATAGCCAGAATATGCGTTAACTTTGCTGCAACGCTCAGCGGGACATTGTGAACTTTTAAAATGTTGTGATTAAGCACTTTTTTTCTATACTTCCTTCTATTTTTTTTAAAAATTCGTCAATGCGACGAAAAATTGACCCTAAAGAGCCCTCTAATATCAACATAATTACACGAAATAAAAAAAATCATAAATTTCGGTTAGCAGATCGGGCGTTCTCATTGCTAAAACAGCCGCACCCCTCGCTTCGCTCGGGGTGCGGCGGGATTTATTATCATTTTTATCTTCTTTTTTTCCGGAAATATCCAAAGCTTTTAACAGTTTTCAAAATTTTTATTTTTGTTTAGTATATTTCTTTAAGTATTTAATGAATTTTATTTTATGTTCTTTCAAATTTTTAGCTAAAATTTTTATGTTTGTTTTTTGCATCATTTTTAAAAATTAAAAATAACTTTGAACTTTTCTTAAGCTCATTCGTAAATCGCACAAATGGTCAGTCATCGGAAAACAAACATTACTCAAGCTTTTTTTTCTTTTTTCTTTCTTTGTTAATCACATTTTTTAGCTTTTTTTCTCCTCCAAAAATTCTTACACCTCCGCTTTCATTTTTTTGTTTTGTTAATGTTTTCGGGTCTCAAAATGAATTAAATCAATAATCTCAAAATTAAATCGAAAAAGATAATTAAAATTATTATTACTTTTTCCTTTCCTATTTTTTTTTCATTGGTTATTGTTCCAAGATTTTTGAGTGATTTTCGTAAAAATCGAAAAAGAAAAAAGTGAAAGTAAAAATAATAAAAACAAATTTTGACACGCGCACCTAAAACTAAAGCTTTAATTTTGACTGACGACATCGTCGCTATTAGCTTTTTCAATTTTTTACTTTCATTTGATTTGCTTTGTTTGGATTTGTTTTTGAAAGCCCCTGCGTAGGTTAAAACCAAAAAAGCGCAATAACATTGATCGGAAAAATAAAATAAGGACGTCGACTAACTAACTTATTGACGGCTGGTACACGCAGATACTCAAGTGATGGACATAACTTTTTAATTTATTTTAAAATAGGTAAAAAAAATTTTAAGCAGAAAAAGCTAATAAATATTTTAGAACAAAATATAAGAAAAACAAGTGTCGGAATAAAAAAAAAAATATAGTTAGGTTTTAAAGAGAAAATTTCAGAAGAAAAAAACTTACAACCAATGGTGGCAAACAAAATGCAAGGATATAAAGCAAAACATCCGAAACATAAACATTAAAATCTTCTTTACGAAAATTAGGTTTATATAAATGTATATCTCGACAATAAAATACTCTTTGATGATATGGAAATACAGTTGTAAATCTGCAAAATATTTAACTTTAAAAATTGCTTTTCAAATTTTCCAAAAAATAAATATAAAATTTTAAAACCAAAAAATAAAAGCTTTAAAAAAATCGAAATCCAAGTTTAAGAAAAATTGAAAAATATTTATACCTAAGATAGTACCATAAAGTCCATAAACATGCTAAACCAATAACATGAATAACAAAAGATGGAATAGCAAAATGATTTCGAACATAACGTTTTTGTCCAATTGGTGGAGCTCCACCATATTGAGAAGCTGAGAATACTTCTGATTGAGCTCGAGAAGGTGGAACTGACATCATTTAACAATTAACCTTTCTCATTCAAGAAGGCAAAGTTAATAAATGAAATAAAATAAAATAATAAAAATATTTAATTCGTGGCGAAATTAAAAATAATTATAGTTCGTGACAAGACCCAATATCATAAAGTAATTAATAAATTTGAAAATCAAATATTTGAAAAGAAAAAATATTTTATCTTTAAAAATTTGAAGAAGAAAATATATTTTTTTTTGTGGTTTCTTCAAACTTTTTTTCTTCTTCTTCTCTCCTTCTCCTTCAACCGGCGATGATGATGTTGCTGGGTATATGGTTCTGTCGATGGATGGAGGGACTGACTCTTCTGCCTTGAGGGGATTTTTTGGACAAACAAGAGAGACAAGTTAGTGCTTGCTTGGCTTCAAGGTAAAAAAAAAGGAGAAGTTAGAAAATCAAATAAATAATATACACACTTTTCTAAAAAAGTCTTTTTGCTAGTTGCAAAAAAAATAATTTTTTTTCTTCCCTTTTCTTGTCGTCGTCGTCGTAGTTGTCCGAAACTAACTAGACGATGACTAGCATAGCTGTTGCTGTTGCTGATGGACTTAAAATATACTTTTCGTCGTCGAACTTGACTTGACTCAAATAATTTTTTTCACTCCTTCGATTTTTCACCATATTTTTTTTCTTTCTTTTCTTCTCTTTTGAATTTTGCTGCTTTTTTTTAGTTTAGTTCGCTCGCCTCGTTCATCGTCGATGGAAGCTAGCAACCAGTTAGTCAACCTTCTCTCTTTTTTTCTCCATATAGCTGGCGATCAACCAAAAAAAGCAACACTAACCTCGAAAGAAAAAAGAAAGAGAAGGAGAAATTGGATGAACGGAAAAAAATTTTTTTCTGCGCGCGAGCGCGGAAGAAAAAAATAATAAAAAATGAATGTTTACTTTCTTTCTTTCAAATTAATTGTTCATCATCGATGAAAAATGAATGATGTCCACTACTACCTCTAATAACACAACACCATCAAATCAAATCAACCATCATCGAAACTTTAAAGCTGATTGAGATAGACTAAAATAGAAATTTTTGTGAATATAAAAAAAAGTTTGAATTTTATTGTTGGAATTGCATAAAAAAATAAGAAATAAAAAATAAATAAATATATCCGATTATTTCTTTAAAAATAAAAAAGTTAGTCTAACATTTTTGTCTCGACAAGTGTTACTTTTTTTTTATAATTTTGTGTCTTGAAACTAGAGTCTATTTATAATAAATTAATTTTTTGTTACAGCATTTTTACTTTTGTGAACGTTTAAAAGTTTTTAGGAAGGATGCTTGTCCATCAAAAATTAAAGTTTGTTTGTATGGACAAGAAAATTTGCTTTTAATTTTCATAGTCCTCTTCCACTAACTTCCTTATTTTATTCTAAACTCATTTACAAAGAAAAAACCACAAAAGTGTTATATTTCTTCTTCTTAATAATCATCGTCTGCTTTTTCTTCTTCTTCTGTCCACTCGTTTATTTTTGTGCAAACAACCAACAAAATAATTATTTCATCTTCTTCAAGTTGTTCCTCATCTCTTTTCTCGCTCATCATTTGTTTAAAAAAAAGCAGGAAGAAACTTTTAAAATACATATAACAAAAAAAAAATTATTTCAATGACTTTTTTTTTAAACAGACCAACTAACGCTTTTGCAACAACAACTGACTGTACTTTTTTTTCTTAAATTTATCTCTCTTTCGTTTGCTTTTTTTCCCGTCTTCTTCAATGTGTTATTATTTCTCACTGCAATCGTTTGCTATTCAATTTTTAAAATCTTCTTCCTCTCTTCTTGGCTGAAACTGAGCAGCATCCGGAAGAAAAAAGAAGGAAGTAACTAGTTCAAAAAATTTAAAAAAATCTATTGCAAAAAAAAAAGATGTCTCTTGAAAAATTGAAAAAAATGGAAAGAAAAAAGTAGCCATAGTAAAATAAAACAGATGATGAAGATGATCCATTTATTTCGAATTATCCTTATCCTCGTTGTTGTTCACCGAATTAGTTAGTTGTCGCTGTTGCATCTTTTTTATTTGCTTAAAATTTATTTCCAAGGAACAAAAAAAGAATTGAAGAAAAAAATCAATGAAAAAAATGAGACTTGCTTTTTTGAATGCTAAACCTTTTGAAGACAGAAAAAATTTACAAAATACACATTTATTTTTTCACTACAAAATTATACATAAATACAATTAAGACAAAAAAATACATTCATACAGTTACAATAATAATAACCTTCAAGGTTTTCTTTGATCACGAAGAAGACGACGTAAAATTTTTCCTGATGGCGATTTTGGAATTTCATTGATGAATTGTACGCCACCTTTGAGGTGTTTGTAAGTAGCAAGCGATCCTAAAAATCCATGGTTTATAAAGATACGAATGCAGTTTCAAAAACAAACTAACCAGCAACAAAATCTTTGACTTCATCTTCAGTAACATTTCCATCAGCTACAACAAAAGCTTTAGGCACTTCACCATTATGAACATCAGGAATTCCAATGACTGCAGCATCTTTGATTTTGGGATGAGTCAAAAGAAGAGCTTCGAGTTCAGCTGGAGCTACTTGTAATCCTTTGACTTTGATCAATTCTTTCATTCTATCAACGATGTAAGTATATCCTTCGTCATCGACAAAACCAATATCACCAGTTCGAAGCCATCCTTCATCATCTTTAATCATCGCAGTTGATTGAGGCTTGTTGAAATATCCAATCATTATTTGTGGAGATTTAAGACATACTTCACCAGTTTCATTAACATCAAGTTCTTTTTGAGTATCTGGATCGATAATCTGAAAAAAGGAAGAAAGCATTAAAAAGAAACAAAGTTGAAAAGAAAGAATCTTTCATTATAGTGCAACAAGCTAGCTACTAACCTTCATTTCAAAACCAGGCATTAGTTTACCAACAGAATTATAAGGATACTTTTCTTTAGTTGTATTACAATGTGTAACCATGGCAGCTTCAGTCATTCCAAAACCTTGTTGAAGTCCTTTCATAGATTTTAAACGCTTTTGAACGTCTTCCATTAAATCTTTACTAACAGGTGCAGCACCTGCGAGAATGTATTCAAGAGAAGAGATATCATACTTATCAACGGCTTTATGATTAGCTAATAATTGAAGTATTGGTGGAACACAGAACATGATACGAATCTAAAACATAAACTTTAGGTTAGCTATGATTACAAAGTAAAAAATTACCTTATGTTCTTGAATATTCTTGCATAACTGTTCAAAGTCAAATTTCGGCATAATGATAGTTGAGATACCCAAATACAGATTAGTCAAAAGTGTTCCAATACCAAATATATGGAAAAATGGCAAAAAAATAAGATGTCGATCATTAATGGTGACTGGATTTTCTTTGTTGATGAAAGGAAAGATGCTCTTCTTAAAGAAATTTGCAAAGTTGGGTAACATGACAGACAAATTTCGATTTGAAATCATAACACCTTTGGGTGGACCAGTAGTTCCGCTAAAAAATGGAGAGTTAAAGTTAGTTAAAATGTTGGACAATAAATAGAGAAACAAAAGTTATTGCTTTTGCTACTTAATACCATAAGCATCACAAACACTCACCTTGAATAAGGAAGATAGTAAATATCTCTTTCATGATTGCATTCAACATCGTTCCAATGGATTTCAGGTTGAAGATCCTTGATTTTCCTTTCATAATCGATTACACCTTTGGGAAGTTTGATTTCAGGAGATCCATCAGGAAGCAGACCACTTTTCAAACAAATAACCTTCTTGATTTTTGGACAATTTTTGATTGCTTCAAGAACTTTATCAAGCATGAAGTCAGCACAAAAGACCATAGAAGTTTTCGAATCGATGAATTGAGTTTCTAATTCTTTAGGACCAAAGTAAACACTAGCAGGAGTTGAAGCACCACCAACGAGACCAGTTCCAAAAACTATTGCAGGATAATCAACCAGATTTGGAAGAACCAATGCAACGACATTCCCATGATGAAAATCATTTTGACGAAGAAATGTTGCAACTGAAAGTGATCGAAGATAGAGTTCTTTGAATGTGAGTTGATCAGCTGGATTGAAAGCATTGATGAGAGCAGCTTTAGTTGGGTTTTCACATCCATGAAGCCATAAACGTTTGAGAATTTGTTCAGATAATGAGATTCGTAAAGGTTGAATATATGGATAAGGTGATTTGAAGACACGATTTCGAGTTGCGACGACGATTCTTGTTGTTGATGGATGAGTGAAGAGACGATGAGCACGTGAAAACATTCTTTCGTTTCAGCAAAAGTGAAAGAATGGATGAATGAGATAAAATGGGAATGCTTTGTATTGCATTGAAGAAAAATTGCAAGCATGGGAAAACTCTGAAATTTGCATGTTTGAATGGAAAAGCAAAAAATTAAGAAATACAAAGTTATCAATCCATCGTTTTTTAGGTAGTTGAATCGATAATATCGGTAACTAATTTCCACAAAATAGAATACATCAATGTTTTAAAATCAAAAATCTTTATTCCGAAACATAACGAACAAAACAAAAAAAGGAAAACAGATAAGTAAGTATATGTATGTACATTTTTACATAAAAGCATCGGTTGCTGGATAATAAAGAACCAAAGTTTTAGGTCGTCTTCTTTTTCTCAGCACTTTTTCAAAATGGGATGGAAGCTTTTCATAAAGAACGATATTCATTGGACCTAAAAATCGATACTAATAAGAAACCATCTTTGAATTCAAAGGAAAACAACAACTTACTTTTCTTGATTAATTCCATCAAAGTTCTGCGTTTACTTGCACCTTCAGGATATTCACATACGTTCAATTCGGTAAAACATGGACCAATTGCTTTCAAAATAGGTTTCAACATAGTAAAATAATACGACATCTTATGAGTAACAAATAAGCCATCCTGAAAAAAATAAATAGAGAAACCACTAACTAATAAAAGACTTACTCTGTAAGGTACCATAACTTCAAAGTTGATTTCATTGATTGTAATACTTCTGGCTCGACGAAAATGGTTTAAAGCCACATTGAAATGTTCTTTGCTTGTCGTCATAAACATAATCAATGGATGAAAAGCATTGTATTTGATTGATTGAACAAGTATATCTTCGAGTATATCACGATTCAATGTTGGCATACTTGATCGTCTGATTCTTCCAATAGTAGCGATTTTGATTGAAGCAAGATGAAGTCCAAATCAAGATACCAGTTGAGAGATATACCAATATGAAATCCAAATAAAAGGTGATAGATAATCCTGAAAAAAGAACAAAGTTAATAAAGCACGAAACAATGAGCAAAATAGAAAGATGATCGCGATGGAAAACACGTAAAAGGTTGAATAATATAGTACGACGATAAAAAAAGATACAACACGGTAGCAAAGGTAAGGAAAGAATAAAATACATGGCAAGAAAAAAAATGAAAAAGGTATAACGACATCGATGGATGACGATAAAAGTTTTACATAAAATACAAAATCGAAGAAAAGCTATGACATCGTGAAATTTTAGGCTAATTTTTAACCACATATTTGCTCATTTCTTGAATTCTAAGTATGATTTGATTGGTTGATTGATGAAACCTGTAAAAATGTGAAAGCAAGGAGAAAATCAATTTTGTTGAACGATTATCTTCTGAATCCTTGTTTCAAGCAACAACAACAAAAAAAAGTGTTTCAAACTTTGCCGGCCTAAATTGCGATCGTGCAAAGAGAATCCATTATGGGCACAAACTTTTTGCGGGTCATTCAAATTTTTTCTTTGTTTGTTTGGATATCTTTCATCTTTTTTTATTCGAATTTTTTGATAATAATTTTCAAACTTATAAGTTACACAATTAAAAGATAAATGATAATTATTTTATTTTATTTTTATGATTAATAAAAAGCATTAATAAACACCGTATAAGCCAACAAAAATAAAGGAACAAAGAAGATATGAGCAAAAAAAAATTTTTTTTTACAAAAATACAAAAACATAATTTATTTATTTTTTTATTTAAATTTTTTAATTTCGAAGAAAATTAGTTATTTGATTTCGATATGTTTTTCTTATTAAATGTATGGTAGTTGCAAGATCAGATAAATTGGATAAAGAAATACTAGGATTTTCACCAATTTCGTTTGAATAAAATTCATGAAAATTTTGAGTCACGATTTCAAAATTTTTCGTTAAAATTGTTTGAAATTCTGGAAATTCTTCTGATGCAATTTTTAATAAACTTAATTGACATAAAGCAGCAAATTCAAATTCATTTCTAATTCGAATTTTAATTAATTCTGCATATTGTTGAAATGATTGATTAATGAGTTCATAAACTTTGGGGATTTTTTCTATCATTTTTGCTTCCAAATTAATTCCAGCTGTTTCAAGATATTGAAGAAGGAAGGAATTATTAAAACTTGCAAATTTTTCTGTAATTTTTTCAAAATTTTTTAATGCTATTTCAAGAAGTTTTGAATCATGAGGTGGTTGGAGATATGAACTTAGAAGAACGGGATTTTTAGCTGCAACAAATACACTATTTTCAAGGACCAAAGCTCGATGTAAGGATTTTAAAAATATTGATGCATCAGCAAAATTTGGGCCAGTCTCAGCAGCAACTGTAGCAACAGAGGAAGAAGAAATGGAAGTAGCAGGCGATAATACTGGCATTGACAACATTGACATAGGAATAGGTGAAGTTGTTGTTGCTAATGGAATTGATGATGCTGCACCTTTTGGTGGAGGACTACTGGCTGGTGTATTTGAACCAGATCGAACTTCATCAGGATTCATACCAGTTTGTCGACACTTTTGATATCGACAAAATTTACACATCCGACGTGGAGTAACTAAAAAAAATATTACCATTAATTTTTTATATATAAATATAAATTTTTTTTATGATTGAGTCTCGCAAGGAATAATGATATTAATCAAAATTTTCAGAATATCGTCTAATTTTTGTTACTATCGCGATTTTAAATAATAACCCAAAAATTTAAATTTTCCCTTTTTTAGTTTACTCTTTTTTCTCTTCTTTTAAAAAAAATTATTTTAGCAACAGCAAAAATAAAAAAAAGAAAAAAAAGAAAGATAAACTGTCGCCATTTTAAGAGCGCTTTAATTTTTTAAATAATAATTCGAAAATATAAAAAAAAAGTGTATTCTTTTTTTTCATTAAAAAAACGTCAGTCGCCATTGCTGCTGCTGTTGCTTTTGTTGCCGCTTGACTTAAGCCAGAAAAAAAAGAAGATTTACTAACTTTAGAATTTCTTTTAATTCTTAAAAATTGTGAGAGATAAATTGAGAAAAGATAATCTTTAAACTTCTTTTTTCTCTTGTCCTTAAATGCACCACCCTCTAGTGACTTTTTCTTTTTTTTTTGGAGTTTAAAAATACCTATATACTGTTGTTTAAAGCTGCTCGGGCTTAAAGGTTCACAGTAACCAAGTAAAAAAATAATAATACAGAAATAAAAAAACATACAAAAATTGAGAGTAACAATTTTTTTACAATGTTTTGAAAATTATGGTTACTATCATTCATTTTTTTAGAAAGAAAAAACATTTTTCAACTAATTTTTAAAATTTTGTTTTAATAAGAAAATAAATAACTTACTATTATATAAAGCACAATCTTGCTTAAATAAGCATCGATAAGATTTTTTGCCTGATATGGTGCGTCTAAAAAATGCTGCACATGCATCACAACTCATCGCACCAAAATGTTTAGAGGAAGCTTCATCACCACAAATATAACAAAATTTTAATATTTTATTTCGAAGACGTTGTTCAAGGCGAGATTCAATAATGAGGGAATGCATTTTTCGAGATTTGGAAAGTTTTTTGGAGGTCTTGAAGAGAAAATAAAATTTTTATGGTCTTGAATGGAATTAAATATATTTTATTTATTAGAATCAAAATATTGAGCAAGATTTAATTTTTTTGTTTATAAAATCAAGCGTAGGTATTTTATAAAAAAGGCACAATAAATCGGCTTTATGGCAAGTATTTGGTATTTAACAAACTCCAAAAATTCTTCTTTATTTGGGATTACCGGAAGTCAGAAAGAAAATAAGGTAGCGAATACAATTTTAAGCTTACAAAAAATAAAATATATCATAAAATCTCAAAAAAAATTAAAGCGCTTTTATATTTATATTTTTTTCCAAACAAAAAAAAGAAGCGGGCGGAGTGGAGTATCCTATAATTTTATCGGTTGCTTGCTTTTAAGCTGCTTGCTGCTGCAAAGAAGAAGAAAAAAAGGAAGGCGATATCTTTTTTTAGAGAGATGAAATCATTTTGATTTTGATTTTCTTCTTAAATTCAATGATTTAATTTTTTTTTAAAAATTAAATGACGTTTAAAATAAGGTCGTCGAGAGCTAATTAATCAGGAAGAATAACAGCAGCGGCGACGATAAAGCCTCTGAAAAAAAAAGAGTAGCCGCCATGGAAGATTCAAATCATCAAAATTATTTTTTTGGAAGCAACGAAAAAATAAAGAAAGTGATTTCATTTTAGCCTATATTTTTTATAGATTTAAATTTATTCAGAAAAAAATAAAGGTGATTTTTTTTTTTTTGGGAAGATTTTTTCGAAGTTCAAAGAGGAAATAAATCTTTAATGGTTTGGGTTGCTTAGGATCAAAGAAGTGACCGGCGACACTAAAGTTTCAAAAGGAAGGCGCCGGCCGGGTTGATAAAAATTTTTAGGTCATCGATTTATTAAAAAAAAATTAGGAAAAAATAAATCAACGTCCTCAATCAAAAAGCCCCGCAAAAAAAAAGAAAAGAGGAGAGGATGAAAAAAAAAAATTAATGAACTAATAACTTTTTCTTTGATGATGACCTTGAAGCTTTTTGTTTTTGCTAATAACAAAAAAAAGTCCATCACGTGGGAAATTTTTTTTCATTCAAACCCAATAAAAAAATTATTAAAACTTTTTGTTTTTATTTATTTATTTGGTAAGAAAATTTTTTTCCGTCTAATAAATTTTTTTTTAAAATTGAAAAGTTTTTTAAAAATTCAAAAGTTCAAAAAAAAAAAAGAGAGTGAAGCCATAAATAAATAGGCTACATGCCTGACTAAAAATTGTTGAGCTAATTATTCGCTGTGCACAAAAAAAATATATGCAAGATTAAAGTTAGTTTTTTTTTCTTTCTTAAAAATTAATTTTTATTTAGTCTACGTCAGAAGCCATAAAAGTGTAAAAAGCAAGTGTGTATCATTTTTCCAAGTAAAATGGGAGAGACATGGCTCAGACAAAAAAAAAAGATAGTAAAAAATAAATAAATAATTTATTTTTTTATTTCTTTCATTACAAATTTAAGGGATTTAATGTATAACAACTCCCATATGTTTAAAATTTCAAAATTATGCAAATTTTACTTTTATTTTGCTAAAACAAAAAAAAATTAATAAACAAAAAAATTTTTAAAGTCGATAATTTTCTTTTTCTTTTTTTACAGCTTCCAATAATTTTGGATGATAAAACACTGTTTTTAAATGCTGCTTCAAATATGGATATTCATCCAAAATTGAAGGATCCTTTCCACGGCAATCAATTATGTGGGTTATATTTGCAACCAAGAAATCAACCCATGAAAGCTAAAAAAAATTAGTTTAATGGCGGCGAAGAAAAAAATTTGTTTAAAATTTTTTTTGGCTTTAGAAGCTCTAATAAATTTTATAATTTTCAGTTTTGAGATTTTAGTAAACTTTTTTATTACTTTTTCTCCAACAACAAATCCGCTTCCATTATTTTGTAATTGAGTTTCAAAAAATTTTGCAAATGTTTCTTTAAATTGTGGAATTGCAATATTTTTCCAAGCTTCATTAAATTTTTCTTCTCCAAGTTTATGTTTGATTGTGAAAAGCCATGGTCGAATTGAAAGAAATGCATCTTGGGATTGATGGGCGAACATTTCAGCGAGAGCTTGATTTTTATTTCCCTCTGGTTCGAGGCCATTTTGTTTTCCAAGATAATGCAAAATTGCTGGGCCATGAGCAAGTTTAAAACTTTTATCAATAATTAAAACTGGTCCTTCTTCAAATGGGAGAGCTAAAAAGGCGATTCAAAGTTAAAAATAAAAAAGGGTAGTGGTGTTAAAATCAAAATTTAACTCACTTTTTCTTACTTTGGTCCATTCATCTTTATCAAAATCATAAGTTGAATTTTTGAATGGTATTCCCAAATAAGTTAACATCAATCGAATGGGAGTTGCCCGAGCTCCAAAATTTAAATAAACCAATTCATAATCAGTCATTTTCTTAATTTTTAACTTTCAAGTTTTTATAACTTTTTTTAATGTAAAGTTTTTTTTCTTTTCAAGCGACTGTGGAACTACAAAAAGAAAGTTATTCGTTTTTTTTTGGATAGCAATTTTAAGAAGTCGTTAACAAAAAAACCTTTTTTATATGTAGCCTGCCTGCCTGCCAGCCCAAATTTAAGTAAAAAAGCCTTTTCTTTTTTTATTTGTCATCAACTCTAACATATTTATAAAAATTTGAGTAGTGTTAATGCACGTTTTTATTTTGTTGACTACAAAGTATGGTTTTTTTGTTGTTAAAAGCCTTTTTTGATGATATTTATTTTTATGAAGAAAAAATAATAATTTTAAAAAAAAAAAAGAGTAAGAGTAATTTTATAGAAAAATGTTTGAGAAAAAAAGATTTTACATAGAAAATCGAGGGTTTTTCAATTTTTTGCTGTTCTTTCAATTTTTTAGAATTTTCTTTAATTATTGGAGAATTATTACCTCAAATTCATGATTGCTTTTAAAAAAATTCTGACATCTATTATTAATTCTAATGAAATCATCACTTAAAAAAATAAAATCAAAGATAAAAATAAAAATAAGTATGGATTTTTTTTTTTGCAGGAAAAAAATTAGAGCAAATTCACATCATCCCATTCTTGCTGGCTATAAAGTAAGTTAGTAAGTAAGTTATCCAACCTCAAATCTATTTATTTGGTTGTCGACGTCATTTTATTCAACTCATTCAACCAAACTCTTTTTTTTAAAATTCTAATTTATAAATGCTTCGTTCGGATACAAAAAATACTAAAAGTTTGGTTGATAACTTTTTTCATGTTTTTTTAATTGCAAAAATTTACAAAAAATATTGTATTTTAATTTTTATTTAACACATACAAAAAAAAAATGAGAAAAAATAAAAGAATAATTACTAAAGTAAATAAAAAGTAAGGATTCTAAACTGAAAAAATGATTATTTTTTTTTGAAATTGAAAAGCTACGGCAAACAGATAGAATAATTTTAAAAAAAGATGAAAACCCTAAAAATTCTGGGCGCAAAGAAACAACAAAAAGCTCATTTAAAAATTTACAAAAATTAAACATAAAAAACTAACTGACAAAAAAATGTTTTACAAAAAAAAGCTTAAAAAACTGATCGGTTTTTAAGAAAAAATTTTAATAAATGAAAAAAAAATAACAAAACAAAAATTGATTGGGTTATTTTTTGGCAGGTTTTTAGACGACAAGTTTTTTACTTTTTTGAGGGAATACAAAAAAATAGATAAATAATAAAGCAGTCGGTCGATTGGAGATTTGCAAATTTATGTGTTTTTTTTTTGCAACTTTTTTTTATCCAGTTTTTTTGAGATCTTCATTAATTTGTTCAATCGTTTTTCCTTTGGTTTCCGGAACATATTTATATGTGAATGCAATGAAAAAGGCAAGGAAGCCAGCAAATATGAGGAAAGTACCTTTGCCGAGGATATTCTAAAAAAAATGGAGGAAAATTAATAAAAAAAATTTTTTTTTGGAAATTTGCAATATAAAAATCTTACATTAACTGGAAGGAAGAAAGTTCCAACAAGGAAATTTGCAAGCCAATTAGTGGCGCATGCAATGGAATTGGCTGATCCTCGAGCACCAGATGGGAAAATTTCAGAAACGAAGAACCATGGAATTGAACCTAAAATTCCAAGAAAATTTAAGAATCTTCAGTCGGGACTTTTATAAGAAAAATCTTTTAGAAAAAAAAAATTGTGAAATTCTGGAATTTCTGGTAAGACAAAAATAACTAAGAAAAAATATGGAAAATTTGTGTATTATTTATAAACATTTTAAAATCATAAAAAATTTGAGCTTTTTTTAATAAATTTAAAAAATTAGAAAGTCACGTTTTTAATTTTTTTTTAGTTTTGGAATTCAAAATTTTTTTAATTTTAACTTTTTCTTACCTGGACCAGTTGCAAATGCAACAACAAAAAGAATAACAAATAGAATAGAAAGATATGACCACATTGCATTTTTATTTACTCCATCTCCAGCAAGGGTCATACAAAGGGCAATAAGGCATGAAGAAATGAGCATTCCAGTTAAACCAGCCATATGTAAACTACGTCGACCAAATTTAGGATGATCCACAAGCCAAACCGATACAAGCGTCATTAAAACATTTACTAAACCCATTGCAATTGTCGCGTAAACAGCTTCAATCGGAGCAAGACCAGCATCTTTAAAAATTTTTGTTGAATAAAACATTGTTACATTTATGCCGGAAAATTGTTGAGATAACATCATCATAATTGCAATAATCATTGGCCAACGAAGGGGTGGAATAAACATGGATGCAAGGGTAGCCTTTTTTTCATTTCGAGTCACGGCTGCTTCTTCATTAATTACATTCACTTCAGGCATAACATCGGGTTTTTGACGAAGTTTTTTAAGATCTTTTTCAGCTTGATCATTTTTACCTGAAAATTATAAATATTTGTTTATAAAATTTATGATTTTGAATTTTGACTTTTGGGAATAAATTTTCTGAACTATACGGCCAAAAAAATATTTTAGAATTTTTGCAGAAAATTCGATATAAAATTATAATTAAAATTCTAATTTAAAAAAGTCAACAATAAAAAAAATTACCTTTAACAATAACATTATATTTGGGTGATTCGGGTGCAAAAGGTAAAGTAGCAACTTGAAAAAGAGCTGGAACTAAAGCGAATGCAAACACCAAAGGCCAATATCGTTCATTTCCAAGTAAAAAGGGTAAACCCAAAATTTGTGAAACCAAAATACCAATGGTAACTAAAAGTTGATTAGCAGAACCCAAAGTTCCTCGAAGATTAATGGGTGAAACTTCGGTCAAATACATGGGAACCAAAGACGAAGCTAAGCCACATGAAAACCCAATAACTAATCTTCCAGCAATCATCATATAATAAACATTTACAAATTTTGCTAAAGACATTAAAGCAGCAGCAAGAAATACAAATAAATTATTAAATAGCAATGCTCCTTTGCGACCCATTTTATCTGCAAACCATCCAGATAATACTCCACCAATCATTCCACCCACAGCAAAAATGCCGACAGAAATGGACCACATCATATCCGCTTCTTCTTTGGTCAAAGTGGTATTATACATATTTGCATGGGAACGTTGATACCAATTTGTAATTAACTAAATTTTAGAAAAATTATTTTCAAGGATTTGGGCGAAGATAAATATTTTTTGAAAAAACTCGAAAAATTTTGATTTTGAAATTTGTTTATTTTTAGTTTAAAAAAACACATTTTTTTGTTAGTTTTGAAAATTTAGAAAATTCCACAAAAAAATGTTATAGTGTATGGGAAATGGAAACAGCTGAAAGAATGAGACAACAACTTACATCTCCTGGAGCATTGACGCATCCAATATGATAACCAAATTGAAATGAACCACCAATGGTTACAGCAAGAACGGAGAAAATTAATGGCCATGTTAATCGACCCTAAAAAATTAATAAATGAATATTTGTAATATAAAAAATTATTAATCTAATCTAATTTAATTTTAAAAGGAAATTCCCAGGGCTTTGTTATTTATTCTTTGATTTTGTTTGTCAATCAAGAAAAAGAAATTTAAAATATTTTTCTTTTTTTCGTTTATTCTATCTTTGAACCTCCAAAAAAAATATGTTAACAACCTCAATAAGTTCTTCTCTATCTTTTTCAATATCCATTATTAATTTTTTTAATTTTAATTCCAATAATTAGCCTTTTTTTACACCAACAAAATAAAATAAGAAGAGAAGATAATCCACAAAATCAACAATTATTTACAAGCAACAAAAGCAAGTTTTTTCTATGTACAAATTTTTTGAAAGTAACACCAATATCAAAATCAAACAGCAGCAACTTCTAGTTTTCTTCGGATGAAAAAAATTATTATGATAGCATTTATGTATGTTGTTTTTTAAGAGATTACTAAATAATAATAATAAATAATAAAATCAAAACAAATATGTATCTATGTTAAACGAAGGAGCGAGCGCGTGTATTTATTCTGAAAGTTTGGAAAAAGCTTTCTTCGCGTCACTTTGTTAAATAAAAAATGATAAATTAGCTAAGAACAAAATCTTGGAACGTGTGAGATTAAATGAATGAATGTGTGTTTTGCTTTTTTTTTTATTTTTTTTTATTATCATTTTTGATAAATGGCGTTTTATATCACAAAAAAAAAAGAAAATAAGATGGATTAATGAATTTTTAAGAAAAATAAAATAAGATTGATCAGTTTCCTAAAATTATTTTTATCAAAAAAGCTTAAAGATTTTTTTGCATTTATTTTTAAGAATTTTGCAAAAAGAATGAAAACTTTATACTTTGAAAATTGGCTTTTGTGGGTTTTTATGTAAGAAGCAGAACAAAATTTGTGCTGAACAAATCAATCAAAAAAGTTTATTAATGAAATTTCAATTTGGCACAAAAAAAAAGAAATTATTTTTTACTGATTTCTTGAGTCTTGGATGGAAAAAATTTTTAATATTATTTTTAAAACCTTCGTAATTAAATTATAAAATTATTTACTTTGGATTTAATTGCAATTTTTGCAAATTTTTTTTGTTTATTTTCATTGGTTTTAAATTTTACCATTTATTTCCACAATATTTTTTTCCAAAACGAACATTTCCTTTATTAAATCCTTTCTTTGTCTAACTTCTAACAATTTAATGTGCGAAACAACAAACACAAAAACATCAACACAACAATTTACTTATCGTTTGCTCTCTCACTGTTGCTGCTGCTGTTCTTCTTCGGTAATTTGATAAATATTATTTTAAATTTTTCTTTTTCCTCTTCATTTTTTTTTAGTTCACTGCGCAACGAAAAAAAAGAAGGAAGATAGGATTACATTTTTTTATATTTTTCAAAAACAACGCAACTTTTTTTGTTGGGTGTTCGTAATTCTCCGATTTAAAAAAAGAAAAGAAGCGCTGCCAACAAAAAAAAAATTGAGAGGCGACTGTAAAGCGAGTAAGAGACATCTGAGTAAATATACAAACCCCACGAGTTTATTAGAGTTAGTTAACCTAATACTTTTAAACCCGCAAAAACAAAATAGAAAGAAATTTTAAACCATTTTTCATTCATTCATTTTTACATAAACATTTCCTTTTTTAAATAATAACCTCTCTCCCTCTCTTTTCGTCCTCTAACTAAAACCCTGGGTAAAAAATAGTAAAAAAATAGTAAAAAAATTTAAATATGAAAAATAAAAATAAAATAGCAAAAACTAACTTCAAGATCTTTAGTAGAAGCAACGGAAGAAGCATTTAAAGCTCGTTGAGCTTCTTTCGAATCAAGAAGCCTTTCACCTTGTCCATGTTCAATATGAGCTGAACCACCACCGGCAAGGCGGATTTTTTCATCAGCCATTTTCTTATGGGTGTCGTCTTTCTTGAAAAGTTAAATTCAAGTGTCTGAAACACGAAAAAAATAAAGTTTAGTGAATGGTAAAAAAAATAAGAAAAATAATGCGAGATACATATTTTCAAATGTTTATAAAACTCGAGATTTACAAAAATGGAAAAAAAATTTAATTTTAAAAAATGTTAAGGAAAACACGGAAAAATTCGTAAAAAAAAGTAGGCAAACTTTAAAAAAAAATAAATGTGATTAATTCCATTTCAGTTTCAAGTAATTAATTTTTTGGGTTAAAGTCGCTCGAACCCATTGATTAATTGAAAATACACGTTTGAAAATAAATGAGCCTTTCAAGCTTCATAAAGACCAAACAAAAAATGAAAAACAGACAGACATTAGAAAATATTTGTTCTTAAAAACGTCACTTTTTTTTAAAAATAATCCTGGATGTTTAAAATTTGTTCATAAGCTTTATGGAATTCCGGAACATCATCATATCTCTTCTCTATCTTTATCGAAGGCTTAAAGGAGAGAAAAAATAAAATACAAAAACAAAGGAAATTGAAACACATGGAAACAGATAGATAGATACATAGATGCAAGAAAAATAAAAGAGAAGATTAATGTGCAAAAAAATCATAGCAAACACAACAACAAACAAACTTAAACAAATACAAAAAAGAGAAACATTTTTATCGAATAAATTAATAGCATTAAGTCGAAATCAATTTATTTTTCTTCGGCCACATAAAAATTTCTGACAATTAAGTTAGTTTTAAAATAAACTTTTTTTACATCAAATTTTTTTTGGGGACATCCATCAATCAAAAAAAGTGATAACAAACACAAACACGCATTTGCGCAACAATGAATTAAATATGAATGGGAAAAGGAAAAATTGGAGAACGCCGAGGAAAAGAAAATATTCGACCATCGTTAAAAAGAAGAAAAAAAAGAAGGAAGAAACAAACAACAAGCAAAAAATCTGTGACGACGGTCAACAACAACATCATCAAATTTCCTCCTTTCTTTTTTAATATTTTGCATTTCGTTTTTGCATCCAACTCTTCCGTCAGCGACGACGACCACGGCCACGACCACAAATAAAACAACAAGGAAAATAAATATAAACCAAATAATATACTCTCTTCTCTCTCACTTATCTATTCCTCTCTCGATTCACCTCTCAATTTTCCGCCCTTATTTTTTTTTCTCTTTGTTGGAGCTGTTCACTTTTAGTTTATTCAAAAATTTAGTGAACGAAAAGAAAAAAAGAAGCTTTCCTGAGAGATCTATTTTTAAAAACAAAAAAAATAAATCCAAAACCGAACCAATGTATTTTTTTGTGGTTCATTTTTTTTTGTTATCACTCTCCGCCTATTTTTTTTAGTTTAGAAAAAATGAAACAACAACAACAACTGCGGCAAAAAAAGAGATAACTAGCTATTTGCAAGTGGCAACAGTTGATCCATCCTCCTATGTCAGTTTTGAAAAAGTTGATGGAAAAAAAGAAAGATCATCTTCTCTATCCTTTCAAACTACTCTGGACTTATGCGAACTACTTGATGAGTGCCAGAAAGATGGAACTAAAGCAAGCCGCGTTGCTGCATGCGCAGCCGCATCGGCGGTGATGGCGGCAAAAACAACAACATAAAAAGCAAAAGACCATTTTTTTTAAATATATTTTTCGATTGAATGCTCAATTTTTGAAAAAGGCGTGTAGAATGTTTTGGAATATTATTTTTTTGATCAAGACTCAAAGAGAGAAAAAAAAGTGAATATGAGGGTCAAATAATGCGACGGAAAATGAGGTATGAACTCAAAATAAAGTTCCAAGGTCATGAAAAGAAGAAAAAGAGTGTTCTCGAGCTCGAGTATTCTCATTCATGTTCAGTCACTTTGAAAGTATTTTTTATTTCGATTATTAATAAAGTTGCAATTTGGGAAAAAAAGAGTGAACCCTTTTTCTTCAATTAAAAAAAAACTAAAATTAAAAAACACACGCACCATGAAAGATTAAAAAAAATGTTTATTTCTAGAAAAAAAGCAAAAAAAAACCAAAGCTTACAAAAATATTTTTGTTGCAAAAAAAACTTTTAAAGAAAAAAACGTACAAAAATGAACATTATTCTTTTTGTTGTTGCAAAAAATGAATGAATGAAAATAAACTGCTCAACAACTAAACTACTAAAAAAATAATATATGTATGTATGTATTTTTTCATTTTCATCAATAAAAAAAAGAAAAGAAAAATACAATTTTCAATTTATGGCAATTCTCTCTTTTAGTTTCTGGGCCTTTCTCGCTCTCTCTCTCATTTGAAAAATATCAAAAAAAAGTCAAACAGGGACAGCAAAGAAAAAAGAAAAAGAAAATTATAGCTAATTTTGAAAAAGATGATGCTGATGAAAAATAATAAAAATAAAAGTGTGAAAAAAAATATGGAAAAGAAACTAAAAGCAAGAGAGAGCTCTTTGAATAATGAAAAATAAAAAATAAAATTGAATATGGTGTCTGCTAACCAAAAATTGAGCAAAAAAAATGAAAGAGAAAAAAAACAATAAACATTTTGGTGGTTTTTGGTGTTGAAACAAGCAAAAAACTAGACGAAAAAAATAAATCGACAGTGATCTCAACAAAAAAAAGAAGAAGCAAATTTGAGTTTTCTTTTGTGGTTTAAAAGTTAATTCAGTGAACACTGACGACATACAAATAAAAAATTACGGCATCTATGGCTTTTTTTAGCAACAGCATTTTAAAAAATGCACGTTCGTTCCTTTTGTGGCCGGCAAAAATAGCGCAAGAAAAAAAAGAAGAACATCGCTTTCGAAACATTGGCACAACTGAAAGCAAAAAGAAGGGGGACAAGCAAGCCAAAAAAGAAAAAAAAAGGAAAATGATGCAATTCTAGATTTCATTTGCGTTCGTTCGCTCGCGTTGCAGCTCTTCTTTGAATATACATATTTAGAACAGCAATGGCATATAAAAATGAATGAATAAATGGAGACACAACACAACAACAAACAAACAACAAAATAAACCAAAGCTTAAAAAACTATGTATGTAATTTTAATGCATTTTTTTTTGTGGCAAAATATAAGAAGATATGGACATGATCGAAATGAAACAAAAAAAAAACTATAGAAAAAAAGCAAATGAGAGAGATAGTTGTTACTGATCTGACATTTTTCGTTTAGAAAAGCATCTTGGATTGATGATACCAAAGTTGTGTTTGAATGGGAAAGGCATACATAATTGCGACAAATACATTGTAAACTTTTGCCCTTTGATAAAAATTTTATGGCTTTTAGAAATAGATAGATAAGTATCAAAAAAAGAAGGGTTCAATGATCAATGTGGGAAGTGAAGTATGTAAGTGATTTTTGATGGTCAGAGAATTTAGAAACTGACGATTGTCGAAGGAGAAGAAAAAGGCTAATGATTGACATCTGTGGCAAAGTTAGAGAAAAAAAGGGAAAACGAAAACATCAGAGAATAATTTATTTCATTGATCGTTTCTAAAATTCTTCTGATTCCAATATTTCTCAAAAGTGAACCATCAAACTCATAAAAAAATAACACCAATTTAATCAAAAAAAAATAAAAGAGCCAATGAAAAAAAAACACAAAAAATACAAAAATGTGTTGAGGCAGCAAAAAAAAAAATATATTCAAACAAACAAAACTTGTTATCTTCGATTCTTTTTTTTTGCCGTCGTTCAAAAACAACATTTTTTTCTTCTCCTCCGCCTCACCAACATCAATCATGGAGGAAAAAAGAAAGTTGATAACATGGTAAGTAAAGTCGAAAGAAGACGATGTTAATGCTGCGCAAATTTAATCCGATTTTAAAATAACGAACAAAGTATTTTTTCTTATTTTTTATTTTTCTTCAAACTTTGTCAAAAAATCATCTTTGCATGAATACTGCTAAACTAAAGATTTATTTTACTATCTAAGAGCATTAAAATAAAGTAATGAAAAAGATTTGATTGAAGAAAAAAAAATTATTAACATTAGAAAGTTCAAGGTTTTCAATCACAAAAAAAAGCAGCAATGATGGAGAAGAAAAAAAATGGCGCCAATGAAGTCCAACAAAAGCCACGCTCGTTCTTCCATCAACGACAACAAAAAAACTTTTAGCACGAAAATTTTTTTGTTGGACATTGAAAAAAAAAGATTGAAAAAAGTCTTTAGCGCCGTTTTTAGACTTTTTTATTTTCAGAGCTTCAAACAACTTTTTTTGTTGTTGTTTCTCTAGGATTTATTTGATCAAATCAACGTGAGTGATGGTTGCATTAGATACAACCACTATTGCTACAACTGGAAATCTTCCATGGGTTGAAAAGTATCGCCCAACAACATTGGATGATTTGGTATCACATCAAGAAATTATTCGAACAAGTAAGTTTATTACTTCTTTTTTTTCTTCTTTACTTCATTCTAACTTCACATTTTTCAGTCAATAAACTCATTGGAGAAAATCAATTACCTCATTTGTTGTTTTATGGTCCACCAGGAACGGGTAAAACAAGTACCATCTTAGCTGCTGCAAAACAAATTTACACTGAAAAACAATATCGTTCACATGTTTTGGAGGTTGATTTTTTCGTTTTATTTATCGTTGTTATCCTTTAATGTGTTTATCATCATTTTAGTTGAATGCTTCTGATGATCGTGGTATTGGAATTGTTCGAGATGAAATTGTTGCATTTGCTCAAAACAGAGTACTCCATGCTGATTCAAATGCTAAAATACACTTCAAGTTGATTATTCTTGATGAAGCTGATGCAATGACGAAGGATGCTCAAAATGCTTTACGACGTGTTATTGAAAAGTACACTGAAAATGTTAGATTTTGTATTATTGGCAATTATTTGAGCAAGATCATTCCAGCTTTACAATCTCGTTGTACAAGGTTAGTTTTGATTACTTCTCGATTATGACTATATAAAGATGCTTGTTTTAGGTTCCGTTTTGCTCCATTAGCTAAAGAACAAGTTATGCCACGCCTTCAACATGTTATTGATGCTGAAAGTGTTAATGTTACTGATAGTGGTAAAGAAGCTCTCTATGAACTTTCTGCTGGTGATATGAGACGTGTAATTAATGTCTTACAAGTATGTTTTTACTTCCTTCATAATCTTAACTTTCTTTTGATTACCTTTTCAGAGTACATCTCTCGCTTTTGATATCGTCGATGACAACAACGTTTATGCTTGTGTTGGCCAACCTCAACCAAAAGACATTCAAAAAATCCTTCGTTTTCTTCTCGATGGTTCTTTCGATACCGCTTTTGAATCATTAAACTCAATTCGTCTTAATCAAGGTATTGCTTTAACTGATGTCATTGAAAATCTCTTGGATCATGTCATGAAACTCCACATTGATGAATCAATTCTATGTCCTTTGATCGATCAAATGTCAAAAATTCAAGCAAGAATGGCTCAAGGATGTAGTGAAAAGATTCAATTGCTATGTTTGATTTCAGCTTTTACTTTATTGCGAAAAGAAGCATTCAAATCAGAAGTAATGGAATTCGATGATGGAAATATCGGGTGAAGAAGAATATGTTTTTGATGATAACGGTTTATTTTATTTGGTTTTCATGTTGTTGTTTTTATAATTTTTGATCTCTTTGTGTATTTTTTCTTTTGTTTTTAATAAATATTCTCTTTTTTTACTCTTTGGTTTTTTCTTGGATGCTTTTATCGTTTCATATATCTGGCTTAATTATCTTTTCTATCGGTGTAAAAGGTTGTAAATTACGAGTTAATGAAATTTTGAGAGAGGCAGCATTAGTTGGAGCTAGACAATCACGGGTTTCAGTAGCACTTTGATTTTTTTTACGTGGATACTTTTTGAGCAGTGAAGTAAAGTTCATGCATTTATTTTTACATACATACTTTAGCGCCTCTTTCTACGAATTATTGCTTTGTCGTTTACTTCAGCATTCTTGCAGCGAAATGGAAATCAAACTACATAATGGTGCATATTTCTTTTCTGGTGCTTCCATATATGACTTTAGCTAACTAACTAAAAAGTAGTCTTGGTGAAATAATAACAAAACCATAAAATTAAGCTATCATTTCTTCTGCTTTTTGCTTCTAACCTTTTACTCATTTTTATTATTTCAAAGCGATCTCTCCATTTTTGGCGCTATTTTTGATATTTATGTTATTGGATTTTAAAAAATGCATTTTAGATATGAGTAATAACAATCCCCAACAACCTCCTCAATTACCTACGGGTCATTTGGATATTCGTCCAGAACTTCGTGGAGTTCAACAACGACAACAAATGAGCATGCAGCATCAAAATCAAATGCGTCCTTCACAATTTCAGCCACAACAACCCCAATATCCTGGACACGATTCATCAATGGTTCCATCACCCATGCAACAATTCCACCCACAATCCCAACAGCAGCAATCACGAATGCCACAACCAATGGATTATCAAATGAATCGAGCAACAACAGGTTCATCAAATTTTCCACCACAACCAAATATGTATCCCATGGGTTCTTCACAGGAACAACAACAAGCATATTCCAAACAATATCCTCCTTCCCTTCATCCTTCTAGCGGTGGTGTTGTTGGACCACCAATATCTCGTGGTGATCCAGGAATGCAACAACAAGATTATTTGAAGCATCAACAACAGCAATTCCATCATCAACAGCAGCACCAACATTCACAGGTATGTTACAAATTGATTTCTTTATCCCAAAGTTTGAGATTAGAAAGTTAATGAGTGGCATATCATTCCTTATTGGCAGCTTTAGAAGCTTAGTTTTTCCTTTTATCTTCCTTTTATTACTGGAACACCAATGCTTGTCCCATTTGCACACAATTGCAAAACCCATTAAATTGAGTTTTTTTTGTTGCAAATCTAATAACTTTGAAAACAATGACAAAAAACCTTTGGCAGATGGATATTAGTTAGTTTGTAAGAGCCATGGAAGAATTTGTTAACTTTTTTGGAATGGGTTTAATGGCTTACGTACTGCTTTAGTAAGATTCTGCCATCTCAAAGCTTAATTTACCATACCTCCTTGGCTTAATGTCGATTTTCTGCAAATGTGATTCAAGCATATTTTTTTTGCAAACCTTTTTTTCTTCAATCTTTGTTTACTCTTTTTAAACTTATTCAGGTTGAACTTCCACATCATCAGCAACATCAACATCCACAACCATCATCCTCAATGTTTCCACAACCTCCATCATCATCGTCTCAACAGCAACCACCACCCCCATCTCAACCAATTGAACTTCAAATGTATCAACCAAATCCAAATTTGCCTTCACATTTATCTAAAGTACCTATAGAATTTCCTGGTCCTGGTCCAGGACCTGACGCTGAATCAACGTTGAAAAATGAATGGAATGAAAAGATTATGCGCCTTATACCTCGACCATTATTTCATCCAAATTTATTAGAAAATTTATCAAACAAATCTGTTGGATTTTTATGTGGTGTTGGAAAAGATATCGTGCAAGAATTAGCTATTCGTTTAGTATCTCTCACAAATGTAAGTTCGATCACTTTTGTTAGAATCACGTAATACTTGGGTTTTCAGATATTCAAAATACCAAATTGGAAGATTTCTGCCTTTGCTGAAGTTGAACTCATTTTATCATATAATAAATTTCTTATGGAAAAGATACGTGAAATTCGAGCTTATGTTGATCGCAAAACTCTCAATAATCAAAAATTATCCACAAATGATTTTATTGAACTTATGGCTCTTCCAATTCCACCTAAAGCTCCTAAACATGTGGAAGAACTTCGATCAACTTATAAAGAAAATGAAAAATTCCTTCTTCGTGTTAGTAATGCATTTAAAAAGGTTGAATGGTTGGGAGAAAATGCAGATCCTCGAAATGCTGCATTATGTTTGAAAGATGAAGTTGCACGAATTACGGCAGTTGAAGAAGTTCGAAAACAAGTATCATCAACATCAATTGGACAAAAGAAACCTTGAGCTCTTTTATGTACATATGTTTTGTTATTGTATTTATAATCTTTTGTTGTTGTTAAATAAATGTTTGAAATATTTGGTGTACCAAACTTATTGAGCATAGTTGTCTTGCCCTCTTGATTATGTACATAACTAGCTTTGAGAAAACCGGAAAAGCAACTTGAGTAGCTAAAAAATATATGATCCCTTGCTTTTGCATAAAAAACATCCAACAAGCATACTGTAGTTAGTTAGCCACGCACATTTTGGAAATTGTTGATTGAGACAATCATAACAAAACTATTTTCCGCTCTTTAAAGAATTAAATGCAATCGAAAACAGAAAATACATAAACATGATAAACTTTATTTAAAATCTTATAAAACATCAAATTAATCTCATAAAAATAATACAATTCTAAACAGTAACATTTTGCACTTCTCATACCATAGAAACATTTTTCTCATCATTTTTTTTCCTTTTCTTGTTTAGCTTCAGGTCCAGTTCGTTTAGTTGGTACAGTTTTTGCAGCAGAGTTTTTATATTTCCTAACATCATTCCTAAAAATTTAAATATTAACATTATCCATCGAACCAAAGAAACCTTACCTTGACATAGCAGCTTGATTTCGACAGCCTTTGCCACCTTCCCAAAATGCTGTATTAACTTTGATGAGATTTCCTTTACAATGTTTACAGGATTCATTTGAAAATGGTTGTTCGGTACTGCAGAGTCCACAAACCATACGATTAGACCGTTTCGTTTCGTGTTCTTTTTCATTTTCATCATGACAAGTATCACATGGATAAAGTTTGCCACAGCATGGGAATCTGAAATAATAAGGTGCTTAAAAATGGTATGAAAAGTTAAAAAGCTGCTTACCTAAACCATCGAAAGCTTTTTCCATAATGTTTGCAAGTTCCATTCTTCGGTAAAGGATTTCCAGGAGTAAGAATAATATCATCTTTGAGATTCTTTTTCTTAGGAACTTTAGTTGCATCACCTTTTTCACCATCTGGGATAGCATTAAATTGACCTTGAATTAATATTGAATCAATCGCAAAGCGCATTTTAGCATTACATTGACGACACCAGGAAAGAGAAGGAGTACCATATGGAAGAGTCTAAAAAAGTTAAAGTAAGAAGAAAGCAATAAACTGGAAAATGTCAAACCTCAACATTAAAATCTTTTGAACAATTCATGCAAGCAACTTTGAGTGTTGATGAAAGCAAAATAACATCGACTGGTCTGCAGCCTTTGGGATAAACATGGCCGAAAATGTTGGAGTTTTGATGACCAAGAACGGATTCGAATCTGAAAGATGAAACATAAGTAAAGCTTCAAATACAATGGAGTGACATACTTGATACTTTGAATGGTGGAACACTTCTTACATTTCCAGCTTTGTTCTTTGCCAGTTGAAACATCAAAAAATTCTTGCGTTGCACATCGAAGACATCTTGCAGCTCCAGATAAACTTGAAAATGTAATAGTACCAATTGATTGTTCGGAATCTATCCAGTTTACAGCAATATTAAGTTGTGCAGATTTGGGTGCACTTTGAGCAGTTGTTCCTGAAGTTGATTCAGTGGCAGCTCCTTTAGTTTCACGTCTTTCAGCAGCACCTTCACTTCCATCACTTTCAGTATCATCATTGGAGGGTTCTTCATTCTCTTTTTGAGTTTCATTTTCTTCAACTCTCATAAGTGTTTCAGGTTTTGTCAATTCACGATTCGGTTCTTCAGGATTTTCAAATACCGTAACTTTGATTCCACTTGCATGAGCATCTTGTAACCATTTAGTACGTTTTAAACCAACAATGAATAGTTCAAGAATATGTTTATCAACTTGTCGAATAAACCATTTACCAATAGGCTCAAAGGAATTTGCTTTGACATCAGCTTCATGTTTCTCCTATAAAAAAATGAACGATCAGTTAAAAGACGTTATGAAACACAAACCTTTAGAATATCGTTGAACTTCTTGATTAAATAAATTTGAAGAGGAGATGGCATTCCACCTTGTTCAATATCTAAAGAAACAAGAGCAATAGGATGTTCAGGTGCAAATGTGAGAATAAAGGCAACAGTATTAACATCAAAAACCTAAATCACAATCATTAATTTATTTTCTTTTATATCAGAAAGACCATACCCATTCAGGATTTGAAACTCTGTATGTAAACTTTACATAAATTTTACCATCTTCTGAATCAGTTACGGTTGTTCCTGTGAAGCGTCGTTTGAAATAAAGGATTTCTGTTTGACGAGCATTCTTTTGTTCATTTGACCCAACATTTGATGACCGAAGGATGAGTCTTATAGGTTTGGTTGGAATGAAGCGACGATTAGTTGAAGGATTCAAAGGCTGAAAATGAAGAAAGAGTATGAAAAATGAATAAGCAGATGGAAAGATATACCATATGAACAGCGTGTTCTTCGATAGTTTGAAGTTTTTCAGGCACGATTGATTCTTGTTTTGCCTGAAATAAACAACATATAGCTTTGTAATCAAAGGTAATTACTAAAACCAACTTCATCTTTAACTTCTTTTGGTTCATGTCGGAATCGGCATCGATCACCAAATTTGCAACGTCCAGTTTCTTCAAAGTTTTTACATATTTTGTTTGATACTTTGACATTGGAAGAAGTTGAAGGCTGAAATAAAGCAAGGAAAGTTAGAACCGATCGTAAAGGAGAAAGACAAACAACGTGGACAGGTTGTTCAGCAGCTTTTTGAGGTTCTTCAGATACGTTAGATTCTTGTTTATCCTAAAACAATGATAAGATAAGCTTTAGGATTGAAAATTAACATCAAAACTAACCTCTTCATTTGCTTCTTTTGATTCGTGTTGGAAACGACAATGATCACCAAATTTACACTCTCCATTTTCTTCAAAATATTTACACTTCTTCTTTGATGCACTGACCACTTTCTTAGATTCTCCATCATCATTAGCTTTTTCAGCTCGTTCAGCTTTAGCCTTTTTCAAATAAAATCTTCGACGAGCATTTTTTGGTTTTTCATGACCATTTTTTGAAGAAGACATCTTTGATTCATTGTTTTTTCCTTCACCAGCAGTAGCAGCGGTATGACCATTAGATTCTTCAGGCATTTCTTTAGAAGTCTTTCACAAAAACTAAAAATAAAATAATGAATAAATCAATTTCAATTTATGCGTTAAATAAAGTTCTTTGATTTTTGTTCCAATATTGCGCAATCTTGTGTACAAACAAAAAAAAAAGTGAAAACAGCAAACTTGCGTTTGGTTTTGATCATTTTGGCGGAGAGGATGCAAAAGGCCAGAAAATCGAAGTTACTCGAATGTCCAAAAAATACATAATCCAAACATGTCATAACTCTAATAACAAACAAAAAAAATTTATTAAAATTCAAACAAACAAATACATAGTAAAAAAGAATGATCACAAAAGGGAAATAATAATAAACAAACAAAATGGATAAACAAAGAAAGGTTGTTGTTGGAACAAAGAAGATTGATCATTCGTTATTCATCATAACAGCAAGCAGTGAATAAAAATGTTAAACCATTATGGATTTCAAAGAACTTTGTAATAATCGAATCTTCGACAACCATAGTTTCATCTTTTCGAGCTCCATCGATAAACTAAAAAAGTAAGGATACAAATAACAGAAGAGAAATATTGCAAACTTACAAGTGGATCAGCATTATGGAATGCGACTTCGAATTGAATATTTCCTGTGATGGTTGATGAGATATTGCTGAAAACACTTGATTTGAGGCAAAGAATATTTGCGTATGCATCACTCCAACACAAGCGTCCAAGATTAAATCGAATTTGTAAAAGGCGAAGTTTTGGAAAATGATCATTGATGAAAGATGAAAACCTTAACATATTTGCGGTGTTGAAATCGAATGTGACATCTTTTCTTTCATAGAAATCCATAAATTCATAGTTATCTTGATAAATAACAAGTTCTTCAACATTACCAAATGATAAGCTAAAAAAAGGAAGATGAATAGCTTCGAAAGGCGAAAAAGAACATACTGGTTTGGTTTCTTTCCAAGAAATGCATCGAAGCCAAGTTCAGTGAACACCAATTTACGACATGATCGAGGAAGTGCAGGAATTATCTGAAACGATGATCATAAAAGGTGATACAAGAAACTCGAAACGATCTTACAGCAAACGTTCTATGGCCACAATATTTAGCAGTTTGAATGTTGTCATTTCTCGTCAATAGCGCTTTACATCTGTCATTGAAATAATTGGGATGATAGAGAACCAAGCTGTTAAATCCTAAAAAAATGTTTTGTGTGAGGGTGCATAAAAAGTAAAAGTTAAAACTTACTTCCTTTAAGGAAATTTTCAAGATTCAACTTTTTGATATTTTCGGAACTTGGCCATTCACAGATCGCTAAGTTATCATTAATAGCCATAAAAGCACGTTGAAGAACAAATTTCAGGAAGGGATTAGTTAAGCTGAATTCGCAGCAGTTGATTTCTCCATCCTGAAATCCATAAATAAGCTTTACAAAAAAAAGGTAAATACACTTACATTATTACCAAAATAAAAGACAAATCTGAACTCATTGATGGTAACACTTTTGACACGACGAAAATTTTCCAACCCAACATCAAAAGTATATTTTCCAGAGAGCATAAAGTTCGATAATGATTCTTCTTGATGATAGCCTTGAGAATTGAAGATTGCTTCACGAAAAATTTCATTCAGAATAGGTCGAGATAGAGACGACATCTTGTTAACCTAAAAAAATAACATGATGATTAGAAGGTGAAATAAAAATAAGAGCAACCAATTTGAAAGAAAACGAAGAATGATAAGAAGAAAAAGGCAAACGAAAATTGAAACTTTTGCTTCTAACACTCAGGCAAATGCTATGTACGATCATTTATCGTTGTAAGAAGCTACTTGGATTTCAAAAAACTAAAATTGTTTGCATGCAAAAACTTTTGTTTCAGTAATCATGCTAAAATTTCATTGCCTATTTTTGTTAACTCTTTTCATACATTTTTTAATGCTCTATTTCATATAGCAGCAACTAAGGCTGCGTTACCTTGATTTATTAATGGAAAATTTATGGAGCTTTTTATTTATGGTTTGCAGATGACTAAAACCTATTAAGCTTCTTATAATTAACATTAAAGCCCAATAACAAAATGTTTATTTTTGAAGTTATTACAATCTCATTCATGACAGTGCTTATGCATACGAATTAATAGCTCCCAACATAAAAAAGAAAAATAAACTCACCTTTGTTGAAAGGAGTCGATCCTTCAGTTGATCAGCGAATATTCGATCTCTTTCAGCGATAAACATCTTGGGCGAATCTTTTGTTGTTTCTTTTATTGAAGCCTAAAATACATATATGGTATTAATAAACATTTAAAAGAAAAAGACGATTAACAACAACAAACCTCTGGAATTTTTTCAACAGGTTTATTCTCGATTGTACAATCATCAGCTGCAGCATCCGTTGAGCGATGATATGGAATCCAACTTTCTAATACAGATTCTTCAGAACTTGATGATAAAATGATGATATCATCATCATCATCAGGTGGAGGATGATGTTGGTTCACTTGCGGTGGTGGAGGACGAATTTCATTCATGATGAGATTATAAGAAGCTCCTACAAAGAGATATAAAAAAATTAGATAAAGGTTTAGTAAAAAAATGGGAACGATGAAGAAAAAGAATGGCAAATAGGTAACACGTATGACCAAACACGAAAGCAATCAACGCATGTAAAAAGAATGCAGATAATAAGCACTTATTACAATGATCACGAAGGTTTCTCACAATTTTAAAGATGAAAAAAAAAAAGATTTTTTAGAAATTTAGAAAGTTTAGAGAGAAAAAATAGTTTTAGCATTTTTATCTGACGTTACAGAATTTTTAGGTACAAACTCTGAACAACAGTAAAAAAAATTTCGTTATGAGAACCAAAAAAATTGAATTGAAAGGACAGATCGTCAGCTTGAGGTAGCATAAACAAAATAACCGTCACACTTCTCATAAACACTTTTCAACGGTCTTTTAAATGTTTATTTTTCTCGGTGTTTTGTTCATTGATTTTTTTTTCTTCTTTGTGTTATTGTTAGCTCATGGCTGCTATATTGTTAATACATATTGCCTTTTTGTGATTGATGTCCTTTTTCTTCAAAAATTATTGATTTAAAAAGGTTGTATGCCTCTTAATCGATGTTAAAGAATTTATGTTTGAACTAAGTCAAATAAAATTTCTCACAAATTTAGGAAGATCTTTAGTATTATTTACCATCAATAAATTATTAATGTTTCGCTTATCTCCTCTTTTTTTATTTCTTCTTCATACATACATTTTTTTTTCATGAAATTTATTTTCTTTGATTTTGAACTTATTTCATTTTTACAAAACTTTCATTTTTTTCTATGTGGATTTTGTTTTCCACCAACAATGATACTTGACCGGAGCCAACTAAGCAACACAAACCTTTTCTTTGTTGATGCAAATGTAAAACTCTTTTTTTTTTGAGGACTATTCATTTTTTTGACCATTCCCAACTACTTTTTTTTCTTTTTTTTGAATTTACCGGTCTTCTCACATACACAACAAAAAAATAAATAAATGATAACTCAAAAGAAAGAACAGAAACCAAAAGTTATTATTGTTTGGAAGACAAAAAAATTAGTTTGCTGGAAATTTTAACCTTTTAAAAATATCTGTCTGCTTTCAATTTTTTTTATTTTGGGGAGAAATAAGTTATCATTCATTTATTTTAATGAGTTTATTTATTTATATTCTTTTTTTATATTCTGAATATTTATATTTTATTTTTGCTCAAGAATGTGAGTTTAAACTTTAAAGACCCGGGAATTTTCTGTCAAATTTTTTTTTCTTCGATGCAGTCGAGTAAATTCCTTTACTAACTTTTTTCTTTCCTTTTTTTCAGTATGGCCAAATGGAAAAATTCCTTTCATCATTGATCATTCCCTTAAAAATGATGCCCCTCAACTTTACGCTTTATTAACCGCCAAATCCGAGCTTGAAAAACTATCGTGCATTAAATTTCATCCACGTAAATATGAAAATGATTATGTTCATTTTATAAATAATGGTGATCAAACTTTATGTTGGAATATATTTGATAAAGTTTCTGGGCCTAATCCAGTTAATGTTGGACCGGAATGTTTAGAGCCATTTAAAAATGATAATAATAATAATTATTATTTTTTTAATGACGACGAAATCGATGTGGATCAACAACAACCTCAAGAAATTATATCTCAGCCATTTGGAGATTGTGATATCGCATATTTAAATGAATTGTATCAATGTGATATTAGCCAATATCCAATTACGGTAAATGAAAAAGATTGTCCACAAGGAAGGAAGTTTGGAAGAAAATTACGACCAATGAAAGGAATGGGATTTTCACCAAAAACTCTAAAACCCAAAAATACTCCGAAATGGCCTCCACCAAAACTTCCTCCAACATGGGCAAATCGAATTACATCAACGAAACCAAGACCAAGACCTCGACCTCGGATAACTCGTCCAACTATAGCTCCAAGAATAATTCCAACCACTAAAAGCATCCAACCCCAAATTGGAGGCGTAGTAACTATTCCGGGCACGTGTAATTCAGCGTGTATGTATTTTGGAAATTTAACTCCATTTTATCGTTCCGTAAATGAAGATGTAACAGTGGCCAATCATTTTTACACCGAAAATCGATTGGAGCAAAGTCAAATGACAGCTCGAGGATATATGACTTTATCGAATCTTGGTTTCATTGGTCAAACTCCCATTGATCCTGCTTGTGGATGTTTGAGGCCGTTGTATCGACTTTACAATGATTTTTACAGTAATCCAAATTTTTGATTTTTTTAAATTAAAACTAAAGAAAAATATTTCTTTTAGAAGACACTTTGTTAACTGCTGAGGAAGAAGAAAAAACTCGAGCAACTATGTTTTTGGGTTATCGATTTGAGCGAACTATTGGGTATTGTACTTCTGAACCAGGATGTGGAGCTTATTTGCCCCTTTATCGACTTTATAATGCTTTTGTACATGGTAAATTTTTTTTTAAACTTTTATCTTCCAAAAAAATTTTTTTATGATTTTTTCAAAAATTTCGAGTGAAAAATCAAAAGAAATTTATTTTCTTTCCAAGACAAAATTTAAAAAGATTACGATATTTTTATTTTTATTTTTGTTAAGTTGCTTTATTAAATATGTTTTTTAGATCACATGTATGTAACTCAACAAAGTGAAATGTATTATTATAAAACTCATCCCGGATTGGGTTATGGAGTGGAAAGAGTTGAATGTTATGTATGGGAATTTAGTTCCAGTGCAAAGGCATGTGAAAATTAATTTTCAAAAATAATTTATTTTTTATTTGTTTCATTATTTAAATAAATTTAAGTTATAAAAGAATAAATAAAATATATTTAAAAAGATATTTACAATTTTTTTTGTACAGCGAAAATTTTTTTAAACATGGCGTTTTTCAATTCTTACATTGTAATGAGTTGGTTGCCAAGTGATCCCAGGAATTCGTCGAAGACTTGGCGGCTTTTTAAGGTCTTCGGGGAAAATCTAAAAAAACAATTTATTTTTAACGGCAATATTTAAATATTTTCGACCAAATGCGTCTCAACGTGAAAATTAATTCCCTGAAAATATTTTCCATTCAAAACTCAAATATCTTAGAACATCCATTTTTTAATTCATTTTTAGCCCTTTTTCAATTTTAGAAAACTTCAAAAAACTAACCTTAAATTGATTAAATAAATTAGCTAAAATTAAAAATAATTCCATTTTCGCCAATGATTCTCCCAAGCATTGCCGTTTTCCAACGGAAAAAGGACAAAATTCTTCAATCTTTTTTATTTCACCTTTTTCATTTAAAAATCTTTCAGGTATAAATTTTTCTGGTTCAGGAAAGATTTTTTCATCAAATAATATGGCACCAATTTGGGGGACGATGCAAGTATTTTTAGGAATAAAATATCCATGAATTTCAACATCTCGCGTGGTTTTATGAATTAAATTTAAGGGAAGTAAATTTGCCATTCTTTGAGATTCATTTATTGTGGCTTGAAGATATGGAAGATTAGTTTTATCTTCGAGGGTCACCAATCGAGATGAGCCTAAAAATGAAAAAATAAAAAATGCGTTGAAAAACTAAAGGAAAAATTTTTAACGTCTAAACATTCTTTTTTTTTTTAAATAAATTTGAAGCGATTTAATTCAAAAGGTTTGAGTTTTGAGACGTGTGTGACTTACCAATAACTCGATCAAGTTCTTCTTCAACTTTTTCCATTGCTTTTGAATTTCGAAGTAAATAAAGTACAGTAAATTCAAGGGTATTCGCGGTGGTTTCCATTCCAGCAAACCATAAATCCAAACACATATTTGCTAATTGTTGCTTTCTAAAAATCAAAACCCTTATTTTACTAATTTCTTTTTTGTTAAAAACTTTTTCGTGTTTTTTAAAATAAAATTTTGCGCTTTTTTGTTTTCATTATTTAAAAAAAATTTTTATTTTTCGATTGAAATTACGTTCCTTTAATTTTTTAATTTTTTTCATGGCACTTTAAAGACAAAAAAACTTACGTGAAAAAAGTTTTTTTATCTCCATTTTTCTCCGCTAAATACATTTCTCTCAAATATGCTTCAACATAATCCGTTGGTTCTTCAATGGAATTTAAATCCAACATTTTTTCATGATCATCAATTTGACGATTAAAAAAATCAAAAAATAATTTCTTATTTCTTTCCAATAATTTGTAGGATCCTCGAAAGATGTGTTTAAATATATCCAATTCTTGAGCCATGATGGCTATGCATGGATCAACCATGGAATGCATGTGATTTGAGAGGAGAGTTTTAAAAAATTTAAATTCTTGAAGCTTTTCCTGAAAAAACAAAATTAATTTGGGGTTAAATTATTTTTAGGAAATAATTTCTTAATAAAAACAAAGTTTTTGATAGCAAAAATTTAAATATTTGAGAAACATTTTATATGAAATTTTTTTCGCGCCGAAACCAAAAATTTCCATTTTAAAAATTGTAATTTTTACACTCAAACTTACCCCTTCAAAACGATAACCAAAAAGCATATCATTAATAATTGAACCAACACAAACTTCAAATCTCAATGGTAAATCACAACAAGCATTTGGTTCATTGCAACAATCTTTCGATAATTTTTCAACAAATGAATCAATTTCATTTAAAATTTTTTGTTCCATTAAATTTCGACCCATTCCAAAATTTCTAAACACTGAAAGTGCAAATCTTCTTTGATCTCTCCAAAGTTCTCCATCAGTAAAAACAATTCCAAGAGTTCCACCTCGAAAGAAATTATCCATTTTGGGAACTGTAAATCTTCCAGTATAAGCATCGGGGTCTTTAATAAAGGTTTCATAAATTGTTTGATAATCACAAATAGTTATAATTGGAATTTCAGATAACCAAAAAGTAAATATAGGCCCATATTTTTTCTTCCATTCTATAAAAGGTTCATGTCCATTTCGAATTTTTTTCATAGGTTGAATGTTTCCAAGAATGGGTAATGGAATTGGACCTTAAAAATAATAAAAAAACAATTATTATTTTTTATGAATAAATTTGTTTTGTTTTTTTGGAGTTTAATGTTTGCAACAATATTTTTTTTTTGCAAATTACTTTTTTAATTTTTCCCGCAAAAATTCATGTGATTTTTTTTTCGTAGCCTGCCTTACTGATAATTTTTTTATATCAAAAAAAACCGGTACATCTTTAAAACTGTAATAAAAATGGTTTGCTTTCTTTTTTTCCACCATGTCTCAAACATCAAAAGTGAGGCAACAGCAGCCAAAAAAAAGGCAAACCCTAGCAGTTAAGACCCTTGCATTTTTGTATATTGATAAGGCAAAGTAATAATGGAAAGCACGTGGATGTTAAAAAAAACTTTTTTCTTGCTTATTTAACATATTTTTCTTTGTATCCCATAAGTGATTAAAAAAACCCATGCATGTGATTAACCCTTGAATAATTTTAAATGGAATCAATAAAAAAATTGTCGAAAAATAAAGTTTTAGAATTAAAATACTTCGGACTTTTATATAATTTATGGATTTCTAAGATCTAATTTTTTTTAATAAATTTTTAAAATTCAAAGTACGGCGCCGAAAGAAATTAATAAATAAACCTTCAGTTAATTTTATTTTTTACCTGGCGGAAATTTTCTTCGCTTCCAATAAAAATTATGAAATAATATCCAAATTATAATTAAACCAAATACATGGAGCAAAGCCATTATTTACTGATTTTCTTTTTCACTAATAATTTCTCCAACAATTTTTTTCCAACAATAATTAAAAATAAATATAAAAGTTATTATTTTTTTTTGAGAGCAACTAAAAAACGGTTATAATAAAAAAATTGACAGAAGGCAGCAGCAATAAATAAAATGAGGGAAACTAATATGCTTTTATAGCCTTATTGACTCCGGCCTTCCTTTTTAAAGGATTGCTTTGATTTGAGGTAAAAAAATAGTCAACACAAATGAGCAACAAAGCAACAAAATCCTATGATAATCTGATAACACAAAAAATGGAGAAAAAAAATAAAGAAAGTCAAAGACATTAAGAACAGAGGGTACATAAAAAGTTTTTTGATTTTTTGACTATCATTTAGAGAGTTGTTTTGACGAAAAAAATAATTTTTTTTTGTTGTTGGTGAAATTTTTTTTAATAGAAAGTTTGACATCTCTGCACTTTTTTATATCATTTTTTTATGAGTTTTTATTGTAAAAAATAATGGGTGCAAATAATTTTTGAGTTTTGATGTTGTCGTAATTTTTTTTTTTCATGGATGGTTTGACATTTATATTTTTTTGAAGAGGTTTGATAAGTTTTTGACAGCGGTTGCACTTTTAATCTCCATTTTTAATGGATTTTTATTAAGTTCTCTGAATAAGCCAAAGTTTAGAAAAATAATTAATTAGTATATTTTTTTTTTGAGCCACCAAGTTTTAGGCTAAAAGCTGCTTATTAGCCATAATAAATTGTGTTTTAAAGTTCATTAAACTAAAATGTTCAAAAATCAAAGAACACCACTATAAAAGCTCTTAGTTATCAATCGCGACGACTTTTTTAAGAACACTTGAACTAATCAAAACAATGAGAAGAAAAAAAAATGTCAATGACCTTTGTACTTACATACTTTTTTTATGATTATTGTTGGCTTTACATGTTTGCAAATGCTTTTATTGTTTTCTGTTCATTAAAAATTAAATATGTTTATATAAAAAATTAACAAAGACAAAGATAAAGGTATTATAATAAAATTTCAAAGAAGAAAAACAATAACACAAATAACCTTGTTTAAAACCTATAAATAATTTTTATCTGAAGAATGCCTGGAAGGAGCTCTAATCACAAGCTCTCCCAACAAGAAGGTTCTTGATCAAAATTTTATACTTTTTTTTCTTCTCCAGCTTGTTCTAAACAACTTTGCTTTTTTTCTTTATTACTTTTGCCACTACATATTCCATTTATTCATAGTTTTAGTTAATGGCGTGCTTGCTGCTCCTTTTGCGTTTATTATTTTCTCGATATTACTAGCTAGTTCGTGTAAAAAAGTATATTAATAATATTCATGACAATAAATACATAAGAAGGGTTAAAAATTTTCTGCTTTCGATGTAAACCCTTTACATAACAATCATCATTTACGTATCATACTTCTCGTTTTTTTCCGATTTTGATTGCTATTTATTTACTTTCTTTTTTTTTCAGAAGCTTTTGCTAAACATGAAGAATCAGAATCAAAATCCTGTAAACATGTCTATTGAATTACCATCAACTTGCCAGCATCAAATTGGTGCTTTAAGTTTCCATGGAACTGAAGAAATTCTCAATCATACATGCAGAAGGGGGGTAGATCTACCCCCCTTAGGGGGGAGGGTACGTCGGAGAAAGCCGTCGAAAAAAATTCTTGAAAATCAACAGGGAGTACCACGTGGTCGTTTTTTTGGGAGAAAAATCAATGAGAAACCCAAATTTTTAACTTTTTTTTCACAAAATCTTTATTTTTCAAATTAAAACGTCAACTCAATCTTTCAGTATGCTCTGAATATTTTTTCATTTCTTGAAATTTAATGGTTTAACTCAATACTATAACTTTCTCAAAATTTTTATCTCCTTTTGTTTTTTTATAATTATCAGATTTGTAAGCAGTTTGATATATCGTTAATACACATGCCCGTGGGCTTTGATTTGAATTTATATGGTCTTTTCTCTATTTACGTTGAATTCAAATTTAACATTACTTATTCTAAGTATGGATTATTGAATTTTTACGTTTTCTCAAGCTTAGACATTCTAAGATGGTTATTAAAGAAATAATTAAATATGTTTTACAAGCGACTTAGATCCAAAGCCCGGGACATCCAACAAGTTGGATTTCAATTAATTAAAATTTATTAATTTACTAAAATGTTTAAGAAAGGTAGGAAATGCTTGAAGTTCATTAAAATAATAAGAAATAACCCTTTAAAACGAGTAAAAAAGCCATTTTTAGTAGTAAAATAAGAAAAAGGTACCAATGTATCATTAACATTAAAATTTTTTTCGGTGGTGCGAAGCACCACCGAAAAAAATTTTACTAACAGCAGGAGGAGGTCGGAGAAAAATTTTCGGAAATAGCCGTGGGCAGGAGAGGGTTGGTAACAAATTTTGAAAATCTACTCCCCCTTCTTCATGTATGTTCTCAATGCTTTTTTGGATTTTGTTTGTGAAGAAGAAACAGAAGATTATCTTCAACTTAAAAAAGAAATTTACCTATTAAAAGAAAAACAAAAGATCGAAGACAAAGCAAAGAAATCACTCGAAAATGAAGTAATACGTTTGAATCAATGCGTCACTGAATTAGAAGAAATCCATACGAAGCAACTCGAAATGGTGATTGTTATTATTACTTGTTTAAAATGCTTTATTTTCTCCCTTCATTTTTTAGATTTCTAATTTTCAAAAGCAACAAAAAGCTAATCCACATGTTCCCGATGAAGAAAATGAAGTAATCGAAGATAAAGTTGCTGAAATGAAATCAAATCCTGCTAATTTACCGCCTCTCGTCATCAAGAAGCTATATAAAGTCATAAATTTAAACACATGGCATGTAACTTTGGCGACATCTCCTGCAAATCTTTCCATTGTTGACTTCGACAATATATTTTTTGATGATATCGCTCCTGGTAATGAATTGATTCTGGAAGGTGTGGTATCTCAATATCACGAACTGAAAGATGATGATTATTGCTATTGTGATCGATTAATGGTTTCAAATATGCTTTCAAATGTTCTCTCTTGTCAACTCACTGAATTATATCTTTGTAATCAAAGTTTATCATGGAAGGAATATCTTAAGCTTATCTCATCTGGTACAATTCAATACTTTTATTTCTCTGGTTCTGAAATACTTAACAGAAAAGGTGGTTCTGCTCCACTTCAAAATATCTTTCGATGTTTACCGCAAGTTACTAAATTCGCATAGTAAGTCTCTTTCTTTTTCGTACGCTGCTCTATTCTCTTTTTTGTTTTAGTTTGAATATTGGTAATGTTACAAATGAAACATTCAAGAACCTTGTGAAACATTCATCATTCATAAATCTTCGAGAATTCCAATTAGATTCTATTGATTATCAAAATTTTAATGCTCCAGATTTCCTTAATTTTATGATGGTAAAAATTTGTCCTTCTATTATTTTGTTATTGTATCATTAATTTTCAGAAATATCCTGATGTTCATTTTACTCTTGGATTTGTTCAAAGCAAAAATATGATGGAACTTAATTATATGAAACATTTCCTTTTATCCCGTGCACCTGCTTACAAACTTGTTATCAAATATTAGATACATGTGTTTTTTGTTTTTTGTATTTTCTTTATTGTTCTCACTTTTTTCATCTTTTTGTTGTTGTTTTGTTTTATACATAAATTTGTTTTTACCATAATCTTTAGCATCCGCGAAGCAAGAGGGAATAGTATCATCTTTCAAGTATTAACAGTGGAAATAAATCAAATAATAAATTTTTTGATATTCAAAGCTTGGATTATTCGTGGAAATTAACTCTGTACGGCCTTAAACATATACTTTTTTGATTACAGTATGTATTTTTTGTTTTAAACCTAAAAAAAAGTAAATTGCTTTCTATTTTTAAACTTTTTTTCTGTTGGACCTTAAAATAGATTTGCTTTTTGTTCTTTGCCATCTTTCATTCTTTTATTTTTCTTTTTTTTACATTTCCAATGCATTTTTTTTATTTTTCACGTGAATTTGCGATGGCCTGTTTGAACAACAATTTTTTTATTTTTAAAAGCAAGTAGCCCCTTTACCTTTTTTTTCTCCCTTCAAATTCAATTTTTTTTGTTGCAAAAAAAATAAAAGCATAAAACAAAAAATGCAAGTGCCGTTGCCCAAAAAAAATAAATAAAAATAAAATAAATGTGCTTTTAAAAAAGTCTTTCCTCAATTTTTATAAAATGAAATGAAAAAAAGACTCCGCCTTTCTTATTTTATTTTTTATTTGCTTTGCCGCTTTTGCTTTTATTTTTGCCGCCACAGACGACACTCAACTTTAAAGAGTCTCCTCTCTTTGTGTATTTTTTTCTTTAAAAACCAATTTTATTTTTATTTTTTTCTATTTGGACCTGGACTTTGGTTATCCAAAAACCAACAAAAAAAACTTCTAAGGCGACTATGTTAAAATTATATTTATTTTTTTCAATAATTTTAATTTTGCCATATTTAAATTTATGTGTAACAGAAGAGGAAAAATCAGATTGTGTTGATATTGCATTAATAAATTTTAATCGGGAATGTAAAATTGGTAAATTTCGTGTTCCTTGCTATAATGGAACGAGAGTTCATCGACATGATAGTAAGTTTATTTCTTTTTTCTTTTTTAATTTTTAAAAGTCTAAAAAAGAGCGAAATGCTTCTTTCAAAGTAAAATTTTATTTTTATTTCTAAGAAATTTTTAATTCAGATCAAATTTTCAAAAGTTTCAATATATAAACGCCTTTTAAAATAGCTTCATTATTTGTGGAGTGCATAAAATAAAAAAAAGAACTAAATAAAGTTTTTTTTTTAAAACAGCTGCTAGCATTATTTTGGGTTTTCAGACTTTTCTCGAAGCAAAGAAAAAATACTAATAATTTTGCTAATTTATTTTCTAACTATGATTTTTGAAAATAATAAAATTTTAAAATTCAAATCAAACACAACTTTGGAGATTTTTTGTAAAGAAAAAATAAGAAATTTTTTTTTTGTTCAAATAATAAAAATTTTTATCGTAAAATTTATAAATGAAAAAAAAAATTAAATGTGTTGCTATCTTTCTTTAGACCATTTTTAATGACTATAGTGGCTTTCATCCATCTCCAATTCCTTTAAAAATCATAAACTTTTTTTATTAGTTTTTTTCTTTCAAATTCCAAAAATTTATAAACTTTTTATAATATATTTACATATTTTAGGATCAATTCATCAAATAACTTTTGATTCATTAACTCGAATCGCAGAAAAATGTTGTAATGATTCAGTTTGCAATTTAAATTTAATAAGAACAGAAATATGTTGTAAAAAATCTGAATGTCAACAATTATGCTTTGGTTCAGGCCCATTTGCTCATGTCAACACTTATCAAGTTAAATATATTTTGGATATGGAAATGCCGCAATCATTAAAGGATAAAAAACTAGGCAAAGAAGAAGAAGCCGAGTGATTAAAAAAATGGCTTTAATATTGATTTTTAGTTTTTTTAATTATTGTTGCAAAATTTGTATAAAAGAAAGTCGGGTGTATTTATAATTAATATATTTTGATAATAATAACAGAGGAAAATAAATTATTTATTATTGAATCCTATGAAAATTAATGCATTTTAGAAATTTTCCAAAAACATGTCAAACTTAGGTTAATTTCGAAAAAAGCATTTATAGTTAGAATTAGTGAATTCACATTTGCTACAAACCTAAGCATGTTGGCCCAGGAATAAAAAATAAATAAAACTATAGAAGTGCAAAATTCAAAAGAAAAAAATGTCTGGAAACTGTCGAGTTTCTTTGGAAAAAAAAATCAAAGTTTGATTTTTTGCTTTTGGATTTTTTTTCAAAGTCTTTTAGCAAGCAAATCTTCCAATTTACAAAGTGAAGTTGACTGAGTTACCAAAACTTATTTTATCGATTCCAAATTATTTACCTCTAAATTTATTAGTAAAATAATAATAATCCGATGAAATCCAACTAATTTTTAGCGGCAAAACATAGGCTTTGTTTTCAACCATTTTTCAAATTCGTGGAAGTCTGTAGCATTTTTTGGCTAAACGCATCCTTTTGAAAATAGTGTTTACTCGAAAAAAAATGAAACAAGTTTTTTCTTTCAAACTTTTTTTTGTTCATCTTCAAAATCTTTGCTGTTGTTTGCTGCTTCAAATCAATTCAATTCAAAAAAGAATTTTCTATTTTTTATCAGTCAATCAACAAATATGCGAGTTCCAGAAGGTGCACCAACAACTGGATGGTTTCGTCTACAACAAAAATTTCCATCTCTAAAAAAAGTTAGCCGTCCTGCAGTGGGAACTATTGGTGTTATTGCTGTCATTTCGATAACAATATTTGGAATATATGCTGTTGCAATTCAACCTAAATTCAATAATGAATATTATCGTGAATCACAAAAAGAAAAACGATCGCATATCAATGCAACTCGAGAAGAATTAGCTCAAGGTTTACCTGTATGGAAGGATCCATTCGATCGAAAATGACACCATTCTCATGTTATCTTATTAGTCACTACATTATTTTCCTATCTTTGTTTATTTCGTGTATTTTTGTTTCGTGATTAAATTCTTGTTTTGTTGTATATTGATTGTTTTTATGCGTTAATAAAGATAAGATTTTTAGGTAAAGTGACAATGGCTAACTCTCCTGAAGGTGAAGCTCATATTGAAGCTATCAATGCTGGAACTGATCCTGAACAAGATGCCGATAAAGATGGATTTGAAAGAAATCTCTTTGATTTGAATGAATGGCAAGAAAACGAAGTTGTAAGTTGATATATGGATACTCCTTACTTTGCTTTTATTAGTCGCTTTCAAAGCAACTATCGATTTCTTCATTATAGGTTCTCTTCTTTACTGCTTTAGCACTCCTTGTAACTACTTTAACAACCAACTAATCATTTCCTTTACAGGCTATCAACTTAATTCAACGACGCGTCGACAAGATTCCGGATTTTTCAAGATTTACTCAACTCGAATTTCTTTCACTTCGTCAAAATCTTTTAACTCAAATCAATTCAAATCTTGTTTCTCTTACAGCTTTAACAGAATTGGAAATAAGTGATAATCAAATTGAAGTCATTGAAAACTTGGAAACTCTTGTCAACTTACAAACATTGGATTTGGGATACAATAGAATCAAGAAGATCCAAGGTTAGTTTTTACTTTGAAACCTTTGTTTATCATCATTTCTGTTCTTAGGCTTGGATAAACTTGTCAATATCGAAAGATTATTCTTGGTCCACAACAAAATTGGCAAAATTGAAGGTCTTGATACTTTAATGAAGATCAAATTTCTTGAACTTGGTGATAATAAGATTAAAGAAATCGAGAACATCAACCATCTAACTGATTTGGAAGCTTTGTACTTGGGAAAGAACAAGATTAAGAAGATTGAAAACATTGGGAACTTGAAGAAACTTCGTGTCTTAAGCTTGCCTGTGAGTTTACACTTTTCTTTGATGTGCTACTAAAAGCATGTTTTCAGGCTAATCGACTGATCAAACTTGAGAATCTTGAACCATTTTTGGGGTTGGAAGAACTTCATATTAGTGATCAAGGCCTTACTTCTCTTGATGGTGTTTCACATTTAAAGAAACTTACAATCATCGATGTATCAGCGAATGAAATTTCAACTTTGGATCCTGTAATTGGTTTGGATAATCTTGAAGATCTTTGGGTAATTTCTCTTACTTATCATCAACTCATTCTCATTATGTTTTCTTTTCAGATGAATGACAACAAAGTTGAATCATGGAAAGAAGTTGAAAAACTTGCTAAACTGCCTGCTTTACGAACAATCTACTTAGAACGATGTCCGCTTCAATTGAAAGAAGGTGATCAATATCGTCGCAAAATGATTCTCAATCTTCCACAAGTAACTCAAATTGATGCTTCCCTTTGTCGATAAAAAGTTGTTTATTTATGTTATGCAATAGCTTTGTTGCACATTTTCAAAGCCGGTTTATTTCTCTTATTACTATGTATTTTCTTCTTCTTTGTGAATATGCCAATGTTTTGAATTTGCTTTTTGTTTAATATGTTTGCTGTATTTATGTGTTTATTATAACGGATATAAAGAGCTTGTCTAACGTATGTGTGAAAATTGGAAATTCCATTGTTTGATTTTGTATTTTCTTTTTAAAGTTTGAGAACTAAACATTGACATGCTCCGCCAGATTTCATGAATTCGCTCATATCCACTTCGGTAACAGTATAACCAATTTTTGATAAAGCTCGTTTAGTTTTTTCGCTAACACCAATAGGAGAAATGACATCTTTGCGAATGGTGATGGCATTGCAAACAAATGCTTGAGCTTCTTTATCATCCACTTCAATGGCATCAGGTAAACGACTGCGAATTTCTTTTTGTGTTGCTTCACTAAATGCTGCTGGATACCATAAAGCTGATGTTGCTCCAACGGGACAGAAGCAAGTATCCAAATGATAAAATTTGGGATCAACAAGGTCACAAATTACGGTAGTAAAATCACCAATTTCTTTAACTCTTTGATACACCTGGAAAGAGAAAGGAAGGAAGTGAATGAAATGGTTTTAAGATTGATTATGGAAGTTAAAACTTACACTTTTATTCGATCTCGCTCCATAACCAGCCCATAAAGTTTTATAATCCGAAAAACATGCATCTCCACCGCCTTCAAAAAATTCAGAATAATCTTCACCAAAAATTTTATAATTATTTGCTTTAAACCATTCTAAATAATGTTGTTGTTCACCCATTCGTTCAGGATGGCGAAATTTTGAGAGATAAACATTTTTATCCTGAATAATTCCACTGTTGCATACAAAAACCATATCGGGTAAACCTTTAACTGGATCAAGAGTTAAAACTTTAACTCCTTGCTTTTCAATTGCAGCTTTTAATGAATCCCATTGTTTTTGAGCTTTAGGTTGATCCACCTTTCCACCAACCATCCATGGATTGATTGCATACTATAAAATATGGGAGGTTTAAATTTAATTTTTTGCGAGATTCTTAGTTATTGGAAAATGGCTTTATGTATGTTGCTTACCTCAACTGTAAAATGCTTGGGTGGAACCATTAAAACTTTTTGAATTAAATCCGATACTGCTCTTTTCATATTTGTTGTCGTTGTTGTTGGTGATGATGGATTTTGGTCTAAAAATAAAAATAAAAACTATAAAAAAGGCAACATTTAAATTTATTTAGTTAAGAAGATTACGAGACGGAAGTGTAACAAACAAAAAACTTTAAAAAAAGAAAGGAGTTTATAAAAAATAAAATTTTATTGTTTGCTTTTGTGATTTTAACAAATAAATAATAGTCTAATTTTTAAAAGAAAAAAGTACGGAAAAAGGAAGCAACTTTTAAAGAAATAAAGTATGCTTTTTTTTTGCGTTTTAAAAATTATGGGTGATCGCAGAAAGGCTTCGGAAACATACATAAATAAATATGTTTGATCAAAATTGGTTTTTCAAGTTTTAAAATTTAAAAGCCATGGAAGTAACTAACAATATTTACAACAATTTTACCGAAAAGCAAGCACTAATGAAGCAAGAAAGCAGAAAAACTTTTCACCAATAAATAAAAATTATTATTTTTTTAGGAATGAAGAATGCATCATCTTCTTTTTTTTATTATCGGTTCATAAAAACTTTACAAAATAATACCAACCTTTTTCTTTTTTTTCATCATCATTATTCGTTGTCTTCATCTTCTTTTTTGGCTGCTGTTGCGGTTATTATTATTGATTATAACAACAATCAAATAACTAACCTTTGACTGAAAAACGTTTGACCAAAAAAAGGAAGGAAAGAAGCAATAAATCTTTAAAATGTCTTTTGGTTGCATTTTTTTTTCTTTTTCACTTTTTTTTATGGCTGAAGAAAGTAAGAAAACCAAGCAATCATGAGCCAAAAAATTAATGACGACGACGTTTTTATTGCCCTTTTTTCATATAATAATTATTTTGGATTTGCATTAAACATAAAAAAAATTTCCAGCAATTGAAGTTTACTTTTTTAGAAGAAGAAAACAACGATCATTTAAAAAGAGGGATAATAAATTTATGATTCCCTGATGCTGGTGTTATTGATGTGCAAGAAGTACATAACATTACTAATAATGGATCATATTGAAGCAAATTTTTGCATAAAGATTTAAAGCAACTACTATAGCAAAAATAATTTCAACAAGTTTTCTTTATGTTTTGTTTATCATCACCAAATACAAAAAAAAAAGAGAAGAAGATGCAATTGATGGCAAAAAAAGGTTCAAAAATGACCATTTCTGCGGTCATCTGCCGCCCAATTTGTTTTCATTATAAATAATTTTTTCAAACTGCTACAAAAATTTGAACATTGGTTTTTTTCTTTGGCCCTAAAAAGTCCCGTGGAACCCTGGATAATCCTATCAAAACCGATAACTCGAATTGGTTGATGTGTGTGTTCCTATCCCACGTAAAGATAAGAGAGCACAAGCGGATGCACTGTGGTCAGGAATCGTTCTGATTTCTTAGCGGTGTTTTGAAGCGGAGCCTCTATAAATTCCGAATAACGACGTTATCAAACTCCATAAGTCTTTAAATCATGCACGAATGAGTGTATGGGAGCAGGAGGCTCTGTATTAGTGGTTGTGCACAAACTACTATTTCTCCTAGAAATTAAGTGAGAAAGCAGATGCCCTACTCGAACTTTGTTGCACGGAGAGCTGAAGCCGCAATGCTAATGCGCCCAGACCAACAGAATTAGGTTGACTTTGCCGCGACTAGGTCATCGTCCCGAAATGTCTTGCGTGGTCCGTAAATCTACGGGGGAAGCTTGAAGTGTGACAAATCATAAATTTTTGGAAAGTCCGTCTTAACTTAAGGCGGGCGCCTATTCATTAGCAGTGAAAACTGTTAACATAAAAAACCATAAAGACGTATGTCTTTTTGGTATCATAAAATTTTGGAAACTACAAGCTTCAGCTTGTGTTAATAAAAAAAAGAAGATAATTATAAGTGTTATGGAAGACAAAAATTTGCGTTTTTAAAAAAGCTCAAACCCATTACAAATGACTGAGAAAAAATATATAACTGCCAAAAACAATTTATTAGTTGGCCAGAAATATGCGCAAGTGAAGGTTATCGCCATTGGATGCAAACAATTAACTTATTTACCGTAGCTATTATCGACCATAAAGTGGCAAAGAATGGAACCGCAATAAAAAAAGGGAGGAAAGCATTGTGTAATCTTTCATGCAATTTTCCTTTTAGCAACAGCAACCACCATTACCGCTTTTGTTTCATCAAAGATTTTTGAGTAAAATTTTAGTTAGTTAAATAATCGACGATTCAAAACTTAAAAAAAATTTTTTATTAACAAAACTGGTGTTCCTTGGACACTATTGTTACTAAAGTGCTGGGAATTTTCGTGGCTTAAGTTTCTATATTAAAGGATCAAACATAAAATAATTTCCCCACTCTTTTAACATCTTTTTTTATTTATCAAGCACGAAGAATGCAAATAATTGAAAGATTAAAAAGAAATAATCATAAATCATTTGTTTTTCATTCATTCATCCTAGACATTTGTCTTCTTTTTTTATTGTTGCTTGCTGTCTCAATAAACTCAATACATAGAAAAAAAGTTTTTCATGACGACGACAACTGCTTTGCTTTTTCCACCATTTTTCAATTGCCACCAATTAAATATTTATCATCACAAAATCAATTTAATCGAGTGAGTATCAAAGATAAAGAACAGAAGAAAAAAAAGGTTTAAAGCTAAAACAAAATAAAAAAAGTTTTAACTCTTTTTTGAGCTTTTTTTCTCGATCGACGACGGAGGAGCAAAGAAGACGCAAGCAAGTCTGATCCGATATATTTTCATCATCGCCGATAGCATCGTCGTAGTAGTCCTCCTCGTTGTCTTCCACGGAGATGATCGAGAGAGGCCCAAGGATGAAATGAAAATTGTCGTTCTTTGAGAACGAAGAAGATAAAGGGCGGATCAAAAAGCGAGAAAAAGCACGAAAAATAAGTGAGAAAAAAGCGTGTCAAAAAAATTAAATAAATAGCAAAAAAAAAAATTTTTCTTGAGGTGTTGGAAAAAAAGAAGCAGACGACGACGACCTCATTAAGGAAGAAAGAAATAAAATTTAAAAAAAAGTTGAGAATTTAAATTTATTTTCCATTTTTTTAAATAAAAATGGTGTCAAAATTTAATTTAAAAAAATTATTGGTTTTTATAACCTCTGCAATATTATTAATTAATTATGTTAGCGGTGAAGAAGAAGAAAATAATAATAAAATTGAAAGACTTCATGAAAGTGTAAGTTTTTTCTTTGGTGCAAATCCCAAAATTGGAACATTAAAATTCACTAATTAATTATTATATTTTTTAGTTAGAAAATTCCACAATTGAAATTCTTGATTATATTAAATCTGAGGATGATCGAAATGAAACTGGGATGGCATGGAATTGGTTAGCGGAATTAGTGGATGATTTTGGTCATCGCCATTTGGGAACGGATGCATTGGAAAAGTAAATTTTAATTTTATTTTTTAATATTTCTTTAAAACCCTACAAAAAAATCTTTTTTTATTTTTGTAAGAAGAGCTTGAGTGTTTATTATTTATTTATTTATTGACACGATTTTTGAAAAGAAAACAAAAAAAAGAGTGTAAATCTGCTAAATGCTCAAAAAGTGTTATCACGAATCTTTTTTCTTTAAACATGCGCGAACAAGTAAACAAACTAACAAAATAAAAACAAATGGGGGTTTTTTTTTCGGGGAAACCTCAAAAGATCGTGAAACTTAAAAAAAGCTAGAACATCGATAGAGAGGGTTTTAAAAACTTTAATTATGAAAGCAAGAAGAAACCCTTAAAAAATAGTTTTTATAGTTGCAAAATTATTGCCATGAATATTGCTAATTTAAATATTGGCATCGAGCTAAATAGGAAACGATGTTACTATTTTGGCAAATTTAATAAATAATTTCTTGATACTAAAAGCATATCTTCCTTCTTCCAAAAGCATTGCTAATAAACTACTAACAAAAGGGGAAATTGAATAAGCTTCTAACTTTCAAAGTTTTGATCGAAAAATGAAATATTTTTGAATGATTTTGTTTTCACTTTCTTTCATCTTTTTTTGGTTGTAAAAACCATGACTGCTTTGAATCCAATCACCTCTTTCACTCCGTTAAAGAAGTGTCTCCACTAAATCCTAAGTTTTAACTTTGATAGATTCGAAACCTTTTTGAATTTTTTTTTTCAAAATTTATTCATACAACAAAAAAAAGTAAAATAACAAAGAAAAAATGTACAAAAATCAAATTTCACGGAGTAAATATAAAAATACAAATGCTAGTACCAGCAATAATAATAAAAAAAAACAAAAGCAAAGTTACAAAATTCATTCAATCATCATCTTCGTCATCTTTGCCATCTTTGGATTTGTATTCAACTTTCTTAGTTTTGCATTCATCCCAATTAGTGCTGAGAACCTTTCCACCACTTTCACTCCATGATTTCATCATAGCTTTCTTTGCATCTTCATCACAATTAGCAAAAATTTTCTTAAGCACTCCATCCACATCTTTAGCTTCAAAATCTTCAGCTTCATCTTCTTGAATCAATTTAGCCCATCGATCACTTGGAACCTTTTTCTTTGCATCCATTTCATCTTGATGTTTATCTTCCAAAGTTGGCCAATGATGAGCTTCCTTCTTTTTGAGTGAAATTTCGATCTTCTTTGGACGAATAGCATAAGTCATTTCTTCAGGAATTACATCTTTGAAAAGAGAAGTGTTGAGAAGAACTTTTTCACCAAATGCAACTTTGAGACGCTTTGATTCACAATCAATTTTGAGTTGAGCTTCTTCGACATCCTTTTCAAATAAACTTACAACCATTTTTGATTCAGTTTGATAATATTCAAGTTTTGTAATTGTAGGAGCAGCCATAGTTTTGAGATTGAAAAAGCACACGATAAAATTGAAATAATAAGCAGCAAATGAGAGAGCAGAAAGAATAAAAAAAATCAAGCGAGTGATTGATGATGAGTAGTCGAAACCAGAACTGATTGAAATGAACTTTTGGTAGTTGCTTATATATGATTTCTAAAAATAGTGAAATAATTAATAAATAAGCGCGAAGATAAAAAGAAAGTTGTCAAAGTGACACTTTAAGCCACGATAAATAAAAAAATGGAGCGAAGAAAAAAAATGGTGATGAAAGAGCGGCCAAAGAGTTAGTGGAGTTAGGGGAAATCAATAATCTTTGGTTTGTTGCAGCAAAAAATAAAGAAAACAACAAAAAATTAGTAAATAAAAAATAAAACTTTCTCATAAATTTTTGCTGATAGCTTTCGAAAAAAAAGTTGAAACTTCTATTTTTTATTTACGCATATTTATTCCCGAAACGAAAAATATTTAAGAAAAATAAAGTTTATTCCAATTTTTTTGGTTTTTTATTTTCAAAAACTTAAAATTTGATTTCAATTTACAAAATGCTTTTAAGAAAATTTAAATCAATAAAAAGTGATGAAATAAGAAATACGTAAAATGCTAAATAAAAAAAGACACCAATTGATTGAAATGCTTATGAGCGGGGAAAAGAAACTAACGAAATTGAAGATAGCGCTAACCTGCTTTTTTGGCAAATTGATGAGTCATCCGAAAAGAAAAAAAATTTAAGTAAAGGTTAGAAGAAAGAAAAAAACGCTATTTTCGATGTAAACTTTTATAAATTGTTTTTAAACCTAAATGGTTTAACTAAAAAACCTAAGACTGAAATGTTTTTTTTTGTGACACTATTTTGCTTTGTTTCATGAAATTAAAATCAAATTTATGTCTCCGATTACATTTTTGAAATTGTGTTTAGTAAAAAGTTTGAAAGAAACTTTTAAAAAAATTTTTTATGGAAAAAAATGTTTCGTTTTTATTTTTATTTTTGGGAAGTGCTTTGTCAGGTTATGGGTTTCATTAAATTTTCTTGCAAATTTAGTTTTCCCCAACTTGTTCAAAAATTAAATTTCGTCATTCCATTTTTCTTTTAATTTTTAAACCAACTAATTATATGTTTTTATTAAGAATAACGCTTTCACTTTTTTTTCATGCTATTTCACCATTCTCGCTTTTCAGTACTTTTTCATGAATCTGTACTTGACAATGGCTTTCCAAAATTTCTAATCCCCGGTAATTCATGTTCAAAAAAAAATTATTGTCCAAATTAGTGTTGTTTTGAAAACTATAAAAACGTTCGTCGTTCGAACGTGTAATACTTTACTTTACACGTTCTCGATTTCCCCAAAAATACAAAAAAAAAGTATTATCATTTTTTTAAAAACTATTCTTTAAGTCTTTGATTGAAAAAAAAGCATAACAAAATTAAGAAAAAATTATGACAAAATATTCAAAAAAGAGATGAAAAAAATCAACCATCTCAATGGGAAGAGAAGATACGTTAAAATAAAAAATAAGAAGAGACGAAATTTTTTTTATAAAAAAGCAAAAATTTGGTTGTTAGCAAAAAATGTTTTATTAAAAACATTCAAGACAAAAAAAGCAAACGATATCAGAAGAAAAAGCCGATGTATATTTTTTACGGCATTAAAAAAAATAAACAAAATCAAAACAAAAAATTCGCTAAAGCAAAACTTAAAACTTGAATAAATAAAAATCCAGTAAAAGTAATTTTTTTGTTTGCTTGTAAATAGAAAAAATTAATTTAGAGCGAAGAAAAAAATTAGAAAACCAAAAAACTCTTAAATTTTAAAAATGAATTAATTAATTAAAAAATTTATATTTTTGAAAATTTAATCCACAAAAAAAATTAATTAAATAAGAAAATTTTACTTTTTTAAGATCCATCGATTTTGTAACTGAAAGATTAAAAAATGATGGATTCGATAATGTCCATACCGAAGATGTTCCAGATTTGCCTCATTGGGTTCGAGGAGATGATAAAGTAACTATGATTGGTAAATTAAATTTCCGCCACAAAACTTACTGAAAAACTAACAAAAAAAAGTTTTTCAGAACCTCGAAATTTGGCATTAAACATTCTCGCTGTATCTGGAACAGATCCAATTGAAATTACTGGCGAAGTCATAGTTGCTCACACATTTGAAGAATTAAAAAATTTTAATGTTTCCGGTAAAATTGTTTTATTAATTCCTGAATGGAAAGGTTATTTTAAAACTGTGCAATTTCGTCGAGGCGGGGATACCATTGAAAAGGCTGGAGGCATAGGTTTAATGGTAAAAAGTATTGGTCCTTTTTCTATTGGTTCTCCTCATACTGGATCAGGGGCATCGAGTAAGCTTATTTTATTTTGAGGTCAAAAAAATAAAAAAATATGTTGTTTGTGTTTTCAGAAGCTTCAATTCCCACCGTTTGTGTAACCATCGAAGAAGCAGAACTTCTTGAAAGATTAATAAAACGCGGCAAAAAAGTTGTGGTAAATATGAATTTAAAATCAAAAAATATTGGTAAAATTACTTCAAGAAATATTATTTTTGATATCACAGGTTTGAAACTTTTCTTTTCTAATAATAAAAAAGTTTTATATTTCTTTGAAAAAAACAAAAAAAAATTTCCTGGCAACCATTTTGCAAATTTTAATTCTTTCATGTTGAGATCCAAATTTTTTTAAAGAAAACTTTATTTATATTTTTTCGTTTTTATTTAAAGATTTTTGTTCAAAAAACTTTTTTTCCAGGTAGTGAAAGGCCTGATGAAGTTGTGCTCCTTTCTGGTCACATTGATAGTTGGGATGTTGGACAAGGAGCTATGGATGATGGAGGTGGAATGGCTGCGGTATGGCAAGCTATGCTCACAATCAAACGATTAGCGGAAGAAAATCCTAAATTCAAACCCAAGCGAACCATTCGAGGAGTTTATTGGACTGCGGAAGAGCAAGGCTTATTCGGTGCAAAACATTATTTTGAAGAACATAAAAATGGAACAGAAACCTTTTTCTTTGTATCTGAAACCGATCAGGGAGCATTCCGACCAAGAACATTAAAATCCAAATTTAATTTCATGGGAAATAAAACTGCTCAAAATCGCATTCAACAAATTGCAAATGTTTTAACGGAGAATGGAATTCCAATTTCTGTTAATCCTAGCAATTTACAAGTAAGATTTTACACATTTAAAAAAATTAGCCAAGAAAAAAGTTTTTAAAAATCTAAGAAACGCAATAAAAGATTTTTAAACATTTTTTTATTGAGTTCTTAAATTTTCTTAAACCTAAAAATGGATTTCTCGTTTTATAAAAAATTTGCTTTAAAAAATACTATTTTCTTCAGGGCGATGTTCAATTTTGGGCTGATGATGGAATTCCATCCATTAATTATGTCTCAGATCAAGGTGAAGATTATTATTTTTATTTCCATCATACAACTGGAGATTATATGACCATATTTAAATTTGATGATCTTCAATATACTTCGGCTGTTTTTGCTGCGCTTGGCCATGTTCTAGCTAATATTGATCAATGGTAAAATAAAATAAAATAAAAATTCAGAGAAAGCTTTAATTTTTTTTCTTTGATTAAATAAATTTATTCTTTAATTGTTTTTTTATTTGAAATTTTATAGATTTTAATAATTAATAAAATATTTTAGACACACAAAATTTGTATAAAAAATGAGTCAATTTTTGTAAGATAGCAAGAAGAAGAAAAGTTGAAAATTTTTGATTGGCTCAAAATTTTCTTTCCGGTATGGATCGTTTTTTATAAAATACTCTACTTCCAATATATATTTTTTTCATTTGTAAAAATTAGCATTTTTTCGTAAATTAGAAGCTATTGAAGAAAATTGTAATTTCACATAATTCAATTTATTGGCATGTTAAACGGAATGTTAGTTTAAATAAATTTTATATATTCCGTCAAACATTTAAGAAAAAATTTTAGTTTCATAAAGATATAAGCTTTTACTTGCCATTTGATTCAATTTATTTAAAACTTTTTTATCGCTATGCTAAAACTGATAAATTAGAAATCACTATGGGATGGTCGAAGGCTAAAAACCGTAATCAAATTGGATTTAAAAATCTTCTAAGACAACGTAAGCTTTTTAATAAATTTAACAAATAATGAAGAAGTTTTAGATTTCACTGCTCTCAAGTTTAGTGGTTCTGTTATGCTAGCAGAAGATGATAAAGAATTGTTGATGAAAAATGATAATATCCTAACTTTGTATAAGAAAAATGGGTTATCGTTGTCAAATGGTCTAGTAAGTCTACTTTACTTATCATTAGCTATTAAAAAAAGTGTTTTTTAGGCTTCTATTCCATTACTTCCTCCGTCCGTTCGAACATTTAAAGTTGGAAGCATATTTTTATATGATTTTATTTTATGTAAACCCGATCCGTAATTTTTTTGCTTTAATTTAACAGAGACACATATACGATTTGGCTTTTAGCTTATCTTTCGTTAATATTCAACAGCTTTTGGTTAAAAATGGATTTTCCTGGGATCTTGGTGAAAACACAAAGTCGCAGCAGTTTTCAGCTTATATCGCTGAACATTTTCCATCCCTACAATTCATGCATATTTATAATACTCAATTAACAAACTTATCTGAGCATTTAAAAAATATTAGCATTCTAAATTCCAGTGCATTTCAAGGAATTCCATCAACAGTCAAAGGAACTATTCAAATTGAAGCAAAACAAAACTTAAATAATGATATTTTGAATGAAGAAAGAAATTTGGCTGTAAGAATTCCTCCTTTTTCCTTCGTATCTGTACATATATGTTTTAGAGTGTTGCTAACTCCCGCCAACTTCCCAGTTTAAAATTTACTGAAACGAATGATGGTAAAATTATTTTTACAAAAGAATTTGAAATTCATGAAGGCCTCAATTTCAAATTTTCTGCAACTTTTATTGTTTAGCTCTTTTAGTTTTTTTTGATAAATAAATATTGAACGTAAAGAAGAAATAATTACAAATTTTAAAGAAAATATAATTATTTAAGAGTTTACTTATTCTTTTAATAAAGTTACATACGTTTCAAACAAAAACAAAAAAATTCTTGAAGGTCAAAACAATTTTTTATTTTTGTATTTGTTGTTTTCCACCTCCTTTTTTTTATTTTCTCAAAGAAGGAACAATCTCATCGTTTTCAATTTCACATTTCTTTTTTTCTTGGTTTTATTCAAATTTTGTGGTTGGTTGTTTTTACTTTAGTGCCTGCCACCCATCTTTTTTATTCTATTTTTTTTTCTCCAGTGTCTCTATTTTCGCACAGACGACTCACTCACTAACTAACTACACCTGAATGAAAATTGAGGAGACTCTTCGACTCTTATTCTCGTTGTTCCCGGAAATAATGAAAATGAATGAACGAAAATAAAATTGAGTGACCATTGCCTTGCGCAAAGAAAAAAAAGATGCAAAGAGTCACAGAAGGTGTGTGTTTATGCGCGAGACTGAATTATTGCGAATGGTCTTTTTTGGGTTTTGTGGTTGTTGACAAAAAAAGGCAGCAAACGCAGTGTTTCAAAGACGAAATAGGAAGGTTTTGTTGTTGTTTGTTGCTTTGCCAACAGCGAAAAATAAATATTAGCAACCACCGAGAGTAAGAATTAAAAATTTGAGCTTTTTTCAATTTTTTTTCTGTGTGGTGGAAGAAAATAACAAATATCCATTTTTGACCCTGAAGCGAAATTTGTTTTCTTCTCGCCACGAATATTTTATTTAACAACAAAACTTTTGTGTTTTTTATTATTATTAAATTATGGGCTGGAAAAATCCTCAAGACCCACGAGATCCATGGGCTTGGAGAAATACATGGACGGGTGAAGCCCGAACTGATTATGCAGAATTATGGATAGTTATACCATTAATTCTTTTACTTGTTTTATTAGCCTTTCTGGCAGTGGTTCCTATTTTTATTCATGCTTATTGTCGGTCAGCTTGTCCATGCCCGGTAGGTACTTCTTTTCTTTTTTTTAATTATGAAAGAATATATTTTTTAAATTATTTAAACAAAGATTTAAAAGTTTAAAGATTCTTTTATAAAATTATAGTTTACTTTTTATTTGAAAAAAAAAAATAAAAAAAATAAGTTCGATTCCTATTTTTTTTAACCCTTTTAAAATATTTTTAGTCATTTTGGTCTGTTTTTGATAACTTCCTTCAAGTTCTTCATGATTATGGAAAAAAAGATTCCACCCAACAAAGTTCATCATTTGAAAATCCTGCGTTTGATCCAGAAATTGGAGGATCTCAAAATCAATCCAATTCAGCAACAAAGCAACAAGGTTTACGAAAACCCAATCAAATCAATGATAATCCAAGATTATCACATTTGAGGCATTCAGTTCGAGAATCAAAAACTAATAACAACAAAAAAGGAGGAAATTCATCGGCCGCCGTTGCAACATCGGTGGCTCGTTCAAAAAGTTGCCCATCAAGACCGGCAAATGTTCCAAGGATAAAAATTTGAGAATTATTATTATTATTTATTTTATTTATTTCATTTATTTCGAGTAAAAATGGAAAAAATTAAATATTTTGTTTAACATCGAAAAACTAATGTTTTATTTCTAAACTTTTTTCTCTTTTGAATTTTATTTCTTTAAAATGCGTAAAAATGTAAATAAATTTATTTTCTTTATTTTTAAAAAAAATCAAAGTTAAAAGACATTCTTAAAAATTAAATTTTTTTCTCGAAGCAAAAATATATTTTTTCTTTTTTAAATGTAAAATAAAAAATGAGAAAAAAATGATTCAATTAAAATAAAAATAAAAATACAGATTTTAAAGTTACAAAAAATATTAAAAATATAATTTTTTGTTGTTATTTTTGTTGACAGAATCAGAAACAATCCAATCATTGTTTTTTTTTTCAAGGAATTTCAACTCGTTCAACAATTTGAACAATTTTATCCCCGTCACTTTCTTGTTGAGTTTGAACGGTAAATGTTGCATTTTGTGGTGTAATAAACCCTCCTTGATTTGGATTGAAATTATTGCCGCCGCTCATATTTTGAAATGGTGGACAATTAGGATTATTTTGTTGTTGTTGATTTGGAGGACAGTTTGGGTTTTGCATATTTGGAGGGCAATTGGGATTATTTTGCTGTTGACCTGGTGGACAGTAAGGCCCTTGTTGCTGCTGCTGTTGAGGTTGGTTGGGATCACGTTGAGGAGGAAATTGTTGCTGTTGTTGACCCGGTGGACAATTGGGGTTATTTTGTTGTTGTTGGCCTGGAGGGCAATTAGAATTTGGATTTTGTTGCATATTAGGTGGAAAATTTTGTTGATTTCCAAATGGAGGGCAATTGGCGTTGTTCTGTTGTTGTCCTGGTGGGCAATAAGGTTGTTGTTGTTGAGATGGATCACGTTGAGGAGGAAATTGTTGTTGCTGTCCTGAACCTTGTTGATTATTAAATGGTTGTTGTTGTTGATTTGGAGGGCAGTTAGGATTTTGCTGTCCTGGAGGACAAAAATTATTTGTATTCGGTTGTTGTTGTTGGTTTAAAGGAGGACAAAAGTTATTATTGGTGCCTTGGCCAATTTGTGGTTGATTTCTTTGTGAGGGAAATTGTTGTTGTTGTTGATTTGGTGGACAATTTGGGTTGTTTTGTTGAGGTTGCTGTTGTCCTGGCGGGCAGAAGTTGTTAGTTCCTTGTCCAATGGGCTGTTGTTGTTGTTGATTATTCGATGGATCTCGTTGCGGTGGAAATTGTTGTTGTTGACCTGGAGGACAATTTGAATTTGGATTGTTCTGTTGTTGTTGGCCAGGTGGACAATAATTATTAGTTCCTTGTCCTATTGGAACATTAGTAAATGGAGGACAATTAGGATTTTGTTGTTGTTGAGGTTGTTGATTTCCAACATTATTAGGATATCCAGGTGGTGGAGGACATAATTCTTCAGGGGATAAAGTTGGGCCATTATATGATTGTTGTTGTTGTTGTTGATTTTGCTGCTGACCCTGTTTCAAATTAACTCCTTGAACAATTCGATCGGTTTCGTTTAAAACCTAAAAAATGGCTAAGTTTAAATAAATAAAAAATTTATGCTTTTTTATTCGTTCGAAAAAATACTACGAAAAATTACTTCAAAAAAGTCAAAAAATTTTAATGTTTATAATGAATTAAATCAACTAACCTCAACTTGTCCATCACGTTCTCTCAAAGTTAAAACCTTTTCCAAAACTTCGCCAGTATTTTGAAGTAAATTTTGGAAATTCATTCTTTTTATTTATCCTCGCGAATATTCTTCTCTCAACTTTCAAAAGAAAAAATAATGATATACTTTTTAAATTAAAAAATGCATTTCATTTTATACTCTAACTTTTTAACCTTTTTTAAAAGATATTTCAAAAACTTCTATGCTGACTTTCTCTTTGTTTGCATTAGCTGTCACCTAACCTTCAAACTTTTTTTAATTTTTTCTTGCTTTTTTTTCTATTGATAGCTGCTCACTTGGAAGCCAAGTAAATAAATAACAAAATATTAAGTTGAACTCTTTTCAATTATAAAATAAAAAAATGAATAGCACTGGTGATATTTTTTTTATTGTTTCAATAAAGAAGCAAAAAATCTAAAAAAAAAGTGAGAATAAAATCTTTATTTTTTCTTCTTCATTTGTTTGTTGAGTGATTCAGAGAAAAAAGAAACGAAAAAGAAAAGTTTTTTGCAATAAAAAAGCAAAAAATACAAAGAAGCAGCAGCAGCAGCAAAAATAAAAATGTCTAATATTCACAAAATAAAAAGATATGAGTAATGAATGATGCCTGAAGATGAACTAATGAATCATTTTTATTCACTCATTAACATCCAAATCAAATGAAGATCAAACAAGGGTCACAAAGGTGCGAAGGAGAATGCCGATGAAAAAAATATATACGAAAAACAATAACTTTGTTTAAAAAAATTTTAATCCAAAAAAATGACGAGAGTTATGCAAATATTTTTCAAGCTATAATAATAGTTTTTTTGAACATAACTGCCAATCAACACGAAAATAATTATCCATGGTTCTGTGGATAAATCGATTTTTGAGCTGGATGAAATAGAAAATAAAGTTGATTGTTTTTTCCTTCTTTCTTTTTTTTTGTCTGCCACTGACCAAAACAAAAAAAGCCCTCGAAGGCAATTCTCATCATACTCAAGAAAATAAATTTTTTTGCTGCCAAAACAAATCCAAAAAATCAATCAAATAAATGTCAAGAAAAACAATAAAAAGAAAAAGATTAATATTTTTGAACGCAAATAATAAATGCATCTTTGCTTTTGCCATAAACACTCAATTGAAGAAGAAACAAAGTTTTTTTGTTTGGTGAAATTTCATTTTTTGTTTTAAACCTTTAAAATTACTTTCCACGAGGATGACGCCCGTTTTAAATCAAGATATCCTTGGTGAAATTATTATTGAAGCTATGAATAATGAATTCGATGATGATGAAATTTTAACAAAATTTATTTTAGTTGGAAAAAATAATTTTGAAATCGTTAAAAAACAATTTTTAAAATCAAAAAATTTGAAAATTTATGATTCATATTTTCTTATTTATTTTATTGTGAGAATTAAAAAAATTTTTAATAGGCCAAAAATTCATTTTATCTTTTTTTTAGGATGGACAAAGGAAAACTAAAAAATATTTTTCAATCAATTTTAATTCTTCTTTCCTTAAAGCTTTGTTTCCCATAATTTGCTATTCAATAAAAAAAGTAGCGATTTGGGAATGGCCAAAGATGGAAATAACTGAAAAATATAATTATGAAAATCTTTTTCAAAGAGGTTAGTTTTGTTTTTCTACAGCAAGCAAAGAAATCTAAATAAAATTTGATTTGTATTTAATTTCTTTTTTTTTGTAGATTTTAATACTTTGAGCTTTTGTTCCAAGGTTGAGCTACCAAAAAAGATTAAAGAATTAATAAAGAAAAATGAAAATATTCAAACATTTAAACTTTTTTGGGATTCGCCCTTTTCTGTAAGTATTTTTTTTTTAAATTTTGTTTTATGATAATTCGAAAGCTGAAGGAATTTTTTAAGAATATAGGTTTTATGCCTTCATCAACTCAAAAATTATGCTTCGATGATTTTTCCTTTGATATAATTCTATTCAAAAATCCTTTCTCCGTTCCTGCAAATTATTTTTTAAAAATTAAAAATCTTTCAATTAAAACAATGGTTTTTGACAATAAATTTATTATCCACAGAGATATGCCAATATTTTCAAATTTCATAATTAAATATTTTCATAATCTTGAAATTTTGAAGGTTAAAATTAAATACGAATTTCAAAATTTGGCTCAATTATTTCGCCAACTCAAAAATTTGAATGTCACAGAAGTTTTTCAAAATTTTCCATCAAAAATCAAAGGAATTATTAAATTAAAAGAAAAATTTCCCATTCATTCCAATACACCAAATTTCAATTTTGCTTTACAATTTATTGATGAAGCAAAACAACAAAACAATTTTAAAGAAGAAAAAACAAAAGAATTTTTGGTGATTAAAACGAAAATTACAAAAGTATTTGAAATTCATGATGGTTTTATTTTTAAATTTTGCGTTATTTTCAATGATGTTTCTGAAAACAATGGTAGGAAATGAAGATGATCCAAAAAACCCTGAATATGGCTGCCGTAATCAAAAAAATTTAATTAAAAGAAAGGTTAAACTCTCTCTTTTTTTTGGTTTATTTTGTTTAATAAATTCGTAAAAAAAAATTGTTGAAATACAAATTAAACTTTTAGAAAAAAATTTATATTAAAACTTCGAAAGAAAAAATGCATCATCTAATGGTGGAATTCTTATTTATTTAATTTTTTTGTACCGAGAAATTTATTTATTTTGAATTTTAAAAATAAAGCTTTCTTAAATCGATCGATACTTGTAAAGACTTTTTTATAAATTTTTTAAGTTTATTTCTATTTTTGAAAACAAAAAAAAATTTGAATCTCATTTAAATTTCCTTTTTATCTAATCCATTAGCTATTTTCAAATCTACAATTTTTTCATCAATAAAAAATTTGATAGTTTTCCGCGTGAAATTTACGTCTCCACTTTTCAAGGTTGAATCAGTTGAAAGCGAAATATTTCCATTCATATCATAACTTTTTGTTTGGGGCTTCCAAGTTCGATCATTATTTTTCCAATTATATCGAAAATGAAAAAATTCCACTCCAAAAATAATTAAAGCTAAAATAACCATAGCGATGTAAGCAAAAAATAAAATATTAAAATGCAGCAAAGTTAAAGTCACCGCTCCATTTTGAACTGTATCAATTTGATATTGAGAATATGGTGGAGTATACCTTCCTCGAACATTGGCATATGAATCTTGAAATTTTGCGATTGCTCGATTTAAAAGTTCTATTTCAATTGTGAAATTTCTAAAACAATTTTTTGCTGCTGCTTTTGAGTTTCGATACGAAAAAAAATAAAATGTTTTTACTTATTAACAGCGAATGCAACCATATCCACAGAAACCGTAGTATCACGAACAAATAAAACTTTATTTTTTCGGTCGAATACACTAATTTCATTTGGAACAATATCTAAACTTATTGCATCAAAAGTTACACTATAGTGATTTTGAATTGGAACATCTACCAATAGGGAAACATTATTGAGATTAATAATTCTATAATATAATTTTGACAAAAAAAAGTTTAAAAAATAGAAGCGATTATTTTAAGTTTATAAAACCTCGAGAGAGAATAAAAAAACCAAAAGTTACAATCCAAATTAATTTTTTGGCCCACTTTAAAAGCTTCAGTGAAATTAAAATTATGAAAAAATCTTACTTTCCCTTTTTCATTAAATCTTGAATTCGATTGCATTGAGTTTTTTGACAATATTGCAAAAGAGAATAGCCATTATCAGCTTGATATGCTTTCCATTTCCCGGTTTCTAATTGATCGAGAAGTTGCTCGATATTATAAAAATCTATGCCTTTTTGTAATGGAACTGTAAGAAAATATTTCATTCGTGCCTAAAAATTTTAAACTTCAAAACTACAAAAAGTTATAAAAACTGGGACAAACTTGATAAAAGCAAATAGTTAAAAAAGCTGTAAACCAATAAGCTCCAGTTAAAAATCGATAACTAGATTTTTTTGATTTTTGATAATTAGTTTGATTAAAAAATGCTGCAAATGTCAACCATAAATAATGTTTGAAAGTATAGTGTCGATACGCAATAAAAGTAAATCCCGCAACAAGAGCAACAACGCAACATAAAACCATATAAACATCAGGGGTAAAAGTTTTAATTAAAAATTGATCCGATTCAAGAACATTTAATTCTTTAACTAAAAATAAAAAGTAAAATATATATTAAAAAAAAGTTATGAGTTAGAAAACTAGACCATGGCCTGCCTCCCTACGAGTTTCTGAAACTTAACTAACCATAATAGCCAAATTGCAAATAATTTATTGGAGATGTAAATGCAACCTTTTTAAGTCTTTCTGGTGTAACAATTAGCGCAATTAAAGACATATCTGCTGTTCCATTATTTATTGCATCAATAATTGCGTCGCTTACTGTAATTTCCTAAATACCGAAGAAAAAAAAGTTAGAAAAAAAAGTGCTTTAGCCGAATAAATGAATGAAAGCTCGCCTGTTGAATCAATTCATAATCCAATCCTGCGGATTCTAAAATCATTTTTAAATATTCCACATCACTTCCAGGATGGGTACAATTTTTCATGAACCATTGATGACAATTAGTCGTGAACATAACATCAGGCTCAAAATCTTTAAATCCAATAAGTTTCAAAACTTTTCGAGGAGGCATTTATTCTACTATAAATCAATAGCAAAAAAAGTATTCTTTTTAACTCAAAAATTTAATAAAAAAAAGAAGAAAATAATTCTTACTGGAAGAAGCCATGATTATAAATTCATAACAAAAAGAAAAGCAGCATCCACCTTTTTTGGATGTGTACGTATTTTTTTAAACATATATTTACTTTTTTTTTGTTGGAAATTTGATACCAAAAATGAAAGTTTAAAATTCAGATTTTTTTAAAAATGGCTCTGCTTTTTCCTTCCACCTCTACTCCACAATTATTACGCTGTGATAAAAGACGCACATGTTTTAAAAATTTTGTACCTCCGAAAAAAAGAGATGCGCAATATTATGTTTTTGTAATTCTCCAGTTTTGAAAGTTGAAGCCTTTGAGAAAATGGAAATCTAAAAAATATTTTCTCAATGAAGCAAACTTTTTCTGATGTATTTTTATGCAAATTTAAAAGCGTTGTAAAGAAATGAACTTTGTCATTGCATGAAAAAAATTATTTTTCAAAAAAGTCATTGTCATTCTTGCATTTGTTTGTTTTTGCTACCAACGACGACGTTCTACGATGGCTGCTGCGATGAAAATGTTGCTGATTTTCCTTCAACTTTTCTCTCTCTTCTTGATTGCTTATTCTGATGGTGGTGGTGATGAAGTATATTACAGTACAGGTAACAGAGGTCCTGATAAACTTGTTGTTTTCTGCACACTTAAAGGGAGTGTCCCAAACGATGAGAATAATTTTACTACGACGGGTGTTCTTAGCCCGAAAGTTTCATTGTCTCAAAAGCTTACAAAGTGCTACAATTTTTTGTAGCTTTTTGTAGCATTTTGAGAAAATTTCGTAAGCTTTTGAAAAAACTTTGTAAAACTTTCTAAGACTTTGAGACATTGAAGAAAAACTTTCGGGCTAGGAACACCCGCAGTAAGGATTTTCTCATCGTTTGGGACACTCCCTTTAATAAACAATCTTTGGAAGTTCATGATTGTTTTGATAAGAAGAATTCCAAATTTTTTGAGTATTATGACAATGAAAGAGTGTATTTTTTTTTTGCGTTTTTTGAATGACGTTATGAAGGATTTTAGAACAAAGCTTGATCTGGCAATTATCTTATTTTGAATGTTTAATCAAAGAGTTTGGAGGAGATAAATCTAAAATTTCATTTAATGTGGAACAATTAAAGAAAGCTTATAATTATTCTTTCATCATTCAAGGATTCCTTTCCATTGCGATTGCAGATATGTTTTATATTTCAAATGAAGATCGATGGACAAATGAATCATTGAAAAAAGCGTATTATGATTATGCTGTATTGAAAGCGCTCCATTTGTATGAAGATATTGATAGACTTTTAGAAGGTGAAATGAAAGATATGTTTGAAAAATATGGAGTTTAAAAATTATTAATTTTTTGAGAATTGTTTCTTTTTTTTATTATTTGATTGTTCATTATGCAATATTTATTTGTTTGTTTGTAGCTCCAATATTTTTTTTAGTTAGTAAAAGTAAAAGTTTTTTGTTATAATAAAATTTTTTATTTTTTTAAGTTTGACGACAGTCAAAGTACATATGTTAAAGAAAATACTTACGTAGTTTACACATTTGAAAACCCATGATTTCCATTTTTTGGTTTGTACGTGCATTTCAAAAAGTGGTTCCAAATTTATCGACGACGACTTTGAAGTATATAAATCAAAAAATGAATACAAAACTACGGAGTTTTAATCGCCTCAATATTTTTTTTGTTTTAACTTTTTTTTATTTTATAAAATTTTGGCCACAATGAAAAAAATCACGTTTTTTTCTTTTGAATTGTGAAGGGAAGTAAATTTATTTTTTCGATTACAATTTTGCGCTTTTTAAATTTATTTTTATGAAACTTGAGTTCTCTCTCACTAATGCTTAAAAAGCTAGAACTGCTCTAATAATAACAAAACACATCAAAAAGCAAATAACAAAAACAAGTAGCTTTACCGAAAAAAGCTTTTGGTTATGAAAAATATAAGACATTTAACAACGGATAAAAAAAATGATTTTTTAAAGTTTAGCACCATTGAAAACTCCATGTAGCTATTGATTTGCTATTAACAATGAATTCGAAATTTTTATTTTGACAAAGAAAATTTCAAGGCATTTACAAAAATAAAAAATAGATAAAACTGCTGATGTTTCATTATCAAAAACTACAACTTCAAAACATTATCAAATTTTTGAAGAAAAAATATAGTATTAACTAACATCTGTTGTCTATTTGATACTTTTTATTCTCAAAAAAAAAAAGAAGCATAATAAGTGTAAAAAAAAGACGACCCATTTTAAAGGTTTTTTGAAATAAATGAAAGCAATCAAATTCTAAAGCAAATTTTCCTTGAATCTTTGTATTTAAACGTAAGTGGCTGCACAAAAAGATGAAGCTTCGTAAAAATGAAAAATGTGCTACAAAAAGCATATTATGTATCTTTCAAAGTATTTCTTACAACAAAAATTTATAATTTCTTTAGTTAATAATTTTTGAAGAAGCCAAAAAAGTGAAGAAACATTGTTGCATTGATAAACTTTTTATTTTTACTTTTTAATTGCAAAAATCTTGAAAATGCATTTTTCTTACATTTATGCAAATTTAAAATAGTCTCCATCAAAAATCGATATAAGCAATTTGTGAATCCTAAAAAACCCTTTCATTCTTCATTTTTTTCTCAACAGTCAGTCGCCTTGCAAATAATCGTCGTCAGAAAAAAAAGATGCTCGTTTCTTCTTCGTCGTTCCTGTTTTTTGTTTTCTTCGTTGCTGCTGCTGCTTTTGTGAATTCTGGTGGTCATGGTCATATTCTGGCTTCGAATGTTGGCTCAACTTTGAATAATATCGACAACGAACTTTTATCTGATGAATCACCTATCTTTGAAGAAACAATCGATGGCAAAGTTAAAATAATGTCTATTGGAACTGCTCAACTCATACTTACAAATGGTAAATTGGATATTGAAGTTGATTTACATAAATGTACTGGAAAGTAAGTTTTTTTCTTTTCTAACTATTAACCCATAAATTTTTTTTAGTGTCCTCTTTTGTTACAATTCGTTGAAACCATCAAATGTTGCATCTAAACTTTGTCCATCTCAATCAAACTTTTGTGGAATTCAAATTGAAGCTGATAAAACGTATCTTAAACTTACTGGAGTCGATCGATTTCTCAAAACTGAACTCAAAACATGTTCTCCTATTCCATTGAAAGGTCCAACAACATTATATTGTGGTTATACTGCTTTTAGCTGTGATCCTGCTTTTGATAAAGAAAATAGAATTACAATTGAAGTTAGTCAAGTTTCACCAAAGTGTCCAATCACAATCCTGAATGCTAAAGTATACGTTCCACCTCCACCGACAACAACTTCTACGTCAACTTCCAAAGCTGTTACAACATCACCACTAGCTTCAAAAGCAGAAGAATCAAAAATATGGTGGCTTTGGATTGTGATTCCTATCGTGGTCATTCTGCTCATTGTTGGTATCGTCGTGTAAGCTTATTTTTGATTTCATCCGTTATTAAAGCGATCTTTTTCAGCTTCGTCATATGTTACAGGAAAATATCGCTCAAAAAGAAGAAGAGAGAAGAACTAAAGAAGCTGCCTCTCACTGGTATAATCATTGAAGATGGTAAACAACAACAAGAAGAATATGCAAAAGTTCAACCAGAACCGAAAGAAGCTGTAAAAGAAGTGGAAACAAAGAAGCTCGTTGTTCGTAAACCTAAAACTCCAATCAAGAAAGAAGCTCCTCATCCTCCATCAAATGTTGAAAAACTGAAGCAGGCTGAACCAATGACAAAGAAGGAACCAACTATTGGGACTGAAGCTACTGATGAACCTCTTCCTCCTCCTCAACTTCCACCTGTCACTCCTGTAATTGAATCAAAAGAACCTATCATCGTTGTCGAAGACCAACATGAAGTTCCAAAGAAGATGAAAAAGCAGTGTCGAGCGTTGGCAATTGCAATGGGAACATCAAAATCTGGAGGTTTTGGTTCAAAATTTCGTGGTCGTTTCAAGGATAGCGTGGAATCTCAGCGTTCCATCAACAAGAAGATATCCTTTGAATGCCACTATAACTCCATGCAAAGAAATGGTCTCCTTGGTAAAAACTCAAAAGAAATCATCGAAAAAATGGCAAAGTAAGTTTACACTTTTAGTTTGAACTTATCGTTTATTTCATTTTTAGGTATTACAAACCTGATCCAAAGAAGAAGAATCAAAGCGTGGAAGTTTCGCTCCTTTACAACTTTATTGGTGATGTGTTTGTTACCATCAATGGCCTGGTGTATGTTTATTTTACTTTCAACTCTTATTTGTGTTATTAATTTTAGGAATAAATCCATCGATGAATTGAGGAAACATGGTCTAGAGCTTGATCAAAATGGAGATATCAAAGAGATGCCATCAAATGTTCATAAATTCCTTGAAGATCGTGATACCCCTGAATACATCAAATTTACATGTTTCGCCCTTGAATATGGTCATTTGGTTCCTGGTGATGATGAGCATCTTTGTAAATATTCCATGGCTTTGCTTCTTGTTGTTGCTTTCTCACTCAATCAATCTGATGAATCTCGTCGACGCGCACTTACAACTATGCGGTATGTTTTTTATGATTGCTATTAATTTCTTTGATCCTTTATTTTTTAGCCGTGAACTACCATTTTGGCGACGTGAATCAAGTATCGAAGAAAGAAATGCTTTTGGGTATCCAGCAAACGCCATCGAAGCTGCATATGAAATTGAACCCAAATGTTTCCATGATGTCAAACTTGTTCGAACCAACTCAACCCCAAATGCATCAGAAGAGATCCCATCAAATTCAAAGAAAGATGGAATAACGGCGATGCAAAGCAAAGAAGTGATCGTTGAAAAACCAAAGCCAAGATCAAAATCAAAGTCAAAGAAGAAAAAGAAGAAACGGCATTGAATTTGAGCTTATTGTAATAACTTTATTTATGTTTATGTCTTTTATTTATTGTATGTATTTGAATAATAAAGAAAATTTTATTTGTCCATACTTTTGCTTTTCTTACTTTTTTGTTGTAATAAAAGAAGCTTTCTTTTAGAAAACTTTTTTCATGATTTTTTTGTTGCAAAAATGGAAAAATACTTTCATTTTATTTTCGTTTACAAAAACTTGAAACTATCATTCTTTTACTTTGACTTTCATTATCTTCCTTGTTGGTATCGCATACTCGATTATAATGATAGATAGACGACGGCGGATGCATGGATGATGATTGATTGACGACAAATAATATGATAAAAAACAACAAACAAAAAAGTGAAAAATGAGAGAGAAAAAAATCTATGCGTGCAGTCATTTTTTCTTCTTCTTTTCTTGTTTCTGCTTTATTTATATTGCTACTGACCATCACGAAAAAGAAAGAGAAAGAGAAAAGGAGATGTTGCCACAAAAAAAGAACAACAACAACGCGCGTAAAAAAATTTAGAACACTACATCTCTTTGTTGTCATTCTTGCTGTTTTTTATTGTGCTATTATTATTTTTTTTCATTTTTCTTAGTTTACTTTGCTCAAACAAAAAGATAATCCTTGATGAAAGCCGTCATCCCTATTATGTTTTTTTCAATCGAAATAAAGATTGTATCAAACAAAAAAAAAAGTTTTGAAAACAAAAAAGCTGCCGGAAAAAAAAGAAAGCTTCACCATTTTTTATGCGCTTTTCTTTTTCTTGCAGTTTTTTTGCTTGTCGATTGATTTATCTAAAGACTTTCTTTTTTTTGAATTTTTTGAAGAATGTTTGATTATTTTCGTTTGAAAGTTTTAATGAAAAAAAATATCATGAACGCCCACGTTCAAACATGATTTGAAAAATGATATTTTTAAATATCTAATAACAAGATTGATTTATTAATAAAGCAATAAAGGCTTCAATAAATGTTTTTTCGCGTGTAAGTTCCTTTTTATATTTTTGGCTCAATATATTTAAGCCTTTTTTATAGCTTAAACAGGCGAATCGAGATATCTCTGAAGAAAATGATCCTGAAGAAATTGGCGTAGACAACTTTCATCTTATAACCAATTATCCAACTCACAATTACTTGATGAAATTCTTTTCGTTTGATCCTTTGGTTGGTTGCTTCGTTTCATTATATTGGGATGGTGTTATGACACATGATCGTAAGTCTTTCAAAAATCTAATATTTACCTTATTACTTGTTTCTTTAGCTGAAGCTCATTGCTATCATTTCAATGAAGATGATCCATCTGCTTCACCAACAAAAATGGAATCTTTTGTTTTAAAAGATTTTAATAAAGAAGTTTTGCAAGCATGTCGTAATGGTTTATTTCATAGTGAATATAAGCCTGTATTTCAAAGTTTTGGTGGACAAGTATTTGTTTATGTAAAACATCCAACAACAGGTGTAGCATATAATGGTCATTATAGTAAGTTATCGATTTTTAGTAATATTTGGCTGATTATTTTTGTATTGTAGAAAATGAAACAGTTTATGACTTTCTTTCCGGCGGATCAAAAAATGAATATCCATTGATTTATATTAAAGAAGATTGGATTAAACATGATCAATTTGGTGAACGTAAGTGGATTATAAAAATTTTTATTTCTAAACCCATTTTACAGCTCATCTTCGACCAACTACTCCTGAACCTCCGCCAACTACTACAACTCCAGAACCATCAACATCAGCTCTTCCAACTCAAAAACCAAGTACCGATTGTCCAACTGAAAAGGCAGCAACATGTGTACCTTGTTCTCCAACAGCAAAAAATTAGAGAAATAAAAAACCAGTTAATTTACTTGCAGAAATGACAGGGATAATAATTTTAAATTGATTAAAAATAAAAGCATTACCAAAAAATAATCGAAGAATGGAAATTAAAAAGCCATCACAACACTTGCACAAATTTTGTAACGCTTCAAAAAAGGAAACCAAAATTGTATTATAAGTCAATATCTGTAAGAATCGAGCAAAAACGCAAAATTACGGACATGGGCAAAATTTGTTTACACAGAAGATCGCCCAAAAAGTTTTATATGCAGAATAAAATTCTCCATAAAATTTTAAGTATTTTGAGCTAAAAAAATAAATCTCCGTTTTTGACAAATAAATTTTTTAGACCCAGTGAAAATTAGAAAAAAAATTTTAAAAAATTTTGTAACGTATTATGCAAATTTTCACTGGTTCTAAAAAATTTATTTGTCAAAAACGGAGATATATTTTTTTAGCTCAAAATACTTAAAATTTTATTCTGCTTATAAAACTTTTTGGGCGATCTTGTTTGAATTTCACATGTCCGCCGGTTTCTCGATTCTTACAGATATTGAGTTTTATTCTTTCTTTCTTTTAACTATGAATATATGTTTGAACAAATAACGATAGCAATCAATTTTCTGCTGTAAACTATCATACTTTTTATTCCTCCAACCAAAATCACACAAGTTAATCAAAAGTTTGTGAGTAAATCATGTTCGAACAACGAAACAGATCCATTTTTAGGGGTCTTTCACTCTCTCAATTTTCATTTTTACTTTCAGTATTTGGGTTCGATTTTATGTAATTTGTCAAGCGAATGAAAATGATTGAATGATCAATGGCCACCATCGCTCACGAATGCATTATTTCCATTTTTTTAATTTGATTAAAGTCAAACTACAGAAACTAAAAAAAAAGAGAGGGTGAAAAATTTGGAACTACATTTTTATGAAATATTGCACTGGCAAAAAAAAAAGAGGAGTATAAAAAGGAAAGACTTTTTAGGAAATGAAAAATAAAATAATAAAAAAATATTGTGTAAAGTTAAAAACCAAAAAAGGCTGTAATCTAGAAAATGGTAGCTGAAATATTAATTTCTGATGTTGTGGATTATTCCAAACCCATCGAAAACCATACTTTTACAAATGGATGGTTGCTGGATTCGCTAAGAAAAAATGATAAAACTTTTATTAAATTATATGGAAATCGAGCGGTTAAAAATGTTAGTTATCTCAATTTTTTATGGCGCAAAATATTATTTTTATCTCCCAAAATTTTTTTTAGGTAACCGCTTACGATGTCTCAGGTGGCAAAGGCTATCTCTCTGTTGTCCTTCGATGCACCTTCACTTTTGTGGATTCCATTGATGATTCTGATGTATATCACACCATTCTCAAAATTCCTGGAGTTGAATCCATTGAAGAAATTAAAAATAAAATGACTGATATAGATTTTGAAGAATTGGAAAAGAAATCAAATAATAATCAAGAAGAATTTTTAATTAATAGCCATGAATTTGAATGTGAATTTTATAATTCTCTCGCCCCAATTTTGGATGTACCATGTCCAAAAGTTTTTAAGACTACCAAATATGTTCCAAAAAAAGACACCGGCGTTTTACATATGGAAGATTTGACTCTTCGAGGAAAAACAATTTCATATTTTGAAAATATTAATTTAACTCAAGTTAAAGCATTAATTCGAGTTTTGGCAAAAATGCATAAAAATACTTTAACTTGCGATCCAAATCTTTGGGAAGGAAAATTCCTCAAAAATCAAGAAGTTATGAGTAAAGTTGCTGAAGCATATGATATTATGACAACAAATTTGGTTAAAAAAAGCAATCGAAAAGGTAAAAAAGTTTTTACTTTTAGCAAAAAATTCTTAATAAATATGTTTATTTTTAGAATTTGTTATGCTTCATGAAAAATTACATAAAATCGCCACAAGCAATGTTTTTTCTTTGTACGCCAATAAACAAGCTTACAAAGATATTGGATTGCCATCAATTTTGGTTCACGGCGATATGCATTCAGGAAATATTATGTGGGCCATCGACGCTGAAGGAAATATCCAAAATGAATTAGCGGCTTTAGTGGATTGGCAAATAATGCACGAAGGTTCTCCAATGTCTGATCTCGCGAGATTTCTTACTCATTGTTGCGACGGAGTTGTTCGTCGCCAAGCTGAATCCTTTGCAATTGAATATTATTTTGAATGTTTAATCAAAGAGTTTGGAGGAGATAAATCTAAAATTTCATTTAATGTGGAACAACTAAAGAAAGCTTATAATTATTCTTTCATCATTCAAGGATTCCTTTCCATTGCGATTGCAGATATGTTTTATATTTCAAATGAAGATCGATGGACAAATGAATCATTGAAAAAAGCATATTATGATTATGCTGTATTGAAAGCGCTCCATTTGTATGAAGATATTGATAGACTTTTAGAAGGTGAAATGAAAGATATGTTTGAAAAATATGGAATTTAATAAATTTTTTGAAAAAGTTAGAATAATATCTTTTTTAATTATTTGATTGTTCATTATGCAATATTTATTTGTTTGTTTGTAGTTCCAATATTTTTTTTAGTTAGTAAAAGTAAAAGTTTTTTGTTATAATAAAATTTTTTATTTTTTTAAGTTTGACGACAGTCAAAGTACATATGTTAAAGAAAATACGTACGTAGTTTACACATTTGAAAACCCATGATTTCCATTTTTTGGTTTGTACGTGCATTTCAAAAAGTGGTTCCAAATTTATCGACGACGCCTTTGAAGTACATACATCAAAAAATGAATACAAAACTACGGAGTTTTAATCGCCTCAATATTTTTTTTGTTTTAACTTTTTTTTATTTTATAAAATTTTGGCCACAATGAAAAAATCACGTTTTTTTCTTTTGAATTGTGAAGGGAAGTAAATTTATTTTTTCGATTACAATTTTGCGCTTTTTAAATTTATTTTTATGAAACTTGAGTTCTCTCTCACCAGCGCTGGCGGTTTTCGGTTCAAACCGATAAACCGAAAACCGAGAAACTTCGGCTTCGGTTCGGTGCACCGATTCGAACCGAAAAAACCGAATTCGTTTTTCATAGAAAAATGTATCTAGTTGTTATCCAAAGTGTTAGCAAACATGCTAATAATGCATAAAAAGGCATTATTTAAGCAATACCTAATATTTTATCCCAAAAAATAACGATTTTGAATTTCAAACCGAACCGAAAACCGAACAATTTTATAAACCGAAAAATCGAAAATCGAGGATTTCTGTTTTCGATTTAAACCGAAAAACCGAAAACCGATAAGCTTCGGTTTCGGTTCGGTTAATCGAAACCGAAAACCGAAGGATTTCGGTAAACCGCCAGCGCTGTCTTTCACTAATGCTTAAAAAGCTAGAACTGCTCTAATAATAACAAAACACATCAAAAAGCAAATAACAAAAACAAGTAGCTTTACCGAAAAAAGCTTTTGGTTATGAAAAATATAAGACATTTAACAACGGATAAAAAAAATGATTTTTTAAAGTTTAGCACCATTGAAAACTCCATGTAGCTATTGATTTGCTATTAACAATGAATTCGAAATTTTTATTTTGACAAAGAAAATTTCAAGGCATTTACAAAAATAAAAAATAGATAAAACTGCTGATGTTTCATTATCAAAAACTACAACTTCAAAACATTATCAAATTTTTGAAGAAAAAATATAGTATTAACTAACATCTGTGGTCTATTTGATACTTTTTATTCTCAAAAAAAAAAAGAAGCATAATAAGTGTAAAAAAAAGACGACGCATTTTAAAGGTTTTTTGAAATAAATGAAAGCAATCAAATTCTAAAGCAAATTTTCCTTGAATCTTTGTATTTAAACGTAAGTGGCTGCACAAAAAGATGAAGCTTTGTAAAAATGAAAAATGTGCTACAAAAAGCATATTATGTATCTTTCAAAGTATTTCTTACAACAAAAATTTATAATTTCTTTAGTTAATAATTTTTGAAGAAGCCAAAAAAGTGAAGAAACATTGTTGCATTGATAAACTTTTTATTTTTACTTTTTAATTGCATAAATCTTGAAAATGCATTTTTCTTACATTTATGCAAATTTAAAATAGTCTCCATCAAAAATCGATATAAGCAATTTGTGAATCCTAAAAAACCCTTTCATTCTTCATTTTTTTCTCAACAGTCAGTCGCCTTGCAAATAATCGTCGTCAGAAAAAAAAGATGCTCGTTTCTTCTTCGTCGTTCCTGTTTTTTGTTTTCTTCGTTGCTGCTGCTGCTTTTGTGAATTCTGGTGGTCATGGTCATATTCTGGCTTCGAATGTTGGCTCAACTTTGAATAATATCGACAACGAACTTTTATCTGATGAATCAACTATCTTTGAAGAAACAATCGATGGCAAAGTTAAAATAATGTCTATTGGAACTGCTCAACTCATACTTACAAATGGTCAATTGGATATTGAAGTTGATTTCCAGAAATGTGAAGGAGAGTAAGTTTAAGACTTTTCTATAAATTGCCACTGTTATCATACTAATTTTTAGGGTTTTGTTTTGTTACAAATCTTCGAAATGGAACGACGTCGCTGCAAAACTTTGTCAACCAAACTTTTGTGGATTCAAAATTTCAGCAACATCTGATAAACTTACGTTTGCTCACAATGAATTTTCAAGAAAAAATTTTAAGAATTGTTTATTCACTCGCATGAAATTCGATGAAGCTTCATATTGTGGTTTTCCGGATGCTAGCTGTGATCCTGCTTTTGATAAAGAAAATAGAATTATAATTGAAGTTAGTCAAGTTTCACCAAAGTGTCCAATCACAATCCTGAATGCTAAAGTATATGTGCCTCCTTCATCGACAACGACTTCAACTTCAACGTCCAAAGCTCTTACAATATCAACATCAAAAACAGAAGAATCAAACATATTGTGGCTTTGGATTTTGATTCCTATCGTGGTCATTCTCGTCATTGTTGGTATCATCGTGTACGTTTATTTATTTTTGTTTTCATTCATTATTAAAGCTATCATTTTCAGCTTCGTCGTATGTTGCAGAAAAAGATCGCTCAAAAAGAAGAAACAACAAGAATTTAAGGATCTGCCTCTCACTGGTATAATTATAGAAGATGGTAAACAACCACAAGAAGAAAACGCAAAAGTTAAACCAGAAATCAAAGAAGCTACAAAAGAAGTGGAAACAAAGAAGCTCGATGTTCATAAAGCAAAAACTCCAATCAAAAAAGAAGCTCCTCCTCGTCCTCCTCCGTCAAAAGTTGAACAACCGAAGCAACCAGAATCAATGCCAATGAAAGAACCAACTATTGCAAATGAAGCTACTGATGAACCTCCTCCACCTCAACTTCCTCCTGCCACTCCTGTGATCGAATCAAAGGAACCTATTATCGTCGAAGACCAACATGAAGTTCCAAAGAAAAAGAAGAAGCAGTTTCGAGCATTGGCATTTTCTATGGGAACAACAAATTCTGGAAGTTTTGGTTCTAAATTTCGCGGTCGTTTCAAGGATAGCGTGGAATCTCAGCGTTCCATCAACAAGAAGATCTCCTTTGAATGTCATTACAACTCTATGCAAAGAAATGGCCTCCTTGGTAAAAACTCAAAAGAAATCATCCAAAAAATGGCAATGTTAGATTTTGGTTGCTTATGCTTGAAGTTATCATTTATTTTATTTTTAGGTTCTACAAACCTGATCCAAAGAAGAAGAATCAAAGCGTGGAAGTTTCGCTCCTATACAACCTTATTGGTGATGTGTTTGTTACCATCAATGGCCTTGTGTATGTTTTTTTTCCTCTCAACTTTGTATAATATGTGTTATTAATTTTAGGAACAAATCGATCGATGAATTGAAGAAACGTGGTCTGAAGCTTGATCAAAATGGAGATATAAAAGAAATGTCATCAAGTGTTCGTAAATTCCTTCAAGAACGTGAAACTCCTGAATTTATCAAGTTTACATGCTTTGCCCTCGAATATGGTCATTTGATTCCTGGTGATGATGAACATCTTTGTAAATATTCCATGGCATTGCTTCTTGTGGTTGCTTTCACACTCAATCAATCTGATGAATCTCGTCGACGCGCACTTACAACTATGCGGTATTTTTTTTATGATTGCTTTTACTTTCATTACTCGTTTGTTTTGTAGCCGTGAACTACCATTTTGGAGACGTGAATCAAGTATCGAAGAACGTAATGCTTTTGGATATCCTTCAAACGCCATCGAAGCTGCATATCAAATTGAACCCAAATGTTTCCATGATGTCAAACTTGTTCGTACGAATTCAACTCCAAATGCATCAGAAGAAATACGATCAAATTCAAAGAAAGAAGGAACAACGGCGATGCAAAGCAAAGAAGTGATCGTTGAAAAACCAAAGCCAAGATCAAAATCAAAGTCAAAGAAGAAAAAGAAGAAACGGCATTGAATTTGAACTTATTGTAACAACTTTATTTATGTCTTTTATTTATTGTATGTTTTTGATTAATAAAGAAAATTTTATTTGTACTTTTGCTTTTCTAATTTATTTTGCCTTATCTTAAATGGCGTTTCTCGTAATAGTATTTTTGTGTAATCAAAGATTATTAAACTTTATTTGTTGTTTTAAAATTCTCAGTCTACTCACATAAACAAAATTATGCGTTTGATATGTAAATATTAACATTTACTTTACTCTTTTTTGTCAACTTTAACTCGTCTTCTTTTTTTGTTGTAACAAAAGAAGCTTCATTTTAGAAAACTTTTTTTAGGAATTTTTTTCTTGGAAAAATGGAAGAAAAAATACTTTTATTTTATTTTCATTTATAAAAACTTGAAACTATTATTCATTTACTTTCACTTTCATTATCTTCCTTGTTAGCATTAGTATCATTTTTTAAATCACAATGATGAAATCTTTTTTTTAACGATAAAGTATAATAATTAGTTGTTAATGGAAGTTTAGAAACAACAGGAGAGGGTTTTAAATGAGCCAACGCAGGTCTGATATTTAAATAATATTGTAATTGAGGTAAAGCAAAAACTTTTTGAGATAATGCTTTAATATTGATATATTTCTCAACTAATTCTGGATTGAGAGAATTAATTAATTCGAATAAATTAGCCATTCCAAAATCAGCATAACTTATTCCACTTGAAAGTAAAAAACCATCGCGAGTTGTAGTTGAAGCAAATTCTTCAAGAATCGTAAAATAATGTATTACAGCGGGTTTAAAAATTTCTTGATAGGTTTTTTCCTGAAATAAAAAATAGTAAAATATTTTTTAGGGCAATTTTTGAAATTTTTTTTGCCTATTTAAAGAACCATAGCTATTTGATGCCTTTTTCAAAATTTCGTTTACTGGGAGCTGAATTCATACTTCGCCAACCGGCAATTTGAATTTACGTGTACCTACAGTAAATTACACGTTAAATTCAAACACGCGCTTGGCATTCGCAAAATTCAGTACACGGAAACGAAATTTCAAAAAGGCATCAAATAGCTTTGGCCCTTTAAATATTAATTATCTAATGGTTGACTTACTTTATCTATTTTATACAAAGCAAAAACGCCTTTAATATAGCTAATTGCAATATTATCAAAATCTCTCATAACTCCAATAATTGTATCAGCTTGAGCTTGTTCATAAATTCCATCACCAGCAAGATTAAATAATTTTGCAACCAATCTTCCTATGGCATCGCTTCCATAAATTTGTTTTCCGTTCCATTCTAACATTGGCAAAGATTTTGCTGGGAAATTTTCTATAAAAAAAATTATTTAATTTTTTTGTTTATAAAATTTCATAAAAGCAAACCTTTTTTAATTTTATTCCATTTTTTAATATTTTCAATTTTAATATCTTCAAATTCTATATTTGCATAGGCTAAAGTGAGTCGGGTAATTTCTGCGAAATCTCTAGTTGAATAAGAAATTAATCGAAATTGAGGAGGCTTTGATAGACTAATTGCGAATTCACTGGATACGGATTTTTCGATAGAATCCAATCGCTTTCCGGCCAACATCCATGGAAGTAATAAAGGTTCCATTATTTTATTTTAACACGGGAATATGCAGATTTTCATTAAGAAAAATTTTGTAATTTTTAAAGTACAAAAATAAGAAATTTTTTTTAAAATGCACGATACTCAAGAAAACGAAAAATGGAACGTCGAAAAAAAAAATAGTTCTCAAAAAAATATTTTATGTTGCCACGAAAAAAAAGTTGAAGCAAAAATAAAAGAAATTCTTATCTTTGATTTTTTTGTTGAACTTTTTTGTTTCCATTCATTTTTAGACTATTTACTTTGTTTTTAGTTTTTGGTGTTTTAGAAAAAAAAATATGGAAGAAGAATAAAATAAAAACAAGTCTTGATCGCTTATGGAGGAAAAAGGGTATAAAACTCGCATCATCATCCTAAAAAATCGGAGTTCAATAAAACATTTTTTTGATAAATATTTACATAAATTATTTATAAAAGATACTATAAAATTAATTCCGACATCACTTAATTGCCAAACTTTCGATCTCTAACTTTCAAAGCAATTTTATTCATAATTTTTTATTTTTTACGGAACAAAATATAAAATAAAAATTAAAAGTTAAAATGTTTTTTTTTTTATTTTCCATATTTTTCAAACATATCTTTCATTTCACCTTGTAAAAGTCGATCAGCGTCTTCATACAAGTGTAAAGCTTTCAAAACAGCAAAATCATAATATGCATCTCTTAAACCTTGAGTTGGAATCTCAGCTTCTAATACGGAAAAGAAAAATTCTGTCATTCCTATTCCAAAGAAACATTGGGTCAAATAAGCATAATTATAAGCTTTCTTTAGTTGTTCAATATTAAATAAAATTTTTGCTTTATCTCCTCCAAATTCTTTGATTAAACATTCAAAATAATATTCAATTGCAAAGGATTCAGCTTGGCGACGAACAACTCCGTCGCAACAATGAGTTAAGAATCTCGCGAGATCAGACATTGGAGAACCTTCGTGCATTATTTGCCAATCCACTAAAGCCGCTAATTCATTTTGAATATTTCCTTCAGCATCGATGGCCCACATAATATTTCCTGAATGCATATCTCCATGAACCAAAATTGATGGCAATCCAATATCCTTGTAAGCTTGTTTATTGGCGTATAAAGAAAATTCGCGATTTGTTGCAAATTTATTTAATTTAGAAATCAATGGTTCAAATTCTTCTAAAATTAATTATGTCTTTAATTAAAAAAATTGCGAGAAAAAAGCAAAACTAACTTTCACGTTTACTTTTTTTCAAAAATGCTGGGGTACATGCTTGAAATGCTGTAACAACATCAGCTAAAGTTTCTTGACTTTTAACATATTTTCCATGCCAAATTTTGGGATCCACGCTGAGAATATTTTTATGCATTTTCGCAAAAGTTCGAATCATATTTTTAATTTGAGTTAAATTAATATTTTCAAAGAAAGTAATTGTTTTTCCACGAACCGTTAAATCTTCCATGTGTAAAACTCCTTCGTGTTTACCCAAATTCCAATCAACAGTTTTAAAAACTTTTGGACATGGAGCATCGAGGATTCGAGCCAAATGGTTATAAAAATCGCATTCAAATTGATGGACTTCAACAAAAAAATCTTTTTTATCTCGTTTTTGAGTTTTTTCAACTTCACCAAAATCAAATGCCCCTTTCGATTGGGCGTCATCAATGGATTGAGTTCCAGGAATTTTGAGTACCGTGCAATAAACATCTTTTGAATCAATGGAATCCACGAAAGTAAGAGTGCATCGAAGAACCACGGAAACAAAGCCTTTGCCTCCAGAAACATCGTAAGCGGTAACCTAAAAATATTTTTGGGAGATAAAAATTTTTTTCAAAGAAATTGACTAACATTTTTAACTGCTCGATTTCCATATAATTTAATAAAAGTTTTATCATTTTTTCTTAAAGAATCCAGCAACCATCCAATTGTGAAAGAATTATGGCCTTCAATGGGTTTGGAATAATCCACAACATCGTCGAGAATTAAAGTTTCAGCAGTCATATTTTTACAACTTTTTTTTACTTCTGATTATTTTTGTCGAGTGATATATGTTTTTTTTTCCAAACTTCATAGTTGCCTTTTATAGTCATCCATCCTACAAAAAAACATTTAATGATTTAAAAAAGAAAGAAAAAAGTGTAATTTGAAATCACAACTTTTTTCTGCGTTGACATGTTAAAAAGGCTTTGATTATAATCGCATTAATAATATGCATTAAAAAAAGGTTAAACCTTTTAATATTATCTGGAAACACAAATGACATAAATCAAGTTGGCGCATGTCAGTCGTCAAATTTTTTATTGATCAATAATTGAAATTGATGCGTTTAGAAAAAATATTGACTGGGAAATTGGTCTTTAAAAAAGGTTTTGATGATAATGGAAAAATGGCCACAAAATAGCCATAAAAAATATAATACTTTTTTTTAAAATCTTGTGTCACATTTGTGCTAAAAAATTTGCAAGTTTAAAATTAAAATTTTCAGTAGCAATAAATTTATTAAAAATCGATTAATTAATAATTAAAGAATAAGATGCGAAAAATGAACTTTATTTTATTAAGTTAAACTTAAGAAAAAAAACAAAAAGGACACAAAAATTATAATAAAAATAACACTAAAAGCTTGGAAAAATGTTTGTAAAAATAAAATGAGAAATCATCATAATCAAGCGATATTTATCAGAAAACATGAAATCGAGACCTTCGTGGATTTAAAATTCTTTTGTAACAATTTTTCCGATATTTGATTCAACAATTTTCATATCTGGATCTTTTTTAGCGGTGGCATCAAAAAAATTAAAAATGTATGTATTTCATTTTAAATGGATTTAAAAATTTTAAGAGTTATGTTAGGAGTAGCAAAAACATTTTTCGGTTGTTTGGAATTGAAAAGTTCCTTTAACCTTCTATAGAATTTTGCAAAAAAAACATTCAAACTCATACTTTCCAAATAGCTAAATTGTAAATAAACATCGATGAATTCAAGCTTAGTAAAATGCTTAGCAACAAACGATGAGATATTGAATTTTGAAGGTGACAATTTTTAAATTTGCATAAATGCAAGAAAAAAGCATTTTCAAGATTTTTGCAAGAAAGTAAAAATAAAAAGTTTATCAATGCAACAACGTTGCTTCATTTTTATTTGGCTTCTTCAAAAATTAAAAAAAGAAATTATAAATTTTTGTTGTAAGAAATCCGGCGAAAAATATTATGCTTTTTGTAACACATTTATCAATTTTAGACAGTTTCTTCTTTTGTGCTGCATTCAGCTACGTTTTAAACCAAGATTCAAGGAAAATTTGCTTTAGAATTTGCTGGCTTTAATTTGTTTCAAGAAATCGTGAAAAATGAGTCGCTTATTTTAGTTACAAAGTTAAAATGATGTAAGAGGATGGCTTTGTAAGTTGCCCATCTAACCTAAATTAATCATCATGCCTATTACCAATGCGAAATAATGTTTCTGATTTTGCTGTCATTTTAGTTGTAAATGTAGTTTACTGATTCCAAAAATGGCAAAAAAAAAGTACACACATCTTCCATGTTTTGATTTATCAATTGAACTAATGACCTCATTAATGTTAAATACAGTTATTTTCTTTGTTTTTAATCCTCTTTTGAATTGGTATGTATGTATTCAATCTCAACATTACAAAATACTTTTATCTTTTTGTTTGCCACTAAAAAATGAATTAAAAATTTCAAAGCTTTTCAAAAATTTTTTTTGCTTCAACTATTTCAAAAACAACAAAGTTTGGCAACATGGAAAAAAGCTTTATTCCACTCGCGATTTTTTATCGATATCACAGCCGCAAGCAATGGTACTCGCAAAATCTTCAATTTTGTCGTATCAACTAAAATTCGCAGATGTTCTCTCTCTTTTTTTGTCAAAATTTATCAAAAAAAATGTTCAACCTCCTTTTTTGCTTTCCTTTTTGAAATTTTTTTCTGCAGCTTTTTAGCTCTTTTTTGACTCCTCATTTCCATGAAAATCGTGTTTTCCACCATTTTTTAGTTCATTTATCCTTCTTTTTTCTTCTAACTTTTGCCGTCTAATTTTTTGCTCCTTTATCTGTTTCCATACCAGATTTTACTTCATCATTCTTCATTTCTTGAATCATTTAACGAGATTATCATTGACGCCTATCTTAAACACTCGATTTGATTTTATGTCCATTGGGAAATGACTTGTTTATCCATCCTCTTTTGTTCTTTGTTTATTTTTGTTTTCATCCCTTATTAAAGCTATCATTTTCAGCTTCGTCAAATGCTATAGGAAAAGACCGCTCAAAAAGAAGAGAGAAGAACTAAACAAGCTGCTTTTGATAAAGAAAATAGAATTACAATTGAAATTATTCAAGTTTCAACAAACTGTCCAATCACAATCCTGAATGCTAAAGTATATGTGCCTCCTTCATCGACAACAACTTCTGCGTCAACTTCCAAAGCTGTTACAACATTACCACAAGCTTCAAAAACAGAAGAATCGAAAATATGGTGGCTTTGGATTGTGATCCCTGTCGTGGTCATTCTGCTCATTATTGGTATCATTATGTCAGTTTATTTTGGTTTTCTTCCATTATTAAAGCAATCATTTTCAGATTCGTCGTATGCTACAAGAAAAGATCGGTCAAAAAGAAGAAGCAAGAGGAACTTAAGAAGCTGCCTTTGACTGGTATAACTATTGAAAATGGTAAACAACAACAAGAAGAAAGTGCAGAAGTTCAACCAGAACCGAAAGAAGCTGTAAAAGAAGTGGAAACAAAGAAGCTCGATGTTCTTAAAGCAACAATAACTCCAATCAAGAAAGAAGCTCCTCATCCTCCGAATCAAAGCGTGGAAGTTTCACTCCTGTACAACTTTATTAGTGATGTGTTTGTTACCATCAATGGCCTTGTGTATGTTTGTTTTTCTCTCACCTTTGTCTAATATGTGTTTATTTTAGGAATACATCGATCGATGAAATGAAGAAACGTGGTCTAAAGCTTTATCATAATGGTGATATCAAAGAAATGACATCAAGAGTTCATAAATTCCTTGAAGATCGTGATACTCCTGAATACATCAAATTTACATGTTTCGCCCTTGAATATGGTCATTTGGTTCCTGGTGATGATGAGCATCTTTGTAAATATTCCATGGCTTTGCTTCTTGTTGTTGCTTTCTCACTCAATCAACCTGATGAATCTCGTCGACGTGCATTGACAAATATGCGTTTGATTTTTTGGTTTGTTGTTACTTTCATTACTTGTTTGTTTTTTAGCCGTCAACTACCGTTTTGGAGACGTGAATCAAGCATCGAAGAACGTAATGCTTTTGGATATCCTGCATATGCCATGGAAGCTGCATATGAAGTTAAAATTGTTTTAATGATTGTTTATTTTGTTGTTGTTTTGTTAATTTTGTATTTTTTGTTTTGTTTATTTGATAATAAAATTAATATTATTATAAACCTGTTTCAATTACGGTATTACAAAATTACTTCTGTTATGGGAAGGGAATTACGCACATTAATTGCGATATTTTAGATGGAAGATAATCCCAGAAGAGCGGCTCGTGATGCAAATCGAGCTCGACAAGCTGAAATTAGAGCTGTAAGAGCTGATTCAATGAGAATGAATCGTAGTGGTGGACCACTACCTGCTCGAACAATAAGCAAAGATGAAATTGATAGAAGATTTTTTACCGAGTTTGTAGCTTATGTAGCTCCTCGAGGTAGGCTTTTAAAAATATATGTATTTGGTTATTTCAAGTAAATATTTTTAGTTTCTTCAACTCCAAATGAAATTGAAGAAATAAGAGCGGAAGATGCTGACCTTTCAGCACTTGGAGGATCAAATCCAACGCCAGCTGTGAGCGATATCATCGTAGATGGATATATGCAACTCATCGCAAATCAACATGAAAGAGTTGGTTTCGTACATAAAAAATTTTGCACAAATTACAAAAAAATATTATAGGTTTATTGCTGCTCTACACAATTCTATAAGAAATATGTTCATGAAGGATTTGAAGAGGTGAAACACATGGTTTCATCTCGACTATATCATTTTGATTATATGTTCGTTCCTGTTATGGAGCCTCAAAGCTGGAAGCTGCTAGTGGTTGATATGCGAGAAAGAATTATCGCGATCTTCGGTGTTAAAGGACACCACAACTCCAAACACTTGAAAAATATGAGGTAACAAAATATTAAAAGCTCACCCAATTAACTAAATAAAAACTTTTTAGGCGCTTCTTGACAGAACATCATTTTGAAGATATGTGGTTCGCTGAAAGGATGCCATTCTTTGAATGGAACATAATGGAAGCTGTAAAATTTTAATATTAAAGTAATTTACTTTTTTAATACATTTTTTTTAGAAAACAAGTGGCTTCATGAAAAGTTCCGATGGCGGAATTTATCTTTGCCAATATGCATTGCATGTTGCAAAGAAGATGTTGCCAAATTTCAAACGGCCCGATATTTGCTTGTTCCGTAAAAGAATGATGGTTGAATTGTCTCAGTGGCAACTTCTTGAATAAAATTCTTCACTCATCCATCAACAACAAGAATCATAGTCGCAACTCGAAATCGTGTCTTCAAATCACCTTATCCATATATTCAACCTTTACGAATCTCATTATCTGAACAACTTCTCAAACGTTTATGGCTTCATGGATGTGAAAACCCAACTAAAGCTGCTCTCATCAATGCTTTCAATCCAGCTGATCAACTCACATTCAAAGAACTGTATCTTCGATCACTTTCAGTTGCAACATTTCTTCGTCAAAATGATTTTCACCATGGGAATGTCGTAGCATTGGTTCTTCCAAATCTGGTTGATTATCCTGCAATAGTTTTTGGAACTGGTCTCGTTGGTGGTGCTTCAACTCCTGCTAGTGTTTACTTTGGTCCTAAAGAATTAGAAACTCAATTCATCGATTCGAAAACTTCTATGGTCTTTTGTGCTGACTTCATGCTTGATAAAGTTCTTGAAGCAATCAAAAATTGTCCAAAAATCAAGAAGGTTATTTGTTTGAAAAGTGGTCTGCTTCCTGATGGATCTCCTGAAATCAAACTTCCCAAAGATGTAATCGATTATGAAAGGAAAATCAAGGATCTTCAACCTTAAATCCATTGGAACGATGTTGAATGCAATCATGAAAGAGATATTTACTATCTTCCTTATTCAAGGTGAGTGTTTGTAATGCTTATGGTATTAAGTAGCAAAAGCAATAACTTCTGTTTCTCTATTTATAGTCCATTAAATAATTTTAACTCTCCACTTTTTAGCGGAACTACTGGTCCACCCAAAGGTGTTATGATTTCAAATCGAAATTTGTCTGTCATGTTACCCAACTTTGCAAATTTCTTTAAGAAGAGCATCTTTCCTTACATCACCAAAGAAAATCAAAACACCATCATTGATCCACCTCAAAATTTTCTGCCATTCTTTCTTTGGTATTGGAACATTTTGACTAATTTGTATTTGAGTATTTCAACTATCATTATACCGAAATTTGATTTTGAACAGTTATGCAAGAATATTCAAGAACATAAGGTAATTTTTTACTTTGTAATTATAGCTAATCTAAAGTTTATGTTTTAGATTCGTATCATGTTTTGTTGTTCCACCAATACTTCAATTATTTGCTAATCATAAAGCCGTTGATAAGTATGATATCTCATCACTTATTCTTGCTGGAGCTGCACCTGTTAGTAAAGATTTAATGGAAGACGTTCAAAAGCGTTTAACATCTATGAAAGGGCTTGAACAAGGATTTGGAATGACGGAAGCGGCCATGGTTACACATTGTAATACAACAAAAGAAAAGTATCCTTATAATTCTGTTGGTAAACTTATGCCTGGTTTTGCAATGAAGGTTAGTAGCTAGCTTGTTGTACTATGATGAATGATTCTTTGTTATCAACTTTGTTACTTTTTAATGCTTTATTCTTTTTTCCAGATTATCGATCCAGATACTCAAAAAGAACTTGATGTTAATGAAACTGGTGAAGTATGTCTTAAATCTCCACAAATAATGATTGGATATTTCAACAAGCCTCAATCAACTGCAATCATGAAAGATGATGAAGGATGGCTTCGAACTGGTGATATTGGGTTTGTCGATGACGAAGGATATACTTACATCGTTGAGAGAATGAAAGAATTGGTCAAAGTCAAAGGATTACAAGTAGCTCCAGCTGAACTCGAAGCTCTTCTTTTAACTCATACCACAATCAAAGATGCTGCAGTCATTGGAATTCCTGATGTTCATAATGGTGAAGTGCCTAAAGCTTTTGTTGTTGCTGATGGAAATGTTACTGAAGATGAAGTTAGAGATTTTGTTGCTGGTTAGTTTCTTTTTGGAACTTTGTTGTTTTATTTTTCTAAACCTTGAAATTTTAGAATCGGTTGCTACTTACAAACATCTCAAAGGTGGCGATCAATTCATCAATGAAATTCCAAAATCACCATCAGGAAAAATTTTACGTCGTCTTCTTCGTGATCAAAGAAAATCTTAGAGTTTATTACTGTATAAATATATTTTTGTCTTAATTGTATGTATGTATAGTTTTGTAGTTTGGTAGCACAATTTTCATTTAAGAGTTGCTCCTTTATAATTTTTGGCACCAATTTTTTGTTTGTTTAATATAAATTTATATGTTTATTTTGTTGTTTTTGTTGTTTGAAAAATAAAGTTTAAAAAACTGTAAATTTGCGTATTCTTAATTTCAAAAATTTGAATGTTAACTAGGCGGAGCGTATGCTGTCAGCAATACATGACGAAAAATTGCATTTACAAAAGCAGAGAATGCCTATTTTATTTGACTGCTACCCAACTCGTTCAAACCCAACTCGTGCAAAAAAGTACCCAACTTGTGCAAAAAAAAAGTACCCAACTCGTGCAAAAAATGATCCATAGGCTTTTCCTATTGATAGATGTTAATTAATACCTTTATTTATCTTTTTATTTTTAAAAATTCATAAATAATGCATAGACGTATTTCAAAGATTAATGAAAATGCAAACCATAGGGAAACCTTATGATTAAAAGATTATAGGTGATGTTTACTTTTTTTTATAACCACAATATTAGAAGATTCTGAAAATATAGCGATTTATGCAAATTCATGATAATTAATTAATCGGTTTCCATAATTTATTTGCACTACTTTAGACCTCAGTCGTTTATAACCAATTTTCTTAACTACTAGGCGCTACGCGGCCCTTCGGGCCGCCAGCAACATGTTTTTGAAATGATTTTTATTAAATTTTATAACAACATTTTACATACAATAAATAATACAACTATACAAAAAAAATTGAACAAAGGCTTGTAGTTTCTTAATGGATAATCGATAGAAAAAACGATGAAGAATTCGAAAAAATTTACAAATCATCCGCTGCTTCGACCATAAAATAATGGCAAGCAAATATGTAAATTTTCATGCAAGAAACAATTTTATTTTATGAAAAACATTTTTAATTTTTGATTTCCTGAGATTGGATTTGAGTTTTGTTTAGTTAATCTGATAGAAAAAACGATGAAGAATTCGAAAAAATTTACAAGTCATCCGCAGCTTCGACCATAAAATAATGGCAAGCAAATATGTAAATTTTCATGCAAGAAACAATTTTATTTTATGAAAAACATTTTTAATTTTTGATTTCCTGAGATTGGATTTGAGTTTTGTTTAGTAAATCTGATAGAAAAAACGATGAAGAATTCGAAAAAATTTACAAATCATCCGCAGCTTCGACCATAAAATAATGGCAAGCAAATATGTAAATTTTCATGCAAGAAACAATTTTATTTTATGAAAAACATTTTTAATTTTTGATTTCCTGAGATTGGATTTGAGTTTTGTTTAGTAAATCTGATAGAAAAAACGATGAAGAATTCGAAAAAATTTACAAATTATCCGCAGCTTCGACCATAAAATAATGGCAAGCAAATATGTAAATTTTCATGCAAGAAACAATTTTATTTTATGAAAAACATTTTTAATTTTTGATTTCCTGAGATTGGATTTGAGTTTTGTTTAGTTAATCTGATAGAAAAAACGATGAGGAATTCGAAAAAATTTACAAGTCATCCGCAGCTTCGACCATAAAATAATGGCAAGCAAATATGTAAATTTTCATGCAAGAAACAATTTTATTTTATGAAAAACATTTTTAATTTTTGATTTCCTGAGATTGGATTTGAGTTTTGTTTAGTAAATCTGATAGAAAAAACGATGAAGAATTCGAAAAAATTTACAAGTCATCCGCTGCTTCGACCATAAAATAATGGCAAGCAAATATGTAAATTTTCATGCAAGAAACAATTTTATTTTATGAAAAACATTTTTAATTTTTTTGATTTCCTGAGATTGGATTTGAGTTTTGTTTAGTAAATCTGATAGAAAAAACGATGAAGAATTCGAAAAAATTTACAAATTATCCGCAGCTTCGACCATAAAATAATGGCAAGCAAATATGTAAATTTTCATGCAAGAAACAATTTTATTTTATGAAAAACATTTTTAATTTTTGATTTCCTGAGATTGGATTTCAGTTTTGTTTAGTAAATCTGATAGAAAAAACGATGAAGAATTCGAAAAAATTTACAAATCATCCGCAGCTTCGACCATAAAATAATGGCAAGCAAATATGTAAATTTTCATGCAAGAAACAATTTTATTTTATGAAAAACATTTTTAATTTTTTTGATTTCCTGAGATTGGATTTGAGTTTTGTTTAGTTAATCTGATAGAAAAAACGATGAAGAATTCGAAAAAATTTACAAGTCATCCGCTGCTTCGACCATAAAATAATGGCAAGCAAATATGTAAATTTTCATGCAAGAAACAATTTTATTTTATGAAAAACATTTTTAATTTTTGATTTCCTGAGATTGGATTTGAGTTTTGTTTAGTAAATCTGATAGAAAAAACGATGAAGAATTCGAAAAAATTTACAAATTATCCGCAACTTCGACCATAAAATAATGGCAAGCAAATATGTAAATTTTCATGCAAGAAACAATTTTATTTTATGAAAAACATTTTTAATTTTTGATTTCCTGAGATTGGATTTGAGTTTTGTTTAGTAAATCTGATAGAAAAAACGATGAAGAATTCGAAAAAATTTACAAATCATCCGCAGCTTCGACCATAAAATAATGGCAAGCAAATATGTAAATTTTCATGCAAGAAACAATTTTATTTTATGAAAAACATTTTTAATTTTTGATTTCCTGAGATTGGATTTGAGTTTTGTTTAGTAAATCTGATAGAAAAAACGATGAAGAATTCGAAAAAATTTACAAATTATCCGCAACTTCGACCATAAAATAATGGCAAGCAAATATGTAAATTTTCATGCAAGAAACAATTTTATTTTATGAAAAACATTTTTAATTTTTGATTTCCTGAGATTGGATTTCAGTTTTGTTTAGTTAATCTGATAGAAAAAACGATGAAGAATTCGAAAAAATTTACAAGTCATCCGCTGCTTCGACCATAAAATAATGGCAAGCAAATATGTAAATTTTCATGCAAGAAACAATTTTATTTTATGAAAAACATTTTTAATTTTTTTGATTTCCTGAGATTGGATTTGAGTTTTGTTTAGTAAATCTGATAAAAAAACGATGAAGAATTCGAAAAAATTTACAAATCATCCGCAGCTTCGACCATAAAATAATGGCAAGCAAATATGTAAATTTTCATGCAAGAAACAATTTTATTTTATGAAAAACATTTTTAATTTTTGATTTCCTGAGATTGGATTTGAGTTTTGTTTAGTAAATCTGATAGAAAAAACGATGAAGAATTCGAAAAAATTTACAAATCATCCGCAGCTTCGACCATAAAATAATGGCAAGCAAATATGTAAATTTTCATGCAAGAAACAATTTTATTTTATGAAAAACATTTTTAATTTTTGATTTCCTGAGATTGGATTTGAGTTTTGTTTAGTAAATCTGATAGAAAAAACGATGAAGAATTCGAAAAAATTTACAAATCATCCGCAGCTTCGACCATAAAATAATGGCAAGCAAATATGTAAATTTTCATGCAAGAAACAATTTTATTTTATGAAAAACATTTTTAATTTTTGATTTCCTGAGATTGGATTTGAGTTTTGTTTAGTAAATCTGATAGAAAAAACGATGAAGAATTCGAAAAAATTTACAAGTCGTCCGCTGCTTCGACCATAAAATAATGGCAAGCAAATATGTAAATTTTCATGCAAGAAACAATTTTATTTTATGAAAAACATTTTTAATTTTTGATTTCCTGAGATTGGATTTGAGTTTTGTTTAGTTAATCTGATAGAAAAAACGATGAAGAATTCGAAAAAATTTACAAGTCATCCGCTGCTTCGACCATAAAATAATGGCAAGCAAATATGTAAATTTTCATGCAAGAAACAATTTTATTTTATGAAAAACATTTTTAATTTTTGATTTCCTGAGATTGGATTTGAGTTTTGTTTAGTAAATCTGATAGAAAAAACGATGAAGAATTCGAAAAAATTTACAAGTCATCCGCTGCTTCGACCATAAAATAATGGCAAGCAAATATGTAAATTTTCATGCAAGAAACAATTTTATTTTATGAAAAACATTTTTAATTTTTGATTTCCTGAGATTGGATTTGAGTTTTGTTTAGTAAATCTGATAGAAAAAACGATGAAGAATTCGAAAAAATTTACAAGTCGTCCGCTGCTTCGACCATAAAATAATGGCAAGCAAATATGTAAATTTTCATGCAAGAAACAATTTTATTTTATGAAAAACATTTTTAATTTTTGATTTCCTGAGATTGGATTTGAGTTTTGTTTAGTTAATCTGATAGAAAAAACGATGAAGAATTCGAAAAAATTTACAAGTCATCCGCTGCTTCGACCATAAAATAATGGCAAGCAAATATGTAAATTTTCATGCAAGAAACAATTTTATTTTATGAAAAACATTTTTAATTTTTGATTTCCTGAGATTGGATTTGAGTTTTGTTTAGTAAATCTGATAGAAAAAACGATGAAGAATTCGAAAAAATTTACAAGTCATCCGCTGCTTCGACCATAAAATAATGGCAAGCAAATATGTAAATTTTCATGCAAGAAACAATTTTATTTTATGAAAAACATTTTTAATTTTTGATTTCCTGAGATTGGATTTGAGTTTTGTTTAGTTAATCTGATAGAAAAAACGATGAAGAATTCGAAAAAATTTACAAGTCATCCGCTGCTTCGACCATAAAATAATGGCAAGCAAATATGTAAATTTTCATGCAAGAAACAATTTTATTTTATGAAAAACATTTTTAATTTTTTTGATTTCCTGAGATTGGATTTGAGTTTTGTTTAGTTAATCTGATAGAAAAAACGATGAAGAATTCGAAAAAATTTACAAGTCATCCGCTGCTTCGACCATAAAATAATGGCAAGCAAATATGTAAATTTTCATGCAAGAAACAATTTTATTTTATGAAAAACATTTTTAATTTTTGATTTCCTGAGATTGGATTTGAGTTTTGTTTAGTAAATCTGATAGAAAAAACGATGAAGAATTCGAGAAAATTTACAAATTATCCGCAGCTTCGACCATAAAATAATGGCAAGCAAATATGTAAATTTTCATGCAAGAAACAATTTTATTTTATGAAAAACATTTTTAATTTTTGATTTCCTGAGATTGGATTTGAGTTTTGTTTAGTTAATCTGATAGAAAAAACGATGAGGATTTCGAAAAAATTTACAAGTCATCCGCAGCTTCGACCATAAAATAATGGCAAGCAAATATGTAAATTTTCATGCAAGAAACATTTTATTTTATGAAAAACATTTTTAATTTTTGATTTCCTGAGATTGGATTTGAGTTTTGTTTAGTAAATCTGATAGAAAAAACGATGAGGAATTCGAAAAAATTTACAAGTCATCCGCAGCTTCGACCATAAAATAATGGCAAGCAAATATGTAAATTTTCATGCAAGAAACATTTTATTTTATGAAAAACATTTTTAATTTTTGATTTCCTGAGATTGGATTTGAGTTTTGTTTAGTAAATCTGATAGAAAAAACGATGAGGAATTCGAAAAAATTTACAAGTCATCCGCAGCTTCGACCATAAAATAATGGCAAGCAAATATGTAAATTTTCATGCAAGAAACATTTTATTTTATGAAAAACATTTTTAATTTTTGATTTCCTGAGATTGGATTTGAGTTTTGTTTAGTAAATCTGATAGAAAAAACGATGATGAATTCGAAAAAATTTACAAGTCATCCGCTGCTTCGACCATAAAATAATGGCAAGCAAATATGTAAATTTTCATGCAAGAAACAATTTTATTTTATGAAAAACATTTTTAATTTTTGATTTCCTGAGATTGGATTTGAGTTTTGTTTAGTAAATCTGATAGAAAAAACGATGAAGAATTCGAGAAAATTTACAAATTATCCGCAGCTTCGACCATAAAATAATGGCAAGCAAATATGTAAATTTTCATGCAAGAAACAATTTTATTTTATGAAAAACATTTTTAATTTTTGATTTCCTGAGATTGGATTTGAGTTTTGTTTAGTTAATCTGATAGAAAAAACGATGAGGAATTCGAAAAAATTTACAAGTCATCCGCAGCTTCGACCATAAAATAATGGCAAGCAAATATGTAAATTTTCATGCAAGAAACATTTTATTTTATGAAAAACATTTTTAATTTTTGATTTCCTGAGATTGGATTTGAGTTTTGTTTAGTAAATCTGATAGAAAAAACGATGAGGAATTCGAAAAAATTTACAAGTCATCCGCAGCTTCGACCATAAAATAATGGCAAGCAAATATGTAAATTTTCATGCAAGAAACATTTTATTTTATGAAAAACATTTTTAATTTTTGATTTCCTGAGATTGGATTTGAGTTTTGTTTAGTAAATCTGATAGAAAAAACGATGAGGAATTCGAAAAAATTTACAAGTCATCCGCAGCTTCGACCATAAAATAATGGCAAGCAAATATGTAAATTTTCATGCAAGAAACATTTTATTTTATGAAAAACATTTTTAATTTTTGATTTCCTGAGATTGGATTTGAGTTTTGTTTAGTAAATCTGATAGAAAAAACGATGATGAATTCGAAAAAATTTACAAGTCATCCGCTGCTTCGACCATAAAATAATGGCAAGCAAATATGTAAATTTTCATGCAAGAAACAATTTTATTTTATGAAAAACATTTTTAATTTTTGATTTCCTGAGATTGGATTTGAGTTTTGTTTAGTAAATCTGATAGAAAAAACGATGAAGAATTCGAAAAAATTTACAAATTATCCGCAGCTTCGACCATAAAATAATGGCAAGCAAATATGTAAATTTTCATGCAAGAAACAATTTTATTTTATGAAAAACATTTTTAATTTTTGATTTCCTGAGATTGGATTTGAGTTTTGTTTAGTAAATCTGATAGAAAAAACGATGAAGAATTCGAAAAAATTTACAAGTCATCCGCTGCTTCGACCATAAAATAATGGCAAGCAAATATGTAAATTTTCATGCAAGAAACAATTTTATTTTATGAAAAACATTTTTAATTTTTGATTTCCTGAGATTGGATTTGAGTTTTGTTTAGTTAATCTGATAGAAAAAACGATGAAGAATTCGAAAAAATTTACAAGTCATCCGCTGCTTCGACCATAAAATAATGGCAAGCAAATATGTAAATTTTCATGCAAGAAACAATTTTATTTTATGAAAAACATTTTTAATTTTTTTGATTTCCTGAGATTGGATTTGAGTTTTGTTTAGTTAATCTGATAGAAAAAACGATGAAGAATTCGAAAAAATTTACAAGTCATCCGCTGCTTCGACCATAAAATAATGGCAAGCAAATATGTAAATTTTCATGCAAGAAACAATTTTATTTTATGAAAAACATTTTTAATTTTTGATTTCCTGAGATTGGATTTGAGTTTTGTTTAGTAAATCTGATAGAAAAAACGATGAAGAATTCGAGAAAATTTACAAATTATCCGCAGCTTCGACCATAAAATAATGGCAAGCAAATATGTAAATTTTCATGCAAGAAACAATTTTATTTTATGAAAAACATTTTTAATTTTTGATTTCCTGAGATTGGATTTGAGTTTTGTTTAGTTAATCTGATAGAAAAAACGATGAGGAATTCGAAAAAATTTACAAGTCATCCGCAGCTTCGACCATAAAATAATGGCAAGCAAATATGTAAATTTTCATGCAAGAAACATTTTATTTTATGAAAAACATTTTTAATTTTTGATTTCCTGAGATTGGATTTGAGTTTTGTTTAGTAAATCTGATAGAAAAAACGATGATGAATTCGAAAAAATTTACAAGTCATCCGCTGCTTCGACCATAAAATAATGGCAAGCAAATATGTAAATTTTCATGCAAGAAACAATTTTATTTTATGAAAAACATTTTTAATTTTTGATTTCCTGAGATTGGATTTGAGTTTTGTTTAGTAAATCTGATAGAAAAAACGATGAAGAATTCGAAAAAATTTACAAATTATCCGCAGCTTCGACCATAAAATAATGGCAAGCAAATATGTAAATTTTCATGCAAGAAACAATTTTATTTTATGAAAAACATTTTTAATTTTTGATTTCCTGAGATTGGATTTGAGTTTTGTTTAGTAAATCTGATAGAAAAAACGATGAAGAATTCGAAAAAATTTACAAGTCATCCGCTGCTTCGACCATAAAATAATGGCAAGCAAATATGTAAATTTTCATGCAAGAAACAATTTTATTTTATGAAAAACATTTTTAATTTTTGATTTCCTGAGATTGGATTTGAGTTTTGTTTAGTAAATCTGATAGAAAAAACGATGAAGAATTCGAAAAAATTTACAAGTCGTCCGCTGCTTCGACCATAAAATAATGGCAAGCAAATATGTAAATTTTCATGCAAGAAACAATTTTATTTTATGAAAAACATTTTTAATTTTTGATTTCCTGAGATTGGATTTGAGTTTTGTTTAGTAAATCTGATAGAAAAAACGATGAAGAATTCGAAAAAATTTACAAGTCATCCGCAGCTTCGACCATAAAATAATGGCAAGCAAATATGTAAATTTTCATGCAAGAAACAATTTTATTTTATGAAAAACATTTTTAATTTTTGATTTCCTGAGATTGGATTTGAGTTTTGTTTAGTTAATCTGATAGAAAAAACGATGAGGAATTCGAAAAAATTTACAAGTCATCCGCAGCTTCGACCATAAAATAATGGCAAGCAAATATGTTAATTTTCATGCAAGAAACAATTTTATTTTATGAAAAACATTTTTAATTTTTGATTTCCTGAGATTGGATTTGAGTTTTGTTTAGTAAATCTGATAGAAAAAACGATGAAGAATTCGAAAAAATTTACAAATCATCCACAGCTTCGATCATAAAATAATGGCAAGCAAATATGTAAATTTTCATGCAAGAAACAATTTTATTTTATGAAAAACATTTTTAATTTTTGATTTCCTGAGATTGGATTTGAGTTTTTGTTTAGTAAATCTGATAGAAAAAACGATGAAGAATTCGAAAAAATTTACAAATCATCCACAGCTTCGATCATAAAATAATGGCAAGCAAATATGTAAATTTTCATGCAAGAAACAATTTTATTTTATGAAAAACATTTTTAATTTTTGATTTCCTGAGATTGGATTTGAGTTTTTGTTTAGTAAATCTGATAGAAAAAACGATGAAGAATTCGAAAAAATTTACAAATCATCCACAGCTTCGATCATAAAATAATGGCAAGCAAATATGTAAATTTTCATGCAAGAAACAATTTTATTTTATGAAAAACATTTTTAATTTTTGATTTCCTGAGATTGGATTTGAGTTTTTGTTTAGTAAATCTGATAGAAAAAACGATGAAGAATTCGAAAAAATTTACAAGTCGTCCGCTGCTTCGACCATAAAATAATGGCAAGCAAATATGTAAATTTTCACGCAAGAAACAATTTTATTTTATGAAAAACATTTTTAATTTTTGATTTCCTGAGATTGGATTTGAGTTTTTGTTTAGTAAATCTGATAGAAAAAACGATGAAGAATTCGAAAAAATTTACAAATCATCCACAGCTTCGATCATAAAATAATGGCAAGCAAATATGTAAATTTTCATGCAAGAAACAATTTTATTTTATGAAAAACATTTTTAATTTTTGATTTCCTGAGATTGGATTTGAGTTTTGTTTAGTAAATCTGATAGAAAAAACGATGAAGAATTCGAAAAAATTTACAAATCATCCGCAGCTTCGACCATAAAATAATGGCAAGCAAATATGTAAATTTTCATGCAAGAAACAATTTTATTTTATGAAAAACATTTTTAATTTTTGATTTCCTGAGATTGGATTTGAGTTTTGTTTAGTTAATCTGATAGAAAAAACGATGAGGAATTCGAAAAAATTTACAAGTCATCCGCAGCTTCGACCATAAAATAATGGCAAGCAAATATGTTAATTTTCATGCAAGAAACAATTTTATTTTATGAAAAACATTTTTAATTTTTGATTTCCTGAGATTGGATTTGAGTTTTGTTTAGTAAATCTGATAGAAAAAACGATGAAGAATTCGAAAAAATTTACAAGTCGTCCGCTGCTTCGACCATAAAATAATGGCAAGCAAATATGTAAATTTTCACGCAAGAAACAATTTTATTTTATGAAAAACATTTTTAATTTTTGATTTCCTGAGATTGGATTTGAGTTTTTGTTTAGTAAATCTGATAGAAAAAACGATGAAGAATTCGAAAAAATTTACAAATCATCCACAGCTTCGATCATAAAATAATGGCAAGCAAATATGTAAATTTTCATGCAAGAAACAATTTTATTTTATGAAAAACATTTTTAATTTTTGATTTCCTGAGATTGGATTTGAGTTTTGTTTAGTAAATCTGATAGAAAAAACGATGAAGAATTCGAAAAAATTTACAAGTCGTCCGCTGCTTCGACCATAAAATAATGGCAAGCAAATATGTAAATTTTCACGCAAGAAACAATTTTATTTTATGAAAAACATTTTTAATTTTTGATTTCCTGAGATTGGATTTGAGTTTTTGTTTAGTAAATCTGATAGAAAAAACGATGAAGAATTCGAAAAAATTTACAAATCATCCACAGCTTCGATCATAAAATAATGGCAAGCAAATATGTAAATTTTCATGCAAGAAACAATTTTATTTTATGAAAAACATTTTTAATTTTTGATTTCCTGAGATTGGATTTGAGTTTTGTTTAGTAAATCTGATAGAAAAAACGATGAAGAATTCGAAAAAATTTACAAGTCATCCGCTGCTTCGACCATAAAATAATGGCAAGCAAATATGTAAATTTTCATGCAAGAAACAATTTTATTTTATGAAAAACATTTTTAATTTTTGATTTCCTGAGATTGGATTTGAGTTTTGTTTAGTAAATCTGATAGAAAAAACGATGAAGAATTCGAAAAAATTTACAAATCATCCGCAGCTTCGACCATAAAATAATGGCAAGCAAATATGTAAATTTTCATGCAAGAAACAATTTTATTTTATGAAAAACATTTTTAATTTTTGATTTCCTGAGATTGGATTTGAAAACTTTCTAGGAAATCTAATAAAAAAAGCGTTGAAGAATTCGAAAAAATTTACAAATCATCCGCAGCTTCGACCATAAAATAATGGCAAGCAAATATGTAAATTTTCATGCAAGAAACAATTTTATTTTATGAAAAACATTTTTAATTTTTGATTTCCTGAGATTGGATTTGAGTTTTGTTTAGTAAATCTGATAGAAAAAACGATGAAGAATTCGAAAAAATTTACAAATTATCCGCAGCTTCGACCATAAAATAATGGCAAGCAAATATGTAAATTTTCATGCAAGAAACAATTTTATTTTATGAAAAACATTTTTAATTTTTGATTTCCTGAGATTGGATTTGAGTTTTGTTTAGTAAATCTGATAGAAAAAACGATGAAGAATTCGAAAAAATTTACAAGTCATCCGCTGCTTCGACCATAAAATAATGGCAAGCAAATATGTAAATTTTCATGCAAGAAACAATTTTATTTTATGAAAAACATTTTTAATTTTTGATTTCCTGAGATTGGATTTGAGTTTTGTTTAGTAAATCTGATAGAAAAAACGATGAAGAATTCGAAAAAATTTACAAGTCGTCCGCTGCTTCGACCATAAAATAATGGCAAGCAAATATGTAAATTTTCATGCAAGAAACAATTTTATTTTATGAAAAACATTTTTAATTTTTGATTTCCTGAGATTGGATTTGAGTTTTGTTTAGTAAATCTGATAGAAAAAACGATGAAGAATTCGAAAAAATTTACAAGTCATCCGCAGCTTCGACCATAAAATAATGGCAAGCAAATATGTAAATTTTCATGCAAGAAACAATTTTATTTTATGAAAAACATTTTTAATTTTTGATTTCCTGAGATTGGATTTGAGTTTTGTTTAGTTAATCTGATAGAAAAAACGATGAGGAATTCGAAAAAATTTACAAGTCATCCGCAGCTTCGACCATAAAATAATGGCAAGCAAATATGTTAATTTTCATGCAAGAAACAATTTTATTTTATGAAAAACATTTTTAATTTTTGATTTCCTGAGATTGGATTTGAGTTTTGTTTAGTAAATCTGATAGAAAAAACGATGAAGAATTCGAAAAAATTTACAAGTCGTCCGCTGCTTCGACCATAAAATAATGGCAAGCAAATATGTAAATTTTCATGCAAGAAACAATTTTATTTTATGAAAAACATTTTTAATTTTTGATTTCCTGAGATTGGATTTGAGTTTTGTTTAGTAAATCTGATAGAAAAAACGATGAAGAATTCGAAAAAATTTACAAGTCATCCGCTGCTTCGACCATAAAATAATGGCAAGCAAATATGTAAATTTTCATGCAAGAAACAATTTTATTTTATGAAAAACATTTTTAATTTTTGATTTCCTGAGATTGGATTTGAGTTTTGTTTAGTAAATCTGATAGAAAAAACGATGAAGAATTCGAAAAAATTTACAAATCATCCGCAGCTTCGACCATAAAATAATGGCAAGCAAATATGTAAATTTTCATGCAAGAAACAATTTTATTTTATGAAAAACATTTTTAATTTTTGATTTCCTGAGATTGGATTTCAGTTTTGTTTAGTAAATCTGATAGAAAAAACGATGAAGAATTCGAAAAAATTTACAAATCATCCGCAGCTTCGACCATAAAATAATGGCAAGCAAATATGTAAATTTTCATGCAAGAAACAATTTTATTTTATGAAAAACATTTTTAATTTTTGATTTCCTGAGATTGGATTTGAAAACTTTCTAGGAAATCTAATAAAAAAAGCGTTGAAGAATTCGAAAAAATTTACAAATCATCCGCAGCTTCGACCATAAAATAATGGCAAGCAAATATGTAAATTTTCATGCAAGAAACAATTTTATTTTATGAAAAACATTTTTAATTTTTGATTTCCTGAGATTGGATTTGAGTTTTGTTTAGTAAATCTGATAGAAAAAACGATGAAGAATTCGAAAAAATTTACAAATCATCCGCAGCTTCGACCATAAAATAATGGCAAGCAAATATGTAAATTTTCATGCAAGAAACAATTTTATTTTATGAAAAACATTTTTAATTTTTGATTTCCTGAGATTGGATTTGAGTTTTGTTTAGTAAATCTGATAGAAAAAACGATGAAGATTTGGAAAAAATTTACAAATCATCCGCAGCTTCGACCATAAAATAATGGCAAGCAAATATGTAAATTTTCATGCAAGAAACAATTTTATTTTATGAAAAACATTTTTAATTTTTGATTTCCTGAGATTGGATTTGAGTTTTGTTTAGTAAATCTGATAGAAAAAACGATGAAGAATTCGAAAAAATTTACAAATCATCCGCAGCTTCGACCATAAAATAAGGGCAAGCAAATATGTAAATTTTCATGCAAGAAACAATTTTATTTTATGAAAAACATTTTTAATTTTTGATTTCCTGAGATTGGATTTGAGTTTTGTTTAGTAAATCTGATAGAAAAAACGATGAAGAATTCGAAAAAATTTACAAATCATCCGCAGCTTCGACCATAAAATAAGGGCAAGCAAATATGTAAATTTTCATGCAAGAAACAATTTTATTTTATGAAAAACATTTTTAATTTTGGATTTCCTGAGATTGGATTTGAGTTTTGTTTAGTAAATCTGATAGAAAAAACGATGAAGAATTCGAAAAAATTTACAAATCATCCGCAGCTTCGACCATAAAATAATGGCAAGCAAATATGTAAATTTTCATGCAAGAAACAATTTTATTTTATGAAAAACATTTTTAATTTTTGATTTCCTGAGATTGGATTTGAGTTTTGTTTAGTAAATCTGATAGAAAAAACGATGAAGAATTCGAAAAAATTTACAAATCATCCGCAGCTTCGACCATAAAATAATGGCAAGCAAATATGTAAATTTTCATGCAAGAAACAATTTTATTTTATGAAAAACATTTTTAATTTTTGATTTCCTGAGATTGGATTTGAGTTTTGTTTAGTAAATCTGATAGAAAAAACGATGAAGAATTGGAAAAAATTTACAAATCATCCGCAGCTTCGACCATAAAATAATGGCAAGCAAATATGTAAATTTTCATGCAAGAAACAATTTTATTTTATGAAAAACATTTTTAATTTTTGATTTCCTGAGATTGGATTTGAGTTTTGTTTAGTAAATCTGATAGAAAAAACGATGAAGAATTCGAAAAAATTTACAAATCATCCGCAGCTTCGACCATAAAATAATGGCAAGCAAATATGTAAATTTTCATGCAAGAAATTATTTTATTTTATGAAAAACATTTTTAATTTTTGATTTCCTGAGATTGGATTTGAAAACTTTCTAGGAAATCTAATAAAAAAAGCGTTGAAGAATTCGAAAAAATTTACAAATCATCCGCAGCTTCGACCATAAAATAAGGGCAAGCAAATATGTAAATTTTCATGCAAGAAACAATTTTATTTTATGAAAAACATTTTTAATTTTTGATTTCCTGAGATTGGATTTGAGTTTTGTTTAGTAAATCTGATAGAAAAAACGATGAAGAATTCGAAAAAATTTACAAATCATCCGCAGCTTCGACCATAAAATAATGGCAAGCAAATATGTAAATTTTCATGCAAGAAACAATTTTATTTTATGAAAAACATTTTTAATTTTTGATTTCCTGAGATTGGATTTGAGTTTTGTTTAGTAAATCTGATAGAAAAAACGATGAAAAATTCGAAAAAATTTACAAATCATCCGCAGCTTCGACCATAAAATAAGGGCAAGCAAATATGTAAATTTTCATGCAAGAAACAATTTTATTTTATGAAAAACATTTTTAATTTTTGATTTCCTGAGATTGGATTTGAGTTTTGTTTAGTAAATCTGATAGAAAAAACGATGAAGAATTCGAAAAAATTAACAAATCATCCGCAGCTTCGACCATAAAATAATGGCAAGCAAATATGTAAATTTTCATGCAAGAAATTATTTTATTTTATGAAAAACATTTTTAATTTTTGATTTCCTGAGATTGGATTTGAGTTTTGTTTAGTAAATCTGATAGAAAAAACGATGAAGAATTCGAAAAAATTAACAAATCATCCGCAGCTTCGACCATAAAATAATGGCAAGCAAATATGTAAATTTTCATGCAAGAAATTATTTTATTTTATGAAAAACATTTTTAATTTTTGATTTCCTGAGATTGGATTTGAGTTTTGTTTAGTAAATCTGATAGAAAAAACGATGAAGAATTCGAAAAAATATACAAATCATCCGCAGCTTCGACCATAAAATAATGGCAAGCAAATATGTAAATTTTCATGCAAGAAACAATTTTATTTTATGAAAAACATTTTTAATTTTTGATTTCCTGAGATTGGATTTGAGTTTTGTTTAGTAAATCTGATAGAAAAAACGATGAAGAATTCGAAAAAATTTACAAATCATCCGCAGCTTCGACCATAAAATAATGGCAAGCAAATATGTAAATTTTCATGCAAGAAACAATTTTATTTTATGAAAAACATTTTTAATTTTTGATTTCCTGAGATTGGATTTGAGTTTTGTTTAGTAAATCTGATAGAAAAAACGATGAAGAATTCGAAAAAATTAACAAATCATCCGCAGCTTCGACCATAAAATAATGGCAAGCAAATATGTAAATTTTCATGCAAGAAATTATTTTATTTTATGAAAAACATTTTTAATTTTTGATTTCCTGAGATTGGATTTGAGTTTTGTTTAGTAAATCTGATAGAAAAAACGATGAAGAATTCGAAAAAATTTACAAATCATCCGCAGCTTCGACCATAAAATAATGGCAAGCAAATATGTAAATTTTCATGCAAGAAACAATTTTATTTTATGAAAAACATTTTTAATTTTGGATTTCCTGAGATTGGATTTGAGTTTTGTTTAGTAAATCTGATAGAAAAAACGATGAAGAATTCGAAAAAATTTACAAATCATCCGCAGCTTCGACCATAAAATAATGGCAAGCAAATATGTAAATTTTCATGCAAGAAATTATTTTATTTTATGAAAAACATTTTTAATTTTTGATTTCCTGAGATTGGATTTGAAAACTTTCTAGGAAATCTAATAAAAAAAGCGTTGAAGAATTCGAAAAAATTTACAAATCATCCGCAGCTTCGACCATAAAATAAGGGCAAGCAAATATGTAAATTTTCATGCAAGAAACAATTTTATTTTATGAAAAACATTTTTAATTTTTGATTTCCTGAGATTGGATTTGAGTTTTGTTTAGTAAATCTGATAGAAAAAACGATGAAGAATTGGAAAAAATTTACAAATCATCCGCAGCTTCGACCATAAAATAATGGCAAGCAAATATGTAAATTTTCATGCAAGAAACAATTTTATTTTATGAAAAACATTTTTAATTTTTGATTTCCTGAGATTGGATTTGAGTTTTGTTTAGTAAATCTGATAGAAAAAACGATGAAGAATTCGAAAAAATTTACAAATCATCCGCAGCTTCGACCATAAAATAATGGCAAGCAAATATGTAAATTTTCATGCAAGAAATTATTTTATTTTATGAAAAACATTTTTAATTTTTGATTTCCTGAGATTGGATTTGAGTTTTGTTTAGTAAATCTGATAGAAAAAACGATGAAGAATTCGAAAAAATTTACAAATCATCCACAGCTTCGACCATAAAATAATGGCAAGCAAATATGTAAATTTTCATGCAAGAAACAATTTTATTTTATGAAAAACATTTTTAATTTTTGATTTCCTGAGATTGGATTTGAGTTTTGTTTAGTAAATCTGATAGAAAAAACGATGAAGAATTCGAAAAAATTTACAAATCATCCACAGCTTCGACCATTAAATAATGGCAAGCAAATATGTAAATTTTCATGCAAGAAACAATTTTATTTTATGAAAAACATTTTTAATTTTTGATTTCCTGAGATTGGATTTGAGTTTTGTTTAGTAAATCTGATAGAAAAAACGATGAAGAATTCGAAAAAATTTACAAATCATCCACAGCTTCGACCATAAAATAATGGCAAGCAAATATGTAAATTTTCATGCAAGAAACAATTTTATTTTATGAAAAACATTTTTAATTTTTGATTTCCTGAAAATGGATTTGAGTTTTGTTTAGTAAATCTGATAGAAAAAACGATGAAGAATTCGAAAAAATTTACAAATCATCCACAGCTTCGACCATAAAATAATGGCAAGCAAATATGTAAATTTTCATGAAAGAAACAATTTTATTTTATGAAAAACATTTTTAATTTTTGATTTCCTGAGATTGGATTTGAGTTTTGTTTAGTAAATCTGATAGAAAAAACGATGAAGAATTCGAAAAAATGTACAAATCATCCGCAGCTTCGACCATAAAATAATGGCAAGCAAATATGTAAATTTTCATGCAAGAAACAATTTTATTTTATGAAAAACATTTTTAATTTTTGATTTCCTGAGATTGGATTTGAGTTTTGTTTAGTAAATCTGATAGAAAAAACGATGAAGAATTCGAAAAAATGTACAAATCATCCGCAGCTTCGACCATAAAATAATGGCAAGCAAATATGTAAATTTTCATGCAAGAAACAATTTTATTTTATGAAAAACATTTTTAATTTTTGATTTCCTGAGATTGGATTTGAGTTTTGTTTAGTAAATCTGATAGAAAAAACGATGAAGAATTCGAAAAAATTTACAAATCATCCACAGCTTCGACCATAAAATAATGGCAAGCAAATATGTAAATTTTCACGCAAGAAACAATTTTATTTTATGAAAAACATTTTTAATTTTTGATTTCCTGAGATTGGATTTGAGTTTTGTTTAGTAAATCTGATAGAAAAAACGATGAAGAATTCGAAAAAATTTACAAGTCATCCGCAGCTTCGACCATAAAATAATGGCAAGCAAATATGTAAATTTTCATGCAAGAAACAATTTTATTTTATGAAAAACATTTTTAATTTTTGATTTCCTGAGATTGGATTTGAGTTTTGTTTAGTAAATCTGATAGAAAAAACGATGAAGAATTCGAAAAAATTTACAAGTCATCCGCAGCTTCGACCATAAAATAATGGCAAGCAAATATGTAAATTTTCATGCAAGAAACAATTTTATTTTATGAAAAACATTTTTAATTTTTGATTTCCTGAGATTGGATTTGAGTTTTGTTTAGTAAATCTGATAGAAAAAACGATGAAGAATTCGAAAAAATTTACAAATCATCCGCAGCTTCGACCATAAAATAATGGCAAGCAAATATGTAAATTTTCATGCAAGAAACAATTTTATTTTATGAAAAACATTTTTAATTTTAGATTTCCTGAGATTGGATTTGAGTTTTGTTTAGTAAATCTGATAGAAAAAACGATGAAGAATTCGAAAAAATTTACAAATCATCCACAGCTTCGACCATAAAATAATGGCAAGCAAATATGTAAATTTTCACGCAAGAAACAATTTTATTTTATGAAAAACATTTTTAATTTTTGATTTCCTGAGATTGGATTTGAGTTTTGTTTAGTAAATCTGATAGAAAAAACGATGAAGAATTCGAAAAAATTTACAAGTCATCCGCAGCTTCGACCATAAAATAATGGCAAGCAAATATGTAAATTTTCATGCAAGAAACAATTTTATTTTATGAAAAACATTTTTAATTTTTGATTTCCTGAGATTGGATTTGAGTTTTGTTTAGTAAATCTGATAGAAAAAACGATGAAGAATTCGAAAAAATTTACAAGTCATCCGCAGCTTCGACCATAAAATAATGGCAAGCAAATATGTAAATTTTCATGCAAGAAACAATTTTATTTTATGAAAAACATTTTTAATTTTTGATTTCCTGAGATTGGATTTGAGTTTTGTTTAGTAAATCTGATAGAAAAAACGATGAAGAATTCGAAAAAATTTACAAATCATCCACAGCTTCGACCATAAAATAATGGCAAGCAAATATGTAAATTTTCACGCAAGAAACAATTTTATTTTATGAAAAACATTTTTAATTTTTGATTTCCTGAGATTGGATTTGAGTTTTGTTTAGTAAATCTGATAGAAAAAACGATGAAGAATTCGAAAAAATTTACAAATCATCCACAGCTTCGACCATAAAATAATGGCAAGCAAATATGTAAATTTTCATGCAAGAAACAATTTTATTTTATGAAAAACATTTTTAATTTTTGATTTCCTGAGATTGGATTTGAGTTTTGTTTAGTAAATCTGATAGAAAAAACGATGAAGAATTCGAAAAAATTTACAAATCATCCGCAGCTTCGACCATAAAATAATGGCAAGCAAATATGTAAATTTTCATGCAAGAAACAATTTTATTTTATGAAAAACATTTTTAATTTTTGATTTCCTGAGATTGGATTTGAAAACTTTAAATCTGATAGAAAAAACGATGAAGAATTCGAAAAAATTTACAAATCATCCACAGCTTCGACCATAAAATAATGGCAAGCAAATATGTAAATTTTCATGCAAGAAATTATTTTATTTTATGAAAAACATTTTTAATTTTTGATTTCCTCAAATTGGATTTGAGTTTTGTTTAGTAAATCTGATAGAAAAAACGATGAAGAATTCGAAAAAATTTACAAATCATCCACAGCTTCGACCATAAAATAATGGCAAGCAAATATGTAAATTTTCACGCAAGAAACAATTTTATTTTATGAAAAACATTTTTAATTTTTGATTTCCTGAGATTGGATTTGAGTTTTGTTTAGTAAATCTGATAGAAAAAACGATGAAGAATTCGAAAAAATTTACAAGTCATCCGCAGCTTCGACCATAAAATAATGGCAAGCAAATATGTAAATTTTCATGCAAGAAACAATTTTATTTTATGAAAAACATTTTTAATTTTTGATTTCCTGAAAATGGATTTGAGTTTTTGTTTAGTAAATCTGATAGAAAAAGCGATGAAGAATTCGAAAAAATTTACAAATCATCCGCAGCTTCGACCATAAAATAATGGCAAGCAAATATGTAAATTTTCATGCAAGAAACAATTTTATTTTATGAAAAACATTTTTAATTTTTGATTTCCTGAGATTGGATTTGAGTTTTGTTTAGTAAATCTGATAGAAAAAACGATGAAGAATTCGAAAAAATTTACAAATCATCCACAGCTTCGACCATAAAATAATGGCAAGCAAATATGTAAATTTTCACGCAAGAAACAATTTTATTTTATGAAAAACATTTTTAATTTTTGATTTCCTGAGATTGGATTTGAGTTTTGTTTAGTAAATCTGATAGAAAAAACGATGAAGAATTCGAAAAAATTTACAAATCATCCACAGCTTCGACCATAAAATAATGGCAAGCAAATATGTAAATTTTCACGCAAGAAACAATTTTATTTTATGAAAAACATTTTTAATTTTTGATTTCCTGAGATTGGATTTGAGTTTTGTTTAGTAAATCTGATAGAAAAAACGATGAAGAATTCGAAAAAATTTACAAGTCATCCGCAGCTTCGACCATAAAATAATGGCAAGCAAATATGTAAATTTTCATGCAAGAAACAATTTTATTTTATGAAAAACATTTTTAATTTTTGATTTCCTGAGATTGGATTTGAGTTTTGTTTAGTAAATCTGATAGAAAAAACGATGAAGAATTCGAAAAAATTTACAAATCATCCACAGCTTCGACCATAAAATAATGGCAAGCAAATATGTAAATTTTCACGCAAGAAACAATTTTATTTTATGAAAAACATTTTTAATTTTTGATTTCCTGAGATTGGATTTGAGTTTTGTTTAGTAAATCTGATAGAAAAAACGATGAAGAATTCGAAAAAATTTACAAGTCATCAGCAGCTTCGACCATAAAATAATGGCAAGCAAATATGTAAATTTTCATGCAAGAAACAATTTTATTTTATGAAAAACATTTTTAATTTTTGATTTCCTGAGATTGGATTTGAGTTTTGTTTAGTAAATCTGATAGAAAAAACGATGAAGAATTCGAAAAATTTTACAAGTCATCCGCAGCTTCGACCATAAAATAATGGCAAGCAAATATGTAAATTTTCATGCAAGAAACAATTTTATTTTATGAAAAACATTTTTAATTTTTGATTTCCTGAGATTGGATTTGAGTTTTGTTTAGTAAATCTGATAGAAAAAACGATGAAGAATTCGAAAAAATTTACAAATCATCCACAGCTTCGACCATAAAATAATGGCAAGCAAATATGTAAATTTTCATGCAAGAAACAATTTTATTTTATGAAAAACATTTTTAATTTTTGATTTCCTGAGATTGGATTTGAAAACTTTCTAGGAAATCTAATAAAAAAAGCGTTGAAGAATTCGAAAAAATTTACAAATCATCCGCAGCTTCGACCATAAAATAATGGCAAGCAAATATGTAAATTTTCATGCAAGAAACAATTTTATTTTATGAAAAACATTTTTAATTTTTGATTTCCTGAAAATGGATTTGAGTTTTTGTTTAGTAAATCTGATAGAAAAAACGATGAAGAATTCGAAAAAATTTACAAATCATCCACAGCTTCGACCATAAAATAATGGCAAGCAAATATGTAAATTTTCACGCAAGAAACAATTTTATTTTATGAAAAACATTTTTAATTTTTGATTTCCTGAGATTGGATTTGAGTTTTGTTTAGTAAATCTGATAGAAAAAGCGTTTAAGAATTCGAAAAAATTTACAAATCATCCGCAGCTTCGACCATAAAATAATGGCAAGCAAATATGTAAATTTTCATGCAAGAAACAATTTTATTTTATGAAAAACATTTTTAATTTTTGATTTCCTGAGATTGGATTTGAGTTTTGTTTAGTAAATCTGATAGAAAAAGCGTTTAAGAATTCGAAAAAATTTACAAATCATCCGCAGCTTCGACCATAAAATAATGGCAAGCAAATATGTAAATTTTCATGCAAGAAACAATTTTATTTTATGAAAAACATTTTTAATTTTTGATTTCCTGAGATTGGATTTGAAAACTTTCTAGGAAATCTAATAAAAAAAGCGTTGAAGAATTCGAAAAAATTTACAAATCATCCGCAGCTTCGACCATAAAATAATGGCAAGCAAATATGTAAATTTTCATGCAAGAAACAATTTTATTTTATGAAAAACATTTTTAATTTTTGATTTCCTGAGATTGGATTTGAGTTTTGTTTAGTAAATCTGATAGAAAAAACGATGAAGAATTCGAAAAAATTTACAAATCATCCACAGCTTCGACCATAAAATAATGGCAAGCAAATATGTAAATTTTCATGCAAGAAACAATTTTATTTTATGAAAAACATTTTTAATTTTTGATTTCCTGAGATTGGATTTGAGTTTTGTTTAGTAAATCTGATAGAAAAAACGATGAAGAATTCGAAAAAATTTACAAGTCATCCGCAGCTTCGACCATAAAATAATGGCAAGCAAATATGTAAATTTTCATGCAAGAAACAATTTTATTTTATGAAAAACATTTTTAATTTTTGATTTCCTGAGATTGGATTTGAGTTTTGTTTAGTAAATCTGATAGAAAAAACGATGAAGAATTCGAAAAAATTTACAAATCATCCACAGCTTCGACCATAAAATAATGGCAAGCAAATATGTAAATTTTCACGCAAGAAACAATTTTATTTTATGAAAAACATTTTTAATTTTTGATTTCCTGAGATTGGATTTGAGTTTTGTTTAGTAAATCTGATAGAAAAAACGATGAAGAATTCGAAAAAATTTACAAGTCATCAGCAGCTTCGACCATAAAATAATGGCAAGCAAATATGTAAATTTTCATGCAAGAAACAATTTTATTTTATGAAAAACATTTTTAATTTTTGATTTCCTGAGATTGGATTTGAAAACTTTCTAGGAAATCTAATAAAAAAAGCGTTGAAGAATTCGAAAAAATTTACAAATCATCCGCAGCTTCGACCATAAAATAATGGCAAGCAAATATGTAAATTTTCATGCAAGAAACAATTTTATTTTATGAAAAACATTTTTAATTTTTGATTTCCTGAGATTGGATTTGAAAACTTTCTAGGAAATCTAATAAAAAAAGCGTTGAAGAATTCGAAAAAATTTACAAATCATCCGCAGCTTCGACCATAAAATAATGGCAAGCAAATATGTAAATTTTCATGCAAGAAACAATTTTATTTTATGAAAAACATTTTTAATTTTTGATTTCCTGAGATTGGATTTCAGTTTTGTTTAGTAAATCTGATAGAAAAAACGATGAAGAATTCGAAAAAATTTACAAGTCATCCGCAGCTTCGACCATAAAATAATGGCAAGCAAATATGTAAATTTTCATGCAAGAAACAATTTTATTTTATGAAAAACATTTTTAATTTTTGATTTCCTGAGATTGGATTTGAGTTTTGTTTAGTAAATCTGATAGAAAAAACGATGAAGAATTCGAAAAAATTTACAAATCATCCACAGCTTCGACCATAAAATAATGGCAAGCAAATATGTAAATTTTCACGCAAGAAACAATTTTATTTTATGAAAAACATTTTTAATTTTTGATTTCCTGAGATTGGATTTGAGTTTTGTTTAGTAAATCTGATAGAAAAAACGATGAAGAATTCGAAAAAATTTACAAGTCATCAGCAGCTTCGACCATAAAATAATGGCAAGCAAATATGTAAATTTTCATGCAAGAAACAATTTTATTTTATGAAAAACATTTTTAATTTTTGATTTCCTGAGATTGGATTTGAAAACTTTCTAGGAAATCTAATAAAAAAAGCGTTGAAGAATTCGAAAAAATTTACAAATCATCCGCAGCTTCGACCATAAAATAATGGCAAGCAAATATGTAAATTTTCATGCAAGAAACAATTTTATTTTATGAAAAACATTTTTAATTTTTGATTTCCTGAGATTGGATTTGAAAACTTTCTAGGAAATCTAATAAAAAAAGCGTTGAAGAATTCGAAAAAATTTACAAATCATCCGCAGCTTCGACCATAAAATAATGGCAAGCAAATATGTAAATTTTCATGCAAGAAACAATTTTATTTTATGAAAAACATTTTTAATTTTTGATTTCCTGAGATTGGATTTCAGTTTTGTTTAGTAAATCTGATAGAAAAAACGATGAAGAATTCGAAAAAATTTACAAATCATCCACAGCTTCGACCATAAAATAATGTCAAGCAAATATGTAAATTTTCATGCAAGAAACAATTTTATTTTATGAAAAACATTTTTAATTTTTGATTTCCTGAGATTGGATTTCAGTTTTGTTTAGTAAATCTGATAGAAAAAACGATGAAGAATTCGAAAAAATTTACAAATCATCCACAGCTTCGACCATAAAATAATGGCAAGCAAATATGTAAATTTTCATGCAAGAAACAATTTTATTTTATGAAAAACATTTTTAATTTTTGATTTCATGAGATTGGATTTGAAAACTTTCTAGGAAATCTAATAAAAAAAGCGTTGAAGAATTCGAAAAAATTTACAAATCATCCGCAGCTTCGACCATAAAATAATGGCAAGCAAATATGTAAATTTTCATGCAAGAAACAATTTTATTTTATGAAAAACATTTTTAATTTTTGATTTCCTGAGATTGGATTTGAAAACTTTCTAGGAAATCTAATAAAAAAAGCGTTGAAGAATTCGAAAAAATTTACAAATCATCCGCAGCTTCGACCATAAAATAATGGCAAGCAAATATGTAAATTTTCATGCAAGAAACAATTTTATTTTATGAAAAACATTTTTAATTTTTGATTTCCTGAGATTGGATTTCAGTTTTGTTTAGTAAATCTGATAGAAAAAACGATGAAGAATTCGAAAAAATTTACAAATCATCCACAGCTTCGACCATAAAATAATGTCAAGCAAATATGTAAATTTTCATGCAAGAAACAATTTTATTTATTGAAAAACATTTTTAATTTTTGATTTCCTGAGATTGGATTTCAGTTTTGTTTAGTAAATCTGATAGAAAAAACGATGAAGAATTCGAAAAAATTTACAAATCATCCACAGCTTCGACCATAAAATAATGGCAAGCAAATATGTAAATTTTCATGCAAGAAACAATTTTATTTTATGAAAAACATTTTTAATTTTTGATTTCCTGAGATTGGATTTGAAAACTTTCTAGGAAATCTAATAAAAAAAGCGTTGAAGAATTCGAAAAAATTTACAAATCATCCACAGCTTCGACCATAAAATAATGTCAAGCAAATATGTAAATTTTCATGCAAGAAACAATTTTATTTTATGAAAAACATTTTTAATTTTTGATTTCCTGAGATTGGATTTCAGTTTTGTTTAGTAAATCTGATAGAAAAAACGATGAAGAATTCGAAAAAATTTACAAATCATCCACAGCTTCGACCATAAAATAATGTCAAGCAAATATGTAAATTTTCATGCAAGAAACAATTTTATTTTATGAAAAACATTTTTAATTTTTGATTTCCTGAGATTGGATTTCAGTTTTGTTTAGTAAATCTGATAGAAAAAACGATGAAGAATTCGAAAAAATTTACAAATCATCCACAGCTTCGACCATAAAATAATGGCAAGCAAATATGTAAATTTTCATGCAAGAAACAATTTTATTTATTGAAAAACATTTTTAATTTTTGATTTCCTGAGATTGGATTTCAGTTTTGTTTAGTAAATCTGATAGAAAAAACGATGAAGAATTCGAAAAAATTTACAAATCATCCACAGCTTCGACCATAAAATAATGGCAAGCAAATATGTAAATTTTCATGCAAGAAACAATTTTATTTTATGAAAAACATTTTTAATTTTTGATTTCCTGAGATTGGATTTGAAAACTTTCTAGGAAATCTAATAAAAAAAGCGTTGAAGAATTCGAAAAAATTTACAAATCATCCGCAGCTTCGACCATAAAATAATGGCAAGCAAATATGTAAATTTTCATGCAAGAAACAATTTTATTTTATGAAAAACATTTTTAATTTTTGATTTCCTGAGATTGGATTTGAAAACTTTCTAGGAAATCTAATAAAAAAAGCGTTGAAGAATTCGAAAAAATTTACAAATCATCCGCAGCTTCGACCATAAAATAATGGCAAGCAAATATGTAAATTTTCATGCAAGAAACAATTTTATTTTATGAAAAACATTTTTAATTTTTGATTTCCTGAGATTGGATTTGAGTTTTGTTTAGTAAATCTGATAGAAAAAACGATGAAGAATTCGAAAAAATTTACAAATCATCCACAGCTTCGACCATAAAATAATGGCAAGCAAATATGTAAATTTTCATGCAAGAAACAATTTTATTTTATGAAAAACATTTTTAATTTTTGATTTCCTGAGATTGGATTTGAAAACTTTCTAGGAAATCTAATAAAAAAAGCGTTGAAGAATTCGAAAAAATTTACAAATCATCCGCAGCTTCGACCATAAAATAATGGCAAGCAAATATGTAAATTTTCATGCAAGAAACAATTTTATTTTATGAAAAACATTTTTAATTTTTGATTTCCTGAGATTGGATTTCAGTTTTGTTTAGTAAATCTGATAGAAAAAACGATGAAGAATTCGAAAAAATTTACAAATCATCCACAGCTTCGACCATAAAATAATGGCAAGCAAATATGTAAATTTTCATGCAAGAAACAATTTTATTTTATGAAAAACATTTTTAATTTTTGATTTCCTGAGATTGGATTTCAGTTTTGTTTAGTAAATCTGATAGAAAAAACGATGAAGAATTCGAAAAAATTTACAAATCATCCACAGCTTCGACCATAAAATAATGTCAAGCAAATATGTAAATTTTCATGCAAGAAACAATTTTATTTTATGAAAAACATTTTTAATTTTTGATTTCCTGAGATTGGATTTCAGTTTTGTTTAGTAAATCTGATAGAAAAAACGATGAAGAATTCGAAAAAATTTACAAATCATCCACAGCTTCGACCATAAAATAATGGCAAGCAAATATGTAAATTTTCATGCAAGAAACAATTTTATTTTATGAAAAACATTTTTAATTTTTGATTTCCTGAGATTGGATTTGAAAACTTTCTAGGAAATCTAATAAAAAAAGCGTTGAAGAATTCGAAAAAATTTACAAATCATCCGCAGCTTCGACCATAAAATAATGGCAAGCAAATATGTAAATTTTCATGCAAGAAACAATTTTATTTTATGAAAAACATTTTTAATTTTTGATTTCCTGAGATTGGATTTCAGTTTTGTTTAGTAAATCTGATAGAAAAAACGATGAAGAATTCGAAAAAATTTACAAATCATCCACAGCTTCGACCATAAAATAATGGCAAGCAAATATGTAAATTTTCATGCAAGAAACAATTTTATTTTATGAAAAACATTTTTAATTTTTGATTTCCTGAGATTGGATTTCAGTTTTGTTTAGTAAATCTGATAGAAAAAACGATGAAGAATTCGAAAAAATTTACAAATCATCCACAGCTTCGACCATAAAATAATGTCAAGCAAATATGTAAATTTTCATGCAAGAAACAATTTTATTTTATGAAAAACATTTTTAATTTTTGATTTCCTGAGATTGGATTTCAGTTTTGTTTAGTAAATCTGATAGAAAAAACGATGAAGAATTCGAAAAAATTTACAAATCATCCACAGCTTCGACCATAAAATAATGGCAAGCAAATATGTAAATTTTCATGCAAGAAACAATTTTATTTTATGAAAAACATTTTTAATTTTTGATTTCCTGAGATTGGATTTGAAAACTTTCTAGGAAATCTAATAAAAAAAGCGTTGAAGAATTCGAAAAAATTTACAAATCATCCGCAGCTTCGACCATAAAATAATGGCAAGCAAATATGTAAATTTTCATGCAAGAAACAATTTTATTTTATGAAAAACATTTTTAATTTTTGATTTCCTGAGATTGGATTTCAGTTTTGTTTAGTAAATCTGATAGAAAAAACGATGAAGAATTCGAAAAAATTTACAAATCATCCACAGCTTCGACCATAAAATAATGGCAAGCAAATATGTAAATTTTCATGCAAGAAACAATTTTATTTTATGAAAAACATTTTTAATTTTTGATTTCCTGAGATTGGATTTGAAAACTTTCTAGGAAATCTAATAAAAAAAGCGTTGAAGAATTCGAAAAAATTTACAAATCATCCGCAGCTTCGACATTAAAATAATGGCAAGCAAATATGTAAATTTTCATGCAAGAAACAATTTTATTTTATGAAAAACATTTTTAATTTTTGATTTCCTGAGATTGGATTTGAGTTTTGTTTAGTAAATCTGATAGAAAAAACGATGAAGAATTCGAAAAAATTTACAAATCATCCGCAGCTTCGACATTAAAATAATGGCAAGCAAATATGTAAATTTTCATGCAAGAAACAATTTTATTTTAAGAAAAACATTTTTAATTTTTGATTTCCTGAGATTGGATTTGAGTTTTGTTTAGTAAATCTGATAGAAAAAACGATGAAGAATTCGAAAAAATTTACAAATCATCCACAGCTTCGACCATAAAATAATGGCAAGCAAATATGTAAATTTTCATGCAAGAAACAATTTTATTTTATGAAAAACATTTTTAATTTTTGATTTCCTGATATTGGATTTGAGTTTTTGTTTAGTAAATCTGATAGAAAAAACGATGAAGAATTCGAAAAAATTTACAAATCATCCGCAGCTTCGACCATAAAATAATGTCAAGCAAATATGTAAATTTTCATGCAAGAAACAATTTTATTTTATGAAAAACATTTTTAATTTTTGATTTCCTGAGATTGGATTTGAGTTTTGTTTAGTAAATCTGATAGAAAAAACGATGAAGAATTCGAAAAAATTTACAAATCATCCGCAGCTTCGACCATAAAATAATGGCAAGCAAATATGTAAATTTTCATGCAAGAAACAATTTTATTTTAAGAAAAACATTTTTAATTTTTGATTTCCTGAGATTGGATTTGAGTTTTGTTTAGTAAATCTGATAGAAAAAACGATGAAGAATTCGAAAAAATTTACAAATCATCCGCAGCTTCGACCATAAAATAATGTCAAGCAAATATGTAAATTTTCATGCAAGAAACAATTTTATTTTATGAAAAACATTTTTAATTTTTGATTTCCTGAGATTGGATTTGAGTTTTGTTTAGTAAATCTGATAGAAAAAACGATGAAGAATTGGAAAAAATTTACAAATCATCCGCAGCTTCGACCATAAAATAATGGCAAGCAAATATGTAAATTTTCATGCAAGAAACAATTTTATTTTATGAAAAACATTTTTAATTTTTGATTTCCTGAGATTGGATTTGAGTTTTGTTTAGTAAATCTGATAGAAAAAACGATGAAGAATTCGAAAAAATTTACAAATCATCCGCAGCTTCGACCATAAAATAATGGCAAGCAAATATGTAAATTTTCATGCAAGAAACAATTTTATTTTATGAAAAACATTTTTAATTTTTGATTTCCTGAGATTGGATTTGAGTTTTGTTTAGTAAATCTGATAGAAAAAACGATGAAGAATTCGAAAAAATTTACAAATCATCCGCAGCTTCGACCATAAAATAATGGCAAGCAAATATGTAAATTTTCATGCAAGAAACAATTTTATTTTATGAAAAACATTTTTAATTTTTGATTTCCTGAGAATGGATTTGAGTTTTTGTTTAGTAAATCTGATAGAAAAAACGATGAAGAATTCGAAAAAATTTACAAATCATCCACAGCTTCGACCATAAAATAATGGCAAGCAAATATGTAAATTTTCATGAAAGAAACAATTTTATTTTATGAAAAACATTTTTAATTTTTGATTTCCTGAGATTGGATTTGAGTTTTGTTTAGTAAATCTGATAGAAAAAACGATGAAGAATTGGAAAAAATTTACAAATCATCCACAGCTTCGACCATAAAATAATGGCAAGCAAATATGTAAATTTTCATGAAAGAAACAATTTTATTTTATGAAAAACATTTTTAATTTTTGATTTCCTGAGATTGGATTTGAGTTTTGTTTAGTAAATCTGATAGAAAAAACGATGAAGAATTCGAAAAAATTTACAAATCATCCGCAGCTTCGACCATAAAATAATGTCAAGCAAATATGTAAATTTTCATGCAAGAAACAATTTTATTTTATGAAAAACATTTTTAATTTTTGATTTCCTGAGATTGGATTTGAGTTTTGTTTAGTAAATCTGATAGAAAAAACGATGAAGAATTGGAAAAAATTTACAAATCATCCGCAGCTTCGACCATAAAATAAGGGCAAGCAAATATGTAAATTTTCATGAAAGAAACAATTTTATTTTATGAAAAACATTTTTAATTTTTGATTTCCTGAGATTGGATTTGAGTTTTGTTTAGTAAATCTGATAGAAAAAACGATGAAGAATTGGAAAAAATTTACAAATCATCCACAGCTTCGACCATAAAATAATGGCAAGCAAATATGTAAATTTTCATGAAAGAAACAATTTTATTTTATGAAAAACATTTTTAATTTTTGATTTCCTGAGATTGGATTTGAGTTTTGTTTAGTAAATCTGATAGAAAAAACGATGAAGAATTCGAAAAAATTTACAAATCATCCGCAGCTTCGACCATAAAATAATGTCAAGCAAATATGTAAATTTTCATGCAAGAAACAATTTTATTTTATGAAAAACATTTTTAATTTTTGATTTCCTGAGATTGGATTTGAGTTTTGTTTAGTAAATCTGATAGAAAAAACGATGAAGAATTGGAAAAAATTTACAAATCATCCGCAGCTTCGACCATAAAATAAGGGCAAGCAAATATGTAAATTTTCATGCAAGAAACAATTTTATTTTATGAAAAACATTTTTAATTTTTGATTTCCTGAGATTGGATTTGAGTTTTGTTTAGTAAATCTGATAGAAAAAACGATGAAGAATTCGAAAAAATTTACAAATCATCCGCAGCTTCGACCATAAAATAATGGCAAGCAAATATGTAAATTTTCATGCAAGAAACAATTTTATTTTAAGAAAAACATTTTTAATTTTTGATTTCCTGAGATTGGATTTGAGTTTTGTTTAGTAAATCTGATAGAAAAAACGATGAAGAATTCGAAAAAATTTACAAATCATCCACAGCTTCGACCATAAAATAATGGCAAGCAAATATGTAAATTTTCATGCAAGAAACAATTTTATTTTATGAAAAACATTTTTAATTTTTGATTTCCTGATATTGGATTTGAGTTTTTGTTTAGTAAATCTGATAGAAAAAACGATGAAGAATTCGAAAAAATTTACAAATCATCCGCAGCTTCGACCATAAAATAATGTCAAGCAAATATGTAAATTTTCATGCAAGAAACAATTTTATTTTATGAAAAACATTTTTAATTTTTGATTTCCTGAGATTGGATTTGAGTTTTGTTTAGTAAATCTGATAGAAAAAACGATGAAGAATTCGAAAAAATTTACAAATCATCCGCAGCTTCGACCATAAAATAATGGCAAGCAAATATGTAAATTTTCATGCAAGAAACAATTTTATTTTAAGAAAAACATTTTTAATTTTTGATTTCCTGAGATTGGATTTGAGTTTTGTTTAGTAAATCTGATAGAAAAAACGATGAAGAATTCGAAAAAATTTACAAATCATCCGCAGCTTCGACCATAAAATAATGTCAAGCAAATATGTAAATTTTCATGCAAGAAACAATTTTATTTTATGAAAAACATTTTTAATTTTTGATTTCCTGAGATTGGATTTGAGTTTTGTTTAGTAAATCTGATAGAAAAAACGATGAAGAATTGGAAAAAATTTACAAATCATCCGCAGCTTCGACCATAAAATAATGGCAAGCAAATATGTAAATTTTCATGCAAGAAACAATTTTATTTTATGAAAAACATTTTTAATTTTTGATTTCCTGAGATTGGATTTGAGTTTTGTTTAGTAAATCTGATAGAAAAAACGATGAAGAATTCGAAAAAATTTACAAATCATCCGCAGCTTCGACCATAAAATAATGGCAAGCAAATATGTAAATTTTCATGCAAGAAACAATTTTATTTTATGAAAAACATTTTTAATTTTTGATTTCCTGAGATTGGATTTGAGTTTTGTTTAGTAAATCTGATAGAAAAAACGATGAAGAATTCGAAAAAATTTACAAATCATCCGCAGCTTCGACCATAAAATAATGGCAAGCAAATATGTAAATTTTCATGCAAGAAACAATTTTATTTTATGAAAAACATTTTTAATTTTTGATTTCCTGAGAATGGATTTGAGTTTTTGTTTAGTAAATCTGATAGAAAAAACGATGAAGAATTCGAAAAAATTTACAAATCATCCACAGCTTCGACCATAAAATAATGGCAAGCAAATATGTAAATTTTCATGAAAGAAACAATTTTATTTTATGAAAAACATTTTTAATTTTTGATTTCCTGAGATTGGATTTGAGTTTTGTTTAGTAAATCTGATAGAAAAAACGATGAAGAATTGGAAAAAATTTACAAATCATCCACAGCTTCGACCATAAAATAATGGCAAGCAAATATGTAAATTTTCATGAAAGAAACAATTTTATTTTATGAAAAACATTTTTAATTTTTGATTTCCTGAGATTGGATTTGAGTTTTGTTTAGTAAATCTGATAGAAAAAACGATGAAGAATTCGAAAAAATTTACAAATCATCCGCAGCTTCGACCATAAAATAATGTCAAGCAAATATGTAAATTTTCATGCAAGAAACAATTTTATTTTATGAAAAACATTTTTAATTTTTGATTTCCTGAGATTGGATTTGAGTTTTGTTTAGTAAATCTGATAGAAAAAACGATGAAGAATTGGAAAAAATTTACAAATCATCCGCAGCTTCGACCATAAAATAAGGGCAAGCAAATATGTAAATTTTCATGAAAGAAACAATTTTATTTTATGAAAAACATTTTTAATTTTTGATTTCCTGAGATTGGATTTGAGTTTTGTTTAGTAAATCTGATAGAAAAAACGATGAAGAATTGGAAAAAATTTACAAATCATCCACAGCTTCGACCATAAAATAATGGCAAGCAAATATGTAAATTTTCATGAAAGAAACAATTTTATTTTATGAAAAACATTTTTAATTTTTGATTTCCTGAGATTGGATTTGAGTTTTGTTTAGTAAATCTGATAGAAAAAACGATGAAGAATTCGAAAAAATTTACAAATCATCCGCAGCTTCGACCATAAAATAATGTCAAGCAAATATGTAAATTTTCATGCAAGAAACAATTTTATTTTATGAAAAACATTTTTAATTTTTGATTTCCTGAGATTGGATTTGAGTTTTGTTTAGTAAATCTGATAGAAAAAACGATGAAGAATTGGAAAAAATTTACAAATCATCCGCAGCTTCGACCATAAAATAAGGGCAAGCAAATATGTAAATTTTCATGCAAGAAACAATTTTATTTTATGAAAAACATTTTTAATTTTTGATTTCCTGAGATTGGATTTGAGTTTTGTTTAGTAAATCTGATAGAAAAAACGATGAAGAATTCGAAAAAATTTACAAATCATCCGCAGCTTCGACCATAAAATAATGGCAAGCAAATATGTAAATTTTCATGCAAGAAACAATTTTATTTTATGAAAAACATTTTTAATTTTTGATTTCCTGAGATTGGATTTGAGTTTTGTTTAGTAAATCTGATAGAAAAAACGATGAAGAATTCGAAAAAATTTACAAATCATCCGCAGCTTCGACCATAAAATAATGGCAAGCAAATATGTAAATTTTCATGCAAGAAACAATTTTATTTTATGAAAAACATTTTTAATTTTTGATTTCCTGAGATTGGATTTGAGTTTTGTTTAGTAAATCTGATAGAAAAAACGATGAAGAATTGGAAAAAATTTACAAATCATCCGCAGCTTCGACCATAAAATAAGGGCAAGCAAATATGTAAATTTTCATGCAAGAAACAATTTTATTTTATGAAAAACATTTTTAATTTTTGATTTCCTGAGATTGGATTTGAGTTTTGTTTAGTAAATCTGATAGAAAAAACGATGAAGAATTCGAAAAAATTTACAAATCATCCGCAGCTTCGACCATAAAATAATGGCAAGCAAATATGTAAATTTTCATGCAAGAAACAATTTTATTTTATGAAAAACATTTTTAATTTTTGATTTCCTGAGATTGGATTTGAGTTTTGTTTAGTAAATCTGATAGAAAAAACGATGAAGAATTCGAAAAAATTTACAAATCATCCGCAGCTTCGACCATAAAATAATGGCAAGCAAATATGTAAATTTTCATGCAAGAAACAATTTTATTTTATGAAAAACATTTTTAATTTTTGATTTCCTGAGATTGGATTTGAGTTTTGTTTAGTAAATCTGATAGAAAAAACGATGAAGAATTGGAAAAAATTTACAAATCATCCGCAGCTTCGACCATAAAATAAGGGCAAGCAAATATGTAAATTTTCATGAAAGAAACAATTTTATTTTATGAAAAACATTTTTAATTTTTGATTTCCTGAGATTGGATTTGAAAACTTTCTAGGAAATCTAATAGAAAAAACGATGAAGAATTCGAAAAAATTTACAAATCATCCACAGCTTCGACCATAAAATAATGGCAAGCAAATATGTAAATTTTCATGAAAGAAACAATTTTATTTTATGAAAAACATTTTTAATTTTTGATTTCCTGAGATTGGATTTGAGTTTTGTTTAGTAAATCTGATAGAAAAAACGATGAAGAATTGGAAAAAATTTACAAATCATCCACAGCTTCGACCATAAAATAATGGCAAGCAAATATGTAAATTTTCATGAAAGAAACAATTTTATTTTATGAAAAACATTTTTAATTTTTGATTTCCTGAGATTGGATTTGAGTTTTGTTTAGTAAATCTGATAGAAAAAACGATGAAGAATTCGAAAAAATTTACAAATCATCCGCAGCTTCGACCATAAAATAATGGCAAGCAAATATGTAAATTTTCATGCAAGAAACAATTTTATTTTATGAAAAACATTTTTAATTTTTGATTTCCTGAGATTGGATTTGAGTTTTGTTTAGTAAATCTGATAGAAAAAACGATGAAGAATTGGAAAAAATTTACAAATCATCCGCAGCTTCGACCATAAAATAATGGCAAGCAAATATGTAAATTTTCATGCAAGAAACAATTTTATTTTATGAAAAACATTTTTAATTTTTGATTTCCTGAGATTGGATTTGAGTTTTGTTTAGTAAATCTGATAGAAAAAACGATGAAGAATTGGAAAAAATTTACAAATCATCCGCAGCTTCGACCATAAAATAAGGGCAAGCAAATATGTAAATTTTCATGAAAGAAACAATTTTATTTTATGAAAAACATTTTTAATTTTTGATTTCCTGAGATTGGATTTGAAAACTTTCTAGGAAATCTAATAAAAAAAGCGTTGAAGAATTCGAAAAAATTTACAAATCATCCGCAGCTTCGACCATAAAATAAGGGCAAGCAAATATGTAAATTTTCATGCAAGAAACAATTTTATTTTATGAAAAACATTTTTAATTTTTGATTTCCTGAGATCGGATTTGAGTTTTGTTTAGTAAATCTGATAGAAAAAACGATGAAGAATTCGAAAAAATTTACAAATCATCCGCAGCTTCGACCATAAAATAATGGCAAGCAAATATGTAAATTTTCATGCAAGAAACAATTTTATTTTATGAAAAACATTTTTAATTTTTGATTTCCTGAGATTGGATTTGAAAACTTTCTAGGAAATCTAATAAAAAAAGCGTTGAAGAATTCGAAAAAATTTACAAATCATCCGCAGCTTCGACCATAAAATAATGGCAAGCAAATATGTAAATTTTCATGCAAGAAACAATTTTATTTTATGAAAAACATTTATAATTTTTGATTTCCTGAGATTGGATTTCAGTTTTGTTTAGTAAATCTGATAGAAAAAACGATGAAGAATTCGAAAAAATTTACAAATCATCCGCAGCGTCGACCATAAAATAATGGCAAGCAAATATGTAAATTTTCATGCAAGAAACAATTTTATTTTATGAAAAACATTTTTAATTTTTGATTTCCTGAGATTGGATTTGAGTTTTGTTTAGTAAATCTGATAGAAAAAACGATGAAGAATTCGAAAAAATTTACAAATCATCCGCAGCTTCGACCATAAAATAATGGCAAGCAAATATGTAAATTTTCATGCAAGAAACAATTTTATTTTATGAAAAACATTTTTAATTTTTGATTTCCTGAGATTGGATTTGAGTTTTGTTTAGTAAATCTGATAGAAAAAACGATGAAGAATTGGAAAAAATTTACAAATCATCCGCAGCTTCGACCATAAAATAATGGCAAGCAAATATGTAAATTTTCATGCAAGAAACAATTTTATTTTATGAAAAACATTTTTAATTTTTGATTTCCTGAGATTGGATTTGAGTTTTGTTTAGTAAATCTGATAGAAAAAACGATGAAGAATTCGAAAAAATTTACAAATCATCCGCAGCTTCGACCATAAAATAATGGCAAGCAAATATGTAAATTTTCATGCAAGAAATTATTTTATTTTATGAAAAACATTTTTAATTTTTGATTTCCTGAGATTGGATTTGAAAACTTTCTAGGAAATCTAATAAAAAAAGCGTTGAAGAATTCGAAAAAATTTACAAATCATCCGCAGCTTCGACCATAAAATAATGGCAAGCAAATATGTAAATTTTCATGCAAGAAACAATTTTATTTTATGAAAAACATTTTTAATTTTTGATTTCCTGAGATTGGATTTCAGTTTTGTTTAGTAAATCTGATAGAAAAAACGATGAAGAATTCGAAAAAATTTACAAATCATCCGCAGCGTCGACCATAAAATAATGGCAAGCAAATATGTAAATTTTCATGCAAGAAACAATTTTATTTTATGAAAAACATTTTTAATTTTTGATTTCCTGAGATTGGATTTGAGTTTTGTTTAGTAAATCTGATAGAAAAAACGATGAAGAATTCGAAAAAATTTACAAATCATCCGCAGCTTCGACCATAAAATAATGGCAAGCAAATATGTAAATTTTCATGCAAGAAACAATTTTATTTTATGAAAAACATTTTTAATTTTTGATTTCCTGAGATTGGATTTGAGTTTTGTTTAGTAAATCTGATAGAAAAAACGATGAAGAATTGGAAAAAATTTACAAATCATCCGCAGCTTCGACCATAAAATAATGGCAAGCAAATATGTAAATTTTCATGCAAGAAACAATTTTATTTTATGAAAAACATTTTTAATTTTTGATTTCCTGAGATTGGATTTGAGTTTTGTTTAGTAAATCTGATAGAAAAAACGATGAAGAATTCGAAAAAATTTACAAATCATCCGCAGCTTCGACCATAAAATAATGGCAAGCAAATATGTAAATTTTCATGCAAGAAATTATTTTATTTTATGAAAAACATTTTTAATTTTTGATTTCCTGAGATTGGATTTGAAAACTTTCTAGGAAATCTAATAAAAAAAGCGTTGAAGAATTCGAAAAAATTTACAAATCATCCGCAGCTTCGACCATAAAATAAGGGCAAGCAAATATGTAAATTTTCATTCAAGAAACAATTTTATTTTATGAAAAACATTTTTAATTTTTGATTTCCTGAGATTGGATTTGAGTTTTGTTTAGTAAATCTGATAGAAAAAACGATGAAGAATTCGAAAAAATTTACAAATCATCCGCAGCTTCGACCATAAAATAAGGGCAAGCAAATATGTAAATTTTCATGCAAGAAACAATTTTATTTTATGAAAAACATTTTTAATTTTGGATTTCCTGAGATTGGATTTGAGTTTTGTTTAGTAAATCTGATAGAAAAAACGATGAAGAATTCGAAAAAATTTACAAATCATCCGCAGCTTCGACCATAAAATAAGGGCAAGCAAATATGTAAATTTTCATGCAAGAAACAATTTTATTTTATGAAAAACATTTTTAATTTTGGATTTCCTGAGATTGGATTTGAGTTTTGTTTAGTAAATCTGATAGAAAAAACGATGAAGAATTCGAAAAAATTTACAAATCATCCGCAGCGTCGACCATAAAATAATGGCAAGCAAATATGTAAATTTTCATGCAAGAAACAATTTTATTTTATGAAAAACATTTTTAATTTTTGATTTCCTGAGATTGGATTTGAGTTTTGTTTAGTAAATCTGATAGAAAAAACGATGAAGAATTCGAAAAAATTTACAAATCATCCGCAGCTTCGACCATAAAATAATGGCAAGCAAATATGTAAATTTTCATGCAAGAAACAATTTTATTTTATGAAAAACATTTTTAATTTTTGATTTCCTGAGATTGGATTTGAGTTTTGTTTAGTAAATCTGATAGAAAAAACGATGAAGAATTGGAAAAAATTTACAAATCATCCGCAGCTTCGACCATAAAATAATGGCAATCAAATATGTAAATTTTCATGCAAGAAACAATTTTATTTTATGAAAAACATTTTTAATTTTTGATTTCCTGAGATTGGATTTGAGTTTTGTTTAGTAAATCTGATAGAAAAAACGATGAAGAATTCGAAAAAATTTACAAATCATCCGCAGCTTCGACCATAAAATAATGGCAAGCAAATATGTAAATTTTCATGCAAGAAATTATTTTATTTTATGAAAAACATTTTTAATTTTTGATTTCCTGAGATTGGATTTGAAAACTTTCTAGGAAATCTAATAAAAAAAGCGTTGAAGAATTCGAAAAAATTTACAAATCATCCGCAGCTTCGACCATAAAATAATGGCAAGCAAATATGTAAATTTTCATGCAAGAAACAATTTTATTTTATGAAAAACATTTTTAATTTTTGATTTCCTGAGATTGGATTTCAGTTTTGTTTAGTAAATCTGATAGAAAAAACGATGAAGAATTCGAAAAAATTTACAAATCATCCGCAGCGTCGACCATAAAATAATGGCAAGCAAATATGTAAATTTTCATGCAAGAAACAATTTTATTTTATGAAAAACATTTTTAATTTTTGATTTCCTGAGATTGGATTTGAGTTTTGTTTAGTAAATCTGATAGAAAAAACGATGAAGAATTCGAAAAAATTTACAAATCATCCGCAGCTTCGACCATAAAATAATGGCAAGCAAATATGTAAATTTTCATGCAAGAAACAATTTTATTTTATGAAAAACATTTTTAATTTTTGATTTCCTGAGATTGGATTTGAGTTTTGTTTAGTAAATCTGATAGAAAAAACGATGAAGAATTGGAAAAAATTTACAAATCATCCGCAGCTTCGACCATAAAATAATGGCAAGCAAATATGTAAATTTTCATGCAAGAAACAATTTTATTTTATGAAAAACATTTTTAATTTTTGATTTCCTGAGATTGGATTTGAGTTTTGTTTAGTAAATCTGATAGAAAAAACGATGAAGAATTCGAAAAAATTTACAAATCATCCGCAGCTTCGACCATAAAATAATGGCAAGCAAATATGTAAATTTTCATGCAAGAAATTATTTTATTTTATGAAAAACATTTTTAATTTTTGATTTCCTGAGATTGGATTTGAAAACTTTCTAGGAAATCTAATAAAAAAAGCGTTGAAGAATTCGAAAAAATTTACAAATCATCCGCAGCTTCGACCATAAAATAAGGGCAAGCAAATATGTAAATTTTCATTCAAGAAACAATTTTATTTTATGAAAAACATTTTTAATTTTTGATTTCCTGAGATTGGATTTGAGTTTTGTTTAGTAAATCTGATAGAAAAAACGATGAAGAATTCGAAAAAATTTACAAATCATCCGCAGCTTCGACCATAAAATAAGGGCAAGCAAATATGTAAATTTTCATGCAAGAAACAATTTTATTTTATGAAAAACATTTTTAATTTTGGATTTCCTGAGATTGGATTTGAGTTTTGTTTAGTAAATCTGATAGAAAAAACGATGAAGAATTCGAAAAAATTTACAAATCATCCGCAGCTTCGACCATAAAATAATGGCAAGCAAATATGTAAATTTTCATGCAAGAAACAATTTTATTTTATGAAAAACATTTTTAATTTTTGATTTCCTGAGATTGGATTTGAGTTTTGTTTAGTAAATCTGATAGAAAAAACGATGAAGAATTCGAAAAAATTTACAAATCATCCGCAGCTTCGACCATAAAATAATGGCAAGCAAATATGTAAATTTTCATGCAAGAAACAATTTTATTTTATGAAAAACATTTTTAATTTTTGATTTCCTGAGATTGGATTTGAGTTTTGTTTAGTAAATCTGATAGAAAAAACGATGAAGAATTCGAAAAAATTTACAAATCATCCGCAGCTTCGACCATAAAATAATGGCAAGCAAATATGTAAATTTTCATGCAAGAAACAATTTTATTTTATGAAAAACATTTTTAATTTTTGATTTCCTGAGATTGGATTTGAGTTTTGTTTAGTAAATCTGATAGAAAAAACGATGAAGAATTCGAAAAAATTTACAAATCATCCGCAGCTTCGACCATAAAATAATGGCAATCAAATATGTAAATTTTCATGCAAGAAACAATTTTATTTTATGAAAAACATTTTTAATTTTTGATTTCCTGAGATTGGATTTGAGTTTTGTTTAGTAAATCTGATAGAAAAAACGATGAAGAATTCGAAAAAATTTACAAATCATCCGCAGCTTCGACCATAAAATAATGGCAAGCAAATATGTAAATTTTCATGCAAGAAACAATTTTATTTTATGAAAAACATTTTTAATTTTTGATTTCCTGAGATTGGATTTGAGTTTTGTTTAGTAAATCTGATAGAAAAAACGATGAAGAATTCGAAAAAATTTACAAATCATCCGCAGCTTCGACCATAAAATAATGGCAAGCAAATATGTAAATTTTCATGCAAGAAACAATTTTATTTTATGAAAAACATTTTTAATTTTTGATTTCCTGAGATTGGATTTCAGTTTTGTTTAGTAAATCTGATAGAAAAAACGATGAAGAATTCGAAAAAATTTACAAATCATCCGCAGCTTCGACCATAAAATAATGGCAAGCAAATATGTAAATTTTCATGCAAGAAACAATTTTATTTTATGAAAAACATTTTTAATTTTTGATTTCCTGAGATTGGATTTGAAAACTTTCTAGGAAATCTAATAAAAAAAGCGTTGAAGAATTCGAAAAAATTTACAAATCATCCGCAGCTTCGACCATAAAATAATGGCAAGCAAATATGTAAATTTTCATGCAAGAAACAATTTTATTTTATGAAAAACATTTTTAATTTTTGATTTCCTGAGATTGGATTTGAGTTTTGTTTAGTAAATCTGATAGAAAAAACGATGAAGAATTCGAAAAAATTTACAAATCATCCGCAGCTTCGACCATAAAATAATGGCAAGCAAATATGTAAATTTTCATGCAAGAAACAATTTTATTTTATGAAAAACATTTTTAATTTTTGATTTCCTGAGATTGGATTTGAGTTTTGTTTAGTAAATCTGATAGAAAAAACGATGAAGATTTGGAAAAAATTTACAAATCATCCGCAGCTTCGACCATAAAATAAGGGCAAGCAAATATGTAAATTTTCATGCAAGAAACAATTTTATTTTATGAAAAACATTTTTAATTTTTGATTTCCTGAGATTGGATTTGAAAACTTTCTAGGAAATCTAATAAAAAAAGCGTTGAAGAATTCGAAAAAATTTACAAATCATCCGCAGCTTCGACCATAAAATAAGGGCAAGCAAATATGTAAATTTTCATGCAAGAAACAATTTTATTTTATGAAAAACATTTTTAATTTTTGATTTCCTGAGATTGGATTTGAGTTTTGTTTAGTAAATCTGATAGAAAAAACGATGAAGAATTCGAAAAAATTTACAAATCATCCGCAGCTTCGACCATAAAATAAGGGCAAGCAAATATGTAAATTTTCATGCAAGAAACAATTTTATTTTATGAAAAACATTTTTAATTTTGGATTTCCTGAGATTGGATTTGAGTTTTGTTTAGTAAATCTGATAGAAAAAACGATGAAGAATTCGAAAAAATTTACAAATCATCCGCAGCTTCGACCATAAAATAATGGCAAGCAAATATGTAAATTTTCATGCAAGAAACAATTTTATTTTATGAAAAACATTTTTAATTTTTGATTTCCTGAGATTGGATTTGAGTTTTGTTTAGTAAATCTGATAGAAAAAACGATGAAGAATTCGAAAAAATTTACAAATCATCCGCAGCTTCGACCATAAAATAATGGCAAGCAAATATGTAAATTTTCATGCAAGAAACAATTTTATTTTATGAAAAACATTTTTAATTTTTGATTTCCTGAGATTGGATTTGAGTTTTGTTTAGTAAATCTGATAGAAAAAACGATGAAGAATTCGAAAAAATTTACAAATCATCCGCAGCTTCGACCATAAAATAATGGCAAGCAAATATGTAAATTTTCATGCAAGAAATTATTTTATTTTATGAAAAACATTTTTAATTTTTGATTTCCTGAGATTGGATTTGAAAACTTTCTAGGAAATCTAATAAAAAAAGCGTTGAAGAATTCGAAAAAATTTACAAATCATCCGCAGCTTCGACCATAAAATAATGGCAAGCAAATATGTAAATTTTCATGCAAGAAACAATTTTATTTTATGAAAAACATTTTTAATTTTTGATTTCCTGAGATTGGATTTGAGTTTTGTTTAGTAAATCTGATAGAAAAAACGATGAAGAATTGGAAAAAATTTACAAATCATCCGCAGCTTCGACCATAAAATAATGGCAAGCAAATATGTAAATTTTCATGCAAGAAACAATTTTATTTTATGAAAAACATTTTTAATTTTTGATTTCCTGAGATTGGATTTGAGTTTTGTTTAGTAAATCTGATAGAAAAAACGATGAAGAATTCGAAAAAATTTACAAATCATCCGCAGCTTCGACCATAAAATAATGGCAAGCAAATATGTAAATTTTCATGCAAGAAATTATTTTATTTTATGAAAAACATTTTTAATTTTTGATTTCCTGAGATTGGATTTGAAAACTTTCTAGGAAATCTAATAAAAAAAGCGTTGAAGAATTCGAAAAAATTTACAAATCATCCGCAGCTTCGACCATAAAATAAGGGCAAGCAAATATGTAAATTTCCATGCAAGAAACAATTTTATTTTATGAAAAACATTTTTAATTTTTGATTTCCTGAGATTGGATTTGAGTTTTGTTTAGTAAATCTGATAGAAAAAACGATGAAGAATTCGAAAAAATTTACAAATCATCCGCAGCTTCGACCATAAAATAATGGCAAGCAAATATGTAAATTTTCATGCAAGAAACAATTTTATTTTATGAAAAACATTTTTAATTTTTGATTTCCTGAGATTGGATTTGAGTTTTGTTTAGTAAATCTGATAGAAAAAACGATGAAAAATTCGAAAAAATTTACAAATCATCCGCAGCTTCGACCATAAAATAAGGGCAAGCAAATATGTAAATTTTCATGCAAGAAACAATTTTATTTTATGAAAAACATTTTTAATTTTGGATTTCCTGAGATTGGATTTGAGTTTTGTTTAGTAAATCTGATAGAAAAAACGATGAAGAATTCGAAAAAATTTACAAATCATCCGCAGCTTCGACCATAAAATAATGGCAAGCAAATATGTAAATTTTCATGCAAGAAACAATTTTATTTTATGAAAAACATTTTTAATTTTTGATTTCCTGAGATTGGATTTGAGTTTTGTTTAGTAAATCTGATAGAAAAAACGATGAAGAATTCGAAAAAATATACAAATCATCCGCAGCTTCGACCATAAAATAATGGCAAGCAAATATGTAAATTTTCATGCAAGAAACAATTTTATTTTATGAAAAACATTTTTAATTTTTGATTTCCTGAGATTGGATTTGAGTTTTGTTTAGTAAATCTGATAGAAAAAACGATGAAGAATTCGAAAAAATTAACAAATCATCCGCAGCTTCGACCATAAAATAATGGCAAGCAAATATGTAAATTTTCATGCAAGAAATTATTTTATTTTATGAAAAACATTTTTAATTTTTGATTTCCTGAGATTGGATTTGAGTTTTGTTTAGTAAATCTGATAGAAAAAACGATGAAGAATTCGAAAAAATATACAAATCATCCGCAGCTTCGACCATAAAATAATGGCAAGCAAATATGTAAATTTTCATGCAAGAAACAATTTTATTTTATGAAAAACATTTTTAATTTTTGATTTCCTGAGATTGGATTTGAGTTTTGTTTAGTAAATCTGATAGAAAAAACGATGAAGAATTCGAAAAAATTTACAAATCATCCGCAGCTTCGACCATAAAATAATGGCAAGCAAATATGTAAATTTTCATGCAAGAAACAATTTTATTTTATGAAAAACATTTTTAATTTTTGATTTCCTGAGATTGGATTTGAGTTTTGTTTAGTAAATCTGATAGAAAAAACGATGAAGAATTCGAAAAAATTAACAAATCATCCGCAGCTTCGACCATAAAATAATGGCAAGCAAATATGTAAATTTTCATGCAAGAAATTATTTTATTTTATGAAAAACATTTTTAATTTTTGATTTCCTGAGATTGGATTTGAGTTTTGTTTAGTAAATCTGATAGAAAAAACGATGAAGAATTCGAAAAAATTTACAAATCATCCGCAGCTTCGACCATAAAATAATGGCAAGCAAATATGTAAATTTTCATGCAAGAAACAATTTTATTTTATGAAAAACATTTTTAATTTTGGATTTCCTGAGATTGGATTTGAGTTTTGTTTAGTAAATCTGATAGAAAAAACGATGAAGAATTCGAAAAAATTTACAAATCATCCGCAGCTTCGACCATAAAATAATGGCAAGCAAATATGTAAATTTTCATGCAAGAAATTATTTTATTTTATGAAAAACATTTTTAATTTTTGATTTCCTGAGATTGGATTTGAAAACTTTCTAGGAAATCTAATAAAAAAAGCGTTGAAGAATTCGAAAAAATTTACAAATCATCCGCAGCTTCGACCATAAAATAAGGGCAAGCAAATATGTAAATTTTCATGCAAGAAACAATTTTATTTTATGAAAAACATTTTTAATTTTTGATTTCCTGAGATTGGATTTGAGTTTTGTTTAGTAAATCTGATAGAAAAAACGATGAAGAATTGGAAAAAATTTACAAATCATCCGCAGCTTCGACCATAAAATAATGGCAAGCAAATATGTAAATTTTCATGCAAGAAACAATTTTATTTTATGAAAAACATTTTTAATTTTTGATTTCCTGAGATTGGATTTGAGTTTTGTTTAGTAAATCTGATAGAAAAAACGATGAAGAATTCGAAAAAATTTACAAATCATCCGCAGCTTCGACCATAAAATAATGGCAAGCAAATATGTAAATTTTCATGCAAGAAACAATTTTATTTTATGAAAAACATTTTTAATTTTTGATTTCCTGAGATTGGATTTGAGTTTTGTTTAGTAAATCTGATAGAAAAAACGATGAAGATTTGGAAAAAATTTACAAATCATCCGCAGCTTCGACCATAAAATAATGGCAAGCAAATATGTAAATTTTCATGCAAGAAACAATTTTATTTTATGAAAAACATTTTTAATTTTTGATTTCCTGAGATTGGATTTGAGTTTTGTTTAGTAAATCTGATAGAAAAAACGATGAAGAATTCGAAAAAATTTACAAATCATCCGCAGCTTCGACCATAAAATAATGGCAAGCAAATATGTAAATTTTCATGCAAGAAACAATTTTATTTTATGAAAAACATTTTTAATTTTTGATTTCCTGAGATTGGATTTGAAAACTTTCTAGGAAATCTAATAAAAAAAGCGTTGAAGAATTCGAAAAAATTTACAAATCATCCGCAGCTTCGACCATAAAATAAGGGCAAGCAAATATGTAAATTTTCATGCAAGAAACAATTTTATTTTATGAAAAACATTTTTAATTTTTGATTTCCTGAGATTGGATTTGAGTTTTGTTTAGTAAATCTGATAGAAAAAACGATGAAGAATTCGAAAAAATTTACAAATCATCCGCAGCTTCGACCATAAAATAAGGGCAAGCAAATATGTAAATTTTCATGCAAGAAACAATTTTATTTTATGAAAAACATTTTTAATTTTGGATTTCCTGAGATTGGATTTGAGTTTTGTTTAGTAAATCTGATAGAAAAAACGATGAAGAATTCGAAAAAATTTACAAATCATCCGCAGCTTCGACCATAAAATAATGGCAAGCAAATATGTAAATTTTCATGCAAGAAACAATTTTATTTTATGAAAAACATTTTTAATTTTTGATTTCCTTAGATTGGATTTGAGTTTTGTTTAGTAAATCTGATAGAAAAAACGATGAAGAATTCGAAAAAATTTACAAATCATCCGCAGCTTCGACCATAAAATAATGGCAAGCAAATATGTAAATTTTCATGCAAGAAACAATTTTATTTTATGAAAAACATTTTTAATTTTTGATTTCCTGAGATTGGATTTGAGTTTTGTTTAGTAAATCTGATAGAAAAAACGATGAAGAATTGGAAAAAATTTACAAATCATCCGCAGCTTCGACCATAAAATAATGGCAAGCAAATATGTAAATTTTCATGCAAGAAACAATTTTATTTTATGAAAAACATTTTTAATTTTTGATTTCCTGAGATTGGATTTGAGTTTTGTTTAGTAAATCTGATAGAAAAAACGATGAAGAATTCGAAAAAATTTACAAATCATCCGCAGCTTCGACCATAAAATAATGGCAAGCAAATATGTAAATTTTCATGCAAGAAATTATTTTATTTTATGAAAAACATTTTTAATTTTTGATTTCCTGAGATTGGATTTGAAAACTTTCTAGGAAATCTAATAAAAAAAGCGTTGAAGAATTCGAAAAAATTTACAAATCATCCGCAGCTTCGACCATAAAATAAGGGCAAGCAAATATGTAAATTTTCATGCAAGAAACAATTTTATTTTATGAAAAACATTTTTAATTTTTGATTTCCTGAGATTGGATTTGAGTTTTGTTTAGTAAATCTGATAGAAAAAACGATGAAGAATTCGAAAAAATTTACAAATCATCCGCAGCTTCGACCATAAAATAATGGCAAGCAAATATGTAAATTTTCATGCAAGAAACAATTTTATTTTATGAAAAACATTTTTAATTTTTGATTTCCTGAGATTGGATTTGAGTTTTGTTTAGTAAATCTGATAGAAAAAACGATGAAAAATTCGAAAAAATTTACAAATCATCCGCAGCTTCGACCATAAAATAAGGGCAAGCAAATATGTAAATTTTCATGCAAGAAACAATTTTATTTTATGAAAAACATTTTTAATTTTGGATTTCCTGAGATTGGATTTGAGTTTTGTTTAGTAAATCTGATAGAAAAAACGATGAAGAATTCGAAAAAATTTACAAATCATCCGCAGCTTCGACCATAAAATAATGGCAAGCAAATATGTAAATTTTCATGCAAGAAACAATTTTATTTTATGAAAAACATTTTTAATTTTTGATTTCCTGAGATTGGATTTGAGTTTTGTTTAGTAAATCTGATAGAAAAAACGATGAAGAATTCGAAAAAATATACAAATCATCCGCAGCTTCGACCATAAAATAATGGCAAGCAAATATGTAAATTTTCATGCAAGAAACAATTTTATTTTATGAAAAACATTTTTAATTTTTGATTTCCTGAGATTGGATTTGAGTTTTGTTTAGTAAATCTGATAGAAAAAACGATGAAGAATTCGAAAAAATTAACAAATCATCCGCAGCTTCGACCATAAAATAATGGCAAGCAAATATGTAAATTTTCATGCAAGAAATTATTTTATTTTATGAAAAACATTTTTAATTTTTGATTTCCTGAGATTGGATTTGAGTTTTGTTTAGTAAATCTGATAGAAAAAACGATGAAGAATTCGAAAAAATATACAAATCATCCGCAGCTTCGACCATAAAATAATGGCAAGCAAATATGTAAATTTTCATGCAAGAAACAATTTTATTTTATGAAAAACATTTTTAATTTTTGATTTCCTGAGATTGGATTTGAGTTTTGTTTAGTAAATCTGATAGAAAAAACGATGAAGAATTCGAAAAAATTTACAAATCATCCGCAGCTTCGACCATAAAATAATGGCAAGCAAATATGTAAATTTTCATGCAAGAAACAATTTTATTTTATGAAAAACATTTTTAATTTTTGATTTCCTGAGATTGGATTTGAGTTTTGTTTAGTAAATCTGATAGAAAAAACGATGAAGAATTCGAAAAAATTAACAAATCATCCGCAGCTTCGACCATAAAATAATGGCAAGCAAATATGTAAATTTTCATGCAAGAAATTATTTTATTTTATGAAAAACATTTTTAATTTTTGATTTCCTGAGATTGGATTTGAAAACTTTCTAGGAAATCTAATAAAAAAAGCGTTGAAGAATTCGAAAAAATTTACAAATCATCCGCAGCTTCGACCATAAAATAAGGGCAAGCAAATATGTAAATTTTCATGCAAGAAACAATTTTATTTTATGAAAAACATTTTTAATTTTGGATTTCCTGAGATTGGATTTGAGTTTTGTTTAGTAAATCTGATAGAAAAAACGATGAAGAATTCGAAAAAATTTACAAATCATCCGCAGCTTCGACCATAAAATAATGGCAAGCAAATATGTAAATTTTCATGCAAGAAATTATTTTATTTTATGAAAAACATTTTTAATTTTTGATTTCCTGAGATTGGATTTGAAAACTTTCTAGGAAATCTAATAAAAAAAGCGTTGAAGAATTCGAAAAAATTTACAAATCATCCGCAGCTTCGACCATAAAATAAGGGCAAGCAAATATGTAAATTTTCATGCAAGAAACAATTTTATTTTATGAAAAACATTTTTAATTTTTGATTTCCTGAGATTGGATTTGAGTTTTGTTTAGTAAATCTGATAGAAAAAACGATGAAGAATTGGAAAAAATTTACAAATCATCCGCAGCTTCGACCATAAAATAATGGCAAGCAAATATGTAAATTTTCATGCAAGAAACAATTTTATTTTATGAAAAACATTTTTAATTTTTGATTTCCTGAGATTGGATTTGAGTTTTGTTTAGTAAATCTGATAGAAAAAACGATGAAGAATTCGAAAAAATTTACAAATCATCCGCAGCTTCGACCATAAAATAATGGCAAGCAAATATGTAAATTTTCATGCAAGAAATTATTTTATTTTATGAAAAACATTTTTAATTTTTGATTTCCTGAGATTGGATTTGAAAACTTTCTAGGAAATCTAATAAAAAAAGCGTTGAAGAATTCGAAAAAATTTACAAATCATCCGCAGCTTCGACCATAAAATAAGGGCAAGCAAATATGTAAATTTTCATGCAAGAAACAATTTTATTTTATGAAAAACATTTTTAATTTTTGATTTCCTGAGATTGGATTTGAGTTTTGTTTAGTAAATCTGATAGAAAAAACGATGAAGAATTGGAAAAAATTTACAAATCATCCGCAGCTTCGACCATAAAATAATGGCAAGCAAATATGTAAATTTTCATGCAAGAAACAATTTTATTTTATGAAAAACATTTTTAATTTTTGATTTCCTGAGATTGGATTTGAGTTTTGTTTAGTAAATCTGATAGAAAAAACGATGAAGAATTGGAAAAAATTTACAAATCATCCGCAGCTTCGACCATAAAATAATGGCAAGCAAATATGTAAATTTTCATGCAAGAAACAATTTTATTTTATGAAAAACATTTTTAATTTTTGATTTCCTGAGATTGGATTTGAAAACTTTCTAGGAAATCTAATAAAAAAAGCGTTGAAGAATTCGAAAAAATTTACAAATCATCCGCAGCTTCGACCATAAAATAATGGCAAGCAAATATGTAAATTTTCATGCAAGAAACAATTTTATTTTATGAAAAACATTTTTAATTTTTGATTTCCTGAGATTGGATTTGAGTTTTGTTTAGTAAATCTGATAGAAAAAACGATGAAGAATTCGAAAAAATTAACAAATCATCCGCAGCTTCGACCATAAAATAATGGCAAGCAAATATGTAAATTTTCATGCAAGAAACAATTTTATTTTATGAAAAACATTTTTAATTTTTGATTTCCTGAGATTGGATTTGAGTTTTGTTTAGTAAATCTGATAGAAAAAACGATGAAGAATTGGAAAAAATTTACAAATCATCCGCAGCTTCGACCATAAAATAATGGCAAGCAAATATGTAAATTTTCATGCAAGAAACAATTTTATTTTATGAAAAACATTTTTAATTTTTGATTTCCTGAGATTGGATTTGAGTTTTGTTTAGTAAATCTGATAGAAAAAACGATGAAGAATTCGAAAAAATTAACAAATCATCCGCAGCTTCGACCATAAAATAATGGCAAGCAAATATGTAAATTTTCATGCAAGAAATTATTTTATTTTATGAAAAACATTTTTAATTTTTGATTTCCTGAGATTGGATTTGAAAACTTTCTAGGAAATCTAATAAAAAAAGCGTTGAAGAATTCGAAAAAATTTACAAATCATCCGCAGCTTCGACCATAAAATAAGGGCAAGCAAATATGTAAATTTTCATGCAAGAAACAATTTTATTTTATGAAAAACATTTTTAATTTTGGATTTCCTGAGATTGGATTTGAGTTTTGTTTAGTAAATCTGATAGAAAAAACGATGAAGAATTCGAAAAAATTTACAAATCATCCGCAGCTTCGACCATAAAATAATGGCAAGCAAATATGTAAATTTTCATGCAAGAAATTATTTTATTTTATGAAAAACATTTTTAATTTTTGATTTCCTGAGATTGGATTTGAAAACTTTCTAGGAAATCTAATAAAAAAAGCGTTGAAGAATTCGAAAAAATTTACAAATCATCCGCAGCTTCGACCATAAAATAAGGGCAAGCAAATATGTAAATTTTCATGCAAGTAACAATTTTATTTTATGAAAAACATTTTTAATTTTTGATTTCCTGAGATTGGATTTGAGTTTTGTTTAGTAAATCTGATAGAAAAAACGATGAAGAATTGGAAAAAATTTACAAATCATCCGCAGCTTCGACCATAAAATAATGGCAAGCAAATATGTAAATTTTCATGCAAGAAACAATTTTATTTTATGAAAAACATTTTTAATTTTTGATTTCCTGAGATTGGATTTGAGTTTTGTTTAGTAAATCTGATAGAAAAAACGATGAAGAATTCGAAAAAATTTACAAATCATCCGCAGCTTCGACCATAAAATAAGGGCAAGCAAATATGTAAATTTTCATGCAAGAAACAATTTTATTTTATGAAAAACATTTTTAATTTTGGATTTCCTGAGATTGGATTTGAGTTTTGTTTAGTAAATCTGATAGAAAAAACGATGAAGAATTCGAAAAAATTTACAAATCATCCGCAGCTTCGACCATAAAATAATGGCAAGCAAATATGTAAATTTTCATGCAAGAAATTATTTTATTTTATGAAAAACATTTTTAATTTTTGATTTCCTGAGATTGGATTTGAAAACTTTCTAGGAAATCTAATAAAAAAAGCGTTGAAGAATTCGAAAAAATTTACAAATCATCCGCAGCTTCGACCATAAAATAATGGCAAGCAAATATGTAAATTTTAATGCAAGAAATTATTTTATTTTATGAAAAACATTTTTAATTTTTGATTTCCTGAGATTGGATTTGAAAACTTTCTAGGAAATCTAATAAAAAAAGCGTTGAAGAATTCGAAAAAATTTACAAATCATCCGCAGCTTCGACCATAAAATAAGGGCAAGCAAATATGTAAATTTTCATGCAAGAAACAATTTTATTTTATGAAAAACATTTTTAATTTTGGATTTCCTGAGATTGGATTTGAGTTTTGTTTAGTAAATCTGATAGAAAAAACGATGAAGAATTCGAAAAAATTTACAAATCATCCGCAGCTTCGACCATAAAATAAGGGCAAGCAAATATGTAAATTTTCATGCAAGAAATTATTTTATTTTATGAAAAACATTTTTAATTTTTGATTTCCTGAGATTGGATTTGAAAACTTTCTAGGAAATCTAATAAAAAAAGCGTTGAAGAATTCGAAAAAATTTACAAATCATCCGCAGCTTCGACCATAAAATAAGGGCAAGCAAATATGTAAATTTTCATGCAAGAAACAATTTTATTTTATGAAAAACATTTTTAATTTTGGATTTCCTGAGATTGGATTTGAGTTTTGTTTAGTAAATCTGATAGAAAAAACGATGAAGAATTGGAAAAAATTTACAAATCATCCGCAGCTTCGACCATAAAATAATGGCAAGCAAATATGTAAATTTTCATGCAAGAAACAATTTTATTTTATGAAAAACATTTTTAATTTTTGATTTCCTGAGATTGGATTTGAGTTTTGTTTAGTAAATCTGATAGAAAAAACGATGAAGAATTCGAAAAAATTTACAAATCATCCGCAGCTTCGACCATAAAATAATGGCAAGCAAATATGTAAATTTTCATGCAAGAAATTATTTTATTTTATGAAAAACATTTTTAATTTTTGATTTCCTGAGATTGGATTTGAAAACTTTCTAGGAAATCTAATAAAAAAAGCGTTGAAGAATTCGAAAAAATTTACAAATCATCCGCAGCTTCGACCATAAAATAATGGCAAGCAAATATGTAAATTTTCATGCAAGAAACAATTTTATTTTATGAAAAACATTTTTAATTTTTGATTTCCTGAGATTGGATTTGAAAACTTTCTAGGAAATCTAATAAAAAAAGCGTTGAAGAATTCGAAAAAATTTACAAATCATCCGCAGCTTCGACCATAAAATAAGGGCAAGCAAATATGTAAATTTTCATGCAAGAAACAATTTTATTTTATGAAAAACATTTTTAATTTTTGATTTCCTGAGATTGGATTTGAGTTTTGTTTAGTAAATCTGATAGAAAAAACGATGAAGAATTGGAAAAAATTTACAAATCATCCGCAGCTTCGACCATAAAATAATGGCAAGCAAATATGTAAATTTTCATGCAAGAAACAATTTTATTTTATGAAAAACATTTTTAATTTTTGATTTCCTGAGATTGGATTTGAAAACTTTCTAGGAAATCTAATAAAAAAAGCGTTGAAGAATTCGAAAAAATTTACAAATCATCCGCAGCTTCGACCATAAAATAAGGGCAAGCAAATATGTAAATTTTCATGCAAGAAACAATTTTATTTTATGAAAAACATTTTTAATTTTGGATTTCCTGAGATTGGATTTGAGTTTTGTTTAGTAAATCTGATAGAAAAAACGATGAAGAATTCGAAAAAATTTACAAATCATCCGCAGCTTCGACCATAAAATAATGGCAAGCAAATATGTAAATTTTCATGCAAGAAATTATTTTATTTTATGAAAAACATTTTTAATTTTTGATTTCCTGAGATTGGATTTGAAAACTTTCTAGGAAATCTAATAAAAAAAGCGTTGAAGAATTCGAAAAAATTTACAAATCATCCGCAGCTTCGACCATAAAATAAGGGCAAGCAAATATGTAAATTTTCATGCAAGAAACAATTTTATTTTATGAAAAACATTTTTAATTTTTGATTTCCTGAGATTGGATTTGAGTTTTGTTTAGTAAATCTGATAGAAAAAACGATGAAGAATTGGAAAAAATTTACAAATCATCCGCAGCTTCGACCATAAAATAATGGCAAGCAAATATGTAAATTTTCATGCAAGAAACAATTTTATTTTATGAAAAACATTTTTAATTTTTGATTTCCTGAGATTGGATTTGAGTTTTGTTTAGTAAATCTGATAGAAAAAACGATGAAGAATTCGAAAAAATTAACAAATCATCCGCAGCTTCGACCATAAAATAATGGCAAGCAAATATGTAAATTTTCATGCAAGAAATTATTTTATTTTATGAAAAACATTTTTAATTTTTGATTTCCTGAGATTGGATTTGAAAACTTTCTAGGAAATCTAATAAAAAAAGCGTTGAAGAATTCGAAAAAATTTACAAATCATCCGCAGCTTCGACCATAAAATAAGGGCAAGCAAATATGTAAATTTTCATGCAAGAAACAATTTTATTTTATGAAAAACATTTTTAATTTTGGATTTCCTGAGATTGGATTTGAGTTTTGTTTAGTAAATCTGATAGAAAAAACGATGAAGAATTCGAAAAAATTTACAAATCATCCGCAGCTTCGACCATAAAATAATGGCAAGCAAATATGTAAATTTTCATGCAAGAAATTATTTTATTTTATGAAAAACATTTTTAATTTTTGATTTCCTGAGATTGGATTTGAAAACTTTCTAGGAAATCTAATAAAAAAAGCGTTGAAGAATTCGAAAAAATTTACAAATCATCCGCAGCTTCGACCATAAAATAAGGGCAAGCAAATATGTAAATTTTCATGCAAGAAACAATTTTATTTTATGAAAAACATTTTTAATTTTGGATTTCCTGAGATTGGATTTGAGTTTTGTTTAGTAAATCTGATAGAAAAAACGATGAAGAATTCGAAAAAATTTACAAATCATCCGCAGCTTCGACCATAAAATAATGGCAAGCAAATATGTAAATTTTCATGCAAGAAATTATTTTATTTTATGAAAAACATTTTTAATTTTTGATTTCCTGAGATTGGATTTGAAAACTTTCTAGGAAATCTAATAAAAAAAGCGTTGAAGAATTCGAAAAAATTTACAAATCATCCGCAGCTTCGACCATAAAATAAGGGCAAGCAAATATGTAAATTTTCATGCAAGAAACAATTTTATTTTATGAAAAACATTTTTAATTTTTGATTTCCTGAGATTGGATTTGAGTTTTGTTTAGTAAATCTGATAGAAAAAACGATGAAGAATTGGAAAAAATTTACAAATCATCCGCAGCTTCGACCATAAAATAATGGCAAGCAAATATGTAAATTTTCATGCAAGAAACAATTTTATTTTATGAAAAACATTTTTAATTTTTGATTTCCTGAGATTGGATTTGAGTTTTGTTTAGTAAATCTGATAGAAAAAACGATGAAGAATTCGAAAAAATTTACAAATCATCCGCAGCTTCGACCATAAAATAATGGCAAGCAAATATGTAAATTTTCATGCAAGAAATTATTTTATTTTATGAAAAACATTTTTAATTTTTGATTTCCTGAGATTGGATTTGAAAACTTTCTAGGAAATCTAATAAAAAAAGCGTTGAAGAATTCGAAAAAATTTACAAATCATCCGCAGCTTCGACCATAAAATAAGGGCAAGCAAATATGTAAATTTTCATGCAAGAAACAATTTTATTTTATGAAAAACATTTTTAATTTTTGATTTCCTGAGATTGGATTTGAGTTTTGTTTAGTAAATCTGACAAGCAAATATGTAAATTTTCATGCAAGAAACAATTTTATTTTATGAAAAACATTTTTAATTTTTGATTTCCTGAGATTGGATTTGAGTTTTGTTTAGTAAATCTGATAGAAAAAACGATGAAGAATTGGAAAAAATTTACAAATCATCCGCAGCTTCGACCATAAAATAATGGCAAGCAAATATGTAAATTTTCATGCAAGAAACAATTTTATTTTATGAAAAACATTTTTAATTTTTGATTTCCTGAGATTGGATTTGAGTTTTGTTTAGTAAATCTGATAGAAAAAACGATGAAGAATTCGAAAAAATTTACAAATCATCCGCAGCTTCGACCATAAAATAATGGCAAGCAAATATGTAAATTTTCATGCAAGAAACAATTTTATTTTATGAAAAACATTTTTAATTTTTGATTTCCTGAGATTGGATTTGAAAACTTTCTAGGAAATCTTATAAAAAAAGCGTTGAAGAATTCGAAAAAATTTACAAATCATCCGCAGCTTCGACCATAAAATAAGGGCAAGCAAATATGTAAATTTTCATGCAAGAAACAATTTTATTTTATGAAAAACATTTTTAATTTTTGATTTCCTGAGATTGGATTTGAGTTTTGTTTAGTAAATCTGATAGAAAAAACGATGAAGAATTGGAAAAAATTTACAAATCATCCGCAGCTTCGACCATAAAATAATGGCAAGCAAATATGTAAATTTTCATGCAAGAAACAATTTTATTTTATGAAAAACATTTTTAATTTTTGATTTCCTGAGATTGGATTTGAGTTTTGTTTAGTAAATCTGATAGAAAAAACGATGAAGAATTGGAAAAAATTTACAAATCATCCGCAGCTTCGACCATAAAATAATGGCAAGCAAATATGTAAATTTTCATGCAAGAAACAATTTTATTTTATGAAAAACATTTTTAATTTTTGATTTCCTGAGATTGGATTTGAGTTTTGTTTAGTAAATCTGATAGAAAAAACGATGAAGAATTGGAATAAATTTACAAATCATCCGCAGCTTCGACCATAAAATAATGGCAAGCAAATATGTAAATTTTCATGCAAGAAACAATTTTATTTTATGAAAAACATTTTTAATTTTTGATTTCCTGAGATTGGATTTGAGTTTTGTTTAGTAAATCTGATAGAAAAAACGATGAAGAATTGGAATAAATTTACAAATCATCCGCAGCTTCGACCATAAAATAATGGCAAGCAAATATGTAAATTTTCATGCAAGAAACAATTTTATTTTATGAAAAACATTTTTAATTTTTGATTTCCTGAGATTGGATTTGAGTTTTGTTTAGTAAATCTGATAGAAAAAACGATGAAGAATTGGAATAAATTTACAAATCATCCGCAGCTTCGACCATAAAATAATGGCAAGCAAATATGTAAATTTTCATGCAAGAAACAATTTTATTTTATGAAAAACATTTTTAATTTTTGATTTCCTGAGATTGGATTTGAGTTTTGTTTAGTAAATCTGATAGAAAAAACGATGAAGAATTCGAAAAAATTTACAAATCATCCGCAGCTTCGACCATAAAATAATGGCAAGCAAATATGTAAATTTTCATGCAAGAAACAATTTTATTTTATGAAAAACATTTTTAATTTTTGATTTCCTGAGATTGGATTTGAGTTTTGTTTAGTAAATCTATTAGAAAAAACGATGAAGAATTCGAAAAAATTTACAAATCATCCGCAGCTTCGACCATAAAATAATGGCAAGCAAATATGTAAATTTTCATGCAAGAAACAATTTTATTTTATGAAAAACATTTTTAATTTTTGATTTCCTGAGATTGGATTTGAGTTTTGTTTAGTAAATCTGATAGAAAAAACGATGAAGAATTCGAAAAAATTTACAAATCATCCGCAGCTTCGACCATAAAATAATGGCAAGCAAATATGTAAATTTTCATGCAAGAAATTATTTTATTTTATGAAAAACATTTTTATTTTTTGATTTCCTGAGATTGGATTTGAGTTTTGTTTAGTAAATCTGATAGAAAAAACGATGAAGAATTCGAAAAAATTTACAAATCATCCGCAGCTTCGACCATAAAATAATGGCAAGCAAATATGTAAATTTTCATGCAAGAAATTATTTTATTTTATGAAAAACATTTTTAATTTTTGATTTCCTGAGATTGGATTTGAAAACTTTCTAGGAAATCTAATAAAAAAAGCGTTGAAGAATTCGAAAAAATTTACAAATCATCCGCAGCTTCGACCATAAAATAAGGGCAAGCAAATATGTAAATTTTCATGCAAGAAACAATTTTATTTTATGAAAAACATTTTTAATTTTTGATTTCCTGAGATTGGATTTGAGTTTTGTTTAGTAAATCTGATAGAAAAAACGATGAAGAATTCGAAAAAATTTACAAATCATCCGCAGCTTCGACCATAAAATAAGGGCAAGCAAATATGTAAATTTTCATGCAAGAAACAATTTTATTTTATGAAAAACATTTTTAATTTTTGATTTCCTGAGATTGGATTTGATTTTTGTTTAGTAAATCTGATAGAAAAAACGATGAAGAATTCGAAAAAATTTACAAATCATCCGCAGCTTCGACCATAAAATAATGGCAAGCAAATATGTAAATTTTCATGCAAGAAATTATTTTATTTTATGAAAAACATTTTTAATTTTTGATTTCCTGAGATTGGATTTGAAAACTTTCTAGGAAATCTAATAAAAAAAGCGTTGAAGAATTCGAAAAAATTTACAAATCATCCGCAGCTTCGACCATAAAATAAGGGCAAGCAAATATGTAAATTTTCATGCAAGAAACAATTTTATTTTATGAAAAACATTTTTAATTTTTGATTTCCTGAGATTGGATTTGAGTTTTGTTTAGTAAATCTGATAGAAAAAACGATGAAGAATTGGAAAAAATTTACAAATCATCCGCAGCTTCGACCATAAAATAATGGCAAGCAAATATGTAAATTTTCATGCAAGAAACAATTTTATTTTATGAAAAACATTTTTAATTTTTGATTTCCTGAGATTGGATTTGTAAACTTTCTAGGAAATCTTATAAAAAAAGCGTTGAAGAATTCGAAAAAATTTACAAATCATCCGCAGCTTCGACCATAAAATAAGGGCAAGCAAATATGTAAATTTTCATGCAAGAAACAATTTTATTTTATGAAAAACATTTTTAATTTTTGATTTCCTGAGATTGGATTTGAGTTTTGTTTAGTAAATCTGATAGAAAAAACGATGAAGAATTGGAAAAAATTTACAAATCATCCGCAGCTTCGACCATAAAATAATGGCAAGCAAATATGTAAATTTTCATGCAAGAAACAATTTTATTTTATGAAAAACATTTTTAATTTTTGATTTCCTGAGATTGGATTTGAGTTTTGTTTAGTAAATCTGATAGAAAAAACGATGAAGAATTCGAAAAAATTTACAAATCATCCGCAGCTTCGACCATAAAATAATGGCAAGCAAATATGTAAATTTTCATGCAAGAAATTATTTTATTTTATGAAAAACATTTTTAATTTTTGATTTCCTGAGATTGGATTTGAAAACTTTCTAGGAAATCTAATAAAAAAAGCGTTGAAGAATTCGAAAAAATTTACAAATCATCCGCAGCTTCGACCATAAAATAATGGCAAGCAAATATGTAAATTTTCATGCAAGAAACAATTTTATTTTATGAAAAACATTTTTAATTTTTGATTTCCTGAGATTGGATTTGAGTTTTGTTTAGTAAATCTGATAGAAAAAACGATGAAGAATTCGAAAAAATTTACAAATCATCCGCAGCTTCGACCATAAAATAATGGCAAGCAAATATGTAAATTTTCATGCAAGAAATTATTTTATTTTATGAAAAACATTTTTATTTTTTGATTTCCTGAGATTGGATTTGAGTTTTGTTTAGTAAATCTGATAGAAAAAACGATGAAGAATTCGAAAAAATTTACAAATCATCCGCAGCTTCGACCATAAAATAATGGCAAGCAAATATGTAAATTTTCATGCAAGAAATTATTTTATTTTATGAAAAACATTTTTAATTTTTGATTTCCTGAGATTGGATTTGAAAACTTTCTAGGAAATCTAATAAAAAAAGCGTTGAAGAATTCGAAAAAATTTACAAATCATCCGCAGCTTCGACCATAAAATAAGGGCAAGCAAATATGTAAATTTTTATGCAAGAAACAATTTTATTTTATGAAAAACATTTTTAATTTTTGATTTCCTGAGATTGGATTTGAGTTTTGTTTAGTAAATCTGATAGAAAAAACGATGAAGAATTGGAAAAAATTTACAAATCATCCGCAGCTTCGACCATAAAATAATGGCAAGCAAATATGTAAATTTTCATGCAAGAAACAATTTTATTTTATGAAAAACATTTTTAATTTTTGATTTCCTGAGATTGGATTTGAGTTTTGTTTAGTAAATCTGATAGAAAAAACGATGAAGAATTCGAAAAAATTTACAAATCATCCGCAGCTTCGACCATAAAATAATGGCAAGCAAATATGTAAATTTTCATGCAAGAAATTATTTTATTTTATGAAAAACATTTTTAATTTTTGATTTCCTGAGATTGGATTTGAAAACTTTCTAGGAAATCTAATAAAAAAAGCGTTGAAGAATTCGAAAAAATTTACAAATCATCCGCAGCTTCGACCATAAAATAAGGGCAAGCAAATATGTAAATTTTCATGCAAGAAACAATTTTATTTTATGAAAAACATTTTTAATTTTTGATTTCCTGAGATTGGATTTGAGTTTTGTTTAGTAAATCTGATAGAAAAAACGATGAAGAATTGGAAAAAATTTACAAATCATCCGCAGCTTCGACCATAAAATAATGGCAAGCAAATATGTAAATTTTCATGCAAGAAACAATTTTATTTTATGAAAAACATTTTTAATTTTTGATTTCCTGAGATTGGATTTGAAAACTTTCTAGGAAATCTTATAAAAAAAGCGTTGAAGAATTCGAAAAAATTTACAAATCATCCGCAGCTTCGACCATAAAATAAGGGCAAGCAAATATGTAAATTTTCATGCAAGAAACAATTTTATTTTATGAAAAACATTTTTAATTTTTGATTTCCTGAGATTGGATTTGAGTTTTGTTTAGTAAATCTGATAGAAAAAACGATGAAGAATTGGAAAAAATTTACAAATCATCCGCAGCTTCGACCATAAAATAATGGCAAGCAAATATGTAAATTTTCATGCAAGAAACAATTTTATTTTATGAAAAACATTTTTAATTTTTGATTTCCTGAGATTGGATTTCAGTTTTGTTTAGTAAATCTGATAGAAAAAACGATGAAGAATTCGAAAAAATTTACAAATCATCCGCAGCTTCGACCATAAAATAATGGCAAGCAAATATGTAAATTTTCATGCAAGAAACAATTTTATTTTATGAAAAACATTTTTAATTTTTGATTTCCTGAGATTGGATTTCAGTTTTGTTTAGTAAATCTGATAGAAAAAACGATGAAGAATTCGAAAAAATTTACAAATCATCCGCAGCTTCGACCATAAAATAATGGCAAGCAAATATGTAAATTTTCATGCAAGAAACAATTTTATTTTATGAAAAACATTTTTAATTTTTGATTTCCTGAGATTGGATTTCAGTTTTGTTTAGTAAATCTGATAGAAAAAACGATGAAGAATTCGAAAAAATTTACAAATCATCCGCAGCTTCGACCATAAAATAATGGCAAGCAAATATGTAAATTTTCATGCAAGAAATTATTTTATTTTATGAAAAACATTTTTAATTTTTGATTTCCTGAGATTGGATTTCAGTTTTGTTTAGTAAATCTGATAGAAAAAACGATGAAGAATTCGAAAAAATTTACAAATCATCCGCAGCTTCGACCATAAAATAATGGCAAGCAAATATGTAAATTTTCATGCAAGAAACAATTTTATTTTATGAAAAACATTTTTAATTTTTGATTTCCTGAGATTGGATTTGAGTTTTTTTTAGTAAATCTGATAGAAAAAACGATGAAGAATTCGAAAAAATTTACAAATCATCCGCAGCTTCGACCATAAAATAATGGCAAGCAAATATGTAAATTTTCATGCAAGAAACAATTTTATTTTATGAAAAACATTTTTAATTTTTGATTTCCTGAGATTGGATTTCAGTTTTTTTTAGTAAATCTGATAGAAAAAACGATGAAGAATTCGAAAAAATTTACAAATCATCCGCAGCTTCGACCATAAAATAATGGCAAGCAAATATGTAAATTTTCATGCAAGAAATTATTTTATTTTATGAAAAACATTTTTAATTTTTGATTTCCTGAGATTGGATTTCAGTTTTTTTTAGTAAATCTGATAGAAAAAACGATGAAGAATTCGAAAAAATTTACAAATCATCCGCAGCTTCGACCATAAAATAATGGCAAGCAAATATGTAAATTTTCATGCAAGAAACAATTTTATTTTATGAAAAACATTTTTAATTTTTGATTTCCTGAGATTGGATTTGAGTTTTGTTTAGTAAATCTGATAGAAAAAACGATGAAGAATTCGAAAAAATTTACAAATCATCCGCAGCTTCGACCATAAAATAATGGCAAGCAAATATGTAAATTTTCATGCAAGAAACAATTTTATTTTATGAAAAACATTTTTAATTTTTGATTTCCTGAGATTGGATTTGAGTTTTGTTTAGTAAATCTGATAGAAAAAACGATGAAGAATTCGAAAAAATTTACAAATCATCCGCAGCTTCGACCATAAAATAATGGCAAGCAAATATGTAAATTTTCATGCAAGAAACAATTTTATTTTATGAAAAACATTTTTAATTTTTGATTTCCTGAGATTGGATTTGAAAACTTTCTAGGAAATCTAATAAAAAAAGCGTTGAAGAATTCGAAAAAATTTACAAATCATCCGCAGCTTCGACCATAAAATAATGGCAAGCAAATATGTAAATTTTCATGCAAGAAACAATTTTATTTTATGAAAAACATTTTTAATTTTTGATTTCCTGAGATTGGATTTCAGTTTTGTTTAGTAAATCTGATAGAAAAAACGATGAAGAATTCGAAAAAATTTACAAATCATCCGCAGCTTCGACCATAAAATAATGTCAAGCAAATATGTAAATTTTCACGCAAGAAACAATTTTATTTTATGAAAAACATTTTTAATTTTTGATTTCCTGAGATTGGATTTGAGTTTTGTTTAGTAAATCTGATAGAAAAAACGATGAAGAATTCGAAAAAATTTACAAGTCATCCGCTGCTTCGACCATAAAATAATGGCAAGCAAATATGTAAATTTTCATGCAAGAAACAATTTTATTTTATGAAAAACATTTTTAATTTTTGATTTCCTGAGATTGGATTTCAGTTTTGTTTAGTAAATCTGATAGAAAAAACGATGAAGAATTCGAAAAAATTTACAAATCATCCGCAGCTTCGACCATAAAATAATGGCAAGCAAATATGTAAATTTTCATGCAAGAAACAATTTTATTTTATGAAAAACATTTTTAATTTTTGATTTCCTGAGATTGGATTTCAGTTTTGTTTAGTAAATCTGATAGAAAAAACGATGAAGAATTCGAAAAAATTTACAAATCATCCGCAGCTTCGACCATAAAATAATGTCAAGCAAATATGTAAATTTTCACGCAAGAAACAATTTTATTTTATGAAAAACATTTTTAATTTTTGATTTCCTGAGATTGGATTTGAGTTTTTTTTAGTAAATCTGATAGAAAAAACGATGAAGAATTCGAAAAAATTTACAAATCATCCGCAGCTTCGAACATAAAATAATGGCAAGCAAATATGTAAATTTTCATGCAAGAAACAATTTTATTTTATGAAAAACATTTTTAATTTTTGATTTCCTGAGATTGGATTTGAGTTTTTTTTAGTAAATCTGATAGAAAAAACGATGAAGAATTCGAAAAAATTTACAAATCATCCGCAGCTTCGAACATAAAATAATGGCAAGCAAATATGTAAATTTTCATGCAAGAAACAATTTTATTTTATGAAAAACATTTTTAATTTTTGATTTCCTGAGATTGGATTTGAGTTTTGTTTAGTAAATCTGATAGAAAAAACGATGAAGAATTCGAAAAAATTTACAAATCATCCGCAGCTTCGAACATAAAATAATGGCAAGCAAATATGTAAATTTTCATGCAAGAAACAATTTTATTTTATGAAAAACATTTTTAATTTTTGATTTCCTGAGATTGGATTTCAGTTTTGTTTAGTAAATCTGATAGAAAAAACGATGAAGAATTCGAAAAAATTTACAAATCATCCGCAGCTTCGACCATAAAATAATGGCAAGCAAATATGTAAATTTTCACGCAAGAAACAATTTTATTTTATGAAAAACATTTTTAATTTTTGATTTCCTGAGATTGGATTTGAAAACTTTCTATGAAATCTAATAAAAAAAGCGTTGAAGAATTCGAAAAAATTTACAAATTATCCGCAGCTTCGACCATAAAATAATGGCAAGCAAATATGTAAATTTTCATGCAAGAAATTATTTTATTTTATGAAAAACATTTTTAATTTTTGATTTCCTGAGATTGGATTTGAAAACTTTCTAGGAAATCTAATAAAAAAAGCGTTGAAGAATTCGAAAAAATTTACAAATCATCCGCAGCTTCGAACATAAAATAATGGCAAGCAAATATGTAAATTTTCATGCAAGAAACAATTTTATTTTATGAAAAACATTTTTAATTTTTGATTTCCTGAGATTGGATTTCAGTTTTGTTTAGTAAATCTGATAGAAAAAACGATGAAGAATTCGAAAAAATTTACAAATCATCCGCAGCTTCGACCATAAAATAATGGCAAGCAAATATGTAAATTTTCACGCAAGAAACAATTTTATTTTATGAAAAACATTTTTAATTTTTGATTTCCTGAGATTGGATTTCAGTTTTGTTTAGTAAATCTGATAGAAAAAACGATGAAGAATTCGAAAAAATTTACAAATCATCCGCAGCTTCGACCATAAAATAATGTCAAGCAAATATGTAAATTTTCACGCAAGAAACAATTTTATTTTATGAAAAACATTTTTAATTTTTGATTTCCTGAGATTGGATTTGAGTTTTTTTTAGTAAATCTGATAGAAAAAACGATGAAGAATTCGAAAAAATTTACAAATCATCCGCAGCTTCGACCATAAAATAATGGCAAGCAAATATGTAAATTTTCACGCAAGAAACAATTTTATTTTATGAAAAACATTTTTAATTTTTGATTTCCTGAGATTGGATTTCAGTTTTGTTTAGTAAATCTGATAGAAAAAACGATGAAGAATTCGAAAAAATTTACAAATCATCCGCAGCTTCGACCATAAAATAATGGCAAGCAAATATGTAAATTTTCACGCAAGAAACAATTTTATTTTATGAAAAACATTTTTAATTTTTGATTTCCTGAGATTGGATTTCAGTTTTGTTTAGTAAATCTGATAGAAAAAACGATGAAGAATTCGAAAAAATTTACAAATCATCCGCAGCTTCGACCATAAAATAATGGCAAGCAAATATGTAAATTTTCATGCAAGAAACAATTTTATTTTATGAAAAACATTTTTAATTTTTGATTTCCTGAGATTGGATTTGAAAACTTTCTATGAAATCTAATAAAAAAAGCGTTGAAGAATTCGAAAAAATTTACAAATTATCCGCAGCTTCGACCATAAAATAATGGCAAGCAAATATGTAAATTTTCATGCAAGAAATTATTTTATTTTATGAAAAACATTTTTAATTTTTGATTTCCTGAGATTGGATTTCAGTTTTGTTTAGTAAATCTGATAGAAAAAACGATGAAGAATTCGAAAAAATTTACAAATCATCCGCAGCTTCGAACATAAAATAATGGCAAGCAAATATGTAAATTTTCATGCAAGAAACAATTTTATTTTATGAAAAACATTTTTAATTTTTGATTTCCTGAGATTGGATTTGAAAACTTTCTATGAAATCTAATAAAAAAAGCGTTGAAGAATTCGAAAAAATTTACAAATTATCCGCAGCTTCGACCATAAAATAATGGCAAGCAAATATGTAAATTTTCATGCAAGAAATTATTTTATTTTATGAAAAACATTTTTAATTTTTGATTTCCTGAGATTGGATTTGAAAACTTTCTAGGAAATCTAATAAAAAAAGCGTTGAAGAATTCGAAAAAATTTACAAATCATCCGCAGCTTCGAACATAAAATAATGGCAAGCAAATATGTAAATTTTCATGCAAGAAACAATTTTATTTTATGAAAAACATTTTTAATTTTTGATTTCCTGAGATTGGATTTGAGTTTTGTTTAGTAAATCTGATAGAAAAAACGATGAAGAATTCGAAAAAATTTACAAGTCATCCGCAGCTTCGACCATAAAATAATGGCAAGCAAATATGTAAATTTTCATGCAAGAAACAATTTTATTTTATGAAAAACATTTTTAATTTTTGATTTCCTGAAATTGGATTTGAGTTTTGTTTAGTAAATCTGATAGAAAAAACGATGAAGAATTCGAAAAAATTTACAAATCATCCACAGCTTCGACCATAAAATAATGGCAAGCAAATATGTAAATTTTCATGCAAGAAACAATTTTATTTTATGAAAAACATTTTTAATTTTTGATTTCCTGAGATTGGATTTGAGTTTTGTTTAGTAAATCTGATAGAAAAAACGATGAAGAATTCGAAAAAATTTACAAATCATCCGCAGCTTCGACCATAAAATAATGGCAAGCAAATATGTAAATTTTCATGCAAGAAACAATTTTATTTTATGAAAAACATTTTTAATTTTTGATTTCCTGAGATTGGATTTGAGTTTTGTTTAGTAAATCTGATAGAAAAAACGATGAAGAATTCGAAAAAATTTACAAATCATCCACAGCTTCGACCATAAAATAATGGCAAGCAAATATGTAAATTTTCATGCAAGAAACAATTTTATTTTATGAAAAACATTTTTAATTTTTGATTTCCTGAGATTGGATTTGAGTTTTGTTTAGTAAATCTGATAGAAAAAACGATGAAGAATTCGAAAAAATTTACAAGTCATCCGCAGCTTCGACCATAAAATAATGGCAAGCAAATATGTAAATTTTCATGCAAGAAACAATTTTATTTTATGAAAAACATTTTTAATTTTTGATTTCCTGAGATTGGATTTGAGTTTTGTTTAGTAAATCTGATAGAAAAAACGATGAAGAATTCGAAAAAATTTACAAATCATCCACAGCTTCGACCATAAAATAATGGCAAGCAAATATGTAAATTTTCACGCAAGAAACAATTTTATTTTATGAAAAACATTTTTAATTTTTGATTTCCTGAGATTGGATTTGAGTTTTGTTTAGTAAATCTGATAGAAAAAACGATGAAGAATTCGAAAAAATTTACAAATCATCCGCAGCTTCGACCATAAAATAATGGCAAGCAAATATGTAAATTTTCACGCAAGAAACAATTTTATTTTATGAAAAACATTTTTAATTTTTGATTTCCTGAGATTGGATTTCAGTTTTGTTTAGTAAATCTGATAGAAAAAACGATGAAGAATTCGAAAAAATTTACAAATCATCCGCAGCTTCGACCATAAAATAATGTCAAGCAAATATGTAAATTTTCACGCAAGAAACAATTTTATTTTATGAAAAACATTTTTAATTTTTGATTTCCTGAGATTGGATTTGAGTTTTTTTTAGTAAATCTGATAGAAAAAACGATGAAGAATTCGAAAAAATTTACAAATCATCCGCAGCTTCGACCATAAAATAATGGCAAGCAAATATGTAAATTTTCACGCAAGAAACAATTTTATTTTATGAAAAACATTTTTAATTTTTGATTTCCTGAGATTGGATTTCAGTTTTGTTTAGTAAATCTGATAGAAAAAACGATGAAGAATTCGAAAAAATTTACAAATCATCCGCAGCTTCGACCATAAAATAATGGCAAGCAAATATGTAAATTTTCACGCAAGAAACAATTTTATTTTATGAAAAACATTTTTAATTTTTGATTTCCTGAGATTGGATTTCAGTTTTGTTTAGTAAATCTGATAGAAAAAACGATGAAGAATTCGAAAAAATTTACAAATCATCCGCAGCTTCGACCATAAAATAATGGCAAGCAAATATGTAAATTTTCATGCAAGAAACAATTTTATTTTATGAAAAACATTTTTAATTTTTGATTTCCTGAGATTGGATTTGAAAACTTTCTATGAAATCTAATAAAAAAAGCGTTGAAGAATTCGAAAAAATTTACAAATTATCCGCAGCTTCGACCATAAAATAATGGCAAGCAAATATGTAAATTTTCATGCAAGAAATTATTTTATTTTATGAAAAACATTTTTAATTTTTGATTTCCTGAGATTGGATTTCAGTTTTGTTTAGTAAATCTGATAGAAAAAACGATGAAGAATTCGAAAAAATTTACAAATCATCCGCAGCTTCGAACATAAAATAATGGCAAGCAAATATGTAAATTTTCATGCAAGAAACAATTTTATTTTATGAAAAACATTTTTAATTTTTGATTTCCTGAGATTGGATTTGAAAACTTTCTATGAAATCTAATAAAAAAAGCGTTGAAGAATTCGAAAAAATTTACAAATTATCCGCAGCTTCGACCATAAAATAATGGCAAGCAAATATGTAAATTTTCATGCAAGAAATTATTTTATTTTATGAAAAACATTTTTAATTTTTGATTTCCTGAGATTGGATTTGAAAACTTTCTAGGAAATCTAATAAAAAAAGCGTTGAAGAATTCGAAAAAATTTACAAATCATCCGCAGCTTCGAACATAAAATAATGGCAAGCAAATATGTAAATTTTCATGCAAGAAACAATTTTATTTTATGAAAAACATTTTTAATTTTTGATTTCCTGAGATTGGATTTGAGTTTTGTTTAGTAAATCTGATAGAAAAAACGATGAAGAATTCGAAAAAATTTACAAGTCATCCGCAGCTTCGACCATAAAATAATGGCAAGCAAATATGTAAATTTTCATGCAAGAAACAATTTTATTTTATGAAAAACATTTTTAATTTTTGATTTCCTGAGATTGGATTTGAGTTTTGTTTAGTAAATCTGATAGAAAAAACGATGAAGAATTCGAAAAAATTTACAAATCATCCACAGCTTCGACCATAAAATAATGGCAAGCAAATATGTAAATTTTCATGCAAGAAACAATTTTATTTTATGAAAAACATTTTTAATTTTTGATTTCCTGAGATTGGATTTGAGTTTTGTTTAGTAAATCTGATAGAAAAAACGATGAAGAATTCGAAAAAATTTACAAATCATCCGCAGCTTCGACCATAAAATAATGGCAAGCAAATATGTAAATTTTCACGCAAGAAACAATTTTATTTTATGAAAAATATTTTTAATTTTTGATTTCCTGAGATTGGATTTGAGATTTTTTTAGTAAATCTGATAGAAAAAACGATGAAGAATTCGAAAAAATTTACAAATCATCCGCAGCTTCGAACATAAAATAATGGCAAGCAAATATGTAAATTTTCATGCAAGAAACAATTTTATTTTATGAAAAACATTTTTAATTTTTGATTTCCTGAGATTGGATTTCAGTTTTGTTTAGTAAATCTGATAGAAAAAACGATGAAGAATTCGAAAAAATTTACAAATCATCCGCAGCTTCGACCATAAAATAATGTCAAGCAAATATGTAAATTTTCACGCAAGAAACAATTTTATTTTATGAAAAACATTTTTAATTTTTGATTTCCTGAGATTGGATTTGAGTTTTTTTTAGTAAATCTGATAGAAAAAACGATGAAGAATTCGAAAAAATTTACAAATCATCCGCAGCTTCGACCATAAAATAATGGCAAGCAAATATGTAAATTTTCACGCAAGAAACAATTTTATTTTATGAAAAACATTTTTAATTTTTGATTTCCTGAGATTGGATTTGAGATTTTTTTAGTAAATCTGATAGAAAAAACGATGAAGAATTCGAAAAAATTTACAAATCATCCGCAGCTTCGAACATAAAATAATGGCAAGCAAATATGTAAATTTTCATGCAAGAAACAATTTTATTTTATGAAAAACATTTTTAATTTTTGATTTCCTGAGATTGGATTTCAGTTTTGTTTAGTAAATCTGATAGAAAAAACGATGAAGAATTCGAAAAAATTTACAAATCATCCGCAGCTTCGACCATAAAATAATGGCAAGCAAATATGTAAATTTTCACGCAAGAAACAATTTTATTTTATGAAAAACATTTTTAATTTTTGATTTCCTGAGATTGGATTTCAGTTTTGTTTAGTAAATCTGATAGAAAAAACGATGAAGAATTCGAAAAAATTTACAAATCATCCGCAGTTTCGACCATAAAATAATGTCAAGCAAATATGTAAATTTTCACGCAAGAAACAATTTTATTTTATGAAAAACATTTTTAATTTTTGATTTCCTGAGATTGGATTTGAGTTTTTTTTAGTAAATCTGATAGAAAAAACGATGAAGAATTCGAAAAAATTTACAAATCATCCGCAGCTTCGACCATAAAATAATGGCAAGCAAATATGTAAATTTTCACGCAAGAAACAATTTTATTTTATGAAAAACATTTTTAATTTTTGATTTCCTGAGATTGGATTTCAGTTTTGTTTAGTAAATCTGATAGAAAAAACGATGAAGAATTCGAAAAAATTTACAAATCATCCGCAGCTTCGACCATAAAATAATGGCAAGCAAATATGTAAATTTTCACGCAAGAAACAATTTTATTTTATGAAAAACATTTTTAATTTTTGATTTCCTGAGATTGGATTTCAGTTTTGTTTAGTAAATCTGATAGAAAAAACGATGAAGAATTCGAAAAAATTTACAAATCATCCGCAGCTTCGACCATAAAATAATGGCAAGCAAATATGTAAATTTTCATGCAAGAAACAATTTTATTTTATGAAAAACATTTTTAATTTTTGATTTCCTGAGATTGGATTTGAAAACTTTCTATGAAATCTAATAAAAAAAGCGTTGAAGAATTCGAAAAAATTTACAAATTATCCGCAGCTTCGACCATAAAATAATGGCAAGCAAATATGTAAATTTTCATGCAAGAAATTATTTTATTTTATGAAAAACATTTTTAATTTTTGATTTCCTGAGATTGGATTTCAGTTTTGTTTAGTAAATCTGATAGAAAAAACGATGAAGAATTCGAAAAAATTTACAAATCATCCGCAGCTTCGAACATAAAATAATGGCAAGCAAATATGTAAATTTTCATGCAAGAAACAATTTTATTTTATGAAAAACATTTTTAATTTTTGATTTCCTGAGATTGGATTTGAAAACTTTCTATGAAATCTAATAAAAAAAGCGTTGAAGAATTCGAAAAAATTTACAAATCATCCGCAGCTTCGACCATAAAATAATGGCAAGCAAATATGTAAATTTTCATGCAAGAAACAATTTTATTTTATGAAAAACATTTTTAATTTTTGATTTCCTGAGATTGGATTTGAAAACTTTCTAGGAAATCTAATAAAAAAAGCGTTGAAGAATTCGAAAAAATTTACAAATCATCCGCAGCTTCGAACATAAAATAATGGCAAGCAAATATGTAAATTTTCATGCAAGAAACAATTTTATTTTATGAAAAACATTTTTAATTTTTGATTTCCTGAGATTGGATTTCAGTTTTGTTTAGTAAATCTGATAGAAAAAACGATGAAGAATTCGAAAAAATTTAAAAATCATCCGCAGCTTCGACCATAAAATAATGGCAAGCAAATATGTAAATTTTCACGCAAGAAACAATTTTATTTTATGAAAAACATTTTTAATTTTTGATTTCCTGAGATTGGATTTCAGTTTTGTTTAGTAAATCTGATAGAAAAAACGATGAAGAATTCGAAAAAATTTACAAATCATCCGCAGCTTCGACCATAAAATAATGTCAAGCAAATATGTAAATTTTCACGCAAGAAACAATTTTATTTTATGAAAAACATTTTTAATTTTTGATTTCCTGAGATTGGATTTGAGTTTTTTTTAGTAAATCTGATAGAAAAAACGATGAAGAATTCGAAAAAATTTACAAATCATCCGCAGCTTCGACCATAAAATAATGGCAAGCAAATATGTAAATTTTCACGCAAGAAACAATTTTATTTTATGAAAAACATTTTTAATTTTTGATTTCCTGAGATTGGATTTCAGTTTTGTTTAGTAAATCTGATAGAAAAAACGATGAAGAATTCGAAAAAATTTACAAATCATCCGCAGCTTCGACCATAAAATAATGGCAAGCAAATATGTAAATTTTCACGCAAGAAACAATTTTATTTTATGAAAAACATTTTTAATTTTTGATTTCCTGAGATTGGATTTCAGTTTTGTTTAGTAAATCTGATAGAAAAAACGATGAAGAATTCGAAAAAATTTACAAATCATCCGCAGCTTCGACCATAAAATAATGGCAAGCAAATATGTAAATTTTCATGCAAGAAACAATTTTATTTTATGAAAAACATTTTTAATTTTTGATTTCCTGAGATTGGATTTGAAAACTTTCTATGAAATCTAATAAAAAAAGCGTTGAAGAATTCGAAAAAATTTACAAATTATCCGCAGCTTCGACCATAAAATAATGGCAAGCAAATATGTAAATTTTCATGCAAGAAATTATTTTATTTTATGAAAAACATTTTTAATTTTTGATTTCCTGAGATTGGATTTCAGTTTTGTTTAGTAAATCTGATAGAAAAAACGATGAAGAATTCGAAAAAATTTACAAATCATCCGCAGCTTCGACCATAAAATAATGGCAAGCAAATATGTAAATTTTCACGCAAGAAACAATTTTATTTTATGAAAAACATTTTTAATTTTTGATTTCCTGAGATTGGATTTCAGTTTTGTTTAGTAAATCTGATAGAAAAAACGATGAAGAATTCGAAAAAATTTACAAATCATCCGCAGTTTCGACCATAAAATAATGTCAAGCAAATATGTAAATTTTCACGCAAGAAACAATTTTATTTTATGAAAAACATTTTTAATTTTTGATTTCCTGAGATTGGATTTGAGTTTTTTTTAGTAAATCTGATAGAAAAAACGATGAAGAATTCGAAAAAATTTACAAATCATCCGCAGCTTCGACCATAAAATAATGGCAAGCAAATATGTAAATTTTCACGCAAGAAACAATTTTATTTTATGAAAAACATTTTTAATTTTTGATTTCCTGAGATTGGATTTCAGTTTTGTTTAGTAAATCTGATAGAAAAAACGATGAAGAATTCGAAAAAATTTACAAATCATCCGCAGCTTCGACCATAAAATAATGGCAAGCAAATATGTAAATTTTCACGCAAGAAACAATTTTATTTTATGAAAAACATTTTTAATTTTTGATTTCCTGAGATTGGATTTCAGTTTTGTTTAGTAAATCTGATAGAAAAAACGATGAAGAATTCGAAAAAATTTACAAATCATCCGCAGCTTCGACCATAAAATAATGGCAAGCAAATATGTAAATTTTCATGCAAGAAACAATTTTATTTTATGAAAAACATTTTTAATTTTTGATTTCCTGAGATTGGATTTGAAAACTTTCTATGAAATCTAATAAAAAAAGCGTTGAAGAATTCGAAAAAATTTACAAATTATCCGCAGCTTCGACCATAAAATAATGGCAAGCAAATATGTAAATTTTCATGCAAGAAATTATTTTATTTTATGAAAAACATTTTTAATTTTTGATTTCCTGAGATTGGATTTCAGTTTTGTTTAGTAAATCTGATAGAAAAAACGATGAAGAATTCGAAAAAATTTACAAATCATCCGCAGCTTCGAACATAAAATAATGGCAAGCAAATATGTAAATTTTCATGCAAGAAACAATTTTATTTTATGAAAAACATTTTTAATTTTTGATTTCCTGAGATTGGATTTGAAAACTTTCTATGAAATCTAATAAAAAAAGCGTTGAAGAATTCGAAAAAATTTACAAATCATCCGCAGCTTCGACCATAAAATAATGGCAAGCAAATATGTAAATTTTCATGCAAGAAACAATTTTATTTTATGAAAAACATTTTTAATTTTTGATTTCCTGAGATTGGATTTGAAAACTTTCTAGGAAATCTAATAAAAAAAGCGTTGAAGAATTCGAAAAAATTTACAAATCATCCGCAGCTTCGAACATAAAATAATGGCAAGCAAATATGTAAATTTTCATGCAAGAAACAATTTTATTTTATGAAAAACATTTTTAATTTTTGATTTCCTGAGATTGGATTTCAGTTTTGTTTAGTAAATCTGATAGAAAAAACGATGAAGAATTCGAAAAAATTTACAAATCATCCGCAGCTTCGACCATAAAATAATGGCAAGCAAATATGTAAATTTTCACGCAAGAAACAATTTTATTTTATGAAAAACATTTTTAATTTTTGATTTCCTGAGATTGGATTTCAGTTTTGTTTAGTAAATCTGATAGAAAAAACGATGAAGAATTCGAAAAAATTTACAAATCATCCGCAGCTTCGACCATAAAATAATGTCAAGCAAATATGTAAATTTTCACGCAAGAAACAATTTTATTTTATGAAAAACATTTTTAATTTTTGATTTCCTGAAATTGGATTTGAGTTTTTTTTAGTAAATCTGATAGAAAAAACGATGAAGAATTCGAAAAAATTTACAAATCATCCGCAGCTTCGACCATAAAATAATGGCAAGCAAATATGTAAATTTTCACGCAAGAAACAATTTTATTTTATGAAAAACATTTTTAATTTTTGATTTCCTGAGATTGGATTTCAGTTTTGTTTAGTAAATCTGATAGAAAAAACGATGAAGAATTCGAAAAAATTTACAAATCATCCGCAGCTTCGACCATAAAATAATGGCAAGCAAATATGTAAATTTTCACGCAAGAAACAATTTTATTTTATGAAAAACATTTTTAATTTTTGATTTCCTGAGATTGGATTTCAGTTTTGTTTAGTAAATCTGATAGAAAAAACGATGAAGAATTCGAAAAAATTTACAAATCATCCGCAGCTTCGACCATAAAATAATGGCAAGCAAATATGTAAATTTTCATGCAAGAAACAATTTTATTTTATGAAAAACATTTTTAATTTTTGATTTCCTGAGATTGGATTTGAAAACTTTCTATGAAATCTAATAAAAAAAGCGTTGAAGAATTCGAAAAAATTTACAAATTATCCGCAGCTTCGACCATAAAATAATGGCAAGCAAATATGTAAATTTTCATGCAAGAAATTATTTTATTTTATGAAAAACATTTTTAATTTTTGATTTCCTGAGATTGGATTTCAGTTTTGTTTAGTAAATCTGATAGAAAAAACGATGAAGAATTCGAAAAAATTTACAAATCATCCGCAGCTTCGACCATAAAATAATGGCAAGCAAATATGTAAATTTTCACGCAAGAAACAATTTTATTTTATGAAAAACATTTTTAATTTTTGATTTCCTGAGATTGGATTTCAGTTTTGTTTAGTAAATCTGATAGAAAAAACGATGAAGAATTCGAAAAAATTTACAAATCATCCGCAGCTTCGACCATAAAATAATGGCAAGCAAATATGTAAATTTTCATGCAAGAAACAATTTTATTTTATGAAAAACATTTTTAATTTTTGATTTCCTGAGATTGGATTTGAAAACTTTCTATGAAATCTAATAAAAAAAGCGTTGAAGAATTCGAAAAAATTTACAAATTATCCGCAGCTTCGACCATAAAATAATGGCAAGCAAATATGTAAATTTTCATGCAAGAAATTATTTTATTTTATGAAAAACATTTTTAATTTTTGATTTCCTGAGATTGGATTTCAGTTTTGTTTAGTAAATCTGATAGAAAAAACGATGAAGAATTCGAAAAAATTTACAAATCATCCGCAGCTTCGAACATAAAATAATGGCAAGCAAATATGTAAATTTTCATGCAAGAAACAATTTTATTTTATGAAAAACATTTTTAATTTTTGATTTCCTGAGATTGGATTTGAAAACTTTCTATGAAATCTAATAAAAAAAGCGTTGAAGAATTCGAAAAAATTTACAAATTATCCGCAGCTTCGACCATAAAATAATGGCAAGCAAATATGTAAATTTTCATGCAAGAAATTATTTTATTTTATGAAAAACATTTTTAATTTTTGATTTCCTGAGATTGGATTTGAAAACTTTCTAGGAAATCTAATAAAAAAAGCGTTGAAGAATTCGAAAAAATTTACAAATCATCCGCAGCTTCGAACATAAAATAATGGCAAGCAAATATGTAAATTTTCATGCAAGAAACAATTTTATTTTATGAAAAACATTTTTAATTTTTGATTTCCTGAGATTGGATTTCAGTTTTGTTTAGTAAATCTGATAGAAAAAACGATGAAGAATTCGAAAAAATTTACAAATCATCCGCAGCTTCGACCATAAAATAATGGCAAGCAAATATGTAAATTTTCACGCAAGAAACAATTTTATTTTATGAAAAACATTTTTAATTTTTGATTTCCTGAGATTGGATTTGAAAACTTTCTAGGAAATCTAATAAAAAAAGCGTTGAAGAATTCGAAAAAAATTTACAAATCATCCGCAGCTTCGAACATAAAATAATGGCAAGCAAATATGTAAATTTTCATGCAAGAAATTATTTTATTTTATGAAAAACATTTTTAATTTTTGATTTCCTGAGATTGGATTTGAAAACTTTCTAGGAAATCTAATAAAAAAAGCGTTGAAGAATTCGAAAAAATTTACAAATCATCCGCAGCTTCGAACATAAAATAATGGCAAGCAAATATGTAAATTTTCATGCAAGAAACAATTTTATTTTATGAAAAACATTTTTAATTTTTGATTTCCTGAGATTGGATTTGAAAACTTTCTAGGAAATCTAATAAAAAAAGCGTTGAAGAATTCGAAAAAATTTACAAATCATCCGCAGCTTCGAACATAAAATAATGGCAAGCAAATATGTAAATTTTCATGCAAGAAACAATTTTATTTTATGAAAAACATTTTTAATTTTTGATTTCCTGAGATTGGATTTCAGTTTTGTTTAGTAAATCTGATAGAAAAAACGATGAAGAATTCGAAAAAATTTACAAATCATCCGCAGCTTCGACCATAAAATAATGGCAAGCAAATATGTAAATTTTCACGCAAGAAACAATTTTATTTTATGAAAAACATTTTTAATTTTTGATTTCCTGAGATTGGATTTGAAAACTTTCTAGGAAATCTAATAAAAAAAGCGTTGAAGAATTCGAAAAAAATTTACAAATCATCCGCAGCTTCGAACATAAAATAATGGCAAGCAAATATGTAAATTTTCATGCAAGAAACAATTTTATTTTATGAAAAACATTTTTAATTTTTGATTTCCTGAGATTGGATTTCAGTTTTGTTTAGTAAATCTGATAGAAAAAACGATGAAGAATTCGAAAAAATTTACAAATCATCCGCAGCTTCGAACATAAAATAATGGCAAGCAAATATGTAAATTTTCATGCAAGAAACAATTTTATTTTATGAAAAACATTTTTAATTTTTGATTTCCTGAGATTGGATTTCAGTTTTGTTTAGTAAATCTGATAGAAAAAACGATGAAGAATTCGAAAAAATTTACAAATCATCCGCAGCTTCGACCATAAAATAATGGCAAGCAAATATGTAAATTTTCACGCAAGAAACAATTTTATTTTATGAAAAACATTTTTAATTTTTGATTTCCTGAGATTGGATTTCAGTTTTGTTTAGTAAATCTGATAGAAAAAACGATGAAGAATTCGAAAAAATTTACAAATCATCCGCAGCTTCGACCATAAAATAATGGCAAGCAAATATGTAAATTTTCACGCAAGAAACAATTTTATTTTATGAAAAACATTTTTAATTTTTGATTTCCTGAGATTGGATTTGAAAACTTTCTAGGAAATCTAATAAAAAAAGCGTTGAAGAATTCGAAAAAATTTACAAATCATCCGCAGCTTCGAACATAAAATAATGGCAAGCAAATATGTAAATTTTCATGCAAGAAACAATTTTATTTTATGAAAAACATTTTTAATTTTTGATTTCCTGAGATTGGATTTCAGTTTTGTTTAGTAAATCTGATAGAAAAAACGATGAAGAATTCGAAAAAATTTACAAATCATCCGCAGCTTCGACCATAAAATAATGGCAAGCAAATATGTAAATTTTCACGCAAGAAACAATTTTATTTTATGAAAAACATTTTTAATTTTTGATTTCCTGAGATTGGATTTGAAAACTTTCTAGGAAATATAATAAAAAAAGCGTTGAAGAATTCGAAAAAATTTACAAATCATCCGCAGCTTCGAACATAAAATAATGGCAAGCAAATATGTAAATTTTCATGCAAGAAACAATTTTATTTTATGAAAAACATTTTTAATTTTTGATTTCCTGAGATTGGATTTCAGTTTTGTTTAGTAAATCTGATAGAAAAAACGATGAAGAATTCGAAAAAATTTACAAATCATCCGCAGCTTCGAACATAAAATAATGGCAAGCAAATATGTAAATTTTCATGCAAGAAACAATTTTATTTTATGAAAAACATTTTTAATTTTTGATTTCCTGAGATTGGATTTCAGTTTTGTTTAGTAAATCTGATAGAAAAAACGATGAAGAATTCGAAAAAATTTACAAATCATCCGCAGCTTCGACCATAAAATAATGGCAAGCAAATATGTAAATTTTCACGCAAGAAACAATTTTATTTTATGAAAAACATTTTTAATTTTTGATTTCCTGAGATTGGATTTCAGTTTTGTTTAGTAAATCTGATAGAAAAAACGATGAAGAATTCGAAAAAATTTACAAATCATCCGCAGCTTCGACCATAAAATAATGGCAAGCAAATATGTAAATTTTCACGCAAGAAACAATTTTATTTTATGAAAAACATTTTTAATTTTTGATTTGCTGAGATTGGATTTGAAAACTTTCTAGGAAATCTAATAAAAAAAGCGTTGAAGAATTCGAAAAAATTTACAAATCATCCGCAGCTTCGAACATAAAATAATGGCAAGCAAATATGTAAATTTTCACGCAAGAAACAATTTTATTTTATGAAAAACATTTTTAATTTTTGATTTCCTGAGATTGGATTTCAGTTTTGTTTAGTAAATCTGATAGAAAAAACGATGAAGAATTCGAAAAAATTTACAAATCATCCGCAGCTTCGACCATAAAATAATGGCAAGCAAATATGTAAATTTTCACGCAAGAAACAATTTTATTTTATGAAAAACATTTTTAATTTTTGATTTCCTGAGATTGGATTTGAAAACTTTCTAGGAAATCTAATAAAAAAAGCGTTGAAGAATTCGAAAAAATTTACAAATCATCCGCAGCTTCGAACATAAAATAATGGCAAGCAAATATGTAAATTTTCATGCAAGAAACAATTTTATTTTATGAAAAACATTTTTAATTTTTGATTTCCTGAGATTGGATTTCAGTTTTGTTTAGTAAATCTGATAGAAAAAACGATGAAGAATTCGAAAAAATTTACAAATCATCCACAGCTTCGATCATAAAATAATGGCAAGCAAATATGTAAATTTTCATGCAAGAAACAATTTTATTTTATGAAAAACATTTTTAATTTTTGATTTCCTGAGATTGGATTTGAGTTTTTGTTTAGTAAATCTGATAGAAAAAACGATGAAGAATTCGAAAAAATTTACAAATCATCCGCAGCTTCGACCATAAAATAATGGCAAGCAAATATGTAAATTTTCACGCAAGAAACAATTTTATTTTATGAAAAACATTTTTAATTTTTGATTTCCTGAGATTGGATTTGAGTTTTTGTTTAGTAAATCTGATAGAAAAAACGATGAAGAATTCGAAAAAATTTACAAATCATCCACAGCTTCGATCATAAAATAATGGCAAGCAAATATGTAAATTTTCATGCAAGAAACAATTTTATTTTATGAAAAACATTTTTAATTTTTGATTTCCTGAGATTGGATTTGAGTTTTTGTTTAGTAAATCTGATAGAAAAAAGCGTTGAAGAATTCGAAAAAATTTACAAATCATCCGCAGCTTCGAACATAAAATAATGGCAAGCAAATATGTAAATTTTCACGCAAGAAACAATTTTATTTTATGAAAAACATTTTTAATTTTTGATTTCCTGAGATTGGATTTGAGTTTTTGTTTAGTAAATCTGATAGAAAAAACGATGAAGAATTCGAAAAAATTTACAAATCATCCGCAGCTTCGACCATAAAATAATGGCAAGCAAATATGTAAATTTTCACGCAAGAAACAATTTTATTTTATGAAAAACATTTTTAATTTTTGATTTCCTGAGATTGGATTTGAAAACTTTCTAGGAAATCTAATAAAAAAAGCGTTGAAGAATTCGAAAAAATTTACAAATCATCCGCAGCTTCGAACATAAAATAATGGCAAGCAAATATGTAAATTTTCATGCAAGAAACAATTTTATTTTATGAAAAACATTTTTAATTTTTGATTTCCTGAGATTGGATTTCAGTTTTGTTTAGTAAATCTGATAGAAAAAACGATGAAGAATTCGAAAAAATTTACAAATCATCCGCAGCTTCGACCATAAAATAATGGCAAGCAAATATGTAAATTTTCACGCAAGAAACAATTTTATTTTATGAAAAACATTTTTAATTTTTGATTTCCTGAGATTGGATTTGAAAACTTTCTAGGAAATATAATAAAAAAAGCGTTGAAGAATTCGAAAAAATTTACAAATCATCCGCAGCTTCGAACATAAAATAATGGCAAGCAAATATGTAAATTTTCATGCAAGAAACAATTTTATTTTATGAAAAACATTTTTAATTTTTGATTTCCTGAGATTGGATTTCAGTTTTGTTTAGTAAATCTGATAGAAAAAACGATGAAGAATTCGAAAAAATTTACAAATCATCCGCAGCTTCGAACATAAAATAATGGCAAGCAAATATGTAAATTTTCATGCAAGAAACAATTTTATTTTATGAAAAACATTTTTAATTTTTGATTTCCTGAGATTGGATTTCAGTTTTGTTTAGTAAATCTGATAGAAAAAACGATGAAGAATTCGAAAAAATTTACAAATCATCCGCAGCTTCGACCATAAAATAATGGCAAGCAAATATGTAAATTTTCACGCAAGAAACAATTTTATTTTATGAAAAACATTTTTAATTTTTGATTTCCTGAGATTGGATTTCAGTTTTGTTTAGTAAATCTGATAGAAAAAACGATGAATAATTCGAAAAAATTTACAAATCATCCGCAGCTTCGACCATAAAATAATGGCAAGCAAATATGTAAATTTTCACGCAAGAAACAATTTTATTTTATGAAAAACATTTTTAATTTTTGATTTCCTGAGATTGGATTTGAGTTTTGTTTAGTAAATCTGATAGAAAAAACGATGAAGAATTCGAAAAAATTTACAAATCATCCGCAGCTTCGAACATAAAATAATGGCAAGCAAATATGTAAATTTTCACGCAAGAAACAATTTTATTTTATGAAAAACATTTTTAATTTTTGATTTCCTGAGATTGGATTTCAGTTTTGTTTAGTAAATCTGATAGAAAAAACGATGAAGAATTCGAAAAAATTTACAAATCATCCGCAGCTTCGACCATAAAATAATGGCAAGCAAATATGTAAATTTTCACGCAAGAAACAATTTTATTTTATGAAAAACATTTTTAATTTTTGATTTCCTGAGATTGGATTTGAAAACTTTCTAGGAAATCTAATAAAAAAAGCGTTGAAGAATTCGAAAAAATTTACAAATCATCCGCAGCTTCGAACATAAAATAATGGCAAGCAAATATGTAAATTTTCATGCAAGAAACAATTTTATTTTATGAAAAACATTTTTAATTTTTGATTTCCTGAGATTGGATTTCAGTTTTGTTTAGTAAATCTGATAGAAAAAACGATGAAGAATTCGAAAAAATTTACAAATCATCCACAGCTTCGATCATAAAATAATGGCAAGCAAATATGTAAATTTTCATGCAAGAAACAATTTTATTTTATGAAAAACATTTTTAATTTTTGATTTCCTGAGATTGGATTTGAGTTTTTGTTTAGTAAATCTGATAGAAAAAACGATGAAGAATTCGAAAAAATTTACAAATCATCCGCAGCTTCGACCATAAAATAATGGCAAGCAAATATGTAAATTTTCACGCAAGAAACAATTTTATTTTATGAAAAACATTTTTAATTTTTGATTTCCTGAGATTGGATTTGAGTTTTTGTTTAGTAAATCTGATAGAAAAAACGATGAAGAATTCGAAAAAATTTACAAATCATCCACAGCTTCGATCATAAAATAATGGCAAGCAAATATGTAAATTTTCATGCAAGAAACAATTTTATTTTATGAAAAACATTTTTAATTTTTGATTTCCTGAGATTGGATTTGAGTTTTTGTTTAGTAAATCTGATAGAAAAAAGCGTTGAAGAATTCGAAAAAATTTACAAATCATCCGCAGCTTCGAACATAAAATAATGGCAAGCAAATATGTAAATTTTCACGCAAGAAACAATTTTATTTTATGAAAAACATTTTTAATTTTTGATTTCCTGAGATTGGATTTGAGTTTTTGTTTAGTAAATCTGATAGAAAAAACGATGAAGAATTCGAAAAAATTTACAAATCATCCGCAGCTTCGACCATAAAATAATGGCAAGCAAATATGTAAATTTTCACGCAAGAAACAATTTTATTTTATGAAAAACATTTTTAATTTTTGATTTCCTGAGATTGGATTTGAAAACTTTCTAGGAAATCTAATAAAAAAAGCGTTGAAGAATTCGAAAAAATTTACAAATCATCCGCAGCTTCGAACATAAAATAATGGCAAGCAAATATGTAAATTTTCATGCAAGAAACAATTTTATTTTATGAAAAACATTTTTAATTTTTGATTTCCTGAGATTGGATTTCAGTTTTGTTTAGTAAATCTGATAGAAAAAACGATGAAGAATTCGAAAAAATTTACAAATCATCCACCGCTTCGATCATAAAATAATGGCAAGCAAATATGTAAATTTTCATGCAAGAAACAATTTTATTTTATGAAAAACATTTTTAATTTTTGATTTCCTGAGATTGAATTTGAGTTTTTGTTTAGTAAATCTGATAGAAAAAACGATGAAGAATTCGAAAAAATTTACAAATCATCCGCAGCTTCGACCATAAAATAATGGCAAGCAAATATGTAAATTTTCACGCAAGAAACAATTTTATTTTATGAAAAACATTTTTAATTTTTGATTTCCTGAGATTGGATTTGAGTTTTTGTTTAGTAAATCTGATAGAAAAAACGATGAAGAATTCGAAAAAATTTACAAATCATCCACAGCTTCGATCATAAAATAATGGCAAGCAAATATGTAAATTTTCATGCAAGAAACAATTTTATTTTATGAAAAACATTTTTAATTTTTGATTTCCTGAGATTGGATTTGAGTTTTTGTTTAGTAAATCTGATAGAAAAAAGCGTTGAAGAATTCGAAAAAATTTACAAATCATCCGCAGCTTCGAACATAAAATAATGGCAAGCAAATATGTAAATTTTCACGCAAGAAACAATTTTATTTTATGAAAAACATTTTTAATTTTTGATTTCCTGAGATTGGATTTGAGTTTTTGTTTAGTAAATCTGATAGAAAAAACGATGAAGAATTCGAAAAAATTTACAAATCATCCGCAGCTTCGACCATAAAATAATGGCAAGCAAATATGTAAATTTTCATGCAAGAAACAATTTTATTTTATGAAAAACATTTTTAATTTTTGATTTCCTGAGATTGGATTTGAAAACTTTCTAGGAAATCTAATAAAAAAAGCGTTGAAGAATTCGAAAAAATTTACAAATCATCCGCAGCTTCGACCATAAAATAATGGCAAGCAAATATGTAAATTTTCACGCAAGAAACAATTTTATTTTATGAAAAACATTTTTAATTTTTGATTTCCTGAGATTGGATTTCAGTTTTGTTTAGTAAATCTGATAGAAAAAACGATGAAGAATTCGAAAAAATTTACAAATCATCCGCAGCTTCGAACATAAAATAATGGCAAGCAAATATGTAAATTTTCATGCAAGAAACAATTTTATTTTATGAAAAACATTTTTAATTTTTGATTTCCTGAGATTGGATTTCAGTTTTGTTTAGTAAATCTGATAGAAAAAACGATGAAGAATTCGAAAAAATTTACAAATCATCCGCAGCTTCGACCATAAAATAATGGCAAGCAAATATGTAAATTTTCACGCAAGAAACAATTTTATTTTATGAAAAACATTTTTAATTTTTGATTTCCTGAGATTGGATTTCAGTTTTGTTTAGTAAATCTGATAGAAAAAACGATGAAGAATTCGAAAAAATTTACAAATCATCCGCAGCTTCGACCATAAAATAATGGCAAGCAAATATGTAAATTTTCACGCAAGAAACAATTTTATTTTATGAAAAACATTTTTAATTTTTGATTTCCTGAGATTGGATTTGAGTTTTTGTTTAGTAAATCTGATAGAAAAAACGATGAAGAATTCGAAAAAATTTACAAATCATCCACAGCTTCGACCATAAAATAATGGCAAGCAAATATGTAAATTTTCATGCAAGAAACAATTTTATTTTATGAAAAACATTTTTAAATTTTTTGATTTCCTGAGATTGGATTTGAGTTTTTGTTTAGTAAATCTGATAGAAAAAACGATGAAGAATTCGAAAAAATTTACAAATCATCCGCAGCTTCGACCATAAAATAATGGCAAGCAAATATGTAAATTTTCATGCAAGAAACAATTTTATTTTATGAAAAACATTTTTAATTTTTGATTTCCTGAGATTGGATTTGAAAACTTTCTAGGAAATCTAATAAAAAAAGCGTTGAAGAATTCGAAAAAATTTACAAATTATCCGCAGCTTCGACCATAAAATAATGGCAAGCAAATATGTAAATTTTCATGCAAGAAATTATTTTATTTTATGAAAAACATTTTTAATTTTTGATTTCCTGAGATTGGATTTCAGTTTTGTTTAGTAAATCTGATAGAAAAAACGATGAAGAATTCGAAAAAATTTACAAATCATCCGCAGCTTCGACCATAAAATAATGGCAAGCAAATATGTAAATTTTATTGCAAGAAACAATTTTATTTTATGAAAAACATTTTTAATTTTTGATTTCCTGAGATTGGATTTGAGTTTTTGTTTAGTAAATCTGATAGAAAAAACGATGAAGAATTCGAAAAAATTTACAAATCATCCACAGCTTCGACCATAAAATTATGGCAAGCAAATATGTAAATTTTCATGCAAGAAACAATTTTATTTTATGAAAAACATTTTTAATTTTTGATTTCCTGAGATTGGATTTGAGTTTTTGTTTAGTAAATCTGATAGAAAAAACGATGAAGAATTCGAAAAAATTTACAAATCATCCACAGCTTCGATCATAAAATAATGGCAAGCAAATATGTAAATTTTCATGCAAGAAACAATTTTATTTTATGAAAAACATTTTTAATTTTTGATTTCCTGAGATTGGATTTGAGTTTTTGTTTAGTAAATCTGATAGAAAAAACGATGAAGAATTCGAAAAAATTTACAAATCATCCACAGCTTCGACCATAAAATTATGGCAAGCAAATATGTAAATTTTCATGCAAGAAACAATTTTATTTTATGAAAAACATTTTTAAATTTTTTGATTTCCTGAGATTGGATTTGAGTTTTTGTTTAGTAAATCTGATAGAAAAAACGATGAAGAATTCGAAAAAATTTACAAGTCATCCGCAGCTTCGACCATAAAATAATGGCAAGCAAATATGTAAATTTTAGCGCAAGAAACAATTTTATTTTATGAAAAACATTTTTAATTTTTGATTTCCTGAAATTGGATTTGAGTTTTGTTTAGTAAATCTGATAGAAAAAACGATGAAGAATTCGAAAAAATTTACAAATCATCCGCAGCTTCGACCATAAAATAATGGCAAGCAAATATGTAAATTTTCATGCAAGAAACAATTTTATTTTATGAAAAACATTTTTAATTTTTGATTTCCTGAGATTGGATTTGAGTTTTTGTTTAGTAAATCTGATAGAAAAAACGATGAAGAATTCGAAAAAATTTACAAATCATCCACAGCTTCGATCATAAAATAATGGCAAGCAAATATGTAAATTTTCATGCAAGAAACAATTTTATTTTATGAAAAACATTTTTAATTTTTGATTTCCTGAGATTGGATTTGAGTTTTTGTTTAGTAAATCTGATAGAAAAAACGATGAAGAATTCGAAAAAATTTACAAATCATCCACAGCTTCGACCATAAAATTATGGCAAGCAAATATGTAAATTTTCATGCAAGAAACAATTTTATTTTATGAAAAACATTTTTAAATTTTTTGATTTCCTGAGATTGGATTTGAGTTTTTGTTTAGTAAATCTGATAGAAAAAACGATGAAGAATTCGAAAAAATTTACAAATCATCCACAGCTTCGACCATAAAATTATGGCAAGCAAATATGTAAATTTTCATGCAAGAAACAATTTTATTTTATGAAAAACATTTTTAAATTTTTTGATTTCCTGAGATTGGATTTGAGTTTTTGTTTAGTAAATCTGATAGAAAAAACGATGAAGAATTCGAAAAAATTTACAAGTCATCCGCAGCTTCGACCATAAAATAATGGCAAGCAAATATGTAAATTTTAGCGCAAGAAACAATTTTATTTTATGAAAAACATTTTTAATTTTTGATTTCCTGAAATTGGATTTGAGTTTTGTTTAGTAAATCTGATAGAAAAAACGATGAAGAATTCGAAAAAATTTACAAATCATCCGCAGCTTCGACCATAAAATAATGGCAAGCAAATATGTAAATTTTCATGCAAGAAACAATTTTATTTTATGAAAAACATTTTTAATTTTTGATTTCCTGAGATTGGATTTGAGTTTTTGTTTAGTAAATCTGATAGAAAAAACGATGAAGAATTCGAAAAAATTTACAAATCATCCACAGCTTCGATCATAAAATAATGGCAAGCAAATATGTAAATTTTCATGCAAGAAACAATTTTATTTTATGAAAAACATTTTTAATTTTTGATTTCCTGAGATTGGATTTGAGTTTTTGTTTAGTAAATCTGATAGAAAAAACGATGAAGAATTCGAAAAAATTTACAAATCATCCACAGCTTCGACCATAAAATTATGGCAAGCAAATATGTAAATTTTCATGCAAGAAACAATTTTATTTTATGAAAAACATTTTTAAATTTTTTGATTTCCTGAGATTGGATTTGAGTTTTTGTTTAGTAAATCTGATAGAAAAAACGATGAAGAATTCGAAAAAATTTACAAGTCATCCGCAGCTTCGACCATAAAATAATGGCAAGCAAATATGTAAATTTTAGCGCAAGAAACAATTTTATTTTATGAAAAACATTTTTAATTTTTGATTTCCTGAAATTGGATTTGAGTTTTGTTTAGTAAATCTGATAGAAAAAACGATGAAGAATTCGAAAAAATTTACAAATCATCCGCAGCTTCGACCATAAAATAATGGCAAGCAAATATGTAAATTTTCATGCAAGAAACAATTTTATTTTATGAAAAACATTTTTAATTTTTGATTTCCTGAGATTGGATTTGAGTTTTTGTTTAGTAAATCTGATAGAAAAAACGATGAAGAATTCGAAAAAATTTACAAATCATCCACAGCTTCGATCATAAAATAATGGCAAGCAAATATGTAAATTTTCATGCAAGAAACAATTTTATTTTATGAAAAACATTTTTAATTTTTGATTTCCTGAGATTGGATTTGAGTTTTTGTTTAGTAAATCTGATAGAAAAAACGATGAAGAATTCGAAAAAATTTACAAATCATCCACAGCTTCGACCATAAAATAATGGCAAGCAAATATGTAAATTTTTATGCAAGAAACAATTTTATTTTATGAAAAACATTTTTAATTTTTGATTTCCTGAGATTGGATTTGAGTTTTTGTTTAGTAAATCTGATAGAAAAAACGATGAAGAATTCGAAAAAATTTACAAATCATCCGCAGCTTCGACCATAAAATAATGGCAAGCAAATATGTAAATTTTCATGCAAGAAACAATTTTATTTTATGAAAAACATTTTTAATTTTTGATTTCCTGAAATTGGATTTGAGTTTTGTTTAGTAAATCTGATAGAAAAAACGATGAAGAATTCGAAAAAATTTACAAATCATCCACAGCTTCGACCATAAAATAATGGCAAGCAAATATGTAAATTTTAATGCAAGAAACAATTTTATTTTATGAAAAACATTTTTAATTTTTGATTTCCTGAGATTGGATTTGAGTTTTTGTTTAGTAAATCTGATAGAAAAAACGATGAAGAATTCGAAAAAATTTACAAATCATCCGCAGCTTCGACCATAAAATAATGTCAAGCAAATATGTAAATTTTCATGCAAGAAACAATTTTATTTTATGAAAAACATTTTTAATTTTTGATTTCCTGAGATTGGATTTCAGTTTTGTTTAGTAAATCTGATAGAAAAAACGATGAAGAATTCGAAAAAATTTACAAATCATCCGCAGCTTCGACCATAAAATAATGGCAAGCAAATATGTAAATTTTCATGCAAGAAATTATTTTATTTTATGAAAAACATTTTTAATTTTTGATTTCCTGAGATTGGATTTGAGTTTTTGTTTAGTAAATCTGATAGAAAAAACGATGAAGAATTCGAAAAAATTTACAAATCATCCGCAGCTTCGACCATAAAATAATGGCAAGCAAATATGTAAATTTTCACGCAAGAAACAATTTTATTTTATGAAAAACATTTTTAATTTTTGATTTCCTGAGATTGGATTTGAAAACTTTCTAGGAAATCTAATAAAAAAAGCGTTGAAGAATTCGAAAAAATTTACAAATCATCCGCAGCTTCGAACATAAAATAATGGCAAGCAAATATGTAAATTTTCACGCAAGAAACAATTTTATTTTATGAAAAACATTTTTAATTTTTGATTTCCTGAGATTGGATTTCAGTTTTGTTTAGTAAATCTGATAGAAAAAACGATGAAGAATTCGAAAAAATTTACAAATCATCCGCAGCTTCGACCATAAAATAATGGCAAGCAAATATGTAAATTTTCATGCAAGAAACAATTTTATTTTATGAAAAACATTTTTAATTTTTGATTTCCTGAAATTGGATTTGAGTTTTGTTTAGTAAATCTGATAGAAAAAACGATGAAGAATTCGAAAAAATTTACAAATCATCCACAGCTTCGACCATAAAATAATGGCAAGCAAATATGTAAATTTTAATGCAAGAAACAATTTTATTTTATGAAAAACATTTTTAATTTTTGATTTCCTGAGATTGGATTTGAGTTTTTGTTTAGTAAATCTGATAGAAAAAACGATGAAGAATTCGAAAAAATTTACAAATCATCCGCAGCTTCGACCATAAAATAATGTCAAGCAAATATGTAAATTTTCATGCAAGAAACAATTTTATTTTATGAAAAACATTTTTAATTTTTGATTTCCTGAGATTGGATTTCAGTTTTGTTTAGTAAATCTGATAGAAAAAACGATGAAGAATTCGAAAAAATTTACAAATCATCCGCAGCTTCGACCATAAAATAATGGCAAGCAAATATGTAAATTTTCATGCAAGAAATTATTTTATTTTATGAAAAACATTTTTAATTTTTGATTTCCTGAGATTGGATTTGAGTTTTTGTTTAGTAAATCTGATAGAAAAAACGATGAAGAATTCGAAAAAATTTACAAATCATCCGCAGCTTCGACCATAAAATAATGGCAAGCAAATATGTAAATTTTCACGCAAGAAACAATTTTATTTTATGAAAAACATTTTTAATTTTTGATTTCCTGAGATTGGATTTGAAAACTTTCTAGGAAATCTAATAAAAAAAGCGTTGAAGAATTCGAAAAAATTTACAAATCATCCGCAGCTTCGAACATAAAATAATGGCAAGCAAATATGTAAATTTTCACGCAAGAAACAATTTTATTTTATGAAAAACATTTTTAATTTTTGATTTCCTGAGATTGGATTTCAGTTTTGTTTAGTAAATCTGATAGAAAAAACGATGAAGAATTCGAAAAAATTTACAAATCATCCGCAGCTTCGACCATAAAATAATGGCAAGCAAATATGTAAATTTTCATGCAAGAAACAATTTTATTTTATGAAAAACATTTTTAATTTTTGATTTCCTGAGATTGGATTTGAAAACTTTCTAGGAAATCTAATAAAAAAAGCGTTGAAGAATTCGAAAAAATTTACAAATCATCCGCAGCTTCGAACATAAAATAATGGCAAGCAAATATGTAAATTTTCACGCAAGAAACAATTTTATTTTATGAAAAACATTTTTAATTTTTGATTTCCTGAGATTGGATTTCAGTTTTGTTTAGTAAATCTGATAGAAAAAACGATGAAGAATTCGAAAAAATTTACAAATCATCCGCAGCTTCGAACATAAAATAATGGCAAGCAAATATGTAAATTTTCATGCAAGAAACAATTTTATTTTATGAAAAACATTTTTAATTTTTGATTTCCTGAGATTGGATTTCAGTTTTGTTTAGTAAATCTGATAGAAAAAACGATGAAGAATTCGAAAAAATTTACAAATCATCCGCAGCTTCGACCATAAAATAATGGCAAGCAAATATGTAAATTTTCACGCAAGAAACAATTTTATTTTATGAAAAACATTTTTAATTTTTGATTTCCTGAGATTGGATTTAAGTTTTGTTTAGTAAATCTGATAGAAAAAACGATGAAGAATTCGAAAAAATTTACAAATCATCCGCAGCTTCGACCATAAAATAATGGCAAGCAAATATGTAAATTTTCACGCAAGAAACAATTTTATTTTATGAAAAACATTTTTAATTTTTGATTTCCTGAGATTGGATTTCAGTTTTGTTTAGTAAATCTGATAGAAAAAACGATGAAGAATTCGAAAAAATTTACAAATCATCCGCAGCTTCGACCATAAAATAATGGCAAGCAAATATGTAAATTTTCATGCAAGAAACAATTTTATTTTATGAAAAACATTTTTAATTTTTGATTTCCTGAGATTGGATTTGAAAACTTTCTAGGAAATCTAATAAAAAAAGCGTTGAAGACTTCGAAAAAATTTACAAATTATCCGCAGCTTCGACCATAAAATAATGGCAAGCAAATATGTAAATTTTCATGCAAGAAATTATTTTATTTTATGAAAAACATTTTTAATTTTTGATTTCCTGAGATTGGATTTGAGTTTTTGTTTAGTAAATCTGATAGAAAAAACGATGAAGAATTCGAAAAAATTTACAAATCATCCGCAGCTTCGACCATAAAATAATGTCAAGCAAATATGTAAATTTTCATGCAAGAAACAATTTTATTTTATGAAAAACATTTTTAATTTTTGATTTCCTGAGATTGGATTTCAGTTTTGTTTAGTAAATCTGATAGAAAAAACGATGAAGAATTCGAAAAAATTTACAAATCATCCGCAGCTTCGACCATAAAATAATGGCAAGCAAATATGTAAATTTTCATGCAAGAAACAATTTTATTTTATGAAAAACATTTTTAATTTTTGATTTCCTGAGATTGGATTTGAAAACTTTCTAGGAAATCTAATAAAAAAAGCGTTGAAGAATTCGAAAAAATTTACAAATCATCCGCAGCTTCGACCATAAAATAATGGCAAGCAAATATGTAAATTTTCACGCAAGAAACAATTTTATTTTATGAAAAACATTTTTAATTTTTGATTTCCTGAGATTGGATTTCAGTTTTGTTTAGTAAATCTGATAGAAAAAACGATGAAGAATTCGAAAAAATTTACAAATCATCCGCAGCTTCGAACATAAAATAATGGCAAGCAAATATGTAAATTTTCATGCAAGAAACAATTTTATTTTATGAAAAACATTTTTAATTTTTGATTTCCTGAGATTGGATTTCAGTTTTGTTTAGTAAATCTGATAGAAAAAACGATGAAGAATTCGAAAAAATTTACAAATCATCCGCAGCTTCGACCATAAAATAATGGCAAGCAAATATGTAAATTTTCACGCAAGAAACAATTTTATTTTATGAAAAACATTTTTAATTTTTGATTTCCTGAGATTGGATTTCAGTTTTGTTTAGTAAATCTGATAGAAAAAACGATGAAGAATTCGAAAAAATTTACAAATCATCCGCAGCTTCGACCATAAAATAATGGCAAGCAAATATGTAAATTTTCACGCAAGAAACAATTTTATTTTATGAAAAACATTTTTAATTTTTGATTTCCTGAGATTGGATTTCAGTTTTGTTTAGTAAATCTGATAGAAAAAACGATGAAGAATTCGAAAAAATTTACAAATCATCCGCAGCTTCGACCATAAAATAATGGCAAGCAAATATGTAAATTTTCATGCAAGAAACAATTTTATTTTATGAAAAACATTTTTAATTTTTGATTTCCTGAGATTGGATTTGAAAACTTTCTAGGAAATCTAATAAAAAAAGCGTTAAAGACTTCGAAAAAATTTACAAATTATCCGCAGCTTCGACCATAAAATAATGGCAAGCAAATATGTAAATTTTCATGCAAGAAATTATTTTATTTTATGAAAAACATTTTTAATTTTTGATTTCCTGAGATTGGATTTGAGTTTTTGTTTAGTAAATCTGATAGAAAAAACGATGAAGAATTCGAAAAAATTTACAAATCATCCGCAGCTTCGACCATAAAATAATGTCAAGCAAATATGTAAATTTTCATGCAAGAAACAATTTTATTTTATGAAAAACATTTTTAATTTTTGATTTCCTGAGATTGGATTTCAGTTTTGTTTAGTAAATCTGATAGAAAAAACGATGAAGAATTCGAAAAAATTTACAAATCATCCGCAGCTTCGACCATAAAATAATGGCAAGCAAATATGTAAATTTTAATGCAAGAAACAATTTTATTTTATGAAAAACATTTTTAATTTTTGATTTCCTGAGATTGGATTTGAGTTTTTGTTTAGTAAATCTGATAGAAAAAACGATGAAGAATTCGAAAAAATTTACAAATCATCCGCAGCTTCGACCATAAAATAATGTCAAGCAAATATGTAAATTTTCATGCAAGAAACAATTTTATTTTATGAAAAACATTTTTAATTTTTGATTTCCTGAGATTGGATTTCAGTTTTGTTTAGTAAATCTGATAGAAAAAACGATGAAGAATTCGAAAAAATTTACAAATCATCCGCAGCTTCGACCATAAAATAATGGCAAGCAAATATGTAAATTTTCATGCAAGAAACAATTTTATTTTATGAAAAACATTTTTAATTTTTGATTTCCTGAGATTGGATTTCAGTTTTGTTTAGTAAATCTGATAGAAAAAACGATGAAGAATTCGAAAAAATTTACAAATCATCCACAGCTTCGACCATAAAATAATGGCAAGCAAATATGTAAATTTTCATGCAAGAAACAATTTTATTTTATGAAAAACATTTTTAATTTTTGATTTCCTGAGATTGGATTTGAGTTTTTGTTTAGTAAATCTGATTGAAAAAACGATGAAGAATTCGAAAAAATTTACAAATCTTCCGCAGCTTCGACCATAAAATAATGGCAAGCAAATATGTAAATTTTCATGCAAGAAACAATTTTATTTTATGAAAAACATTTTTAATTTTTGATTTCCTGAGATTGGATTTCAGTTTTGTTTAGTAAATCTGATAGAAAAAACGATGAAGAATTCGAAAAAATTTACAAATCATCCGCAGCTTCGACCATAAAATAATGGCAAGCAAATATGTAAATTTTCATGCAAGAAACAATTTTATTTTATGAAAAACATTTTTAATTTTTGATTTCCTGAGATTGGATTTGAGTTTTTGTTTAGTAAATCTGATAGAAAAAACGATGAAGAATTCGAAAAAATTTAGAAATCATCCACAGCTTCGACCATAAAATAATGGCAAGCTAATATGTAAATTTTAGCGCAAGAAACAATTTTATTTTATGAAAAACATTTTTAATTTTTGATTTCCTGAAATTGGATTTGAGTTTTGTTTAGTAAATCTGATAGAAAAAACGATGAAGAATTCCAAAAAATTTACAAATCATCCGCAGCTTCGACCATAAAATAATGGCAAGCAAATATGTAAATTTTCATGCAAGAAACAATTTTATTTTATGAAAAACATTTTTAATTTTTGATTTCCTGAAATTGGATTTGAGTTTTGTTTAGTAAATCTGATAGAAAAAACGATGAAGAATTCCAAAAAATTTACAAATCATCCGCAGCTTCGACCATAAAATAATGGCAAGCAAATATGTAAATTTTCATGCAAGAAACAATTTTATTTTATGAAAAACATTTTTAATTTTTGATTTCCTGAGATTGGATTTGAGTTTTTGTTTAGTAAATCTGATAGAAAAAACGATGAAGAATTCGAAAAAATTTACAAATCATCCACAGCTTCGATCATAAAATAATGGCAAGCAAATATGTAAATTTTCATGCAAGAAACAATTTTATTTTATGAAAAACATTTTTAATTTTTGATTTCCTGAGATTGGATTTCAGTTTTGTTTAGTAAATCTGATAGAAAAAACGATGAAGAATTCGAAAAAATTTACAAATCATCCGCAGCTTCGACCATAAAATAATGGCAAGCAAATATGTAAATTTTCATGCAAGAAACAATTTTATTTTATGAAAAACATTTTTAATTTTTGATTTCCTGAGATTGGATTTGAGTTTTTGTTTAGTAAATCTGATAGAAAAAACGATGAAGAATTCGAAAAAATTTACAAATCATCCGCAGCTTCGACCATAAAATAATGGCAAGCAAATATGTAAATTTTCACGCAAGAAACAATTTTATTTTATGAAAAACATTTTTAATTTTTGATTTCCTGAGATTGGATTTGAAAACTTTCTAGGAAATCTAATAAAAAAAGCGTTGAAGAATTCGAAAAAATTTACAAATCATCCGCAGCTTCGAACATAAAATAATGGCAAGCAAATATGTAAATTTTCACGCAAGAAACAATTTTATTTTATGAAAAACATTTTTAATTTTTGATTTCCTGAGATTGGATTTCAGTTTTGTTTAGTAAATCTGATAGAAAAAACGATGAAGAATTCGAAAAAATTTACAAATCATCCGCAGCTTCGACCATAAAATAATGGCAAGCAAATATGTAAATTTTCACGCAAGAAACAATTTTATTTTATGAAAAACATTTTTAATTTTTGATTTCCTGAGATTGGATTTGAAAACTTTCTAGGAAATATAATAAAAAAAGCGTTGAAGAATTCGAAAAAATTTACAAATCATCCGCAGCTTCGAACATAAAATAATGGCAAGCAAATATGTAAATTTTCATGCAAGAAACAATTTTATTTTATGAAAAACATTTTTAATTTTTGATTTCCTGAGATTGGATTTCAGTTTTGTTTAGTAAATCTGATAGAAAAAACGATGAAGAATTCGAAAAAATTTACAAATCATCCGCAGCTTCGAACATAAAATAATGGCAAGCAAATATGTAAATTTTCATGCAAGAAACAATTTTATTTTATGAAAAACATTTTTAATTTTTGATTTCCTGAGATTGGATTTCAGTTTTGTTTAGTAAATCTGATAGAAAAAACGATGAAGAATTCGAAAAAATTTACAAATCATCCGCAGCTTCGACCATAAAATAATGGCAAGCAAATATGTAAATTTTCACGCAAGAAACAATTTTATTTTATGAAAAACATTTTTAATTTTTGATTTCCTGAGATTGGATTTCAGTTTTGTTTAGTAAATCTGATAGAAAAAACGATGAAGAATTCGAAAAAATTTACAAATCATCCGCAGCTTCGACCATAAAATAATGGCAAGCAAATATGTAAATTTTCATGCAAGAAACAATTTTATTTTATGAAAAACATTTTTAATTTTTGATTTCCTGAGATTGGATTTGAAAACTTTCTAGGAAATCTAATAAAAAAAGCGTTGAAGAATTCGAAAAAATTTACAAATTATCCGCAGCTTCGACCATAAAATAATGGCAAGCAAATATGTAAATTTTCATGCAAGAAATTATTTTATTTTATGAAAAACATTTTTAATTTTTGATTTCCTGAGATTGGATTTGAGTTTTTGTTTAGTAAATCTGATAGAAAAAACGATGAAGAATTCGAAAAAATTTACAAATCATCCGCAGCTTCGACCATAAAATAATGTCAAGCAAATATGTAAATTTTCATGCAAGAAACAATTTTATTTTATGAAAAACATTTTTAATTTTTGATTTCCTGAGATTGGATTTCAGTTTTGTTTAGTAAATCTGATAGAAAAAACGATGAAGAATTCGAAAAAATTTACAAATCATCCGCAGCTTCGACCATAAAATAATGGCAAGCAAATATGTAAATTTTAATGCAAGAAACAATTTTATTTTATGAAAAACATTTTTAATTTTTGATTTCCTGAGATTGGATTTGAGTTTTTGTTTAGTAAATCTGATAGAAAAAACGATGAAGAATTCGAAAAAATTTACAAATCATCCGCAGCTTCGACCATAAAATAATGTCAAGCAAATATGTAAATTTTCATGCAAGAAACAATTTTATTTTATGAAAAACATTTTTAATTTTTGATTTCCTGAGATTGGATTTCAGTTTTGTTTAGTAAATCTGATAGAAAAAACGATGAAGAATTCGAAAAAATTTACAAATCATCCGCAGCTTCGACCATAAAATAATGGCAAGCAAATATGTAAATTTTAATGCAAGAAACAATTTTATTTTATGAAAAACATTTTTAATTTTTGATTTCCTGAGATTGGATTTCAGTTTTGTTTAGTAAATCTGATAGAAAAAACGATGAAGAATTCGAAAAAATTTACAAATCATCCGCAGCTTCGACCATAAAATAATGGCAAGCAAATATGTAAATTTTCATGCAAGAAACAATTTTATTTTATGAAAAACATTTTTAATTTTTGATTTCCTGAGATTGGATTTGAGTTTTTGTTTAGTAAATCTGATAGAAAAAACGATGAAGAATTCGAAAAAATTTAGAAATCATCCACAGCTTCGACCATAAAATAATGGCAAGCTAATATGTAAATTTTAGCGCAAGAAACAATTTTATTTTATGAAAAACATTTTTAATTTTTGATTTCCTGAGATTGGATTTCAGTTTTGTTTAGTAAATCTGATAGAAAAAACGATGAAGAATTCGAAAAAATTTACAAATCATCCGCAGCTTCGACCATAAAATAATGGCAAGCAAATATGTAAATTTTAATGCAAGAAACAATTTTATTTTATGAAAAACATTTTTAATTTTTGATTTCCTGAGATTGGATTTCAGTTTTGTTTAGTAAATCTGATAGAAAAAACGATGAAGAATTCGAAAAAATTTACAAATCATCCGCAGCTTCGACCATAAAATAATGGCAAGCAAATATGTAAATTTTCATGCAAGAAACAATTTTATTTTATGAAAAACATTTTTAATTTTTGATTTCCTGAGATTGGATTTGAGTTTTTGTTTAGTAAATCTGATAGAAAAAACGATGAAGAATTCGAAAAAATTTAGAAATCATCCACAGCTTCGACCATAAAATAATGGCAAGCTAATATGTAAATTTTAGCGCAAGAAACAATTTTATTTTATGAAAAACATTTTTAATTTTTGATTTCCTGAAATTGGATTTGAGTTTTGTTTAGTAAATCTGATAGAAAAAACGATGAAGAATTCCAAAAAATTTACAAATCATCCGCAGCTTCGACCATAAAATAATGGCAAGCAAATATGTAAATTTTCATGCAAGAAACAATTTTATTTTATGAAAAACATTTTTAATTTTTGATTTCCTGAAATTGGATTTGAGTTTTGTTTAGTAAATCTGATAGAAAAAACGATGAAGAATTCCAAAAAATTTACAAATCATCCGCAGCTTCGACCATAAAATAATGGCAAGCAAATATGTAAATTTTCATGCAAGAAACAATTTTATTTTATGAAAAACATTTTTAATTTTTGATTTCCTGAGATTGGATTTGAGTTTTTGTTTAGTAAATCTGATAGAAAAAACGATGAAGAATTCGAAAAAATTTACAAATCATCCACAGCTTCGATCATAAAATAATGGCAAGCAAATATGTAAATTTTCATGCAAGAAACAATTTTATTTTATGAAAAACATTTTTAATTTTTGATTTCCTGAGATTGGATTTCAGTTTTGTTTAGTAAATCTGATAGAAAAAACGATGAAGAATTCGAAAAAATTTACAAATCATCCGCAGCTTCGACCATAAAATAATGGCAAGCAAATATGTAAATTTTCATGCAAGAAACAATTTTATTTTATGAAAAACATTTTTAATTTTTGATTTCCTGAGATTGGATTTGAGTTTTTGTTTAGTAAATCTGATAGAAAAAACGATGAAGAATTCGAAAAAATTTACAAATCATCCGCAGCTTCGACCATAAAATAATGGCAAGCAAATATGTAAATTTTCACGCAAGAAACAATTTTATTTTATGAAAAACATTTTTAATTTTTGATTTCCTGAGATTGGATTTGAAAACTTTCTAGGAAATCTAATAAAAAAAGCGTTGAAGAATTCGAAAAAATTTACAAATCATCCGCAGCTTCGAACATAAAATAATGGCAAGCAAATATGTAAATTTTCACGCAAGAAACAATTTTATTTTATGAAAAACATTTTTAATTTTTGATTTCCTGAGATTGGATTTCAGTTTTGTTTAGTAAATCTGATAGAAAAAACGATGAAGAATTCGAAAAAATTTACAAATCATCCGCAGCTTCGACCATAAAATAATGGCAAGCAAATATGTAAATTTTCACGCAAGAAACAATTTTATTTTATGAAAAACATTTTTAATTTTTGATTTCCTGAGATTGGATTTGAAAACTTTCTAGGAAATATAATAAAAAAAGCGTTGAAGAATTCGAAAAAATTTACAAATCATCCGCAGCTTCGAACATAAAATAATGGCAAGCAAATATGTAAATTTTCATGCAAGAAACAATTTTATTTTATGAAAAACATTTTTAATTTTTGATTTCCTGAGATTGGATTTCAGTTTTGTTTAGTAAATCTGATAGAAAAAACGATGAAGAATTCGAAAAAATTTACAAATCATCCGCAGCTTCGAACATAAAATAATGGCAAGCAAATATGTAAATTTTCATGCAAGAAACAATTTTATTTTATGAAAAACATTTTTAATTTTTGATTTCCTGAGATTGGATTTCAGTTTTGTTTAGTAAATCTGATAGAAAAAACGATGAAGAATTCGAAAAAATTTACAAATCATCCGCAGCTTCGACCATAAAATAATGGCAAGCAAATATGTAAATTTTCACGCAAGAAACAATTTTATTTTATGAAAAACATTTTTAATTTTTGATTTCCTGAGATTGGATTTCAGTTTTGTTTAGTAAATCTGATAGAAAAAACGATGAAGAATTCGAAAAAATTTACAAATCATCCGCAGCTTCGACCATAAAATAATGGCAAGCAAATATGTAAATTTTCATGCAAGAAACAATTTTATTTTATGAAAAACATTTTTAATTTTTGATTTCCTGAGATTGGATTTGAAAACTTTCTAGGAAATCTAATAAAAAAAGCGTTGAAGAATTCGAAAAAATTTACAAATTATCCGCAGCTTCGACCATAAAATAATGGCAAGCAAATATGTAAATTTTCATGCAAGAAATTATTTTATTTTATGAAAAACATTTTTAATTTTTGATTTCCTGAGATTGGATTTGAGTTTTTGTTTAGTAAATCTGATAGAAAAAACGATGAAGAATTCGAAAAAATTTACAAATCATCCGCAGCTTCGACCATAAAATAATGTCAAGCAAATATGTAAATTTTCATGCAAGAAACAATTTTATTTTATGAAAAACATTTTTAATTTTTGATTTCCTGAGATTGGATTTCAGTTTTGTTTAGTAAATCTGATAGAAAAAACGATGAAGAATTCGAAAAAATTTACAAATCATCCGCAGCTTCGACCATAAAATAATGGCAAGCAAATATGTAAATTTTAATGCAAGAAACAATTTTATTTTATGAAAAACATTTTTAATTTTTGATTTCCTGAGATTGGATTTGAGTTTTTGTTTAGTAAATCTGATAGAAAAAACGATGAAGAATTCGAAAAAATTTACAAATCATCCGCAGCTTCGACCATAAAATAATGTCAAGCAAATATGTAAATTTTCATGCAAGAAACAATTTTATTTTATGAAAAACATTTTTAATTTTTGATTTCCTGAGATTGGATTTCAGTTTTGTTTAGTAAATCTGATAGAAAAAACGATGAAGAATTCGAAAAAATTTACAAATCATCCGCAGCTTCGACCATAAAATAATGGCAAGCAAATATGTAAATTTTCATGCAAGAAACAATTTTATTTTATGAAAAACATTTTTAATTTTTGATTTCCTGAGATTGGATTTCAGTTTTGTTTAGTAAATCTGATAGAAAAAACGATGAAGAATTCGAAAAAATTTACAAATCATCCACAGCTTCGACCATAAAATAATGGCAAGCAAATATGTAAATTTTCATGCAAGAAACAATTTTATTTTATGAAAAACATTTTTAATTTTTGATTTCCTGAGATTGGATTTGAGTTTTTGTTTAGTAAATCTGATTGAAAAAACGATGAAGAATTCGAAAAAATTTACAAATCTTCCGCAGCTTCGACCATAAAATAATGGCAAGCAAATATGTAAATTTTCATGCAAGAAACAATTTTATTTTATGAAAAACATTTTTAATTTTTGATTTCCTGAGATTGGATTTCAGTTTTGTTTAGTAAATCTGATAGAAAAAACGATGAAGAATTCGAAAAAATTTACAAATCATCCGCAGCTTCGACCATAAAATAATGGCAAGCAAATATGTAAATTTTCACGCAAGAAACAATTTTATTTTATGAAAAACATTTTTAATTTTTGATTTCCTGAGATTGGATTTCAGTTTTGTTTAGTAAATCTGATAGAAAAAACGATGAAGAATTCGAAAAAATTTACAAATCATCCACAGCTTCGACCATAAAATAATGGCAAGCAAATATGTAAATTTTCATGCAAGAAACAATTTTATTTTATGAAAAACATTTTTAATTTTTGATTTCCTGAAATTGGATTTGAGTTTTGTTTAGTAAATCTGATAGAAAAAACGATGAAGAATTCGAAAAAATTTACAAATCATCCACAGCTTCGACCATAAAATAATGGCAAGCAAATATGTAAATTTTCATATAAGGAACAATTTTATTTAATGAAAAACATTTTTAATTTTTGATTTCCTGAGATTGGATTTGAAAATTTTCTAGGAAATCTAATAAAAAAAGCGTTGAAGAATTCGAAAAAAATTACAAATCATCCGCAGCTTCGACCATAAAATAATGGCAAGCAAATATGTAAATTTTCATGCAAGAAACAATTTTATTTTATGAAAAACATTTTTAATTTTTGATTTCCTGAGATTGGATTTCAGTTTTGTTTAGTAAATCTGATAGAAAAAACGATGAAGAATTCGAAAAAATTTACAAATCATCCGCAGCTTCGACCATAAAATAATGGCAAGCAAATATGTAAATTTTCATGCAAGAAACAATTTTATTTTATGAAAAACATTTTTAATTTTTGATTTCCTGAAATTGGATTTGAGTTTTGTTTAGTAAATCTGATAGAAAAAACGATGAAGAATTCGAAAAAATTTACAAATCATCCGCAGCTTCGACCATAAAATAATGGCAAGCAAATATGTAAATTTTCATGCAAGAAACAATTTTATTTTATGAAAAACATTTTTAATTTTTGATTTCCTGAGATTGGATTTCAGTTTTGTTTAGTAAATCTGATAGAAAAAACGATGAAGAATTCGAAAAAATTTACAAATCATCCGCAGCTTCGACCATAAAATAATGGCAAGCAAATATGTAAATTTTCATGCAAGAAACAATTTTATTTTATGAAAAACATTTTTAATTTTTGATTTCCTGAAATTGGATTTGAGTTTTGTTTAGTAAATCTGATAGAAAAAACGATGAAGAATTCGAAAAAATTTACAAATCATCCGCAGCTTCGACCATAAAATAATGGCAAGCAAATATGTAAATTTTCATGCAAGAAACAATTTTATTTTATGAAAAACATTTTTAATTTTTGATTTCCTGAGATTGGATTTGAGTTTTTGTTTAGTAAATCTGATAGAAAAAACGATGAAGAATTCGAAAAAATTTACAAATCATCCGCAGCTTCGACCATAAAATAATGGCAAGCAAATATGTAAATTTTCATGCAAGAAACAATTTTATTTTATGAAAAACATTTTTAATTTTTGATTTCCTGAAATTGGATTTGAGTTTTGTTTAGTAAATCTGATAGAAAAAACGATGAAGAATTCGAAAAAATTTACAAATCATCCACAGCTTCGACCATAAAATAATGTCAAGCAAATATGTAAATTTTCATGCAAGAAACAATTTTATTTTATGAAAAACATTTTTAATTTTTGATTTCCTGAGATTGGATTTGAGTTTTTGTTTAGTAAATCTGATAGAAAAAACGATGAAGAATTCGAAAAAATTTACAAATCATCCGCAGCTTCGACCATAAAATAATGTCAAGCAAATATGTAAATTTTCATGCAAGAAACAATTTTATTTTATGAAAAACATTTTTAATTTTTGATTTCCTGAGATTGGATTTCAGTTTTGTTTAGTAAATCTGATAGAAAAAACGATGAAGAATTCGAAAAAATTTACAAATCATCCGCAGCTTCGACCATAAAATAATGTCAAGCAAATATGTAAATTTTCATGCAAGAAACAATTTTATTTTATGAAAAACATTTTTAATTTTTGATTTCCTGAGATTGGATTTGAGTTTTTGTTTAGTAAATCTGATAGAAAAAACGATGAAGAATTCGAAAAAATTTACAAATCATCCGCAGCTTCGACCATAAAATAATGTCAAGCAAATATGTAAATTTTCATGCAAGAAACAATTTTATTTTATGAAAAACATTTTTAATTTTTGATTTCCTGAGATTGGATTTGAGTTTTTGTTTAGTAAATCTGATTGAAAAAACGATGAAGAATTCGAAAAAATTTACAAATCTTCCGCAGCTTCGACCATAAAATAATGGCAAGCAAATATGTAAATTTTCATGCAAGAAACAATTTTATTTTATGAAAAACATTTTTAATTTTTGATTTCCTGAGATTGGATTTCAGTTTTGTTTAGTAAATCTGATAGAAAAAACGATGAAGAATTCGAAAAAATTTACAAATCATCCGCAGCTTCGACCATAAAATAATGGCAAGCAAATATGTAAATTTTCATGCAAGAAACAATTTTATTTTATGAAAAACATTTTTAATTTTTGATTTCCTGAGATTGGATTTCAGTTTTGTTTAGTAAATCTGATAGAAAAAACGATGAAGAATTCGAAAAAATTTACAAATCATCCACAGCTTCGACCATAAAATAATGGCAAGCAAATATGTAAATTTTCATGCAAGAAACAATTTTATTTTATGAAAAACATTTTTAATTTTTGATTTCCTGAGATTGGATTTCAGTTTTGTTTAGTAAATCTGATAGAAAAAACGATGAAGAATTCGAAAAAATTTACAAATCATCCACAGCTTCGACCATAAAATAATGTCAAGCAAATATGTAAATTTTCATGCAAGAAACAATTTTATTTTATGAAAAACATTTTTAATTTTTGATTTCCTGAGATTGGATTTGAGTTTTTGTTTAGTAAATCTGATAGAAAAAACGATGAAGAATTCGAAAAAATTTACAAATCATCCGCAGCTTCGACCATAAAATAATGTCAAGCAAATATGTAAATTTTCATGCAAGAAACAATTTTATTTTATGAAAAACATTTTTAATTTTTGATTTCCTGAGATTGGATTTCAGTTTTGTTTAGTAAATCTGATAGAAAAAACGATGAAGAATTCGAAAAAATTTACAAATCATCCGCAGCTTCGACCATAAAATAATGGCAAGCAAATATGTAAATTTTCATGCAAGAAACAATTTTATTTTATGAAAAACATTTTTAATTTTTGATTTCCTGAGATTGGATTTCAGTTTTGTTTAGTAAATCTGATAGAAAAAACGATGAAGAATTCGAAAAAATTTACAAATCATCCACAGCTTCGACCATAAAATAATGGCAAGCAAATATGTAAATTTTCATGCAAGAAACAATTTTATTTTATGAAAAACATTTTTAATTTTTGATTTCCTGAGATTGGATTTGAGTTTTTGTTTAGTAAATCTGATTGAAAAAACGATGAAGAATTCGAAAAAATTTACAAATCTTCCGCAGCTTCGACCATAAAATAATGGCAAGCAAATATGTAAATTTTCATGCAAGAAACAATTTTATTTTATGAAAAACATTTTTAATTTTTGATTTCCTGAGATTGGATTTGAGTTTTTGTTTAGTAAATCTGATAGAAAAAACGATGAAGAATTCGAAAAAATTTACAAATCATCCGCAGCTTCGACCATAAAATAATGTCAAGCAAATATGTAAATTTTCATGCAAGAAACAATTTTATTTTATGAAAAACATTTTTAATTTTTGATTTCCTGAGATTGGATTTCAGTTTTGTTTAGTAAATCTGATAGAAAAAACGATGAAGAATTCGAAAAAATTTACAAATCATCCGCAGCTTCGACCATAAAATAATGGCAAGCAAATATGTAAATTTTCATGCAAGAAACAATTTTATTTTATGAAAAACATTTTTAATTTTTGATTTCCTGAGATTGGACTTGAGTTTTTGTTTAGTAAATCTGATTGAAAAAACGATGAAGAATTCGAAAAAATTTACAAATCTTCCGCAGCTTCGACCATAAAATAATGGCAAGCAAATATGTAAATTTTCATGCAAGAAACAATTTTATTTTATGAAAAACATTTTTAATTTTTGATTTCCTGAGATTGGATTTCAGTTTTGTTTAGTAAATCTGATAGAAAAAACGATGAAGAATTCGAAAAAATTTACAAATCATCCACAGCTTCGACCATAAAATAATGGCAAGCAAATATGTAAATTTTCATGCAAGAAACAATTTTATTTTATGAAAAACATTTTTAATTTTTGATTTCCTGAGATTGGATTTCAGTTTTGTTTAGTAAATCTGATAGAAAAAACGATGAAGAATTCGAAAAAATTTACAAATCATCCGCAGCTTCGACCATAAAATAATGGCAAGCAAATATGTAAATTTTCATGCAAGAAACAATTTTATTTTATGAAAAACATTTTTAATTTTTGATTTCCTGAGATTGGACTTGAGTTTTTGTTTAGTAAATCTGATTGAAAAAACGATGAAGAATTCGAAAAAATTTACAAATCTTCCGCAGCTTCGACCATAAAATAATGGCAAGCAAATATGTAAATTTTCATGCAAGAAACAATTTTATTTTATGAAAAACATTTTTAATTTTTGATTTCCTGAGATTGGATTTCAGTTTTGTTTAGTAAATCTGATAGAAAAAACGATGAAGAATTCGAAAAAATTTACAAATCATCCACAGCTTCGACCATAAAATAATGGCAAGCAAATATGTAAATTTTCATGCAAGAAACAATTTTATTTTATGAAAAACATTTTTAATTTTTGATTTCCTGAGATTGGATTTCAGTTTTGTTTAGTAAATCTGATAGAAAAAACGATGAAGAATTCGAAAAAATTTACAAATCATCCGCAGCTTCGACCATAAAATAATGGCAAGCAAATATGTAAATTTTCATATAAGAAACAATTTTATTTTATGAAAAACATTTTTAATTTTTGATTTCCTGAGATTGGATTTGAAAATTTTCTAGGAAATCTAATAAAAAAAGCGTTGAAGAATTCGAAAAAAATTACAAATCATCCGCAGCTTCGACCATAAAATAATGGCAAGCAAATATGTAAATTTTCATGCAAGAAACAATTTTATTTTATGAAAAACATTTTTAATTTTTGATTTCCTGAGATTGGATTTGAGTTTTGTTTAGTAAATCTGATAGAAAAAACGATGAAGAATTCGAAAAAATTTACAAATCATCCGCAGCTTCAACCATAAAATAATGGCAAGCAAATATGTAAATTTTCATGCAAGAAACAATTTTATTTTATGAAAAACATTTTTAATTTTTGATTTCCTGAGATTGGATTTGAGTTTTGTTTAGTAAATCTGATAGAAAAAACGATGAAGAATTCGAAAAAATTTACAAATCATCCGCAGCTTCAACCATAAAATAATGGCAAGCAAATATGTAAATTTTCATGCAAGAAACAATTTTATTTTATGAAAAACATTTTTAATTTTTGATTTCCTGAGATTGGATTTGAAAATTTTCTAGGAAATCTAATAAAAAAAGCGTTGAAGAATTCGAAAAAAATTACAAATCATCCCCAGCTTCGACCATAAAATAATGGCAAGCAAATATGTAAATTTTCATGCAAGAAACAATTTTATTTTATGAAAAACATTTTTAATTTTTGATTTCCTGAGATTTGATTTCAGTTTTGTTTAGTAAATCTGATAGAAAAAACGATGAAGAATTCGAAAAAATTTATAAGTCATCCGCAGCTTCGACCATCAAATAATGGCAATCAAATATGTAAATTTTCATGCAAGAAACAATTTTATTTTATGAAAAACATTTTTAATTTTTGATTTCCTGAGATTGGATTTGAGTTTTGTTTAGTAAATCTGATAGAAAAAACGATGAAGAATTCGAAAAAATTTACAAATCATCCGCAGCTTCAACCATAAAATAATGGCAAGCAAATATGTAAATTTTCATGCAAGAAACAATTTTATTTTATGAAAAACATTTTTAATTTTTGATTTCCTGAGATTGGATTTGAAAATTTTCTAGGAAATCTAATAAAAAAAGCGTTGAAGAATTCGAAAAAAATTACATATCATCCCCAGCTTCGACCATAAAATAATGGCAAGCAAATATGTAAATTTTCATGCAAGAAAAAATTTAATTTTATGAAAAACATTTTTAATTTTTGATTTCCTGAGATTGGATTTCAGTTTTGTTTAGTAAATCTGATAGAAAAAACGATGAAGAATTCGAAAAAATTTACAAATCATCCGCAGCTTCGACCATAAAATAATGGCAAGCAAATATGTAAATTTTCATGCAAGAAAAAATTTAATTTTATGAAAAACATTTTTAATTTTTGATTTCCTGAGATTGGATTTGAGTTTTGTTTAGTAAATCTGATAGAAAAAACGATGAAGAATTCGAAAAAATTTACAAATCATGCAAATTTGCAAAAACGTCTATTGCTATTCCCAATCCTTTGTTCATCTTTCTCTGCATTCATCGAAGCTATCCTTATAATTGTTTCAAAGACACAAGTATGGTTTTCGTAAACTTTATTGAAAGCAAAAAATTAATAAACACATTTAAAGGTAAATTTTTACAACCCATTAACAAACAAATCAAATAAACATGCGGCAAGAAAGTGACTTAGAAATGACGGTAATTTTCCTCACTTTTATTTGGCTTTTTCAAATGTTAAAAAAAGAAAATGTAAATTTTTGTTGTATTGAAAAATGGCAAAATTTACTATGATTTTTGTTGTTAATTTATCAATATCTTCATCCTCTTTACATCCAGCTAAGTTTTAAACAAGTTTTAAGGAAAAATTTTGTATAGAATTTGCTTGCCTCTATTTGTTTCAAAAAATCTTGAACAATGCGTCGTTGATTTTTTACACTAATTTTGGTTCTTTTTTTCTTTTGAGAATAAAAAGCATCAAATATAATCAAGCTATTTAACACATGCATGTTTAATGGTTATTTTATTTATTTATTTTTTTTGACCTCAATGACATCATTTGAATATATTGCTTGACCATTTGATGACCAATCTTTTTTTTCAATATTAAATTGCACTTGTATTTTTGAAAAACATTTTGCGTCATCATTATTTGTTTGTATTAAAAAATTACTTTACATTGATTTTATTTTCTTTTTTTGCATTTAAATTCAAATACTCAAGTGTTTGTAAATAAAACATTTTTTTTTGTTTGAATAAGAAAGAAGAAAAAATCATATGATTTTGAAATCTTCACACTGACCTTTTAGAGTGACCGGAAAGAAATACAATAATTTATTGAATGCCTTTTGAGAAATTACATATAATAATTAAGTAAAAAATAACTATCACATATTTTTTAATTTTTTTTTTAAAGTTAAAAGAATAATGGTTTTGAAAGAAATTCTCTGATAATTTTTCATCGAAAAGAAATAACTTTATTGCCAATTTTAAAAGGAGAGTGACGAGTTTTTGTGAGGCTTAATTAAAAAAAGAAGTCATTTATTTCTTACAAATATCTTTAAAAAATTTTAGGAAGGAGAAAACGCAATATTTTTTAATCCTTATTTCTGGCAAAAAAAGCTACATCTCTTTTACTCAAAATAAAAAAAATTAAAAACTAAACTTTTGAAAGTTTTTGATAATAAAAAAAACTTTAAAGATAATACAAAATCTTTAAACATTTTTAAAAAAGAAAAAAATTAAGCAATAAATCAAGACACACAAAAAAGTTAATTAAATTTTACACACCCAATTAGTGTTCACAAAAAATGAAACAAAAACATTAAAAATAATAGTAGTGTTCATTAATTATTTTTTGTTCTCACTTTAATTTTAACTCTTTTATTTTTACCGTTGTTTTTGTATTAATTTCATTTTAATTAACACCAAATTAAATCAGATATAGCAGCCACCATCTCATGATTCAAATTAATTTTATACGTTTTTTAAAGAATTAAATATAAATTTAAATTTTGTCTGAAGTTTTTTTTATTTTATTTTTCTACGAACTGTCTGATTGTTAATTTTCAAAAAGAAAAAAATTAGGCTATAGCGAATTTTATTTATCAAAGGTAAAAAAATAAAAGTTTCAATTACTACTTTTTTAGTCATTTTTTTTTTACTTCTCTTTCGAACAAAGACCATTTTCATTCATTTCCGATTTTTTTTTTATTTAGTTGGTGAAATTATCAACAAAAAAAAGGGAAAGCAGAAAACGCTGAACATTGAAGGTCATTTTTTTGCTGCGTGAAAGATTTTCTCGCTTGCTTCCTTTTAAACTTTTTTTTATCGTCGGCGCACCCAAAAGCTTTTTTTCACGCATATTTTTTTTTTTAACAATTTTCTTTCTTTCTTTTGCGGCTATGTTTAATAAAAAGTAAGAAAGAGTTGGTTGGACATTCCGGTTTCATAGGACTTTCTTTCAAGTTTTTTTCTTTTTTTCTTTTTCTGTTTCTGGTTTTTCACTTTTTTTTTGTAAAAAAAGTTAATTGGGTATCGCCATATCAGTTAGTCAGTCAGTCAGACATCATTAAAATATAATCAAAAAGATGAAGAAAAAAAAGATAATCGTTTTTTTTCGGGGTAAAGAAAAGATGAAGAAAAATTGGTTTTGTAACTGCAAACTTAATTTTACAAAATTTTGCAAGGACAAAGGAAAATTAATATTAAAATTAAGAATTTTTTTCCAACTTTTAAAATAGATTTAAAATAACGAAATTGCAATTACAGCTCTATGTGTGTTTTTGTTTTGTTGAAAATTTTCATAAATGGAATTTTGACCATAAAAACGAAAACAAATTTTCTTTAGCAAAAACAAATACAAAAAATAAATATTTTCGCACTAAAAAAAGTTTTTCCTAACAACCTTGTAATTCTTATTAAAAGTAATCCTGTTAAAATTTAGTTCGAACGTGAAAGAAAATGTTTTTTTTTCTTTTCATTGTTTTCATTTGTTCAGATTTTTTATTGGAACTTCAAATTCAAAAAACCTGGGGTTTTTGGAAGATTTTTTTACACTAACCTAAAAAAATGCCATTAATATTTTTTTCAAATCTATAAAAAAATTTTTAAGGTTAGATAGAATAAACATCAAAAAATGCCATAAAAAAGTTTGTTGCAAAAGAACCTCAATAATAAAAAATGCTAGCATAAAGTCGTTTCACATCTTTCACAGTAAAAAAAAATTAATTAAACCATAAAAACAAGAAAAATAAATAAACCCAAATATTTTTTTATGTTTACATGATTTTTTTCTTATTCAAACTATTTTTTGTTTACAAAGTCAATGAAAAAAGGAAAGTAAAATTTTTATTAACAACAAACTAAAACATTTTCTACGAAGAAAAAAACTCAAACGTTTCTCCATTTTTTTTTTTTGTGATACTTAACCTTATTTAAAAAATTTAGTGAAAAAAATATGGATGTCATAATTTGTCATCCTTTTATTGACCGTAACACATTTTTTGACCTCATCTTCTTCGGAAGTAAGTTTATATCTCCTCCCTCCTTTTTTGTGGGAAATCAAATTAAACTTCCGGTTAAAAATTTGTATATAAATGAAACTCAAGCCGTTCCACAATCATCATCAAACTAAACTGTCTTCTTTTCGTTTAATTTCGAAAAAGAAAAAGAAAGGTTTTGTTAAAAAAACTTTGGTGTTCGCTTGCTACTTTTCTTACTCGACTGCTACTTTTTTTCTGTTGGTAGTACTTTGAAATTATCTTTGTATTTGGTTGCTGTTTATTGTTTCACCAAAGGCTGAAAAAAAAGCGTTAATTTTATTTTATTGACGCCAAAAGTTTTATTGTCTCGACTCCACCCATCATCAAGCAACTTTTGTGATTTTTTTGGAGGCTCCAACATTACAAAAAAAGGGTGTTAAACAACAACTCACTGGTTTCCTCCTACCTTTTACCACCTATTAAACTCCTACCTTTTAACATTAAACTTTTTATTTTGTATTTTATTATATTTTCTCTGTGAATATAAAAACAGAGAGCAACTTTGATAAAAACCACTATTATCAGTCCACCACCCAAATTTCCTAAGAAAAAAAGGAAAAATTATGAAGGCTGTGTTGATTTTGGTATTAGTGGCTTTGATTTTTTTGGTGGATGCAAAAATTAATAGTCCTAATACTCTACAACAAAGTCGTAAACAATGTTGGTCAAGTGGTAATGGACAATTAGCGAAACTTTGGGATGAAGGATCCAGAATTGATCGAGGTAATTATTTTATTTATTTTTTTGATAGAAAAATATAAAGGTTTGAGTATCGAAACAAAATTCTTTAAAAATAAAAAAATAAATAATTTGAAAAATTTTCTGTTCCCGCTAATTTTGAATTATAATTACTTTGAGTCTAAGCAAGAAAACTTAAAATTTTTAACCCTTTTAAAACTTTTTTATTTTCCAGGAAAATATTGGTATGAATGCCGAAATGGTGAACTTGAACCCCGTGGATGCTTTGGCGAAAATAATGAACGCATGTTTTTATACCAATCCTATATATCCAATGGCTATGAAATCGAATGTGCTTTGGATGCAAAAGGTTATCTTGGATTTAAATTTGTTAGTTGCACACCCGATGGCCAACAAAAATATAAAGTTGGACAAACATGGGAGGATTCAAAAAAGATGTATTGGTTTGAATGCAAACAAGATGGACCATATCTTAAAATTGAAGTTGGTGGTTGCATAACTCATGATAAAACGAGACATATCAAACTTGGTGAACGTTATGATTTTGGTGAATATAGGTTTGTTTTTGTTTTTTTTTACTTCGAAAGATGTCCCACGTTTTTTACCCCTCTCGATTGCCACGCCACCTCTGCTTCTTAGAGACGCGGCTCATAACTTTTTTTCTACGCAGCCTCAAAAAAAAATCGCGTGGGTTTGAGGCTTCTTTCTTTCTTAAAAAAAGACCTTGAAAAAAAATAAAGGCGACGAATAAGTGTCATTTTTTTCGATTGACCAGCGGGAATGAAAACAGGTTTTTTGTGGTTTTCTTTTTCATTCATTTTTTTGTTTGGGTTTGTGTAAAAAAATTGAATGATTGCAATAAAAATAAAGCAAAGGTCAGTCAGTAGCCAGCCAATCAACCAGCGTCCTTATAAAGTTGTAGTTGCAATAAATGAGGGGACTTTGAGCAGATAAAATTTTTTAAAAACAAGAAAATTTTAAACAAAAAAAGCCGCAAATTCGGAAAAAAAGAAACTGTTCTTCTTTTCTTTCATTTTTCCATTTAAATTTGAGTGCCATTTTTTTAAAAAGAGTTATGCAAATTAAAGGAAATTTTATTCTACAAAACTTTGGTCTAGCCCACAGAAAAATTGCTAGCAACTTTTTCATTTTTTCCGTTCATAAAAACAACTCAAGAGGTGGCCTAAAAAAAATTACCCAATACTAAAATTTTTATTACCAGTAAAGTAATAAACTTCTTTTTTTTATAATTTTCTATCCCTTTCTTTTTTTTTCAGTTACGAATGCATGAAAAAATATAATGGTTCCATTCAAATGTGTTCTGTTGGTTGCATTCATAAAGGCCAACATTACAATGTTGGACAACAATGGCCGGTAAGAAACAATTTTACTTTTTTATTAAACTTTTTTTATTTTCTTTTAATTACTCTCCTCTTTTTTTTGCTAAAATAATGATGAGAAAAGGTTTCTCACGTTCATTCACTTTTTTTAATTTTATTTCTCAATGAAAAAAAGTTACTTTTTGGGCGACGACGATACAGCAACAAACATAAAAAAAAAACAACTTCCGATTGGTTTTTCTTTCGATTTTTAATAGGCAATTGTTTTTTTCTTCTTTTTCTTACTCTCGTAGAAGAGTAATAATTAGTAGAGACAGAGGAGAGGGACAATGAAGTGGAACAACAACTAACTTTATTTATTTTTTTGCCATAGTTAATTAAGATTTAAAAAAAGAGAAGTTGAAGTGATAAATGATGGGTTTATTACTATAGAAAAAAAAACAGTTTGGAGTGATTAATTTAGCAAAATAAAAAAGTTAATATTTTTTTTGCAAAAGTTATTAATGATTTCTGTAAACAAAATTTTGCACTTTCTTGGATGTACAAAAAAATCTTTTTAGTTTTAAAAGAGTTTTATTTTTCGGATTTAAAAGTTTAGAGAAATAAAAAATGTTTATTTTTTTATAAAAACTATAAATAAATAAAGGTTTTTCTAATCATTGAGCCTCAGAACTAAAATTTCATTTATCCTCTCTCTTTGAAACCTCTATTTTACTTACCAAAAAACATTATTTTTTTTTTCCAGGATGGTGAATTCCTTTATTATTGTAAACTCAATGGTGGACGATGCCAAAAAGTTTGTGTTGGATGTCAATATCGAAATAAGCGACTTTATGATGGGGATAGATACCATAAAGATGAAACCGTTTACCAATGCGAAGTCCGTTCAACTAAATTTGGTCATAAACCCGTTGGTTGCGTAATTCGAGATGATTCTGGATCCACGGTTGAACGAGTGATCGGTTGTCGATGGTATAAAACTACTCCAAATGCCAAGGTTGAACAAACTTGCGAACTTGAAGATTCTGCAGCTAAAATTAAAACTTTGGGTTGCGTTTTTGTTTACAAAGGTTATGACACTTTATTCCTTTATCCTGGAACATATACAATTTGGACTCAACAATTGGATAAAAAATCGATGGGTGTTGCATGTTTGGATGATGTTAATGAGCCTCGATTAGAAACCTTTGAAGTTTCTGAAATTCCAACCAAAACCATTGGACTCAAATACGATCAACCAAGAGGTTGAGAAATATGAGAAAAATTTGAATAACCTTCATTCATAAAAAAAAATAAAATTAAACTCATAATTTTGATCTGATAAAAATAATAATAATTCGTAGTGGGTTTTTTTAAGCATTGTATATTGTAGTTTTGTGTTTTTTGTTTGTTTTGTATTTGTTTTGAAATAATAATAAAATGGGTACTTTTTTTAATTTATTTACTCGATTTCTTGATTTTGCAAAAAAATACCTACATAATTTTTTTGTGGAAAGGATGCCTATTAAAATTATGGGCAACTATAAAAAGTTATGTATTTAAAATAATATTTGATTTTTTGTTCCCTGTAATTTCGATTTTGAATGGTTTCACAGTCGTCATTGAAATTAAAGCAGCATCAGACATCATAAATTTAAAATATAAAGAATAAAAGGCTTTTCTCGTGGTATAACTGAAACAAAAATAAAACATATTAATAAAATTATAGACTTGGAAAAAAATAAAATCCAAAATTAATCGTCTTGCGAATATATAATTAATTATTATATAAACATTTACCTTAAAATTATTAAAGATATACTTCTGGACCAAGCACAAAGATCCACGGTCAAAGGTAAAAGACGATTATAAAAATCTTTCATTTCTGCATTATTTTGAAACAATGGATTTGTAAAATTATAAACACTTCTCAAAATTTGTGCAATAAAAATTATGCATGAAACAGCTGAAAAAAAAAAAAAAAAATAATGGAAAATTGCTTTTTTTGTTTACAGTAATGTTTCTTTGCATTTAATTGGAGGCTTATTAAAATCCAATTTTTAAAAAATGTAAAAATTATGATAGGTGTAATATGAAATGTGAAACATATGACAATATGAATTTTTTCGAGAGGAGGAAGTTTTTTTTACTGAACTTCCTCATTTTTCCGATGCAAAAGTCAAAGCAGCATTTTTATATCGAGAATAATTTTTTTTCGCAAGTCATTTTTTTAAAAGAAAGTTTAAAGTTTAAGCCACCGAAATTCTTAGAAAAGGCTCGGTCTCTGATCAAAAATCTTTTCTTTTTATGAAAATAAAACCCCTGATTCCAATCAAATTTATTAATTAATCTTTTTTTTTATAAATAAATAAAACACTTACAAAGCAATCGAACTTCTTGTTTTTTAGCCCTTGCTTTTCTCAATTTTCCCATGGAATAATATTTCGTTACAGATAAAATCGTAAAAAGGCCTTCCAAAATAGTTGCGATAATAAAAATATATGAATTTATTTTATAAAATAATGCATAAGCTTCCAAATCGACCATCAAAGGAAAAACTTGGCCATCGGGTTTGAAAATATACACTTTGAATATTTTAAAATCCTTTTTTTTCCAGTTTTAAATTATGTTAAGTTGCTTTACTCATTTTTTCTTTGCAAAGTTAATAAATAAAATATAATTTGCCCGAAAAGAATAAATAAAAAGTTTAACCCGGAACGGAACATCTTGCGAACCTATGCACTTTATAATTATTTATTTAAAGGTGACAATGAATTGAACCGGACATTAAATGTTTAAATCAAACTTTTTGCATTTGATAAGTACAAGATAAAATTAAAATCTTTATTCATACTTTTTATTCCTGAACATTTCAATACCATAAAATAACTAAATATCTATTTTTTTCTTTTTATAAAAGTTTTCGCAAAGAGAAATCAAACATTCCCAAAAGTTTTATAAATTTATAGAGATTTTATTTCAACAAACAAAAAAATATTATTTAAGAAAAAATAAAAGATAAATAATGTTTATCACCCGAAAACAAATGTTTTGAATGTAAGCTTCAATTGAAAACGTTCATTTTTACAGGAAATGTCTATCTACACCTTAATTTTTTTTGCTACTTTCAAAAACAATTCTATGCTTTTTGAAAAAAAGAAAACTAAAATCGGCAAAAAAAAAAAATTCATTCGATTGATTTGTTACAAAAATAAATTTTTTCGTCGTTTTTTTTCTTGCTGAAGAAAAAAAATTTATATAGCTTTTTTGAATTTTTCTTTATTCTTTTTTTAAGTTTCTTTTTTATTAATTTAAAAAATAAATAATTTTGTGTCATTTCACTTTACAAATTCTATCAAAATTTGTTTACACAAATAAATTACAACCACATTTTGACATATTTACAGTGTCAAAAATTAAATCTACAAGAAATCAAGAAAGGAGATTCCAACAAAAAAAAATTCATTTCCTTAAATACCAAAACCCAAAACAATAAACATTTACATGGAACTAAAAAAGCAATATTAATTTGTTTTTTTTAAATCATAGTGTTTGTAGTAATTTTGCATGGGAAAATTAACATTAGACTAATGACGTAAAAACTGAAGAAAAAAAGCATACATAAATTTCTTCTCTCTTTTTTTTCTTCTGTGTCACTTGCCTCTGTCAAAGCATAAAGCCACACACTCTCAAACAAAATAGAGCTTTGATTACAAAAAATTCTTTTATTCATTATTTTTTCTAAACAAATTTTTTTAACATTTTTTAAATAAATAAAAAGCTTTGAAAAAAAAATGGAAAAATATTTTACTCAAACAAATAGTAGCAATAATAATTGGATGGCTGTGTACGGTGCTTGGTTGCTTCTTGGACAATCCATTTTTTTAACTTTAACATATATTTATATTTTTATAAATAATTTTCGAATAATTTTAAATTTTTTTAATACTAAAGTTATTTCTGGACGATTGGGAGCTGCAGCAACTCCAGCGTTAATAATTCATATTTTTATTTGGTTGCTTCTTGCTTTTACTTCCATTATTGGAAATGGATATTTGGTGGCTTTTTGGAGACCTGGTAAGAAATTTTTCTTTTCCATAATCTTTGTTTTTAATTTTAAAATCTAAGATACTAAAAAATGGGGATGAATTTGTAAAAAATGTTTAAAATTTTAGAATTCTCTAAAATATTTTGTTTTGAATTTTTAAAGTTTTTGTTGTTTGTAAAAAAAATTTGGATTTAAAATTCGGGATTTTTTACAGTAATTTTAGCCATTCTTCTTTTTTAGTGACTGACTTCTTTAAAATCACGCGCATAAAAATTTTTTAATAATAAGGATGCAATTTACATAAAAAAAAATTTCGTTAGTTGTTTGGACTTTGAGATATATGTACCAAAATAAATTCATTCCATCTTTTCAAAGTGAAACATTAATCCAAAAAAAAAATAATTTTTTTTGTGTATTTTAACCTTTGACGACTTACATTTTTATTTTCTTTACCATTCATCATTAGCTTCCTATTTATGTAAATATTTCTCTTATTATAATTTTTTAGATAACATTTATGATAAAAATTGGTATTTTTGGACAAATGTTTGGGATTCAACTTTGTCATTTGCTACTCCATTAGCGGCAAGCTTTTTATCATTGGATCGATGTTTGATTATTCAAATGAATCCAACAAAATATTATAAATTAAAAACTCCATTGACAATAGCTTATATTACAGTATCCTTGCTTGCTGCTTTGTCGATGCTTATAGTTTATTGTTACACGAGAAATTATGGAAATTTAGCGGGTGAGTTTTTGGAACTTAAAAAATGGATAAAAAATGTTTGGAAAATTCGATGAATTGGAATTTGTCGTCGTCACAAATAAACATTTTTTGGCGTCCATTTTTTTATTATTGCCACTTTTCTGAGAAGAAATGTTTGCACCCGAAAAGAAAGCAGCTATCTTTCAACTTTTGAACTTTCCAGCAACAACAACAAAAAATATCATCATTTTTCCCTCTTTTTTTTCTTAGTAAACTTTAACCAAGATCTTTGTCGCTATTAATTGTTTCCTTCCTTTGCACTAATAAAATTAAGAAATTATTAAAGTGTCCTTTTATAAAAATTAATTATGCTTTACTAATTTTATAAATAATTAATTTAAAAAATTAACGCTTTTTTTTGAGAAAAATTTTGTGCAAAAAAAAACAGACAAATTTTTGGTATTTTTTTAGTAAATTTTTGCATTTTTGATTTTTTTCTTCAGCCACGAATAATTTTTTTTGTTTATTTTTTAGTTTGTTGGTCATTTGGATGTTTGATGACAGCGACGGTTCAACAAATTCATATAATTTATAAACTTATTTTATCTTTGGTGCATCTAATTACAGCAATTATATGTTTTTATATTTTACATAAATTTAATTTAGCTGCTAGCGGGAATCGAAGCAAAATTGTAAGCAAATTTATTTTTATTTATTTATTTATTTTTATGGTTTTTGGTTTTATAGTTCAGGAAAAAACAATTATAATAAAGCATGGGTAAAAAAAATTTTTCTAAAAAGGTTACATAAAAATATGTAAATAGGGAAGGAAGTATATAGTTATGTGAAACTAGTCTTAGAAATGTTGGTTTTCCCTGGAAATAAAAAAATAAGTGTGGTAAAATATTTTAAAGTGACGACAAGTTTGACGTAACTAAAAAAATACAAATAAAATAGGACTTTCCTGGTAGAATTAAAACAAAAATAATTTTTTCGCGTGTGATTCAAGTTACAGTAACCCTAATCTTTTTTAAAAAAATTTATGTATCAGTTTCAATAATATTTTATAAACCTAAAATACAATTTCACTTTTCTAGTACGTAAATATTATAATTTTTTTCATTTTCTTAATTCTTAATTTTTAGGGTGAAAGCATAGTAATTTTCACAATTTTTGCTGAAATAATATCCGATACTCTTCCACACTTTCTTAGTTTCATCGTGGTGAACCTCCTCCATATCAATCTCAATGCCTATTTGGGTTCATATTTAAGAATAGCAATATGCTTGGATGGATTTTTATGTTCATGGAAATATTCATCATCGCTTCGACCATTTTTTAATTCTCCACGAGTTTCACAAAATAATTTTACTGAAGAAACGAATACAAAATTTTCAAATTCTCATTTATCGAAGGTTTCACATTCTTGAATTTATTTATTAAATTTTTTTAATTTAAAAGTGAAAATAAATTTTATACAAATAAAAAAGAAAAAAATCATGCTATCAACGGAATTTTCCAACCCTTCATTTCAGAATTTAATATTTTTTTGTTGCTAAAATTTTTTAAAACATTTTCCTCCAAAAAATTATCTACGACGACTTCCATAAAAAGTAAAATTCCAGAATAATCAGAGCATAGCAAATTTTCAACATCCAAAAAGCTATAATGAAATAAAATGGTTGCATTTGGATTTGAAAAAATAAATTCTTGATTTATATGAGTAATACTGAAGAAAAAAAAAGCTTTGCAAAAATTATCGAGAAAAACAAACAACGCATTCACTTTTGCTTTTGGTAACAAAAGTCATGGGAGCTCACTTACTTTATTCTATCATTTTTTTCACAATTATTTTCTGTAGAGTTTTTAACATTATTATTGCAAAAATATGTATCAAACCCTGAAGTAAGATTATAATCGACTACCATAAATTTTATGCTATAACAATCATTGAGATTTTGAAAGTTAAATAAAACATTTAAAAATAATGAATTAAAAAGTTGATCACATTTCTGGGTTTCAATTCCATAATCAAGCGTGGATAACATTGATTGATAAGGATAATTAAATTTATCAAAATTTATTGTGTTATAAGTTTCGTTAATTAAATGAATTATGAGCGAAGAATTTGGGGGAATTTGAAATGTATAAATTCGAGATGTAAGCAAAATATTTTTCCATTTTGATGCAGAAGTGGCGCTAAAAAATTATTTTTTTATTATTTAAAAATTAAAAATTGACTTTCTAGTTTTGTAACGAAATAAATTTAAAAAAAAAAAGACATTTTGTTAAAAAAAACGAGTCTACCATTTTTTTAAAATTCAAACGAATTAAAAAAACATACTTGAACTCAAAAAATAATTTCTTTTTATCATCAACTCCAACATAAACTTTAACCGTTTGATGATTTATGGCATTAGTCCATAAACTTTGAATTAAATTAATTTCCATATTACTTTGTAAAATGAAAATTTCGCAAACTCCAGTCAATTTTGAAATAGCAGAAATATTTTGTTTTCCATCGTTATTTTCAAAAACAAAAACATTTTCTTTGAAAATGCAATAATTTTTAAAATGATTTTGACTTAAAGTCAAAATATAAGGTGAAAAAGGTTCACCCCACGATGATAAAACGGCTACGCTTTGGCGTGGTATTTTACAATTATAAGCATATTTGGTATTTGGAATAAAACTGAAAAGGAGAAAGATAATCTCTGTGATTGCTAATTTCAAATCCGAAATCCTAATAGAAAAAAAATTTGATGTGGGACTTCAGAAAATTGAAACAACAAAAGTTTTTTGAAAAATTAAGAGAAATTTTTTTGAGTATTAAAATTTATGGAAGGACAAATTTTTTTGGCAAAAGTTACAAACCAATTCTCAAAATTTAATGGATGAATTAAACTTTCATTTTCATAAAAAATTAATCCATTTAAATCATTATTGATATATATTTCCATTACGTCTTGGGGATCATCCTAAAAATCTGGGAGATGTGTTTATAAAATTGTTAAGCATAAAAAAAACCATACAGTTTCGAGAATAAAAATTTTATATGCAATTAAATCGATATCCATTGAAAATAATGGATTTTCTTTTGTTAATTTTATTCCATTTTTTGAAATTTCTGGATCTAAAATTAACCGTATTATGTCTAACATTATGTACAAATTAATAACGACCTCTTATACCCCAAGCACTAATGAATACATTTGGAATTGTTGGTGATTCATTAGTAATTTTTTCAAAAATATTTTCATATAATACTGGCAAAACTAAATTAGCTGAAATCCATTTAGGACTATTACGATTTATTTCATAAACTATAGCATTATTTGAAATTATTCGATATATATCAACAAAATATGAATTCATATTTTCTATATTAATTCTAAGATTTATAAATTCTTTTGAACAATTGGCGTCGAGCTTTAACTATAAAAAAAAGTTTTTTTTCATTTAACTTTTTAAAATATTAATTTAAAATTAAAAAAAACATACAGTATAATTACAACGTAAATTAGCACAATATGGTCGTCGTTCGTCATTATCCCCCATAATATTATCACCAGAAAAGCAATTTAGAAATATAATAGGATTCCCGCATTTACAAACTAAAAAATAAAGAAAAAAATATTATTAATTTTTTCCTAAAAAAAACCAAAGTTTTAGTATTTACTCTTTTTTTCAAAATTTAATTCAAATCCAAACGATTGAATATTTGTATCACTAATAAATTCGAATTTAATATGTTTGTTGCTTGTTCCATCTTTATTAGAAAAAAACCTTAAATTTTGATCATTTTCGGATGAAAATAAAGTTTCATTTATTCCATTATTTTTACCATAATAATTAATTACATCTCCAAATGGCTCAATGTTGATTGAAGCTGTAACATAGGCTTCACTATGAGGCTCAAGAATTAATTCGTAAATGCATTTTGCGTTATTTGGATATCCATCATTTAAACTCCAAATAGTACTTTGAAGAGTTTTAATTATTTTGCAATCAGCAATAATGGGTTTCCAATTTATTTTAAAAATTGAAATTAAAATTGAAAATTCAAGATTTTTTAATATTGTCGCTAGGTTGTGATTTGATAAAGAAATTTTTAAATAATTATCATTATTGTAATATGGATAATTTGTGCGAGCACTGCGTTCGCTAAAAAAATATTATTAATTTTATTAACTAAAAAAAATATAAACGTTTTAGAATAAATTTTTTTTAATTTTTAGAATAATTTTAACAACAAAAAAACTTTGAAGTTTTATATGTCTTTTGAAATATTGCCGCCACCGTTTACATACGTTTCAAGGATAACACTACCATTTTCAATAGTCAATTGCACGGGAAAAAGAATATTTAACTCTTGAATAATAAATTTGAATCCATAACCTTCAGGGGCAGAAAATTGCCATAAACATGGATGTTTTCGAGTTGAATTTGGATAAAAAGTTGATTGCAAATAAATTATTTGAGTTTCATCGGTAAAATTAAAAGGATTCACTCGACTTATGGATTCCAATGGGCAACTTTCATCCTGACCCCAATCATCAAATAATGCAAAACCTTGAAAAGCATTATAAATTGTTCGAATGTAATTATTTTCATCAAAGCAATAATTTAAAAATGAAAAAGATGAATTAATGTTATTAAAAACTTGAAATTTTTCCTTCAAACTACAATCTCCTGATGTAATAGGGTTTGTTATAACCAAAATACCTCTCTTCTTATTCTAAAATGAAGAGGTTTAATTTTTTTTAATTTATTTTTCTTTTTAAAACAAACTTTTAAATTATTTTCCGAACTTTCAATTTCGAATTTCAATGAGCAAATATTATTATTATTTAAAAAATTTGGAAATTTTGGTGATTCAAAAAATACAATATTTTCTGTCGATATTTTTAAAGTTTTATTTTCAAAACATATAAAAGTTTCATTATTATTATTGTTTTCAGGTGCCATAATAGACGATGATGTCATTATGGAATCCGTTGTTGATGTTGTTGGTTGCTCTGCTAAAGTAAAATACGAATCATGTTGATAATTCCAAGCCAAAGGTATAATTTTGAAAAAACATATCCAAACAAAAAAATTTAACATAATTTCTCTGAGAAAATAATTTTTTAGAAACTTATTTTTTTACACACAAAAAAATCCATTATTTTCATTTAAAATTCTATGATCTTCTTCTTTGCTTTTTTCTTATCAAAAAATTTCTTTAAGTTTTCAAATGCTCTTAAAAATTATTTTAAGGAGTAAGTATTTTTTTGGATAGCCTTTTTTAAGCCTGGATTATCTTAACGTCAATTTAAATGAAAAAAAAAAGAGTATTCTTTAATGAATAAAGAAAATGCTGCTCTGATATGTAAAGTTCAAATGATCATGTTTATTTCTTTAATATATGCATCAAAAAATAATGTTAGAAAGCTCTGGATTTTTATGTTCGTGGAAATATTCATCATCTCTTCGACCACTTTTTAATTCTCCACGAGTTTCACAACAAAATTTTACTGAAGAAACAAATACAAAATTTTCAAGTTCTCATTTATCGAAAGTTTCACATTCTTGAATTTATTTATTTAAATAATTTTTAATCCAAAGTCAAAATAAATTTTATACAAATAAACAAAAAAAAGAAAAAATCATGCTCAGTCCAATTACACAAGTTTCTCGCCCACTAAGGAAAGCGAGGATTGACAGATTGCTTGTTTTTGTTCCTCATAGCAGAATCGAACCTGAAAGGTTCAACATGGCAGAGAACAGCGATAAACCACTGCGCCATGAAGCTCAAGAAATTAGAGCTCAAAAAAATGAATACCAAAAAATTGATTTTCCTTCAAAAAACTAAAACTATTGTTTTGTGATTTATTTTAATTCCCAAAGCCGCCGAAAAAATTCGCCAATAATCCTCTCTTATCTACTCTGCCAACAACATACCTAAGAAGAAGAAAAATTTAAATAAACAACATAAACTTTCTTTATTTGTTCTCGTAGCGAACTTTTTTTTGCGAGAGTCCCGTTTATTTTTTGTTTGAACAAGCCAACCTTTTTTTCATTAACGCTAAACTCAAACTTAAAAACATTTGCTTTTTCCTTTTTCCGTCGTCGTTGATTGATTCAACAACAAAACCATTTCTTATTTATTTGAATCATCAAAAAATAAAAAATATGAAACATTTCCAAAATATTTTTGTTTATATTTTTATAATTTTATCAATCGCCGCAACTATTTTGGTTGTACAAAGTGCCTCAGATAATAAAAAGAAAAAAGATATTCGAGATTTTACTGATGCCGATATTGATAAACTTTATGATGAATGGGAAGAAAATGATGAGGATGAACTTGAAGAGGATGAAAAACCCGGGTATATTCCTAAAAAATCTCAATTTGAGTTTGATTCAATGATTAAAAATGTTAGTTAGTTTTTTGCCACACAAAACTTAGTTAAAAACTGATTCTTTGGAAAAATTTTTTATATATTCCAAATTTTTCTTTTGTTTCACAAATCTCTAAATTTCCAGGCTAAATCCCCTGAAGATGTTTTGGCTCATGCTAAACGAGGCCAACCTGCAATGATGTTCGTTTCCGTCACCAATCCTTCAGGCGAACCTCTCACACAACCATTCGTATCAAAAATTTCACAATTATGGCAAAGCAGTTTATTTAATAATCATGTCGATGCTCAAGTATTTCCAATTGAAGATAATCGTGTGCTATTTATGTTTAAAGATGGTTCACAAGCTTTTGAAGCCCGAGATTTTATTATTAAACAAAAAGAATGCCTTGAAATTACTTTAGAAGGAAAATCTATGATTGGAGCTGGTGGCGGCGGGAAAAAAGATGAACTTTAATTTATAAAAAAGGATTATGTTAAAGTATAAAAAAAATTGAGTAAGAAAAAGGATTGGCAGCTTGAATTTTCTATGTATTTTAGTTTTAAAAAAAATCCGTTACTGTAAACCCAAAAGCAAGAAACAAAATTTTTAAATATTAGAAGAAAAAAAATCGAAAAAACAAAAACACTTTTTTCTGTTTACCAAAAGCAAAAAAAAGAAGGAATCGAGGAGCGAGTTAGCAATCATTGCACAAAAAAATAATATTTTTTATTTTTAAAAAAATTATAAAAGAATCATCGAATTATTTTTTGTTTTGTTTTGCTTTAAAAAAAATACCAAAAACGAAAAAGCTGCTGTTGAATGCTAATAGAAAAAGCTTGAAGCCTTTCCATTCTTTCTTTTTTTATTTTGGTGTTACGTGGCAATGATGCCAAAAGCATTTCTTGCGTGTTTGAAAACGTTGAATCATTGCTTTGAAATTTTTCTTTCTTCTTCAACAATTTTTTTTTCTTGATTTTTCCTTCCAATATTTTTTAAATTGCTTCTATCCTAAGAATTTAGTATCTCCTTAACCGCATTTTTCATTTTTCCAGTTGCCGATCCTTTAAATCTTAACTTGTGTCTCTCATTTTTTGGTTAAAATAATGCATTGAATTATGTATCTTCATTCACTTATAAAAACTTTTATTCGGGTTTTTTATTTGTTGTTATTTTTTTGAGCTGCCTTTATTTATGTTTTAAACATTTGCATTGAAAAAGTTATAATAAATTATTGCATTTTATATACGTGTCACTAAAGTTACTTGTCATTGCGTTTGTACGAAATAAATCATTACTTGTTATTTTTTGCCATTTTTCTTAAATTTTGCTTACCATAAAATTTTTCAGGAACATATCATCATCACTATTATGGATGCTGCAAAAATTCAACGACAAGCTGAAGCGTCTGCATTGGATCAAATTCAAAAGATCTTTCAACGTCCGGATGCATTAGAAAATCTTGATCAAATTCGAAAGAAAGGTGAACGAAAGAAAGCTGCCGTGGAAGCGATGTTAAGAACCGCGGTTCAATCACAACTTGAAGGAATTCGTACAGCTATTGGTCATCTTCAAACAGCAACAGAAGACGTAAAAGAAATAGAAAAATCAATTCAAAGAACTTCTGACAAACTTCAATCTGTTCCTGAACTCAAACAAAAGATTAAAGAACTATCATCTGCAAATACCACGTATTCTCAATATGCTGCTGCAATGGAAAATTTGAAACATATCTTTAATGTTCATGATACGATTGACAAAACTGAAGAATTTATTCGTAATGGTGAACTGCTTTATGCTCATAAAAAGTAATTGCTTGTTGATTTTTTGTAAATACTTTTAAACTTTTTATTTTTTAGTATCATGGAACTCGAAAATGCAAGAGATGATTTAATGTTTGAAGTTCATAAGGTTCAAGGCAGCAAAACTGAACACGATAAGAAGGTAACTTTTGATAATTTGATAACACACTGAGAATGCTCTTTTTTCCGTACAATATGCTTACTTTTCAAAAACTAACTTTTGCTTCAATATATGCTTCTAATTGTCATTTATTTTCAGCTTCTCGAACGATACTTTGCTGATGTCGATCAACTTGTTCAAGAGCTAGGAAAAGCAATATGGTTTATTTGTACGAAAGCTTTGAATGCTGTTCAAGGAATGGAAGAAGGTCCACAAAAATTGGTGTCTTGTTTACGAATAATTGAAAGAGAAGAAAGAATTGATCAATATTATATTGCCAGGCTTGTTACAAATAACAACTTTATGCCACCTGGAAGGCCAAGAAAATGGAGAGCAAAGTTATTCGAAGTTTTATCTAAGAATGTTACCGAACGTGTTGAAGGTAATCAACTTCAAGATCGTTCAACAAACAAACATTGGTTAGCTGTGTATCTCGAAGTATGCCGAAAAGTTGTGGTTGAAGATTTGAGAGTTGTCAAAAGTGCTTTAGCTCCATGTTTTCCTCCTGAGTACAAAATTTATGACCGCTATATTAACATGTACCATACTGCTATCTCAAAAAGAGTAAGTTATTTTGTTTCTGTTATTATGTTTATTGTTTTCCAAATCACTTTTTTATGTTACTTTTTTCAGTTACGCGAAATTGCATCGGATGATTTGGAAAAGAATGAATTAGTACAATTGTTAAGCTGGGTGCAGTCTTATGGGTATGTTTTGCTTAACCATTAATTGTTTTGCATTGATTTTATGTTATCTAAAGCTGCTAATACCTTTGATTGTTGTTACAAAGATTATTGATTTTAACCTACCTCGTTTTTTAGTGGTCGTGAAATTCTTGGTGATCCTAAGCTAGGTATTGCAACTCCAGCTCTTCTTCAAGAACAACCATTACTTTCTCGAATAACAACAAATCAACTTTATGATCGATATATTGAAATAACTAAAAAAGATATTCATGATTGGCTTGAAAAAGCGTTACATACTGAAAAAGATGTAAGTTGTTGCTTCATGATTTTTGCTTTTAGTTTCATGTTTTGATTTTTTTAGGATTGGTATAAACATTCTGCACCTGAAGAAGATAACAATGGATGTTTTTACACACCTTTACCATCAATATTATTTGGAATGATTGAAGATACTGTGGCTTTAACAAAAGAAATCTCGGTTGAAGTTATACCTCGAGTGATTGATGTTGCTATTGATGAATTTTTAACTTTCTCAACTCGTTACAAAGATGCAACAATGGCATACAAAGTTAAACATTTTGAAAATCGTGAAATGTTCAAACGATTTACTGCAACTTTGGTAATTTTATATTTGTCACTTTTTGTTTCTTGTATTGATGCTTTCGTTTTAGATCGCTGTTGCAAACAACCTTGATATATGCTGTGAATCTACTGATAAACTTGAAAAGCATATTCGTTTAACAATGGAATCGGATACTGGTGCGCATGATGGTCAAGATACTTCACGATCAATAACGACATTTGGCATAAATCGACAAGAATTAATCACAAAAATTGATCAATTAAAGAAACATTGGAACTTTAGTATGCAATCCGCGTAAGTGACTATTGTTTATGCTTGTTTTTGCTTTGTGAAGGGTTTCTTACTGTTGCTATAATCGATGGTTTTCAGTGTCTCAGCCATGCTAGATGAAGTGTATGAAGATATTCAGAAGCATCTTAATAACATATTAACTCGTGAATGGTTACGTGGTTCAGATGATCGTGAAACAATTTGTATAACTATCCTTGATTATTATCACGACTATCAACATCTTCGACCACATATTCGTTATGCACTTTTGGAAGAGCTACTATTCAAAGTTGTGGGAGAATATATTATTGCTATTGATGCTAAACGATTAACATACTCAAACTATGAAGAAAGACAATTATCAGCTGCAAGACTTCGAGAAGATTCTGAAAGAATTGAAGAAATATTTTCACATTACCTTGAACGTCGTGGTCCTATGGTTACTTCAGTGCTATCAGCTATGGCAGATATATTGGAATTACGTGATAAAAGTTTAATCTCATTATCAACTTCATCATTTGTAAGAAAGTATCCTGATGTTCATGCTGATTTATTGGCAGCTTTAATAAGTTCACGTGAAGATGTTAATGGTACAGAAGCAAAGTAAGTTTTTGATGAACCATTTTTGTGTGAAAGTTGTTTCTTTGATTTTTTGAGTTACTAAACCTTTTATTTTCAGAACTATCGCTGATGAAGCAATTGATAATGGTCGATTCAATCCGAAAGGTGATAAAGATATGATCAAATTGTTTAGCTTTTGTAAACTTGGTGGAAGAAAAACTTTACCTGCTTTGGAAGAAACAATGCATAATATGTTTGCAACTTTGGTCTTTACAACAACTCGTGGTGCTCATTGATTTTGATTCATTTTACATACATTTTTACTGTAACCTTTTTTCGTGAGCTTATTTTGTGTATATTATAAAATTGTGAATAAATTTTTTACTGATTATTATGACTTACAATATTGCGGCAAATGCTTGGTTTCATTTTAATGAAAAAATATGGTGATAACTTGGGCCTTGTTTTCCTCACCATCACTGACATTGTTTATTCTTGGATGGCCTTAGAGAGAAATCATTCTAAAAATTTATTTGCGCAAAAACAACTCTTTGCATTGACATTTATTTATCGCTTTTCTGGCTGTTGCTCACTTTTCTTTTATTTTTTTATAGATATCTGCTAATTTTTATATATATTTTTTTAAATAACAAAATTATGCCTAAACTCAATGATGAAATTCTCAATGAAATTTTTCATCAATTTACTGGAAAATTTAGTGATGGAGGAAATTTAACCCATTTTATGTTAGCTGGAAAACAAACTTTTGAATTTGTTTTAAAATATTTCCATCAAACGACAAATGCTGTTGAAATCGATGTTAATCGATTGATTATTCACATAAACCAAGGAGTGAGCCATCTTATTAATTTTAAGAAAAAAGGATTTTCCATATTTTTATTAATATTTTTTTAGACATAGAAACCATCAAAAAATATCTTCTTTCGCTTTGATTCTTCAATCCTAAAAATTTGTTTTCCATTTATTTTGGAATCCTTTAACAAATTAGATATTCCTGTTTGGCCAAAACAAACAACAGAAAATTATTTTAAATTAATCAGACTTTTAAACGCAGGTAAACTTTTTACAATATTTATTTTTAAATTTGTTTAAAAATACTCACCTATATTTTAAGACTTCGCTACATTGGATCTCTGCTATTGTTATATAAGACGCCTATAAACAAAACTTTCAAAGTCAACTGAAAAAAATAAAAAAAATACATTTTTTCCTCATATGATTTAAAAATTTTGGTATTTTAAAGAAAATTCCTCATCAAATATTTGGGATGAGGAAATTAATGAAAAAACATGAAATTTTGATTTCTCAAAAATTTTGAGGAAAAGGAGGATATTTTTCTTGAATTTATTTCCTCCTTTTTCAAAAGGAGGATATTTTTCTTGAATTTATTTCCTCCTTTTTTTGAAGGAATTTTATAGTCAAAAAATTCTTTACAACCAAAAGGATTCGAACCAAAGACTTCCTTCTCCTCTCAAACTTCTCTACTAACCACTACTCCACCATAACATTGAAAGCAAAGGTTTAAAAGTGGACTTTTATCAAATTTTTTTCTTGTGATTGATGGAATTTTAATTAATTTATGTTTCAAATTTTATATGTTTTGTTTAAAATAAGTTTATAAAAATGTGTGAATAATATTTCATAAATAATAATAGAAGACAAAGCAAACAATTGAAATAAAAAATACATATAACAAAAAAATTGATTTATAATTTTCAACGGATTTTTTGTTACTTTACTTATCTTCAAAATTTTCAACATCATCTGCTTCATTTGTTGCTCCAAATTCTTTAGAAGTTGTTGCCAACAACCTCATCCCAACGACCTACGATTTTGAAAGCATGGTAAAATCAAATGTAAAACAGCACGGAATGCTTTTCGGCAATCATTTTTTTGAAATTTCAAGAAGCAATGATGGAGAAGTTTATAGGAAAATTGCTCAATTTATTCGCTCACAAACCTTTTTAAAAAATGATAAAAATGCAACTTGTGCATTTCCATTGTTTAAGGCAAGTTTTATTAAATATTTAATTAATAAGTTTAGAAAATTTTTTTTTCAGAAAACTCCTGATTTAAAAATTCTTCCTGAAATTATCAAACCAAAAAAATTGGATGAAGAAAAACATACAAAGATGTGCAATGCCATCAAAGGCTCAATTCCAAAAGAAGCGTTTGATGAACTCAAAAACTTACCACAAATTGTTGAAAAATATCCCACACCTGAAAATTTCAAAAATCTTTTAAAACGAATCGAAAACAAAGTTGTTGCAGAAAATCCTGTAATAACAATTCCGAAGGATATTGACAACAAACTATTGGATCAATTTCTTAAAAGTGATACAATTTCAAAAACTTGGTTTGCATCCAAAATAAACGATAAAAACAGCAAAAAAGAAAAATCCAATTAAAAAAAGTGGCAAAATTTCAGAACAATAAAAAAACCGTTGAAATTGTAAATCAATTTTTTTGTTATATGTATTTTTTATTTTAATTGTTTGCTTTGTCTTCTATTATTATTTATGAAATATTATTCACACATTTTTATAAACTTATTTTAAACAAAACATATAAAATTTGAAACATAAATTAATTAAAATTCCATCAATCACAAGAAAAAAATTTGATAAAAGTCCACTTTTAAACCTTTGCTTTCAATGTTATGGTGGAGTAGTGGTTAGTAGAGAAGTTTGAGAGGAGAAGGAAGTCGTGGGTTCGAATCCTTTTGGTTGTAAAGAATTTTTTGACTATAAAATTCCTTCAAAAAAAGGAGGAAAAAAATTCAAGAAAAATATCCTCCTTTTCCTAAAAATTTTTGAGAAATCAAAATTTCATGTTTTTTCATTAATTTCCTCATCCCAAATATTTGATGAGGAAAAAATGAAGAAAAATAGAAAATTTAAGCTTCTCAAAATTATGAGCTTTTATTTTTATTTTTTTCATTTTTTTCAGTTGACTTTGAAAGTTTTGTTTATAGGCGTCTTATATACTTCCTCCATACATTGAAAAATTTTTAATTAAAAATAAAAATATTCAAATTTTTAAAATTTTTATATCCACTTATTTTGTCAGTTTTTTTTATTTATTTAAAAGGGTTTAGAATCGAATTTTTTTTTAAATCGAGACAAATCAAAACCTGGCGGAACTGAAAAAACTCATCTATGGTTAACAGCAGTGTTGTCGATTATTCGATTAATCGAACGATTAATCGAAAAATAACCGATCGAAATTCGATTATTTTCGATTAATCGATTCGATTAATCGAGACTTTCGATTTTCGATTAATCGATCGATAATCGATAATCGAAAAATTTCGATTAATTTCGATTAATCGAAATCGATAATCGAAGCATCCGATTATCGATTAATCGAATGACAAAATTTACGTTTTTTACCTCAAAATAAGCCCTAATTTGGCTATTTTTTGCCTGAAAATTTTTTCCAATTCTGTTTTTTTGTGTATTTTTTACCTATTTAAACTTTTATAAGCTATTTTTTCCTTATTTCTGAATTCTCAAAAATATTTTTTCATTAGTTTCCTACTTATGGTTCCAAAATTTGAGAAAACATTCTTGTGGTTTTATAATCTTTACAAATTACTCATGAAAGTCTGGATACTCTCATAAACTAACTTAAAAGTGGTGTAATCCATATTTTTATAAAATGTGTAAACAATTATAGCCTCTTTTTTTACGCAAAATTATGTATTCCAGGCTTTTGATGATTCGACAAAACATTAATGTACTCATAAAAGAAATTTTCAAATCTATTATTTTAGACTAAAAAAATATTTTAAATGTGTTTTTATGTTTTGAATTCGAATTTAAAGTCGAAATTTTTATCACCTTATTAAATTTTGTAATAAAAAAATATGGTTTTTAATAACTAAAAAAATTCGATTAATCGAATCGATTAATTTGCCGATTAATCGAAAATCGATAATCGAGACTTTCGATTTTCGATTAATCGATCGATAATCGATAACCGAAAACTTTCGATTAATTTCGATTAATCGAAATCGATAATCGAAGGATTTCGATTAATTAAATGTAACGTCACTGGATTTAGGAAGTGTTACAGTTATAGAAGGACAAAAAATGGCAAGTCTTTCCCAAAGTGCATTTTCGCCAGGTCTATAATCAAATTACGAATGCTTTTAGCAAAAATTAAAAACTAACTCAATGCGAAAATATTCTCTTTGGTTTAAAGCGCTCTTGAAAACAACAGGACCATTTTGAGATGTTGTTGAAAAATTACCAAAAGAAATATAAGTATCATCTGAACCTGTGTTTCCGCTTAATAAAATAAGTTCACAATCGCCCGTAGATAATGCTTGGGCATGGTTAATAAATGTAACAGCTGTCGAATAACTGGGTGTCAAAAAAACGTTATTCGTATCTTTGCAATTTTTGGTGTTAGCTAAATATAACATTTAGAAATACATATTTTACATTTACAATTTAAATTTTTACTTACCGTTTATTAGCCTAAAAAATGTCACAGCATTTAATATATCATTGCTCCAAAAATTTTTAGCATTATAATTATAAAGGGTTATACATTGTGACAATAATATAATATTTCGAGGAATGTTTTCATTATTGGATTTAATTAAATGAGAATCTAATCTAAAAATTAACTTTTTTAAACTTATTTTTATTATTATTGGAAAATACGTCATAATAAAATTCATTAAATCGGTTCCATAATAAATACTATAATTCGAAAGGGCTTGGACATTTTGATTTACAAATAATTCCATTGTATCATTTATCGATGAGCATACAGTAATCGCTGAATTAATGTTCAAATCATTCATCCAACTAACATATGTTGGAATGGTTTCATTAAGATAAATGGTTGGGAAAAAAGTTGGAGTATCAATGTAATGAACTTTAATAAGCCAATTTAAACTTCCATATGGCACCATGGTAACTTCTGAAGCTGGACCAGAAGAAAATTCTATAGTTATGTTAGTTGAGGTTGAAAATGCTGTTACACCTTCAAATGTTGTATAGCTGTAAATTTATAACCATATAATAATTCTGTACATTGTCTTTTTTTTTAAATAATTTACTTTGCAAAAAGTTCACCATTATTATATAAAAGAGTATAATCCAATTCATCCCGGCCACTAAGTGTATATGAAAGTGTGAAATAATTTTCGCTACAACTTTCATTATGAACAATCTAAAAATATTAAATGTTTATTAAATTACCTAAAATAATAATGATTGTTCGCTTACATTAAAGCTGCACTTCATGTTAGTACAATAGTTCTCTGAGTAATAATCATCATTTATTATATGTATACTAGTCCAAGCATTACCACCGCAATGTGGAATTATTATGGAGTTAGAGCATTTACATTCTTAAAAAAATTGTTATCTAATTTAAAAAAAAAAACTAAAATTAGAAACTAGTATTTTTTTAAATTAAAAATAAAATTTACCCATATAGGCCAGTTCAAGATAAAATCCATCTTGTTGAATACTTCCATCAGATAAAAATTCAACTTTTGAATCGCCTGCTTCGGAAGTTAAAAGATAATTGAATCGATCAGTTATTAGATAAGTGTTGTTATTTTTTAACGTGGTTAATGTGACTTTATCAGCATTTTCTTCAATAAAAAATTGTTTTGGATCGATAAAAAGTTGATGGTTTGCAGGCACGGTAAATACAGATGATTCACATCTCTAAAAAAAAGAATTAGAAAATTTATATTGAAATTAAATTAATTCTTTACATCATATGGGCTGTATCCCTGTTCACCATAATAAATAGATTCTTCATCCTCTTCACACTGATTATTAGGGAAAGTAAAAGTTTTGTTAACAGCAGAAACAATAGCAAAAAAGCCATTATTATAAAAATCAACGCTATTAAAATTTAAAGTAAAAATGCCAGTATTGCTTTCAAAATAATATGGCTCAGGATATAATTGTTTGTAAGTGTTATTAAATCTAAAAATTTTTTTTAAAAGCTTTGCTTTTTAAAATAATTGTTTACTTTGCGATAATTTTCCCATCTGTTTCTAAATCCAAAGAAAATGGTTTCGTGAAATTAACATGTTGAATAACAATTTTAAATCTTTGATTGTTGGAATTTATTTGAAATTTCCACCAACATGTTGTATTGCTTAGAGTTGTATTAAAATCTGATGCAATTGGAATCACTTTTCCATCCTCCAAAGAAATGGTTTCATTTGCAAGTGGGCATGAATGCTCACGTGCTTGAATATCTGCAATGAATTCAAATATAAAATATTTACATTAAACGTCTTTTTTCAAAAGTTGAGCGAAATGATTTTTTTTTGTCAGGGATGATCGATCGTTGTTCGTGATTAGAAATTTCCATCCTTTTTTTTCCACAAAATCTTCAAAGTTCGAGTGTTCGGATCGGTTAAAATGCAAGATCGAGCATCCCTGTTCTAGATGAGAAATGTTCTAAATTATAACGGTCCAAAACAATTACTATAAATTGCAATAATTGCTTCAAATGCAACATATACTGGATAATCTGTGTAATCACCAGCTAACGAGAAACGTATATCATCTGAAATTGCCGAATAACTCAAAAATCCTTTGTTTGAGTTGTATGGACTAAAAGTGTATATTAAAAGAATCTTATGTGAAAGTTTAGAATTAATAAAAAGACATACTTAAAACGATCACGATTTGCATCTGAATTAATAAATATATATGGTGTATTTCCATTGAATAAAGCAATCCAAAAAAATGTTTCAAGCTCAACCTAAAAAAGCAAAAAAAAAAAAAATTTCAATTTTAATTTATGCACCAACAAAAAAAACTTACAGTTTTAAAAATTAGATTGCATACTGAGTCTTCTGTTAATACATAAAGGGATTCAGGAAAATTAGGTGTTCGAAAATATGTTATTTGACTTTGTGATAAAAAATATGTTTTATAATCATTAGTACATGAAATATTTTGAAATGTCAAGCCATTATTAGCCAAAATAAAACTTGAAAAAACTAATAAAAATACAATCTTTTCCATAATTTTATTTCTTTGTTTTACAACAAAAAAAGAAAGAATATTGTATAATTTTTTTTATGTTACTTCTTTTATGTCATTTTTACCGGGGCCATTAAGGGTTGCATAATTGTCAAATAATATTATCATTTACAGTGAGTGATGATTATATTTGAATCTTTAATGTCTAACATAATTGTTTAAAGCATATTAGTTTTAGTGACATTAGACAAAAAAAACACAACAAAAGATACTCCGCGTGCATATATGTTGTTTGTTTGTTTATGCAGCATCTCTTCAATTTTTTTTTTCTTTCTGCTGATAACAAAAAAAAGTGCAGTTATAATTGAGTTACAAGCAAAAATAAAATATTTTGAGTTCAATTGTACAAAAAATAAATATTATTCCAAATTGAAAGCCTCGCTTCCGTCGTCCAAAAAAAATATGACGCGATTTCACAATTTCAATCTTAAATTTTTTTACAAAGCTTAACTATTTTTTTATTTATGCTCTAAACTTTTTGTTTCTATGTTCCACGAAATTTTTAGTTGACTGTTTTGCTATTAACATGAGTAACATTTTAGCAAATATACACCGAAAATAATTATTTATTAAAAAAAAACAAAGAAAAAAATATTTTTTACATTCCATATTTTTCAAATTCTTTTTTCATTTCTCCCTCTAAAAGTTTATCAATATCTTCATACATGTGTAAGGCTTTCAAAACGGCATAATCATAACATGCTTTTTTCAAACTTTCTGTTGGAATTTCATCTTTAATTGCAGTGAAAAAAAATTCAGTCATATTTGCTGCGAGAAAAGCTTGAATGATGAAAGAATAATTATAAGCTTTCTTTAGTTGTTCCACATTAAATGAAATTTTAGATTTATCTCCTCCAAATTCTTTAACTAAGCATTCAAAATAATATTCAATTGCGAATGATTCAGCTTGGCGACGAACAACTCCGTCACAACAATGAGTTAAGAATCGAGCAAGATCAGACATGGGTGAACCTTCGTGCATTATTTGCCAATCCATTAAAGCCGCTAATTCATTTTGAATATTTCCTTCATCGTCGATGGCCCACATAATATTTCCTGAATGCATATCTCCGTGGACCAAAATTGATGGCAAACCCAAATCTTTATATGCTTGGGAATTTGCATAAATGGAAAAATCTGTGTTCAAATAAAAATTTTGGTATTTTTTAACCAAATATTCAAGACCAGCTGAAATAAAAATAATTAAAAAATAATTAATTTTCAAAGTAAAAAAAAAGAAGAATAAACAAACTTTGATTTTTTGATTTTTCCAACATTTTTTTAAGTGATGAATTGCAAGCTTTCGGAAAATTAATCATAGCTTTTTGGTTCTTTAAATATTTTCCATGCCAAATTTTTGGGTCTGCCACTAATATGTTTTTATGCATTTGAGCCAAAGTTTGAATCATATTTTTGACTTGAGTCAAATTAATATTTTCGAAAAATGTTATAGTTTTTCCACGAAGAGTTAAATCTTCCATATGCAAGCATCCAATATTTTCTTTATAATTCCAATCAACCATTTTATAAACTTTTGGAGTTGGAGCTTCTAAAATTGGTGAAATATTTTTATAAAATTCGCATTCAAATTCGTGAAACTCTCGAATGCGGGAATTTTGAAGTTCATTTTGATTTTCTCCAACTTCACCAAAATCAAACTCACATTTTTCATTTGCATTATCCATGGATTGAGTTCCAGGAATTTTGAGAATCGTGGAATAAACATCTTTTGAATCAATGGAATCCACAAAAGTCAAAGTGCATCTAAGGATTATTGATAGAAAACCTTTTCCACCTGCGATATCATAAGCGGTTACCTATAAAAAATTTAAAATATAAAAATAATGGCTCAAACAAAAATTGAGATAACTCACATTTTTAACTCCTCGATTTCCATGTAATTTAATAAAAGTTTTATCATTTTTTCTTAAAGAATCCAGCAACCATCCAATTGTAAATGAAGAATGGCCTTCAATGGGTTTGGAATAATCCACGGCGTCAGAAATAAATGTTTCAGCAACCATTTTCCCAAAAAATCTTTTTTTAATATTCTTAACAAACTTTTTCGTTTTTTCTTTTATTTTCCATAAAGTGTTTCCTTCCAAGCGCAATATTCCATTATTCAATAAAAAAGTAATTCCAATTTTTTTCACCCCTCTCTTTTTTTTTGGTTTGTGTAGTTTGACTTTAATTGAATCAAAAAAAAAGTGAAAATCGATCAATTCAAAAAATTAAATGCGATCGTGAGCGATGGTGGCCATTGTTAATTCAATCGTGTTCATTCGTTTGACAAATTAAAACCGAAAAGAACCCAAATATGGAAAATAAAAATGAAAAATTGAGAGAGTCAGAGACCCCTAAAAAGGGTGTTTCGTTGTTCGAACATAATAATTATGAAATAAAGATAATCGAATCTTTTTCAAGTATGTTTCACAGGAAAAATTAAATTACTTTTTACAGTATTTCTGTTAAGCAACCCATAGTTTATGAAGAAAACTTTTTTATATATTATTTGTCTCAAAGCTAATAATTTTTTTAACTCAAAAATTTTAAAACTGTTCTTTTTTTGAGGGAAATAAAAAAATAATAATTTGCTGAACGAAGAATGGTCAAGAAAAAAAATGAAGAAAAAGAAAAAATCCAACATCAATTTATAGTGCACCCAAAAAAAATTATTTAATTATGTATGTTTTCAATAATAATTTTAATGTATGTAAATCACTTTGATTTTAAAACTTTTATAAGAAAAAATAAAATATAAAGACAAAAAGTTAATAATGAAAGCAAGTAATCATCATCATTTTTAACAAAATAAATGAAAGTAAAAAATTTTAATATATAAAACTAATAATACTTTAATTTTTTATCCACCAATTGGTCGACGACTCGAATTATTCCAAGTATTTGGTTTTGGTGGATCTCGGTCATCAACGGTAAAATGAATAATGGAATTATTAAAGCTCTAAAAAATATTTTTTTAAAAATTTTTATATAATTAATTCTTAACTTAACCAAATTGACTCACTTTTATAGGTTTACAGTCGTGGTTTTTATTGTCTTTGTCGTCCCCGTCGTCTACGATAGAAACATTGGCGACAATATTAAAAATATTATCCATTTTTTCTGCATCATCTTCCAAAACTTCTCGATAGTTGTTTTCTTGCTTTTTTTCTGTGGATAAGGGTTTTTTTACCATTTGATCGACAAAACATTGAATTTGCTGCTGTTTAAACTCAGCGTTTTGAATTTCTACAATCAAAGGATGAAGGAATTTTATTTGAAGCTCTTCATCAGACATCGTGGAGGTATCAGATTGGAAAGACTCAAACAAAAAATAAACTAGTTTTAAAAATTTTTTGGAAGAAATGAAACAACAAACTCTTGTTTCTTGAATTATTTCAAAATTTTCTATGCATTCTCGCTTTTTTGGAAAAATTAAAATAAAATTTTTTGTTGTTTTTTGATTGTTGTTTTTGTTTTGAAATATATAAAGAAGATTCTGAAAAATTAAGGTTTAGAAAATAAATATTTGGAATATATAGAAAAAATTTTAAAGAAAAAAAACCTTTTTTCGAACAATTTTTTCATTAAAGCTAAGACAAATCTGTTCAAAATCTAAAAAATGAATTTTTATTTACCCTTTTTCTATTTTTATAAATAATAAGTTTTACTTTCAAGATTTGGTTGGATAATCAATCGCTTTGCAAATTTGTTTAACATAAAAGTGCATCCACCAAAAAAGGCTACTTTTTCATTTTTATCAACAATTAATAAACGCATGTTTTCTATTTGATTCTGAATAGTAAAAAAAAGATTATTGGTTATGTACAATTATTTTTTTATCTCACTAATCGCGTAAGTGAAAATGTAAATGTAATAATAAATTACTTACATTCATACTTTTTAGATTGATTGGAAGCGCGTCTTTTAAAGCTTCGATAATACTTTTTTATTTGAGGACCTAGAAGAAAATGAATTATTTGCCATTATTAAAAGGAATATTAAAAATAATTAATGATAAACTTTTTAATTTTTAGCAACAAAAAAAAAATAGAAAAAGAAGAGACAAAGACTCCAAGTTAAGGCAATGTATGTATGTGCAAAACAATAATGAAGTTGCTGCTGCTGCTGCTGCACAATATTATGGTTTGGTTTTGCTGTCTTCGTTAAACTTTTTCTTTTTTGTTGAAAACTAAAAACAAAAAATATTTTTAGGGCTTTCTCACCTTTTGTCTTTGTTTTGTTTGTTTGTAGGGCTGAAATTCATTTTATGTATTTTAACGATTTTGAACAATCAAGAAATTTTTAAAATGAATGATAGAAAATAAAGAGAGAAGAGAAAGAAGTGAGACATCGCTCTATTTTTTTTTGTCCCAAAAAACTTTGAATGTTGGTTAAAATTTTTTTTTGTAGAAAACGTTTTTGAATTTGGCACTTCTTGAGATTTAAAAAAAGCAAAGATATAATTATTGTGGCATTTTATTTTAACTTTAATCATTAGTTATTTTTGCAAAATCTAAATTTATTTATTACATAAAGTTTATTACAAAAAGCAATCTTTTTATTTTATTTTTAAAATATGCTAAGAGTTGCTAAAATCATTGCTTCAAGGGTTATGGAAATTGTTGAAGTGATGGCTCCTGAAGTTCTTGGGGATAAAGTTGATTTTGTTGTTTCGGTTATATTATTCAAACTAAAAAGTTACAATTTTAAAATGATTATCCATGGAACTTTCATTAATTTTCTTTTGCTTTTTTGCTTGTGTCAGTTAGTTGTTGCGGCTTTAAAAAAAATTTATTTATTATTTTTTTTTATATAATAATACAAAGCTAGAAAAAAAATAAGTAAATGAATGGGATTAAGGTCTTTTTGAATTAATTAATTATGTTTTTCGACAATAATAAAAATAACTTGATAGATTAAGGTAAGAACACAACTTAGAAAAAATAAAGAAGACATTGAACGAATAAATTTTTATGACCTTAATTAAGTTTTTTGATTCATTTAGAATAAAATAAAAAACAATCATTGATAACATTTTTTTTTAATTATTTAAAAACCACCCATCAAAGAAGCCATTAACCAAGAAATTACGGTTGCATGGATTAAACTAAATAATGCTGGGGCTCCTGAAGTTTTTGTTGGCATCGGTAAAGTCGATGTTGTTTGTTTTGTCGGCAAAATTGATACAGTAGGAGTTGTTGTAATTAATGCAGAGGATGCCGATGATGACTGAACTGAAGGCGAAAAACTTGCAGAATTTTTAGTTGTCGTTGATGGTGTTGAACTAATGGTGGATATCTTTTTTGTGGTTGTTGTTGTTGTAGTTGTACTTGTCCGAGTTGTAGTTGATGGAAGATTATTATACGCAAATTCAGCAAGGAACATATCATAATTTTGAATTTGCGAGTAAAAACTTAGCGAAAATGATTTGGAATTAAACTTGATGGTGTTGTCATCGGCTGTCAAGCTTAAAAATAATAATTCAAGCGTTTAATAAATAAATAAAAAATAGTAAATAAGCTTACTGATAATTATGATCCCAATCACTTTGTATATTTACTGTTTGATTTCCTCTTAAGTATTTAACAGTTATGGTTACATTTCGATATCCTTTATTAGTTACATTGAAAGAGGTTTGGAATGTAGGAAATCCACCATAATTTCCTGAGCATAAAACTCCTTTAGTTCCATCACCACTTACAGATAAATAATGTGACAATGGATTTGTATAAAATGTAATATCACTTGATTTTGGAATAATTACAGTTAAAGAAGGCGTATCTATTGAAACTTTTTCCCAAAATGATGCTTCATTCTGCCTAAAAAATAAATAATATAGATAAAACCCCAAAAAATCTTTAAAGCTTACAAAACCCTAAAATATTCTTTTCGATTTAAGGTACTTTTGAAAATAACAGGCCCAGTTTGAGATGTTGTTGTTGTGAAATTACCAAAGTTTATTGTAATATCTTCATAGACTGTATGACCACTTAATAAAATAAGTTCGCATTCACCTGTGGATAAAGCTTCGCCATGTACAACAAATGAATTAATGGATGACGAATCGGGAGTAAGAAAAACATTATTTGTATTCTTGCAATTTTTTGTGTTTGCTAAAATTTTGTTTATTTAATATTAAGATTTTGAGGACGAAGAATTGAAACTTTTACCATTTTTTAATCTAAACAATACAACTGTATTTACCATATCAAGATAATATGAATTTGTTGCGTGATAGTTGTAAAGGGTTACACAATTTGATAATAAAACCATACTTCGCAAAAGGGTTCCATTATGAGAAGTAATTGTAGGGGAATCTAATCTGAAATAAAAAACCATAATTATTCTTTATCCTTTTCTTCAACAATAAAAACATTTCAGGAATAGCTAAATCCCGACTTACGTTGTAACAAAATTTATCAAATCTGTTCCATAATATATACTATAATTTGATAAAGCTTGGACATTTCGTGTTACAAACATTTCCATTGTATCATTTATTGCTGTTGAACACACAACAATCATAGTATTTACATTTACATTATTTAACCAACTAACATATGTTGGAACGGTTTCATTAAGATAAATGGTTGGAAAAATAGTTGGTAAATCAATATATTCAGCTTCTATATTCCATCTTAGACTACCCAGTTTTAATTGATTAAAAGGTGAAGCATTTCCAGAAAAAAATTGTAGTGTTATATTTGTTGATGAAGAAAATACTCGAATATTTTGAAATGATGTGACACTTAATAATAAAACATTTTAATTAGAAAAATGATTCACTCAAAAAATTCACTCCCACTCACTTTTCTAATAATTCGCCATTATTGTATAGAAGAGTATAGTCTAAATCATCACGCACAGAAAACTTATATGTGAGTTTAAAATAACGTGGTGCGCAAGTTTCATTATGTTGAATCTTAAAAAAATAATAATTCATTTAAATAGAAAAATGAACTAAAATTTTCGTACAATAAAATTGCATTTCATATTACTGCAATATGCGCTTTGCTCATCATCATCATAAATGTAATTTGGATTAAGGATCGTTATCGATGTAGAATATTCACAATCCAAAATTTGTATGGAATCAGCACATTTACAATCTAAAAATGAATCCAATTTTTTATATTTTCTTTTTCTTTTCTTTTTTATAATGAAAGAGTATATATAAATTTTAATTTTCATCAACCTTATTATTTTTCTAATAAATAATTCGGTAATTTTAGCTAAAATTAATACGCTTCTCACCCATATAAACCATAGCAAGATAAAATCCACCTTGTTGAATACTTCCATCGGATACGAATTCTATTTTAGAATCGCCTACTTCAGAAGTTAAAAGATAATTAAAATTATCAGTTATTAAAAAACTATTGTTATTCTTTAATGTCGTCAATGTAACTTTATCAGCATTTTCTTCAATATAAAAATATTCAGCATTAATATAAATTTCTTGATGATCAGGAATGGTAATAATGGCATTGCATTGCTAAAACAATATTTTTTTAAAATAAATATTTTAGCAAAATGCAAAAAAAAATTAAAAATATTTTACATCATACGGTTGATATCCATTAACAAAATCTCCATTAGCAATAGAGCCATCATTACGTTTACATTGTTTATTAGGATAATGAAAAGTTTTGCTAACAGCAGAAACAATAGCAAAAAAGCCATTATTATAAAAATCAACGCTATTAAAATTTAAAATAAATGAACCGCTGTTGCTTTCAAAATAATATGGCATTGGATATAATTGTTTGTAAGTGTTATTAAATCTAAAAATTTCTTTTAAAAGCTTTGTTTCTAAAATAATTTTTTTTTACTTTGCAATTATTTTTCCATCTGTTTCTAAATCCAATGAAAAGAGTTTTGTAAAATTAACATGTTGAATAACAATTTTAAATCTTTGATTGTTGGAATTGATTTGAAATTTCCACCAACATGTTGTATTGCTTAGAGTTGTATTAAAATCTGATGCAATTGGAATCACTTTTCCATCCTCCAAAGAAATGGTTTCATTTGCAAGTGGGCATGAATGTTCCCTGGCTTCTATGTCTGAAAATAAAATGATCGTAATTTTCCTTTTTAACTCAAAAAATCAAATTAATTTAGTAAATTAATTTTAAAAAAAAAATTTATTCATTTTTAATTGTTTTTGAATTTTTGAGATGTTTAACAAAACTTTTCATAAGATATCAAAAATTGTCAAGGAAATAATAAAAAAATTAAACTCACTATAAACTGCAACGATTCCTTCAAATGCTGTCCAAGTTCTGTATGCAGAATCATCCAAAAAGAATCTAAGGCTTGTAGAAATTGCAGAATAGCTAACAAATCCTTTGTTAGAATTATATGGCCTAAAACTCAAAAAAAAAGAGAAGATAAATTAGGAGAAATTTTATAAACTTGCTTTAAACTATGATAATCTTCATCAGAAATAATAAAAAACATAGGAGTATTCCCATTAAACATGGCAACCCAAAAAAATATTTCAGTATCAACCTAAAAAATTCATTAATATAAATATAGTTATAAGCATTAACTTACTGTTTGAAAAATGGCATTGCATTTTAATTGAGGATGAGCAAGAGATGTGGGATAGCTAGGTGATCGAAAATATGTAATTAAATTTTGTGACAAAAAATATGTCTTCCAATTTTCCGTACATTCAACATCTTGAAAAGTCAGGTCGGTTTTAGCTAAATGCAAGCTTGAAAAAATTAATAAAAATACAATCTTTTCCATATTTTTTTCTTATTAGTTTGCTATAAAAATAATAAAAATTAATATCGAAGAAAATTTTTTACTTCTGCTTTTAAATCAATTGTTTTTTATCGGCGCCATCATGGCACTTGCGTAATTGACACTCAAAAAAATATATTATTATCAATGACATATACTGATTATATTTGAATCTTAATGTCTAATAGCAGATTGAAGCTTTTTTAGTGACATTAGAAAAAACAATAAAAGATACTCAGCGTGCATATATGTTTGTTTGTTTATGCTTCTTTCCGTTTATTTTGTTGCTGATAACATTAAAAAGGTGCAGTTAATTTCGAATAAAGAAAAATATTTTGAGTTCAATTGTACAAAAAATCCTATTGCAAATATATAACTTTCGCCCGATGAAATTCGAAAGCAAATACCAAATTTCAATAGCAATTAATTTTTAAAAAAATAAAAGTTTCCTACTGTAAAAGTAAAAAACTTAAAAAAATTTGAGAAGATTTTGCATTTAAAAAAAATCGAGTTAGTGTTTTTTTATTGCTTCATTTAAACCAAAACAATAATATCAAAACTTCTTTAAATAGTTTTTAAAAACCATCAAGACACATGGCTGAATATTATTAACACTATTTTGTTTTTGAAAAGTTGGGATAAAAATAAGTTATTAAGCTCAATTCTCGGCGGACATATATTTTTGTTTGTTTAGGCTTCTTTCTTTCATTTATTTTTATTTTTCTCGCAGATAAAAAAATTAATGCGCAGTTAATTGAAATTAAAAAAAAAATTTTTAGTTCAAATGTTCACGAAAATATAATTAAAAAAAGTTTCCTTCCGAGCAGAGCTGTCGAATTTCGAAATTCTAATCGAAGATTTTCCAACATTCGACAGCTATGCTTAAAAAGGAAACAATGCAAACAATTTTTAACTAACTAATAGACAAACTATAATTTTTTAATTTGAAAATTCCAAAAGGCCGGTTGTGACTGAGCGAGACTATTTGAAATGCTTGTATATTTTTGCACGATGAGGATGTAAAAGTCTTTCCTCGCATTTCTTTCTCTCACTTTGTCGTCTTTCATGTTTTGTGTTGTTGATGTTGATTAATCTTGATAATTTTGCAATGCTAATAATTTTTGCACTAATCACGGCTTTATTTTTCTGTATGTTTTGACTCTGTGAATACCAAAGCACACATTTTTCTTTGATAAAAAAAATTAATGTTGAATAATGAAAGGATATCAAAAAAAAATTTAAGTGAGAGAGGGTCTTAAAAATCAAATACTTATTGTTACAATTTCATTTTTTTCCTACCTTTCATGCATATTAATCCTTTTTAATTTCCAAACAAAATTATGTGAGAAAAAAATGATAACAATAAAAATGGAAGGAATGAAGAAATAAAACTGTTAAAAAAAGTTTTCAATTTATTAGGTTCACTCAAATTTAAGAAATATGTACGTTAATAATATTTTTCCGATGAATGCTTTTGTTTATCTATTTATTCTTAGCTTTTTTCCATGCTTACATGGAAAATATATTTGTACTGAAGACTTTGAATTAACCTTGCTCCCCGATAAACTACAATTTCTTGAATCGCTTGCATTTCCGATGTTAATGACTCGCGATCAAAGGAAAAATTGTAAATTTAATATTACAATCAATGATACGGATAACGCTATTGTAAGCCATTTTTTTTTTCAGTTAATAAATTAAATTCTTTTTTACACTAAACGATTCATATTTTGGCCCATAAATGTTCTTTGTACCGATCCTGAATTGAAAACAATGTCGATAACCTCACTTTAGAAGACTATAGCTCGAATTCAAACTCAGATCCAATTTTCATAAATAATAAAATTTATTATTTTTTAACTTCCAACGCTAATGGTACAATACTTAATTTTCGATCAGATGGAAGCATTCAACAAGCAGGATTTCGAATGGATGCCACGCTATTAGGTAAGTACACTTTCTCTCCATTTATGGTTATCATGATTCATGATTTTATTTTTGTTGTAGAATGTGAATGTGCACAATCAAATATTGTTATTCCATGTAGCGATTATACAGATATAACTCCATCATCATCATCTGATAATTATTGTAGTAATCTTCAATGCAATTTTATTGTAAGAAAAAAAAGTTGTTTTACAAATTATAAATTAAAATTTAGTTAAAACCAAATCCTTCATGTGCAACGAATTATTTTGCCATTTCTGGAATCTCTATATCATTACATCAAGGGGACTACATATCAATTTATGTTAACAACCAGCTAACTGAAACGTATGTTTATATTAAAGAAAAATATACCTACTATTAAAAGTTTTTTTTAAAATTTTAGTATAACATCATATTTTTCTCAAAGAACATTCCATTCAACCGATAATGTAACATTAAGCTTTTATTCACAAAAAGAGTATGATTCTATATACTATGATTATATTTTGGGATATTGGACAATAAGAGTTGAGCCAATAACACCACCTAATTTTCTGTCTATTGTAAATCTGACCAATACTTCTCCTACTCATGTTTTATGGCTAGCTGATTTAAATCAAAATGATGTTTTCACAATTTGTATAAATGGAAATGATACTTTAGAGCTATTTATACCAAATTTTAGTACTTACAGTCCTATATCACTGAGAAGCCTGTCATCTTCTAATTTGTTTGATTCTAATAACATGGACAACTTTATTGCAACGTAGGCATATACTTAAACGACATGTAAATTTTGAAAAAATAGATTTATTATAGACTTGATTCTAATAAAATAACTAGTGATAATTTAATTATTCCCCGCCATATTTCATCTTCCTCCGGGTGTTTTAATATTTATCAACCAAATAGAGATGGAGCAAATGTTGCGATATTCTTTAGAATGCAAAAACGTAAAACCGATTATTTTCATTATCTAGATTTTATAATTACGTCTCTTTTTTATAGTTGATTCAAAAAATTGCTTGTCAAACAATGTTTTTAATTCAATAAGCTATTATCAGAGTTATAATCTGTCTTTGGAAGCTAACAACAATGGTGATTGCAAAATGACTATTCTAGCTGATGGCTCACAATCAATGACATTAAGCAATTTTTTAATTTCTTCGAATACATCATATTCTATCAAAAGTGCTATAAATCAAAATGAATATTTTAAATTTGAGTAATTTTCTGATTTCATTCTTTAATTATTATTAAAGTTTCATTTTAAGTTCAACCAATATTTGAAAATGGGGTCCAACAAAAATATTTATACCATCATTAAATATTGTGATACCATCTTCAAAGTCTATAAATCTTACTGTTACCTCTTATGATAGTTCGTATGAATATGTTGATGAAAATATGTTGGAAAGTGATGGAATTATGACATCATCAAGCTATGGAGGAATTAAACAATGCCAAGATGAATCTAATGCATTATATACATTGGCTGTGCCATATCCATATGATTCATATCGGAATATAATTTTAGATGTTAAAAGTTTAGATAACAACTCAATAGTAATTTTTGGGAACGAAGATGCTAACGTTAATATTACGTAATAAAATATTTTTTAATTTAATTTTTAATAAAAATCATTTTAAAACTAACACCTAAATCAAGTATTACTCAATATGGGAGAAAGTTTTCTTTATACTACAATGAAAGTTGCCCGGGTTTATCAAATGGATTTCTCATAAAATATAGTATTATTCCATTTATAAATTCTACAACCACAACCAGTTACACAACTGATACACCACCATATTCAGAGACACCACCACCCACTAATTTTTCAACAACTTCAAACACATCACCACCGACTAATTTTACAAAAACAACGCTAGGAAATCCGCCCCCAACACAAACCTCTGCTGTTGCTGAATTATTTAACTTGACACCGGTGTCGTCTTTAATTTTAATGCTTATTATTTTTATTATTAATCATTAAAATCGTATTTACTTTATTTTTCATAAATAAATTCATATTTTTAAAATAAAATAAAATCTGCAGTAATTATAATGCAAAAAATTTTTGAATCAAATCTGTCTTCCAAAAAATTTAATTTTTCTTTTAACCCGGATTCAAATCTTCGAAAGATTATTTCAAAATGGAAAAAAAATTCTTTGCTTGAAGGTGGAACTGATAAGGGACAGAAAATATCGCAAAAAATCAAGCAGCAAAAAAAGACAAAGAATTTTTTCCATGCGTCTGTCTTATCAAAATGACCAACAATCAACCAAAGAAAAATAAAAATCGAAAGATGCAAACAATATTTTTTGCTATAAAAAAATTAAAAGAAAATGTACTTTTTTTTTCATCTGTTTGGAAATTTATATTTTTATTATTCGGGGGTTTTTCTTCACTGTTTTCTCCCGTTTAAAATTTAAGTCGCACCAACCAACGACTTTTGACCTTGTAGCGGACATTTTCTTTTTCATTTATTTTTTCTGTTCGTTCGGTTGCCTTTTTTTTACCTTTTTTTTATTTTCAGTTTTTCAAATATTTGATTAGAAAAAAAAAATGACTGATTCCAATGTTGCAAATAATCAATTCTCTCGATTACCTGAAATCGCCAAACCATTGGTTTATGATATTTATTTAAAACCGAATTTTGAAACTTTTGAATTTTCGGGTCATGTCGCAATTGTTGTCGAAGTAAGTTTTAGTTTTGATATAAAAATACAACAAAAAAAAATTCGATATTTTTTTTGGCTCCATGACAGCATAAAAAAAATGGTAATAGAAAGCCAAAAATAAAAAATAAATTTGAGTTTTTTTTTAATCCAAAATTACAGAAAATATCCCAATTTTTTTCCTCAAAAATCCACTCCTAAAGTTTCAAAAAATTTGCATTGCTTTGCATTTTCTCCAGCGAAATATATTTCAGAAAAATATAAGAGAAATTTGAATATTTTTATATTTGTTTTGGGGTTAAATATCCTAAACTTTTTTTTTTATTCTTGAAACAAATAAAAACCAAAATTCCAGATCACTTCCGCAACTAATATTCTTCAACTTCATGCATCTGAAATGGAAATACATTCCATCGATATAAAACTAGAAAATGGAACTAAACTTGAAATATCTAATTTTGATTTCAGTCAACAAATGACAATGTTGACTCTGTATTTTCTCGAAAATATTGAGCCACAAAATATTTTGTTGACCATTGATTTCATGGGTGAACACAATAATAAAATGAAAGGATTTTATCGGTCTTTTTACAAAGGCACGGATGGAAGTGAAAAAATTTTATTATCCACTCAATTTGAAACAACTTTTGCGAGACGGGCTTTTCCATGTTGGGATGAACCAATTTATAAAGCCAAATTTAATGTTACTCTTGAAGTGGATGAAAAATTTATTGCTCTTTCAAATATGAATATTATTTCTGAAACTTCTGAAGGAAATGGAAAAAAAATTGTTAAATATGCTGAAACTCCTCTCATGTCTTCATATCTCGTAGCTTTTGCAGTTGGAGAATTTGAGCACATTCAAGCTAAAGCAAAAAATGGTTGTCTTGTTCGAGTATTTGCAACTGAAGGAAAAAGTAAACAAGGAGAATATGCTTTGGATTTGGCAATCAAAGCATTGGATTATTATACAGAATGGTTTGGAATTGAATATCCACTGCCAAAATGCGACCTTCTTGCAGTTCCGGATTTTACTTTTGGTATTTGGCTTTAACTTCGAAACCCAAAGTTATAGAGTGATTTATTTCGATTTTTTAGGTGGAATGGAAAATTGGGGTTTAGTTATTTTTCGGGAATTCAATCTCCTCTATGACCCCGTTACTTCATCAGGCTATCAACAAATGCGTTTAGCTTCATGCTTGTGTCATGAAATATCACATTTTTGGTTTGGTGATCTTGTCACTATGGTACTTCATTTTTTTACAATTAGATTTTCTTAAACATTTTGATTTCAGAAATGGTGGGATAATTTATGGCTTAAAGAAGGTTTTGCATCATTTATGCAATATTATGTTGTGGCTCTATATTGTCCACAAATGGAAATATGGAAATATTTTATTGATACTGAATGGTCAAAAGCTATCGCATTGGATGCATTTAAAAGTTCACATCCCATTGAAATTCCTATTAATAATCCTAATGAATTGGAAGGGTATTATGATGCAGTAAGTTTGGACCCTAAATTCCATAAAACTTAAAAGCTTTAAAAATATGGGTTTTTATTTTAATTTTTTGCATCTCTTCACGAAAATAACTTTTTTACACTGGTTTCGCAGCGAATACTAATTTCTTATTTAATTTTTTTTTCTTATTTTCCAGATCACTTATGCCAAATCAAATAGCGTGATTCGAATGCTTTTTTCATATCTAAATGAACCAAAATTTCAAGATGGCCTTCGTCGATATCTTAAAAAATTTCAATATGGCAACACTGTGGCCAAAGATTTATGGGATGCTTTTAGTGAAGCATCATCAGGGGAAGATATAAGCAAAATGATGTCAACTTGGACTCAACAAATGGGATTTCCACTTGTCACAGTTGAAGAACAAAAAATCGTCGATGGACAGAAACGAATTTTAAAATTAAAACAATCTCGATTTATTGCCAATGGCGAAAACGATGATAGTAATTCACTTTGGGTTATTCCAATTACTGTCACCACAGCTTCAAGCCCAGATAAACCAATTTTTAATGCTTTAATGGATAAATTCGAACAAGAATTTATTATTGAAAATGTAAATCCAGAAGATTGGTTAAAAATTAATTTCAATACCACTGGATTTTATCGGGTTCAATATTGCGAAGAAATGTTAAAATCTTTAATGATTCCACTCCAAAATAAAACTTTGCCCGTCTTGGATCGATTTGGAATTGCAAATGATTTATTTGCGTTAGTCAAAGCTGGAAAAACTTCTGCAAATCAATTTTTGGATTTGGTTTCTGCAAGTTCCAATGAAGATGAATATGTTGTTTGGGAAGCCATTGATGAAGGCATAGGTTCATTGGCAAATGTTTTTGGCCGCCATGAAAATAAAAATGTGAAAGAAAAATTGGATGAATTTGTCTTAAAAATTTATGAACCCATCCTTGAAAGAATTCAATGGGAAGCTTCAGAAAATGAGCGTAAGTTTCTTTAAAAAATTAACCTATTTTGCAAAATCTTTACTTTTTTTAATTAAAAAAAAGTTGTATTTCATCAAGAAAGTTTTTTAATTAGAGACTAAAATAGTTTTTATACTTTGTCACAAAGCTTGCCATTTTTTCCAAAAAAAAAACTTTATTGTTTATTTATTAAAATAAACCGGAAATTGATTCTAAGATTTTTCAAATCACTTTAAAAGCAGCCCAAAATTACAAGTTTATAATTAATTTTTTTATTTTAAAAAACTAATCTTTGATTTTCTGATTTAAAACAAAAGAAAGAAGAAAATAATACATATTTTTAATTTTCTTTTTATTCATTTTTAGCAATGATGAAATCCATGCTTCGTTCATTAATCATTAATCGATTGGCATCTTCGGGACATCAAAAAACCATTGACACCATCCTTCAAGAATTTAATAATTCCATTGAAAACAATTCTGAACTCAACGCGGATCTTCGACCAATTATTTATGGAATTGTTGCAAAAAAAGGTGAAAAAGATGGAAATCAAAAACTTCGTGGACTTTATGAAAATGCAAAATTCAGTGAAGTCGAGCGAAATTGCATTTCAGCTATGGCTCAAGCAGGCGATGAAAAAATATTGGAAGACTTCTTAAATTTTGCGGTGAAACAAGAAAAAGTTCGAATTCAAGATTTATATTTAATTTTTGATGGAGCAAAAAATAATTCAATCAGTCAAAATTTTGCATGGAATTATCTCCAAGAAAATATTTCTTTATTCATCGGAAAATTTGGTTCAGTAAATAGTCAAATTTTCCAAAGATTATTTAAATCGGCCGTGGATTCTCAAAGCGATTTTGAATTTGCAGAAAGTTTTGAAAAAACTTGCAAAAAAATGTTTAACGAAAATCAATTGAAAGTTCTTGAACACACCATTGGACAATGCTTAGAAAATATTCGATTGAATGCTCAACTTTTAAAAAATAATGCACGAGTTGCTGAAGAATATTTTAATAATTAATTTTGTTTAAATTTTTTTATAAAATTTTCTGTCATCGAAATTTTTAAATTTTTTAATTTTGTTAGAGAGCTTAATAAAAATAAATATTTAAAAAATGCTGTTATTTTTTTTAGAAAAAACCAAAACTTTTCCAAATTTATATGAAAGCCGTAAAAAAAAGTTAGTTTAATAAAATTTAATTTTTTGTTTAACAATTTCCGATTTATTTTGATTTCGTTTTGCATTTTCTGATGAAAGAAAAAAGTCAGTTGCAAAAGAAAAAAAGAAAATTAAATAAAAAACTATAGTGTAGTAAATGTAGTGTGAGCAAACAACGACGACTAAACAACCAAATAAACAAAACAACACAAAACATGTATTTTATTTTTTTCAGTTAATCAATTAATAAATTTGTTTTCACTCCTTTTTTTCTTTGCTTTTAATTTTGCACGTTTTACTCTTTATTTATTTGATTTGAAAATTAAAGAGAAAAGTAAAATGTTTTTGTATTTTTTAATTTCGTTAATTATTTTATTAGCTTTTTATAATTGCTATTGGAAACGAAGAAATTTGCCACCAGGTAAGCAAATTTTTCCAATGTGACACGAAGAAAGCTAAAAACATTGGTCTGCAAACCTTTCAAAAAGCACACGACTCGAGATGCAGTTAAAATTATTCTAATTTTTTTTTCTCGGTGAAAACCCAACTTTTTTTGATACTATTTTATTTCTTATTTTTAAGGACCCATTCCAATTCCATTTATTGGAAATGTCCTGGAAATTCGTTCCACTGGCCCAGGATATAAAACCTTTGATAAATGGAGAAAAAAATATGGTGAAATATATTGTTTTTGGTTTGCTGAATGCCCTGTAATTGTTTTAAATGATTATAAACTTATTTGTGATACATTTATTAAAGATGGAGATTCATATGCTGGAAGGAGAATGGTTGGAAAGCATAATGATATTTTGAGGGGTGGAGATTATGGAGTTATTTTTGTTGATGGTGATCGTTGGAGAGAACATCGTCGATTTGCCCTTCAAGTTTTTAGAAATTTTGGTATGGGTCGAGGTTTGATGGAAGAAAAAGTAAGAAAAAAATTTTCAAGAAGCAAAAAAATGAAAGTTTTGTTTAAAAAAAAGAAACTTTATAAATTTTCGTGGCAAAATTACGAGTTATAATTTTTAGATCCAACTTGAACTCGGATTTATGTTTGACGAACTCAACGAAAAATTTGGTTCGAAAAAATCCCTCCTTCTTGAACCAATGCCCTTGATCGAAGTCACCGTAGCAAATATTATTAATCAACTTCTTTTTGGTTATGGTTATCATCAAAAAGAAGAGAAAGCCAAATTTTCTGAAATGAAAGACATCGTTGCAAAATATATGAGAATGGCAGTTTGGCCAACCGTAAATTTGGGTTTAGCCATTCCATTATTAAAATATTTTCCTTTTATCAAACAAAGATATGATGAATTTTTGGATACTCATTTTGCAATATATAATTATTGTAATGAACAAATTAAATCACATCAAAATAATATAGATGAAATTATTCAAAGAAATGAACCTCAAGATTATGTTGAAGCTTATCTTTGTGAAATGTCTAAAGGGAATGGTGAATTTACAGGTGAGTAAAAAGGACTCCATTTTTTGGAGGGAATCAAACATATTTTATTTTAAATTGTTTAAAGCCAAAATTTTTTGCGAAAAATTTGGAAAGGATTCAAGAATTATTTTTCGAATAAAAAAATCAATGAAATGGAAGCTTTGTAGACTGAATTTTCTGAAGCCACAAAAAATGTTTAAAAAATAAAAAAAATTTAATCGCTGATTTGTAAAAAAAATCGTTATTGCTCCTTTTTGTTTCATTTTGATGTCTTCCAAATAATTGAAATAAAAAACATTTATTTTTTGACAAAAATAAATGAAAAAGATTTCTTTTTTCAGAGCATCAACTGGCTTATATGCTATTTGATTTTTGGGTGGCTGGACAAGAAACTACAGGTTTGTTTAGAACTCAAAAAAGTTTATTTAAAAAATCTATAAACAAAACTCTTTCTTTTTTTTAGCGAATACCATAATTTTCTCACTTCTCTATTTCCTCAACAATCCAAAAGTTCAAGAAAAAGTTTACGAAGAGCTTGACACTGTTATTGGATCTGATCGACGAATAACTTTGTCGGATAAAATTTCGTTGGTTTATGTCAATGCTTTTATAAACGAAGCTCAACGAACTGTCAATTTGCTACCCTTAAATTTAATGCATCGAACTTTAAAAGATGTTGAAATTGGTGGATATAAAATTAAACAAAATGCAACTATTACTGCGCAACTTTCAGCAATTTTATACGACGAAAAAGTGAGTTCCACCATTTTTATGCAAATTTTTTCCCTAAAAATAAAACTCAATAATAAATTTCAGCTTTTTCCTGATCCATATAGTTTCAAACCCGAAAGATTCATCGATGCCAAAAGCGGCGAACTTAAAAAAATAGAAGAATTCATTCCATTTTCCATTGGCAAACGACAATGTTTGGGAGAATCTTTAGCTCGAATGGAATTGTTTTTAATTATTTCAAATTTATTCCATCAATATAAACTTGAAGCTATGGACAAAAATAATTTTCCATCACTTGAAAAAATTGCTGGTTTAACTGTGCAACCTAATAATTTTAAATGTAAAATTTCTAAACGGTTTTGAAATATAAAAAATTAATTTAAATGTGGGAAAAGTTAAATAAAGAAGTGCGATAGAGGAGTCTTCATAAAAATAAAAATATCGCATTCTTGAATTAGAAGTTATGTTTAAAGTACACGAAACAATAATTTCTTTTAACAAAATAATCACAAATCTTCAGATTATATCAATCTTAAAGGACCCTGGTCATTTGATCTTTTTTTCAAACTCGCGTTTGATTATTCCCTCATGCCGCAATATTGCAGAGCCCGTAAAGTACAGTAATGTACAGTAATTTTACGGTCAAATTACAAAGTTTTGGGGTTAAGCCTTTAATTTCTTTATAACCCTTATATCTGTTTTGTAACTTTTCTATCCACATGTGAAATATATGAGGAAGTACGGTATATTTTTCCATATATTCTTCAATCAGGCTATACTGAACATAAAAATCTTTTCCTTCAAAAGCATTTACAAATTCATAATAAGCTTCTTTATATTTTTCGGAAAGCTGGTCCAAATATGGAGGATGTTTAATCATTTTTGACAAACTTTAAAAGAATAATAAAAACAATTATTCTTCTTTCATTTTGAATAACTTTTTAACAGCAAAACTTACTTTATGTGCGATCGCGGCAGCGACCACATTCTCAAAACATCCTTTTTATTGCTGATTCATCGCTCTCCGTTAAAAAGAGCGGTGAAGCAAGCATTTTCTTCACTTTTGAACATTCAATCGAAATGTAACCAGCCGATCGGCCGATCTGGGCTTAATAAATATTGAAACTATAGGACTTAATTTTCCTATATTTTACACTTAAGTTAATTAATATTTCATAATAAAGGTTTATATTTTTTAAGAAAGACTGTTCAAAATTTAGAGAACATTTTTTAATTCTTAATCAATTTTCACGATAATATCTTCGGGACCTAGCTACGATGTTTTTTAATATTTTCGATTTTCGCATAAAAATAAGTTTAAAAAAAACTTTTGCTTAGTGGAAAACAGCCTTTCATTCCCACAACAAAAAATATTTTATGGTAACATAATTTAGAAATCAGAACCGTAAGCTTTTTGACGAATTTTAAACACAGAAAATTAGAAATTTAAATATTAAAGTATTTTAGTTGGTTTTTAAAACACCCAAACTAATTATAACTTTTTTTAATAAAATTAATTTGTAGTTTTACAAAGAATAAAAAATTAACTGTAAATTATGATTTGACTCTTTTTTCTACAAAGCAATTTTTCGTTTAATAACTTAAATTGGTCGTGGAGAATAGCTTAATTTTATAATTGCCCATACAAAAAAAACTTTGTTTTTTTTTATTTCTTCGAATAAATTTGTTTAATGCACATATGCCTGATAGCATCTTATTTTTTTCAATGCAATTAAAGGGTTGGTGAGTGAGTAGAAATTAGTAATCTATTTTTTTTCCACATTAATAAGATTTTTCTTATAATTTTGTAGCCACATCTGAATAATAGCGGACTAGAAACGGTTGCGCGCATTCATTAACGTGTAAAATGACATTCATCCACTCAAGCAACTATAGGGAGAGATCTTTGTTTTAAATGGAAGCCAAGATTCTGTTTTATGATATTGTTGACCAATATTTAATTAGATAATTTTATTTCAAAGTTATAGCTAATTAAAATTTTTGTTAAAAAAAATAATTAAAATCTTAGTTTTTTTTATTGCTCATGGTATTCCCTTCATACTCCGCCCCGCCCCTTGTTTTTTATTCAAATATGTAGCATTGGCAGAGAATATTTAAATACATAAAAAAAGAAGAGTTGTCTTAAATTTATTTATCATCTCCGATAAATTTGAAATTTATTGTTAGATTTTTTGCAGATTTTTTAAAACTAAATACAGTTTCTGATTTTTTTCAAAAGAAAAAAAAATTATGTAGTTAGTTTTTTATTTTTTTATAATCCTTCACAGTTTTTTACCCTTTTTTACTTGAAGCGTAAATATCTCTTCCTAATTTTTTTTTTATTCGAAATTTATTAAACAAAACATTTTTTTTCAGGCCTTGAGGGATTTTTAACATAATTTCTTCGGAACCAGATCTAGGCCAAAGTGATTGCTCCTACAAACTATTAATAAAAAGCAGATAAAAACTCAAATAAAAGTGTTATTTAGTGGCGGAATTCAAACCTAAGGTTCCATTTTAAATATTAACAACAAAACTTCATATAGCAGCTTTTGAAGATGACGGGTAAGAAGCTTCTTTCATTTTTTCATTATCTATCCGATTATTTTAGGTATTTCCACAACCCATCACATACTTGACACGATTGTCAGTTTAGTATCCATCGTGTTTAATTTGAGACTTTTCGAGCTGATTTGGAATCATTCAGATTTTAAAATAAAAGCGTACAAATGGATTTTGTTGGCCACGTGTGTTGGAGATACGTGCTTGAGTATTGTGGTCCTAATTGGTCTGCCGGTAATAAGTCATAAAATATAAATTTATTGACTTTTATTAAAGCCTTTAAACAAAACTTCTATTTAATAATGACTTGTGACAAAATAATTTCAGGCGACTTTCTTTGGAGATGGAAATCTGATTGTAGTTGCTAATGGCTTCTTCGCTAACAAAAACCCACTTTTCGATCACTTTTGCAATTCTATTTATTGCGCTCTTTTACACGCAAATATAGTCTGTGTTGTGGTTCAATTTGTTCTTCGTTATCGATTAATTTGTGATCATCCCAAGTGAGTCGTCAAAATTTGGTTAACATCATGATTCATGAATTTAAACCAAAAATTTTAGTCCCTTTGGCAATCCACTATTATTTGTGGTTCCCATTATTTGGTGCCTTCTTCAGGGATTGAATACAACTTGGTGCTTTGTAGGCGACAATGACAGCGAACATTTGCGACAAGTTGGAATTAAAGTATTACGGGATTATAATTGGCAGTTCGATAATAGTTCTATGCCCTATCCGTCTGTCAGTCCAGGAGTAAGGCTTTTACTATAATTTTTTCCATTCAAAACTTTCTCTTTTAAGGGCGAATTAAAGACAAAATTCCACCACATTATTTACATGATTACACTAGTAATCGGCTATGGAACCATAATCTGGACGGAATACCGTGTAATCGCCTACTACAATAAGTTTGGTTCGTCCGATCGAGAGAGCACCCGCAAGGCCCACGCTCAAGTTAATCGGGCTGTTATTGCTTTGGTAAGTACTTGTCATCTATCATATCATGTTAATATGTAAAAATCTCAATGATTATTTTTGAGTTGCATCTCGGTTCCAAATTAATGAGGCTCATTCTTTTAAGGCAGTTACTCCATTGTTTACGTCAATGGGCCCCACGATGTTTGTTGTGGCATCGATGATCTTTGACGTAGGCCAATCTGTACCAAATCTCTTCGTCTTCGTTTCAATGGGAATGACTTTCATTACATTGGCTAATCCGATAATGATTGTTTATTTTGTGAAATCCTACAGAAGAGCCTTTTTGAATTCGCTTGGACTTGAGAGAAAGGAGAATAGTGTCGCGAGTTCAACCCAAAATAACTCAAAAATCGCTTCAAATGAAGCGGCTCCAGAAAATAAGGCAAATAATACACCTAATGTCTAATAAAATTGTTGTAGCCATTTAATATGAATTTATTTTTTTATTCGATGTATTTGATCTCATATTTTATTGTTCTCAAAATTTTTTTCGCTTGAAAAAATTTAATATTTTTTAAAACTAAAACGAAGCATCATGACAGCCACTAAAATAATACAAGGCATATATTGGTTTATGTATTGGGTTGTTCGGAAAGTTCGTTCCGCGACAAATTCAATTGATTTAACTATGTGGGAGAATACTTTTAAAACGCTGTTTGCTGATGTTTGTAGACCTAATAAATATGCTTTCGACGATAGAAAAAGGTTTAGATACTTCTTGGATAATTTTGGAGTTCTAAGCCATTTAATGATTAAGATGCCATTTCTCAAATGAAAACCTACAGATTTTTATGAAACGAAAAATGCATTGAACCAGAATTTTGAAGCTTTTTTCGTCCCATATGTATTTATGTTTGACAATTTCAGCATTAAACGAAGAACCCTCTTTTTACAATAACAAAAATTGAATTGATTTTTTCTTTCATTTTTTAATTCAGTGATGCTGCTTTTTTTACTTACTCATATATGACTAACAAAAATTTGTAAATCGTCAAACTAATTCTTTTTTTCTGACGCCAATGAACTTTTATGTATTAAAAAAATTTGAACAAACTTATTCAACAACCCATGATGATGCTACAACATCATATCAAATCTTAAATTAAATTTATTTATAACCCTTGACTAGATAGGCGCCTAATTTGTTTGATTAATTCTAATAATTTACAAAACAAAAAATAAAATAAAGACATTTAAATGAATAACAACACCCCTACAGATAGTAGACGACAAACACATCGCAGCTAAGCCAAACCTTTTATTAATAAATTAATTATAAAAAGTTATATAAGTTGTCTGTCATCTTTTGTTTTAATTATTTTCGATTACTTCCAGTTTACTATTTCTTGTATTGTTCTTTTTTTTCTGTTTGAAGAAGAATAACAGAATTTTGTTATATAAAAATAAAATTTATTTTATATAAAAAAACAATTAAATTGGTTATGAGAATAGCTTAATTTTATAATTGTGAATACAAAAAAAACTTTTTTTTTACTACTTCGAATAAATTTGTTAATAAAAAAAAAGGAAACAAAGAAAATTATTATTTATTATCTAACTTCTGAATTGGTTTTGAAGCAGGAAAAATAAAAAAAAAATGGATAGCTACATATTTTATAATATTAGTGCTTATGTATCAAGTGGAATATCAATATTATTAAATACAGTATTAATATTTTTAATTTTAAAAACTACTTCAAAAGAAATGAAATCATATTGTCATGTTATGCTTCAAACATGCGTGGTTGATATGGCTTTTGCGATTGTTTGCGGATTTACGGTTATTGTAAGTTATTTATAAAAACTATCAAAGTATAAACATTGTTGTAAGATTTTTTGAAGTTTGAATTCGAAATAAATAATTGAAGCAAAAATAATACGAATCCAAATTTTTGAAAATTATTTGGTCAGTGTTTGTCACTGAAAATCGTGGCAGAGCCATGCCAAGTTAAAAAAATTCTTTACCCTGTCTGATTTAAATTTTTAATTATTTTATAGCAATTAGAAACCACTGATGTTAGAATATATTTCCGAACCTCGTCACCTTGGGTTCCAACCTATGGAATATATCCATGTATATCAATGTTCTTATTTATGGCTACCCTCCTCGCAGTTATGTGGAGTATGGTTATTCAAGCTTTATTTAGATATTTAATTATTGTTCGGTAAGTCAAATATCCTTAAAATTTTTATCCTTCAAAAATAATTTATTTTTAGACGCATAACACCAAATGCAAATAGAACCTGGTTACTTTTACTTGGGATTTTCATTCTTGCATCTCTCCTTAGTTTGATTTATATATGTGGGCCATGTCATGAAGTAAATTTATCTAATAATGATTTATTAAAAAATATGGAATTATGGAAAGATTATCCATTGTTGATAAACACTTTTCGATCGGTTCCAATTGTAAGTTTGATATTTTAAATTTTCTCGATTAAAAAAAACGTAAAGAATTTGTTCAAAACTTTTAAATAAATTTGAAAATCTTATAAAACTTTTGGGTTTCTTCAAATAAAAAATTCCACAGTAAACCCCTTCAAAAAACAATCGGCTTGAATTTGCTTCGAGTTGCGTAGATTCAGAACTTCTCAAATAATAAAGTTTTTATATTTTCAGCAAGATTTTTTATTTATTGGTTATGCAATAATTATGTTTTCTGTAACCTTCTCAGCCACTGGATTATTTTTTATTTCAAATTGGCGAGTTAAAAAAGAGCTTAATTCATCTAAAGTGCATTTTTCTCATCAAACTTTACGAATTCATAAACAATTTGGTAAACGAATGATTTTACAAGTGAGTTGTTTGAGTCACCGACTTTGTAGTTTTTAAAATTTACTGTAATAATTTTTGTTTTCAGTCAATTATGCCATGTTTTTCTTTGATTTCATTAATTATTGCTTTTCTTTTAATTTTTGCGGTGCCAGCTGATTTTGCCCAACAACAAGGAGGATATATGCTTTTCGCGCTTATGCCTTTGCAATATATCGTGGTTTTTAATCCTTTAATCACTTTGTTAAGCATCAAAAATTATCGACGAACATTATTTTGTCAAGGACAAAAAGAAGTTTCAAGTATAGCAAAAATAACCAAATCGAAATCAACAAATTTGAAAGTTGCTTCAATGGTTCCATTGGCTTTTTAAATAAATGGGTTTTTTTGCAAGGGGAAATTTGCATATTTCTAATTATAAATATTTTTTTTGTCTGTTAATAATTCAAATTTCTGTCCGAATTATTGTATTTTATTTTTTATATTAAAAATTAGGTTTTGCCATAAATCTTTTTAATTGACGAAAAAAATCTTTTACGGACGTTTATTTTTTATTTTAAAATCATACTCGCCCACATAATTCAGGTTAATACTCCATTGATGTTTGTCACTTCTTTAAAAAAAAAACAGTACTTATTTATTAATTTATTTTTTTTAAATAAAGGGCAAAATATTTGTTCATCCAACCATGTTTGTTTTAAAAAAATAATGAGTTCATTGCTTCCTTTTTTTTTTATTAACCTTTAAGTTATTTGTCAGCCATATTTTATACATAAAAAAGATGAGAAATAATATAATAAATTTATTTATTTACCCGTGAATGAAATAATTAATTAACAAACAGACAAAAAAATATGTTTTTAAAAATAAATTTAACTTAAAAGAAAGAAATTTTGAGATGGAGATGAATGTCACCAGTAATAAATGCACTTTTTTCTTTTGTTTGGATGAGTAAGATAAATGAATAACAAACAATGAATAATGTTTTTCAAATAATCGTCGAATTCAGGAATTAGACAAAAATTTTGAAATTTAGAACACTTTTTCCAAATTTCAATTTTCATTTTCTTCCATTTTTCACGACCACGAAAATCTTTGATTAATTAATTTAAAGAATTTTTCATTGAAAGGTTTAAAATTTTTTGCCAAATATTTTTTAGTTATCAATGAAATTGGAATATGCGCCCTTCCTTTACTGCTTCCCAGACAACGAGCATTGTGCTTTTCTTTTCGACGAAAACAATAAAATCCTTTAATTGGATTATAAAAAAGTTGGTCGGATGTTATGGCTTCAGAAAGATTGAAAAAAATTTCTATTCGACGAAGCTGAAATTTAAAAAAATTTAGTTTATATCTTTTAGTCATCTGTAAATAATTAACAACAACAAGAAATTTGGTTTAAAAAAAATATATGGTAATTTGACATAAAATAAATTAATCTTAAAAATGATAGACTAAAGTTTTTTATTTTGTAGTTTCTCAGATTAAAAAGGAAAGAAAAAAAAATAACAGGAAATAAAATTTTTTAAATTAAAATTAAAGTGTTGTAGTGACTAAAATAAAATAAAATAATTTTATTTTATTGAATTTTTAGAATACAAAAAAAGTTTAAATAAAGAAAACTTACTTCCGACAAAGGATCAACCACAAATTTTTCACCATTTAAAAATAAAAAATTCTTTAATGGAAAATATTTTAACCAATTTTTTAAATGTAAATAATATAGCGAATTTCTAATTGGTTTATTATTTATATTAATCATTTTAGAATTAGGTAAAAATGCAACGTCTTCAAATTTAGGTAAAGTTTTATTATGCTCCATTTTTGTGTACAACACCTAAAAATAATACTATTGTATAAAAATTTCTTTGTGAGACAAAAATTTTTTTATGCAAACAAACCTGAGTAAAATCTGAAATTGTTCGTATCACTGGATCTCTCAAAATTATAATTAATTTCATTTTTGGATTAATTTTATAAACCCTCGACGGAGTTATTTCTGAAGCAAAATATGCTGGAGATTTTTCAATTGTTAATTGATTTGTCGAAGAAAAAGGCATTTGTTGTCGATACCATTCATATCCTTGTGAAAATGTTTCATTTTGATCGAAGAAATGCACTTCTCGACGAGCAGCTTTTATTTGGGGGTGCAGAGCCATGGCATCCAGCAAAGCTCGAGTTCCACCTTTCCTTACTCCTATTATCAAAGCATCAGGTAAACGGCGGCGTCTTTCATTGGATAATTCAGAACTAAAAAAATTAGAATATTATAAAAATAAACTAAAAAATGTTTGATTCTCTAAACTAAATTTTTTAAGCTTTTTTCAAAGCAAAAATTCTGGAAAACTAGCGTATACTCGTTTCTTTTGATTTTTTTTCTCGATCAAAGACTTTTAAATTTAAATGCAATTATTTTTCAAACCTTTGAAACTTATATTTTTTTATAGAAACGCAGTCTTGAAATAAAAATTTTAAAAAATCCTATAAAAATCTGTTGCTTTTTTTCTCTAAATTTTTAGCTTTTTTCTTCTTGATTCGGGACTTTCGAAATTTATTGATTGACTTACCTTTTACCCCTTTCAATAATTTCATATTGAATAAACATTTCTTTGATATCACAATTATTAACTAGTTTAGAACTAATAAATATAATTTGTAATAAAACTATTGAAATTAAAAATAAACATGCAAATAAAGCTAATTTAACCCGAGTACATTCCACCATAATCATTGCCAACAAAAAAGCTAATCGTCAAAATAATGAAAAAAAATGTTGAATTCACATTTTTTCTTCGCCAAAAATTGGATCTAAAAAATCAACAAATATCGAAAAAAATAAGGAAATCATTTTTAAATAATAAAAAAACACGATTTTAAAGTTGCGGATTTTTCGATGAATAAAAAATTACAATCAACAAATGAAGAAAGGAAAAAAAAGATTCATGCGTAATAAATAAATTTATAATTAAATGTCAAAAAACAACATCTAAACAAAAAAAGATTTATGGAATTCAAAAAGAAACATGGAACTAATTTTTAAAAATTTTTTTTTCAAAAATTCTTGGATTTAATCCATTTAATTAATAAAAAAAATTTTATAAACAAAATTTGCTCGAATTAACCAAACTTCTCATTTTTTTATTGACTTTAACAAAAAAGTTCAGATCAAAGAAAAAAATAAAAAAAATCAACCAATAAAATAACAAATTATTCTCCTCGATTATTTGCAAGGCCACCAACAACAACCTCATTAATATTCACCTCAATCAAATACAAATACAAATAAAAAAGAATGTGGCAATATAAATACCCGCAGCCTCATTTCTTTTTTTCTCAATCCGCTAATAAAAAAATAAAAAAATGATGAAACGAATTAATTCATTTTAATTTTTCCGCCGCCGTCAAGGACATATAACTAACAGGGTAGCAAAAATTGAGGAAGGGACTGACTACTACTTCCAAAAAAAAGTTTTTCGGATAAATCCTTAATATTCCAAACCAAAACCAAAGAAAAAATAAAAAAATTTTTTATTGATGAAAAAAGTATAAAGCAAAAAACAAAAGTTTTTCAAAGTAAAGAAAAAGAAGTTGAAAATAATTATATTTATTTTTCCAGAAATTCCAAAAAAAAGTAAATTTGTACCTTTTTTTAATCCATAAAAAGAAAAAATTTGTAAAAAGAAATATAAAAAAAAAAGCTTGCTAATTAGCTTTATAATGTTTAGTGAATGACCAGCGACAACAAGCAAGAAACAAGCGAGCAAGCATGGAATCAAAAAAGCCAATGCCGTAGTTTTTTTTTGTATTCTCCCATATTTATTCATTCTTTTGTGTTGTCCCACACTCATTCATTTCATTTATTTTGGCCTTTTCACGTTTTTTCTTTTCTTTTTTTAGTTGGATGAGAATGTCGCGGGTCGCGCAAGTCAGGCAAGGCAGGCACACTTTCGAATGCTATTCAAAGTTTTTTTTTGTTGATGATGGAAGAAGAAAAAAATGCTTTCATGTTTTTTCTTTATTTTTGAATGAAAAGAAAAAAAATTATGCCGCCAAAAGCCAAAAATTAGAACAAGCTTGAAATTAAAATAACAGAGAAAAAATTTTTTTATAAATAAATTTTGGAAAGAAAATTGTTGTTGCATTTTTAATTTTTTAATAGTTTTTTTGTTGCTTTTGAAACTGGTTTTTTTCATTTTGAGTGAAGAAGAGTCAAAAAAAAAATATGAGAGGAATGAAAAAAAGACAATGGATTAAACGCACCTGCGGTCAGTTAGTCGTCGCCTAGTCGCCAGCCGCCACCGCTAAAGCCAAAACCAATGCATCGCTAAACGCCTGTTTTTCGATTGATGAGGAAAAAACAAAACAAAAAAAAATGATTTGCATTTTTTGTTTTAATAAAAAAAATAAAAATCCTTCCTTCAGTTTTTAGTTGTTTTTATAATTCCTTATTCAGCTCTTTTTTGGGAGCAAACGTTTTTTTTAGTAAAATTTAAAAACTTTTTTATATCCAGAAATAAAAAAAGGAAACACAATTCAAGCGTAAAGTTTGTTCTTTTATATCCACATTTATTTTTGTTGTTTTTCTTCTGTTTTTTTTAAAGAAAAGTTTGAAAAAGGAAAAAACACATTATTGGGAATACTTAACTTGAATTTAGATAAAAATAAAAAATAAATAGCAATTAAAAAGAATAATAAATTCGATGTAAAAAAATCTTGGAACCAAAAGAGTTTTTTTTTTTGAAAAACAAAGTATTTTGAATATTGAGAATAAATTAAAAGCACAAAACCAAAAAAAATCAGACATGTTTGATTTTTACTCGGTATTTTTATTTTCATTGACTCTCTTGTTCTTACTCAAACATGAAAACAAATAAATAAAAATGATACAGGAAAGATAAAATAAAAAACTTAAAAGTAAACGAACTTTAAATAAAAAATTCTCTCATCGAAAAAAAAGAAGAAGAAAAAATGAAATAAAAACCGCAACAAAAAAACATCGACATAAAAAAAATGATTTACAAGCATGTTTCTTTTTTTCTCTGAGACGAGTGAAATGAGAGTTGAGATGCGCAACATATTTTTCTTTCTTTTGATTTTTTTTATTGATGGAAATAAAAAAAAAGAAATAAATTCAATGAAAGGAATTTTTTGAGGTAAAAAAATAAATGAAAAAAGTTAACAACAAAAAAAAAAGAAGAATGTTTGTTGGAACTACATAAAGTTGATAGTAATACATTTGTGCAAAAAATTGTCAATTATTAGTTACTATCACTTTTCAATGATCGAAAACTTAAGATTTTTTTCTTTGACACAACAAATTCCAAATTTTTTTTTTAAATTAAAAGAAAATAAAATTAATAATATTTTATTTTTTGTTTACTCAAAATCTTGTTACAAGTGCATTTAAAGCGCGAATTCCAACTCCAAAAATTATTTTTTTCTTTCTTTCTTTTAATCCTTTTTTTAGAAACTTTTTTCTTCTTCTTGTTGCAGCAGCTCCAAAAAAGGCGCAATTTTTCTTTTATTAAATAAACTTTTGGTTGGTTGCTTGGTTGGTTGGTGTCACAAATCTCTTTTAATTCTTTATATTTTTTGTTGCGACAATGTGCGAGTGGCCACTTGATACAAGCGCCTTAAGGGGAAATGAATGAATGAAAAAAAGGCGAAAAGCAACAAAAAAAAAAGAAAGATGTAAAGAAAATTGGAAAGAAAGAAGCATCTTTCTTTCTTTCGACGAAGATCAAAACCAAAGAAGGGATGATTCGATTTGTTTACGTTTTATTTTTGAAGCTACTTTTTGTGTTGTTTATTCTTTTTGCTTTTGCGCATTCCATTTTTAGATTTGTGAGAAAAAAATGGTACAAAAAAAAGAAGATATGTTTGAAAGATAATAGCTGCCGAAATGAAATTTATGGCGCTTTTTTGATTAAACATGAAAAAACCAAAATAACAAAATTAATAAAATCAAGAATCGGAAAGTTAAAAATAAACTAAAAGGCAGAAAATTATTTGTCATCGAATTTCAGAGTGTTGATGTTACTATCCTTTTTTAATAATTTTTTTAAACTCATTCGAAATTTTGAATCATTTTTTAAAGCAAAAATCCAGAGCTATATCAACTTTAATAGCTAGCTTTCGGTTTCCATCAATTAAAATCAGAAGAAAAAAAAAGTAACAATAAATTCTCGAAAAAGATAATAAAAAATTCTTTAAACCTTAAAAACTTTTACAACATCAAAAATAACACACAGCAAACAGCAGCAATTTAAGGTTTAGACTTTAAAAAAAAAGATAATTTTTTATTACTCTTTTTTCTTGGCAGACGAGGAAAATAATTTTATTTTTCAAACAAAAAAAAGGTATAAAAATAAAAAATGAGATGGAAAAAAGAGACAAAAACAAATCTGTTTTCTGTTTTTATTATCTCTAGCTTTAGCGCTTATGGCCACCAGATGTCAACGACAGGCATAAAAAAATTTTATATGTAATAAAAGTAAGCTACCGACCAATCAATAAATAAATAACACTTGTAAAAAAATATATATATACTTTTTTGATCTGAAGACAAAATAATTTTTTTCCTTTGAAAATAGGAGGAGAAAAAAAAAGATATGAATGGATTGAGTCAAAGTTGAATGAAAAAAAATGAAGATGATTTCTGCCTGCCACCAATCAATCCCCCAACCAAACAGACACTTGCTTTTGATTTTTGTCACGCCGGCGGCGGCTCATTTTTTTTAAAGTTGAAAAAAAAAGCAGTTATGCTAAAGCACCGCCAAATGACTTTAGGCTATTATTGCTTTGAGGATAAAAGTGAAAATGATTTTTTTTGTTTCATTCATTCCGACACTTTTTTTCCACTCTCTCGATTTTTTTTGTTTGTGAGTGTCTTAATTTGAAAAGAAAAAACTATATAAGACAGGCGATCAACAGCTGCTGATTACATTCATTAGTTCTGATCATTTTCCTTTTTTTTTTCTTCCGTTGTAAATGATGCCACTGCAATTAATGTGTTTTAATGATTACTAAATTAAACAAAAGAAAGAAAAAAAGTAATGCAGTGGAAATAGTGTAAAAGTGATTTATTTATTATGGGATAAATTTTTTCTTAGGATTTCCAAAAAATTTACGGTTTTATTTGAAAAGTATAAATGACTTTTTTTTGTTGGGTAACATCGCTTGCTATGATCTAACAAAGCTTCTTCTTTTTTTAAAAGAATAAATGTGCAAATGTTTGAACAAAAAATAGTGATCGACAATAAACTAATAAATTTTTTTTGTTGCAAAAATTCATTGGGTTTAATGGTTAAATTTTGCCAATTAAAAAATGTGCCATGCCAAAATAAAATAATCCCTAGAAGATTTTTTGACACTCATTTATTTTTAACTTTGTTTTTACAATTGCCAAAAAAATAAATGTCCACTTGCTATCATCCAAATTCACCAGATTTTTTCAAGTGATTTTGTTGCTGCAAAAAAAAAATAATTATGAATAAAAGAAACCCAAGTTGTATCATCGACAAAAGAGATGTAACAACTAAAAATTTTTTTGCTCCACGAATCTTTCAAACCTTTTCAATTCCATAAAGTATTATTTATTATATTTCACGAAATAAGAAGTTTCCAAAAGTTTTGAAGAAATTGCAAAAAACTTGTAAATATTTTTATTTCAAAAATCCTGTACTTATTTTTAATTATTTACAATTTTGGGGCAATCATTGGAAGGTGGCTATCGAGCATCATAATCACATACAGCATCATAAAATTAAAGATATATTATTAGCGCCATTCAAATTTTGGATTACTGATGAATTATTTATTATTGAGCTGAAAAATATATCACAAACATTTAAAAAGTTTTATCATTTTGATGTAAAAAAATTCAAAATCCTTCATCAAAATATGAGCTATGATGAACTTCAAATTGTTGTTGATACGTCGCCGAATATCAATGTTGTCGAGTTTTTTGACGTAAATATTTTATATTCCGACGATGATTCAATGGTTCCAGTCGAAAAAGTTTTTGACCTCTTTCCAAAAGCTAAGTTTTCCTGGAGTAAATTTGGAAATTATTGAAGAAATGAGTCAATTACTAACAAAGTTTGTTTTGAAGTACGGTTGTTTAGAATGAATTCTAAATTTTATGATACAGTGGATTCTTAATTTTTTTGTTTTTAATTTCAAAAAATAAATTTTGCACTTCTCCATTTTTATATTTTATTTTATAATTTTTTAAAATAGTTTTTTCAAGGATATCTTTTATAAAGAATGTATTTTCTACTCAAAAAATTTCATTAGTAAGTTTTAGGCTGTGTATCTTAAATTTCAATTGATAAATATTTTTTAGTTCCGACAACCGTCGTTCAGTCGTCACCCGCGATTCTGCCAAAATGCTTATAGAAAATCCAAATTTAAACTAAATTGAAAGCTTTTTGTTAAAACTAATTTCGAAAGTCTTTGATTTTATGAGTTTTTCAAATTTTTTAAAAGTCAGTTTCTGTTTTTTTTAATTTATTTCCGATACTAATCCAATTATTTTTTTAGGATAACAAAAAAATTAAATTCTGGTTATATTTTTTCAATACCATTCCAGAAAATTTAAAAAAGGAATTGCAAGAATTTGAAAAATGGAATTTAAACAAGGCAAAATCGGATAATTATTTTTTCCCACCTTTCATCAAATTTCCGGGATCTAATGAAGAAATTGAAGAGGAAATAGATTATTTACGAATGGAATACATTCATAGTCATTATTAATTTTTTGCACAAAAAACAGATTATGATTGAAATATTAATTATATTAAGTTTCCAAGAGAATGTGTCCAGTAGATAATTAATAATTTGCAGGACACCACTGTTTCAAGCGGCGATTTTTTTCTGTCATTGCCTTCCAAGCAAATAGCTTTTTTCCTTGTCGTTTTGGCGTTCTTACCACGAAAATTACAGTACTTCCTTTCTTTGACAATGAACATGCCTGGAAGGCAAAGACAGAAAAAAATCGCCGCTTTTGAAGGAAATGAAACAGATGTGAGGAGAGATAAGCACTTTATTGACTTTTTTTTATTAAACATTTTTTATAACTTTTAGAGATTATTTTTATTACTTATTTAAAAATGAAAAAACAAAAAAAAACTATATTTTTTTATATTTTAAATTTCTTTTTTCTCTAATCCATTAGCTATCTGTAATTCAGCAATTTTTTCATCAATAAAAAATTTGATTGTTTTTCTCGTGAAATTTATTTCTCCACTTTTCAAAGTTGAATCAGTTGAAAGCGAAATATTTCCATTCATATCATAACTTTTTGTTTGGGGCTTCCAAGTTCGATCATTATTTTTCCAATTATATCGAAAATGAAGAAATTCCACTCCAAAAATTATTAAAGCCAAAATAACCATAGCGATGTAAGCAAAAAATAAAATATTAAAATGCAGCAAAGTTAAAGTCACCGCTCCATTTTGAACAGTTTCGACTTCAAATTGTGGAAAAGGAGAGAGATATCTTCCACGAATATTTGCATATGAATCTTGGAATCTTGCAATGGCACGATTAAGAAGTTCCAGTTCTACAGTGAGATTTCTAAAAGAAAATGCTTTTAGTTGCTTTTGGGTTTCGACGAGAAAGAAAATCTTATGTACTTGTTTATAGCAAAAGCAACCATATCCACAGACATAGTGGAATCACGAATAAATAATTGTTTATTTTTTATATCTGTTACACTAACAATATTGGGGGCAATATCAATATTAAATGCATTAAAAGAAACCATATATTCTGAATTGGTTTCTGGTAAAGATGAAATATTTGGAACATGAATAATTCTGAAAACCAAAAATACAGCTTTTTAAGTTTTAAAAAAAAAGAAGTAGTTTTTCTTACTTTCCTGCATTTTTTAAATACTGTATCCGATTGCATTGTTCTCCTCGACAATAGGTAGATAAATAATAGCCAGTTTCAAATTCATAAGCTTTCCATTTTCCTGTTTCTAATTGATTGAGGAGTTGCTCAATGTTATAAAAATCTATGCCTTTTTGTAATGGAACTGTAAGAAAATATTTCATTCGTGCCTAAAAATTTTAAACTTCAAAACTACAAAAAGTTATAAAAACTGGGACAAACTTGATAAAAGCAAATAGTTAAAAAAGCTGTAAACCAATAAGCTCCAGTTAAAAATCGATAACTAGATTTTTTTGATTTTTGATAATTAGTTTGATTAAAAAATGCTGCAAATGTCAACCATAAATAATGTTTGAAAGTATAATGTCGATACGCAATAAAAGTAAATCCAGCGACAAGAGCAACAACGCAACATAAAACCATATAAACATCAGGGGTAAAAGTTTTAATTAAAAATTGATCCGATTCAAGAACCTTTAATTCTTTGACTAAAAAAACCAAAGGTTTGAAAAATAAAATTAAAAAGTTTTTTAGTTGTATAAAAGCAGCAAACCTTCGTAACCAAATTGCAAAAAATTTATTGGAGAAGTAAATGCAACTTTTTTCAATCGTTCTGGAGTAATTATTAACGAAATTAGAGACATATCAGCTGAGCCATTTTGGATTGCATCAATTATCGAATCACTCGAAGACATTTCCTAAAAAATATTTTCCCATTATTTTTTAAAATACCAAGAAATTTCCATTTAAAAAAATGCAGAAACAAAAATTAGCTTAGGCTGAATAAAAAACCCATACTTTTTGAATTAATTCATAATCAAATCCCGCATATTCAAATATCAATTTCAAAAATTCCACGTCGCTTCCAGGATGAGTGCAATTTTTCATTGACCATTGATGACAATTTTTTGTAAACATTACTTCAGGCTCATATTGTTTAAAACCAATAAGTTTTAAAACTTTTTTAGTTGACATTATTATTTTTAGTTTTCAGAATTACTTTTTTTAACTCAAAAAAAAAACAAGAAAAAAAATTGTTTTGTTTTCTGAAAGCTCCAAAAAAATTGAGAGCTCCAATTATAAATTATTCATTTAAAAAAAAAGTTTCCACTTTCTTTATATTTTTTATTTTTAGTTTTGCAGAAGCTTTTTTTTACTTTTTTTGGAAGGAAATATGAGACATTCGAGATTTGTGTGGTCAACATTTTTTTTCATTTAAAAAGAAATAATTATTCAAATTTTTTAGTTGGTCCTTCTTTATTCCTAATTCAACTAACTCACTTTCATATTAAGTTAAAGAAACTTTTAATTGCAATCAATTATTTCAACCAATTCTTTGGGCATTTTGCGAAAAAAGGATGGGATAACAAGGATTATACATTTTTCATAACTATTCTATTTAAAAAAATTTTCCGAAGCAATTTGCTTTGTTTAACAGAAGCGAATATGAATTGAGAAATGATTCCAATCAAAAAAATTTTTTTATTTTTTTATTATTCATTCATTAGCTTTGAAATCGCAAAAAGATTAAAGAAAAAAAAGAAAATGATTTTAAAATATTCAAAAAAAAAATAATTTAAAATAAGTTAAATTAAGCTTTTCATTCTTTATAAAATTAAAAGAATAGATAGCTTTTTTGAAAAACGATTTGTAAATCAAACCAACTTTTTGTTGTTGCTTTTTATCTATGTACCACGGAAATAATTTTTTTCTCTCTCTTTTTTTTGAGCAGACAAAACATTATTTTTTTTTCAAAATGAAAAAGTATATTGAAAGAAAAAGGGGATGGGCGGCGATAGCCGTGCCAGTCGATGAGCCAAAAGGATGCGTTCGATAAAGGTTGCTTTTACAGCCATTAACGACGGCGCGCAAAAGACACAAAGAAAATTGAAAATAGAATTTGGACAAAGAGCAGGGAAAATGATGACTAAAATTTGGTGAGCGAAAATTATTACAAATATTACGAAATTTGCAAAATAATAAAAATAAGAAAACGTCGACATCGTGAATGTTTACAATAATCAAATTCTTCTCCAGTTTTCCTAAAATATGCTTTTCTCAAATTTATTAATTCATTAAAAGTTTTATTAAAATTTTCTGGAAAGTTGAGAAGCAATCCTGGTGCCGCCACGTTCCACCATAAAAATAAATAAATTTGGCAAATAAAAATTATAAATATTTTTAATTATTTATTATTAAAACTTCAACGAATAACAAAAATATTTATTAAAAAATGAATAAAAAATAAATTAATTAACCCCCTGAATGATTTTTTCTAGGATAAATATTGGCCATAAATAGTATTCACTCCATAATCCTTAAAACAATCTCGATGAATCAGAGAGTATTCACTTAATTGATGCCATGCCCCATTTATTTCATAACTAAATAAATAAAAACCATTTTTAGAGAATTTTTGCAGCAATTCCAAAGTTTTCTTTGCACTGCTTCCATGAATTTCAATCAAGATTTGACAAATTGGAACTAAAAATTATGTTCGTTATTTTTAATCAAAAAAACAGAGGGTAGCGATTTTGACATTAGGAAATTTATTTCGAGGCTATTCTAGCTTTAAAGAAATTATTCTTTCGAGAGTAAAGTTTTTTAAACGCATTCGCTTCGAGATACAAATGGGCTACTAAAATGTTTTTTTGCTTTGAGACACCCAAATATTAAAAAATGACTGCGAGAAAAAATTATATGCAAAAACTCACCCGAAATAAGTTCATCTTGAATTAAAAATTCTGCTCCCTCTATATCAATTTTTAATATATCTATTCGATTATCATTAAACGTGCTTAATACATCTTTAAGAGAATATTCACTTTTAGCTTTATTTGTTTTAGATGTAATTAAAGCTTTCATAAATATTCCATTTGCTGCGGTTATTCGTTTCATAGTTCCATCATTTTGGGCATCTTTATCCAATGAACGAAGGATGCATTTATGATTAGTAAAATTTTGAAATAATTCTTCAAAACTTGGTTCATTATTTGTTCCAAGTGAATATACAACGCATTCTTTAAGGTTTTCAACTTTAGAAGGATTACAAATCCATTTTCCTCCATCCCCAATATATCCAATTCGAACTAAATCTTTGCAAAAAACTTCCGGAACCAAAGTATTGTAAAGAATAGCGTAATTTTGTTGATCTGGAACAGATTTAAGAAATTCTTTCCTTTCATTTGCTTGCATTTGATATAATTTTAAAACGGATGGCTCTATTTCTGATACAGGGGCTTCGGATGAGGATGAAGCAGATAGATTATAAATTGATAAAATATTATCTAAAAAAGTTAGAAACTCTATTATCAATAAGAAATGGCGAATATTTTGGTTCCATAAAATTTCTGTGCAAAGCTATTTTTAGGATTTTTTTTTAATTTTGAAGAAAAATAAAAGATTTCTTTTTTAAAGAGTTCTGATTAAAAAAGAGATAATTAAACTTTGTTAAAGAAAAAATCCTCTTGAAATAAACTTAAAAATACAAACAAAACACAATTTAAAGGCTTGACTCAAAAAAAATTGATAAATCTAACTTTCTTTTATTGAGGCAAAAAAATATTGTTTTTCAAGAAATCAAAGTCCAACAAAAAAAAAATAACGCCAAAGCTTACAATTTTTATGTGCATGCATTATTGCAACCAAAAAAATAATAGTTAAAATACCCAAAAAATATTTATATCGATTGACAAATGTACTGAAAAAAAAGCATTATAATTCACAATTAAATTTCAACAAAATCAAATCCAAACTATAGACTTACTTGGCGGGAAACATTTCCAAAAATAAATAATAATATAAAAAATAGACAAACAAACAAGCAATTGAAAGCGGAGAGTGCAAAACGAAGCCTAAAAAAATTTATTATTCAAAATATGGAAATTAGCCTTTCGAATACCGCAAATAAAAGAAGAAAAGAAAAAACGATGAAAAACAAATGAGAATTTTCGAACAATCGTTTTGATTGAATAATTAGCAAAAATGGAAAAAGCAAAATGCATACAAAAATTTTTTTCTCTTCAAACCAAAATCGCTAAAAACCGATCAAACAAATCAAAGAACTTTATTCAGCCGTTTTTCTGTTCTTTTCTTTTTTGAACCTACATACAAAAAGGATAAATAAATAAATAAATGAACGCTTGTTGCAGCTCCAAATAAAATTGTTTTGATTTTTTTATTTCCCGAAAAAATAAGGTTTGTATAAATTTTGAGTTTTACCTTTTTTAAAACAATAAATTTATTGTGGAAAAAAAAATTGGGCGTAAAAAATGTATAACTTTGTGAAGAAGAAAAAAAGAAGTTTGAATGTTAGAATGACTAATTAATGGAAAACTAAAAACAGCAACGAACAAAAAAAAAGATAGCAAAACACCGCACCGCCAAAAAAAAAAGCAAAAGCCGCTAATTATTTTTTCATTTTCCACTTTTTTTTCTTCTATCAGTATGAATCAAAACAGAAACAGAAAAAGAAAAAGCTGTTTACTTGATTTGCGTCATTTATGATTTGTACAAAAAATTTTTAAGAAAATTTTTCTTTGAAAAAAAAAAGAAATATCAAAAAAAGTTGGTCGATAGATAAGAACTTTTATTTTTATTTTTCTGAAGGAATGAATGGTGTTGTTTGTCTTTGATATTTAACTCATTTATGGGTTTTTTTCTTTCTTCATTTTTATGGAAAATAAAAATTTTAGCTTGCTTTATTATTGTCAAGCGCCAGCACACGATTATGTTGTATATCGATGGAAAAAAAAGTAAACCTTTTTTCATGAAAGAAAAAAAACAATTAACCGCATCGATTTTTTTTTAATAATAAAATAAAAACGGAGGTGAAAAAAAATATATATAAATAAAGCCTACAAAGATTCATCAAAGTTCACTAAATCAAATCTGGGATTAAAAAAGGATGCATTTAAATCGAAACATAAAATTACTCGAGAAAAACAAAATTAAAAAAAAAACCCCCACTCAAAAAGTGTTTTTATAAATCACAACAAAAATGTGTCAGTTTTTCAATAAAAATGGAAAGGTTAGATACTTCCAAAGTTTATTAAATTTGAAAATTAAAAAAAGGACACGTTTAATTTTTTTTTGTAAAGAAATGAACAACAAAAAATTATTGGAAAAAAATAAAAAACTAAACTAAAAGCAATCGACGACAACCGCTTCAAAGATTTTTTTATTCACATACAAAAGAAAAATCAAAAAAACTGAAAAAAGAATTATGCTTGATTCTCTCACAAACAAAAAATTTCTTATTTTTTACAATCCTTTTAACGACGACGACAAAGAAAAAAACGCATATACATACATTCACATAAAATTTTTTTATTCATTATTCATTTATATTTCAAATACATAAACATATATAATAAAAATTGTATTTTCTATTTATTATTATTAAAATTTTCAGCATTTTCAAAATCAATTGATGCATCATCATCTCGACCTCTTTTGGAATCTTTATCTGAACCTTTTTGAGTTGATTGTTGTTGAGCAGGTGAAATAGCGTTGATGACATTGGTGTTATTACTTTTTGAATCTTTTCGTGAACTTTGTCGTTGTGATTGAGATGTTCCATCATCGAATTGAGCCTAAAAAAACAAGAAGGTAAAAAAAGTTACTAATAGATTGCAAAAAAAGATAGAAATGGAAGTTTTCAGTATTTAGCAGCCCAAATTTTGATAAAGCTAAAAAAAAGTGCAAAACTTACAACTTGAACATTTTGTATTTCAGAATTAGATGTAGGTTTAACTAAAAGACTATCAACAGTTTCATTACTTCTTGGCTTTTGTGGTTGCAGCTGTTGTTGGTAGTGTCGTCTCATCACATTATTTCCATTACCATCATCACCATTATTATTTACATTTAATTCCACTTCAATAGTATTATCATTATCGCCTTTTGCTATAGTAGATTGTTGAGTTGTTTGAGTATTTCCTCCTTTAATAGGTTTAATAACACGATGATGATGACGTAGTTGTTGCTGCTTCTTTTTCTTTTGTTGATGTTGCTTCTTTTTAGCTTTTGATGATACACGTACTTGTTGCTGGTGATGCTTCTTCTTTTTTGCTATTGATTCACCTTTCTTATCTGTTTTCAAAATACTAAAAATATGGCATATATAGGTATAAAGATAGGTTTGTGACGGAAGTACCAAAAAAATGAGAAAGAAAATGAGATGAACTTACTCGGCATCAGAATCACTATCAACCTTTTGATGAGCACTTATTGATATTGTATTTTCAACTCGTTGTATACTTCGTCGAGGTGGATGATTTACATCGATTGGAGGAGGTTGATTCATTAATACATGCTGAAAAAGAAGTAACACTTTTTAGTAACATAGAACAAAGAAGAACAAGTAAAGAAAGGTTTTTGATTCGCAAAACCTACTAGAAACATTTGCAAAAAAAAAAAATGGTTAACGTTTGGCTTCGAAGCTACAAAAACATAGCGAGTTTGTTATATCTCGCATAAGTGACTATGTACAGTCAAGCAAAAGGAAGTAAAAACTAACCAAGTTTTAGAAAGTAAATGTTAGAGACACATATACATACACCCCAAAAAAGGCACACAAAAGTAATGATAAACTAACTTACCGCTTTAAAACCACCACGATTTAATTCACGTTGTAAAGATGGAGAAGACTTTTTAATTTTAATATTTTCTTTTGATTGAACCACTTTTGTTTCACCATTACCACCACGACCTTCAAAAGTTTTCTTTTTTCCACCAATTCCACCAATTCCAGTTCGACTTTTCTTTGGTTGTTGCTGCTGCTGTTGATTTTGATTTTGTGCGGATCGTTTGAAAAATCCCGTTATTCCTCCTCCACCTTTTCCATTATTATTTCCTTCTTTTTGAGGTGACACAGGTTTTACTGGTTTTGATAGTTGATGATGATGAAGTTCTTGTAGTTCATGTTGTTGAGGTACTTGCTTTTGATGTTCTCGTGATGAATTTGTTCGTTGTTGATGTTGTTGTTGTTTGGTTGATGAACTTGGTGGTGGAATTCTTGATGTTTGTAATTGTTGTTGATTTCTCAGTCGTTGTTGCTGTTGAGATTGAAGTTGATATTGTCGTCGAGATGATTGAAATGGATAATTTCGTTGATGTTGTTGTTGTTGACGATTACCTTCTGATCGATCTAAAAAAAGGTATATGTAAAAGTCAACCAAAGATAAAAAGTTAGAACGCATTTGGAAGAAAAATGTGATATGAGAAACAATGAAAAAAGTAAAGTAAACCAACCTCGTCTTCTAATTCCAAGCTTTTCTAACAAAAATCGCCAACACATTTTTCAAATAAATATTCAAAGATGAAAAATTCCAAAATTCAACAAAAGAGAACAAGTTTCCAACATTCGAATAAAAAAAGGGCGAAGTGAAAGAAAAACGCGAAAACAAAAAAGCAATGAAAAAAAGTATGCAAATTTTGACACAAGAAACTTTTCCCGCCGAAAAAGAAAAGAAATATTTTCAAACGTTAACGGAAAACAAAGATTCAGCATTTTGTGGTATACTAAAAACTTTTTTTATTTAAATAAATATTTAAGATATGTTTTTTTGTTTTTGTTAAAGCAACTAGATGTTTTTGATCTATTTTAGTTTGATTGACATAAACAAAGGTTAACATGTTTTAAAATTTTTTGAATAATTCAGATACCTTTTTTCCCAATATTATTTTTTCTTTTGTCAGCAAGAAATGTTGGTGGATATGGCAAGCCTTTTGATTTTAAAAAATTACATAAATAGTGAAAAGATAAAGATTGAATAATCAAATAATTATCCATTTTAGCTATTGCAAAGCATTCTTCATCATTTTGCTTCCTTAAAAGTAAAATAGAAAAATTTCTTCATTATTGTACAAAAATAAAATAAAAGCCAATGTAAAATAAAATATTCAAAAAAATGGATGAGATGATCGAAAACAAAAACCTTGTAAGTGCAAAAAAGCCCTTTCTATTTTTTTTTGTGCTAATAATGTCTACCTTTCTTTCTTCGATGTTTACATAAACCATTTTGTATTGATCTTTCATTTTTTTCCGCGGTTAAATTGGTCTATGATTAATTTTCTTTTTCAGCAACAAAAAAAATGAAGACGAAACAGTAGTTTTTTTTTTTTTAAGAAGAATGAATAAGTTAGATCTCTCCATTTCATAAGTCCTTTTTTCTCAGTGATGTACATTTTATAATTATCATATTTCATATTACTACGAAACAAAAGTTATTTAAATGCAAAAAGTTTCCTATTATCAAAGAAAGATAAATATGATAAACAAAAAATAAAAAGACATGAATTGCTTGATTATAGCTCAAATAATTATTTAACATTTTTTTAAATTTTATGTTTTCTCGTTGTTGTAAATCATCACTCTTTCTTATCAATCAATATTTTCACTTTAAACCTTTGCTTTCCTTCTTCCTATTTTTCTCACGTTTAATCCCGCTTTGATAGGTAAAAATCTTCTCATTTTTTTTAGCTGATGCATTGATAACACCATTCAAAAAAAAAGCGAATCAATAAAATTCCTTTTTGCCAAAGCAAAAGAGCCAAGAAAAAATCGAAGAGAAAAAAAAAACACATAAAAGAAAGAAAAGAAAAAAGGGTGAAGAAAAACCTCAATCAATCACTTCGACACATTAAAAAAAAATAGGGCCGTTCATACTCTTTTCATTTTTTTAGATGTTAGCCCGCGCTTTTTCTTTTTTTTCTTTTTCTCCGTTTTTTTTTTACAACTTTTTCATTGTTTCTTTAAAAATTGTCATCGAGAAAGAAAAAAAAGTTGAAAGAAAGAATAACCAAACCCAAGGTTTGTTTCTGTTAAAAGAATGTTGGATGTTTTTGTCTTTTTTTGCAAACACGCAAAATCTTCCTTTTTGTGTTCCATAATGCGTGAAAAAAACAGGGTTGTTTTAATGCTTACGTTTTATTTTTGACATTTTTTGAAACAATAAGTTGTGATGTTGCTATTTCTAACACCTTTGGCGCGTTTGGCCTGGAAAATTTTTTTCATAATTTTTGAGGAAAAAATCGTCAGTAATAAAACAAGAAAATTTATGGTAAAATATTTTTCAAAAGCTTTTATTGATTTTATTTAAAAAAAAAAAATCAAATTTGGTTTAACCTATGCATAAATTTTTTTTAATTGGCAGTGATGTGCCATAAAATAACCAAATCAAAGCTCTTGCTCGTTCCATTTTTTTCTATCTCTTTTTTTCACTTTTAGTCATCCATTTTTCCAAGGCCTTCTTTTTATTTTTCTCCTCGCCACTATTTTTTTCTTTCTTAAACTTTTACGATGGTACTCGTTTTTTTTATTTGTTGTATTGCTTTGTTTGAACGACGTCGTAAAATTTCTTCCTTGCTTTTCTGCCATCTTTTTTTTTTCAAAGAAGAAAATGCCTTTTTTCCATTTTTTCTTCAATATTTTCCAACAATGTTTTTTATTTCTTTTTTCTTTTCGCTCGCTGGTTTTCTTCCTCTTTGATTTGATTGGTTTCAATGTCGAAGAATTCTTTTTCTTTTTTCAACTTTGTTTTTGTCTTTGATTCGACCCTTTTTAACCATAAATTTTTTTTCCTGTTTTTTTTTTATGAAACAAAAAATTGGCCATTCATTCATTTTTTTTGAGGTTTCAATTTCCAAAAGCAGAAAGGCAAACAACATTTTTTCTTTTTTGCTTTTTTGGCTGTGCTTGTTTTTTTTTTTTGCGCGACGACCTGCTTTTTTTTGGCAATTCTTTTTTCCTTTTTTTTGAAGTGCCAAACTTTGCCTTTAAAAGATGAGTCCAAATCAATCGGACAAGACTCGAATAGAATAGCCATGAATGACATATGTGAGGCTTTGACCAAACATATTTCAACAAAACTTTTGTAGTCAATAAAATTGTCGAAAACTTTTCTTTTTTGTTTTTATTTTTATTTTCTGCCTTCTCGCTTTCTTTTTACTTTTGAACTAATTTAAAATTTTAATTTCTTTAAACCAAATATTTATAATTCTTCTTTGAATTTTTTTTGTTGAGCTTCATAACTGTCGACTATGCTAATTATAAAATTTAGCCCTTCTTTTGCTTTTTTAAAATTCCCTTTTTGTTTAAAAAAGAAAAAATATTGTTACCGGTTTAATTTTTAATTTGAAATGTAAATTGCTTCCTTTTCCTTTTTCTATTCGCAAGCGTTCCTTTCTTTTCTTCCTCGCTTTTTCTTTATTTTTGCTATTTTTTCGGATTTTTCAATCCATAATTTAAAAATAACAAAATGCATTTCTTTTGTAGCGTGTAAAAAGCTAACAAAAAATGGTTGGTGCTGTAATAGAAAACCTTAGTAATCGAAAATTATTTGTGATATTATCATGTTTATTTATTGCTCAAATAATATTCTTCCTTATTGGAGCTTTATGCTCTCCACAACCTTCAACTTCAATGGAATTTTTAATGACTCGATGCAGCGATAAAAGTGCTGGGAAATCAAAGGAATGGTTTCATTTAAGGCCACCCGTATGTTTTTGTTTTCAATTAACATCTAAAAAATCGTAACAAAAAATAAACTGTAGAAAGAGTTTCAAATTTATTGGATCGGTTTTTAGGGTATCAATGGGACTTTTTTTTCTTTATGGGTTGGGTTCAGGAAAGAAAATCCCGATTTCAGAGCTAAAACATTTTTTATTTTTATTTTTAAATATATAAAAATTAAAAATGCGCTAAAAAAATGCTTTTAAAAAGTTGAAAAATTACTTAGAAAATTGATTTTGGTCCTTGCACGAAAATATATAACTTCCACAGAGAAAAGACTAATTTCCATTTACAAACTTAAAATAATAAAATAATTTTTTTTAAATTTAATTTTATTTTTAGAATTGCAACCAAATCCCTGACCTTCAAAATTACCATTCAATTAGCGATGATACTCGTGACATAGTTTTCGTGGCTCAAATGCCCCATCCTCGAAGTGGATATGAATTAGAATATTCACCATGGTTTCAATTTTTACTTGGTATGATGGATATTGAAATTGAATATGATCCTAGCGTTCCAATGGAACCCAAAGTATTAATAGAATTTGAAGTTCGAATGGGTTATCGAACTAAATCGGATTCACCAAAAAATTGGAATGAATTTATTTCCACCACAATTCAAAGGACTTTGGAATGCAGTATTGATGAAGATAAAAAGATTAAAGTAAGCAAAAAAAAATTTTAGATTCTTCACCAAAAAAATTTTGTTTGAGAAACTTTTGAAAATAAATATTTTTGTCTCTAAAAAAATTTTAATCCCAACAATTTTTGAAATTTTTTGAAAGAAAATTCAGACATTGCAGATTTTACTTTTAGAACTATTTTTTTTAAAGTTTTTATATTTATCTTTTTTATTTCTGAATTTATGACGATAGGTTTTTTTAATTTTATCGCGTAACTTTAATTTCCATTCAGAAATTTGAAGAAAAAAAAGTTACTTTACTTTTTGCATTTTTTAACATTCATTTTTTTTTTAATATTTAAGGGTCACACTTACAATTGCTCCACAATAGATTTATTTGAACTTGGATCAAATAATTATCCCTTTTATTTACTTAATATTCGATTGCCTGTAAATAAAACTTTATGTAGAAAAAATCCAAATGCTCCCAATTGTAAAATAGGTTTAATCAACGAACTTCGAGTAATTGCAATTCATCAAAATGGTGGCTTCACTAAAATTTGGTTATGGATGAAAACCCTTTTATTTCCATTAGTTATTTTAGCCACGATGTGGTATTATAAAAGAGTAGAAGCTTTAAATAAACCCATGGTATTAATTGAAAAAGCCATCCTTGCTTTGGGTGTTAGTTTATGTGTTCTTGATTGTAAGTTTTTTTACTTCAAACTAAAAAAAATTGAAGGAAATCGAAAAACAAAAAAAGAAAGTTTATTTTAACTTTTTTTACTTTTGTGAAAAATTCGTAAACAGAATCTTAAAGCAAGAGATTTAGAAATATTCGTAAATGCAAAAATTGAAAATCAGTGAAATTATTTTTTGAATATTTATTAGCAATTTTTTAGCTGTCCCATAAAAAAATATTGTGACGCAGAGTCTTGCATGAAAGTTTTTGAAATCTTTTATCAGACTTTTTCTATATTTTTACGACTTAAATTTAACTTTTTGATAATTAAATATTTTTATTTATTTTTTTCAGTTCCAATTGAATGGATTTCTTTATGGTTTCGTTTACCCTTCATGTTACTCATCAGCGATCTCCGCCAAGGTTTATTTTACACAGTATTATTTAGTTTTTGGCTAATTTTTGCTGGAGAAAATTTAATTGATCATAATTCAAGAAGAAATTTTGTAAGCTTAATTTCCCTCAATTTATTTCTCGAACAGAAAATTACTGTAAATTTTTTAGAGTGATTATTGGAGAAATTTGGCTTCCATTTTCACTGCTTCCGGTTGTTTGCTAATTTATGATTTAGCTGAACGCGGAATGCAATTATCAAATCCGTTTAATAGCATTTGGTCCACCGAAAAAGGTTCAAATCTCGCTTATTCTGTTTTATGTTTGGCATTTGCTTCAATAATTGCATATTCATTATTTTTAACATTTAAAATTTCACAAGTTTGGAAATTAATTAAACAAAAGCGTTCAACATTGAATTATCAAACGAGTGAAAGTCGAAGGCTTAAAACTGAATCAATTATTTATCGATTTAAATTTTTAATGATTTTTACTCTAGTTTGCGCGTTTTCTACTGTTATTTCATATATCATGAAACAGGTAAGTATAAGGGTTTGGGATCACAAAACAAAAACATTTTTTTTTGAAGCTAAAATGCTTTTTTACGGAGCTAAGAAATTTTTTTCGTTTGTTTCTAAAGTGAAATTTTATTTTTTGGAGGTCAAAAGTTTTTTGTTGTATTTGTGAAACCCAAATTAAAAAAAATATTGACAGTAGTCAGTAAAAGAATTAATTTTTCTTCTTCTCTGCTATATCTCCATTTTCTTAGATTCGAAATGGATTTAAAAATTTTTCAAAGTAGAATCTTTTGTTTGAAAATTATAAAAAAAACTTAAAATTAATTAAATTAAAAGAATTTTGTTTTTTATCATTTTTGATTTATTCTGTATTTTCAGTGGGGTGAAGGCCAATTACACGGTGATGAACCAGAAGAAAGTTATTTAACTCAATCAACTTCAAGCTTTTTTACTGGAACTTTTGGAATGTGGAATATTTATGTTTTACTTTTACTTTCCATGTATGCCCCTTCACATAAGCATTATGCAAATGCTCAAGGTTTGTCATTTTTTCTTTTTTTCCATTTTTTTGTCTTTCTAAAATTAGAAAAAATATTTTTTCATAAGTTCATCCATTTAAATATTTTTGGAAGTAATATGCGTCGTCGAACCAAAAGTTAATTATTTATTATTAAATTTTTTTTCTAGATGGCGCACAAAAAATACATATGTGTCATAACACTTTTTTTTGGATTTCCTTCGAGTTTATAAAAAATGAGGAAGTTTTTTTAGCGCATATTTTTTTTTTCGACTACAAAATAATAATACATTTGCATAAATATTTTTAAAAAAAAATTGTTTTATTATTTTTAAAAAGATTTGAGGGATTCATTTTAAAATTTATCGAAAGCATTAAAAAAATATTCCAATGGAACAACAGTATCAAAAAAAACTTTGTTCATTTTTTAGTTCTCAACGATGAAGAAGATGAAGATCTCATGCCTCAATATGGAACGGAATCTTCAGCGATGTCTACCTTTCTCAAACCAGCCACTGACTAAACTAACCATTCTACAATTTTTATCGAATTAAACATTTTTTTAATAATTTAATTTATCTCAAAAAAAAATTTCAATTCAATTCAGCTTTATTTTTGTTTGATTTTTGATTACTTTTATGTTTTTTTATCAATGTTTTTGTTTGTTTGTTTTGTTGTATCTCACCACAAAAAATATTTAACAATTACTGGTTTTTTATTATTCCATGTTTTTTATCTCTCTCATTTTCATTCATGCTTATTCATCATTTTTTTAAATTTAAAATAAATATAAATAAAAAGCAGACGACGATAGAAAAATAAAATACAAACATTGCATTATTCAAATTAAAAATATTAAATTAAAAATTTTAAAGAAACAATCAAAAAATTAAATTTCAATTTTTTAAAGCCATAAAAATGGAAGAGACATTTTCTTTTTGTTGTGAGGATTATTAGAATTTTTAGTTACTCGAAATCCTGTAGCAAGATTTAAATCAGATAAAGTTAAAAATCGCTTGTGTGGATTATTATTTGAATTGGTCGATGATGAAGGCAATAAGAAAGTTGTTGTTGGTTTACCAAATTGATTAGCTAATAAATTTCGAGCTTGTGCAAATCGAGAAGTTTTAGGCGAACGTTTACCAAGTCCAATTCCAGCTAAAGTATCAAAATTAAAATGTTCCATTCTTGATGATGGAGATCTTTTTCCAAGACCTATACCGGCTAAAGTATCAAAGTTGAAATGTTCATCCGCGTAATTGGAATCCTGAAACAAAAATTATAATTTTTAGTTGGCAGCTTTTTTCGAGAAAAATCGAGAGAAAAAAGGATTAAAATTTTTTTATGAAAAATTTACTCAAAAAATGAATGAATTTAGAGATTACGGTAGTTTAAAAAGGTCTCGAAAATAAAGCTTTAAAAAAGTTGTTATACCGTAATCCCTCAAGTCATCTACTAAAAAGTTATTTTTAAGCGCCAAAAAATAAAAGTTTTTTTTTCTAAAAACTTAAAAAAAGCAAGCATTTGAAAGAAAGCTACTGGATATTTTAGACAGAAAAGTAAAAAGTATTAATAGAAGCTTGCCTGCGTTTTGGGTTTACCAGTAGCTTTGTTATTACGAATTTCTCTGATGTTTTGATCGGTATCCTTTAAAGTAAAAAAATAATTTAAAAATGGTTTTAAAATTTGCAAATTTAAAAATGTTTATTTCTTAATTTTTTTTTTTGAATTAGGGGTTTCCCATTATTTTATGCATTCCTTTAAAAAGCCTGCTGCTTCAATGAAAAAATTTAGTTTCGCAAAATAACAATGGAATATTTAAAAAGTTTGAGTAACAAGAAAGATAATTTTTTGGAACCTCGTTTGCAGCTATTAGAAAACTTTTTTTCTTTGGTTTTTTTTGTTGTTGAGGAAAGAAAACAAGTTCTTGAAGCAGTGAATTATTGTTTTTGTATTAAAATTTCTGATGCAGAAAAATTAGATATTTTTAAATTAAGTTTTCTGATCTCAAAAAAATTAATGAAAAAGGTTGTTTATTGTTTGATGTCATATTCCATATTTCATGGTAATTTATTTATTCCAAAAATAGGTTTGTTTGTTTCTTTTTTTCAATAATAAAATTTTTATTAAATTTTTTGGAGAAACTTAATTTGCAAAAACAACAAAAATCTTAGTAATAATTTTCCTATGCTTAATCTAATTTGTTAATGGAAAAATATTTTTTTAAATAAATATTACTCATAAAAAATTATAACAAAATTACTAACAAAAAATAATTAAAATTCTATAATGAAATTTTTAATTATTAAATCGACAAGAAAATGGGAATTATTAACTCATTGTATTTTTTTATAGGCTTAATTTTCAAACTAAAAAATGTTCAAGTTTATCTGATAAATTTTTTTTTTGCCAATTTTGCGTAAAATATAAACAAAGTAAAACAAACATACTTTTTTCATTGGAAAAAGACTCCTTTTGAAAAGAGTTTCATCAATATCGTATAAATCCTGAAAATTATTAATAATTATTTAAAGGAATTTTTTTAATTAAAAGAAAGATTTTTTTGTGTCAAAAAGAATGAATGGCAAAGTAACTTACTTGAGCGAAAGAAAAATTAAAAAGATTAAAATAAATTAATGTGGTGAATGCTAAAGTGAAGAGTAACGACGATGACTGCATGGTTTTATTTAAAGCTTTGGTAGGGGTGTTGCCAAGTTTGGAGAAAGATACAAAAATCTGAAATATATTTTTAACTAAAAAAAAATATTAAAGTTAATAAACGTAAAAATTAAACAGCGTAAATTTTAAAGAAAACAAAAAACAATAACATTAAATTCACGCCTTTTTAGGTTCGTTGTTGGTCGTCGGCAGCAAAGAAAAAAAAGAGGGCTTTGTTATTAATTTTTTTTGCACGGGGGTTAGTAAAAAAAAAGTTACAAAAAAAATGAGGAGAAGGAAAAGATAATAGTGTAATTAAGGAAAGAAAAAAAAGTTACTTTTTTTCTTCTACTTCTAAAAGGCTGAAAAAGATGTAATTATAAGATCTATGAAAAAAATAAAATAATGGGGTGGTTGTAGGTTTATATTAAAAAAAAGGTTAAAAAGTTTTTATCGTTATTCTTTGTGAAGAAAAAAAAATTAAACTATGAACCTACAATTTTTTGTGACCTCATGAAAGTTAAGTTAAACTTTGTTAAGCACACCCGCGATAGCAGTAGCTTTTAGGAAGTCGAGCATAAGCCACTTGCTTAGAAAGAAAATAAAAAAATTAAATGCAAAAGTTACAATATTTTTCAAAAAAAAAATCGGTTTTTAAGCTTAATAATAAGGGTTAGAATAATTGAACGCTTAATAATTTCAATTTAAAGGGACATAGCTATTTCATGCCTTTTTTGAAATTTCGTTTGCGGGCACTGAAAGTTACACTTGGTAAGGCGCGTGTTTGAATTACCGTGTAAGACAGAAGTGACACGGTAATTCAAACACGCGCCGCCCCAACTGTTCCTATCAGCCCCAGTATCGAAATTTTTGGTGGGTCTACATCTTTCGGAAAGTAAAAAATTTTCACTTTCCGAGAGTTGAGCTCTTTTTTGGCGGGAGATTCAAATTTAGTGGCATTTTGTTCCAACAACTTACAGTCAGAAAGCTTGCTTCAAATTTTTGATTTTTATAGTTTTCCAACTGTTTTGTCCATCAGAATATTATTTATTGATTCATTAATTTATTTTTATTAAAAATTATCATTTTACATGCATAAACTAACTCAACAAATATATACAAACAAAGTATGATCACAAATACATATATACAAACAAAGCTTAATTTTAACATTTGTACTTTAAATTTACTAATTTATTTTACATCAAAAAGAGGACAATAATGGCTTGGTGAATATCTAAGTAACAAGGTGGGGAGATTAGGATCTTGGGTTCCGAAAGGTCCACCAAATTGATAATGATTATGTAATATGCATTTTCCATTTTCAGATGAATATACAATAATATTGCATTCAACCAAACGACTGAAGAATGCTAGATCACCTTCGCCTAACCAAAGTTCAGGAAATGCAGCGCTGGGTGCAACACGAATTTTTGCGGTTACTTCCTCAATCATATTTGGATAAACGCCTTCCAATCCTTAAAAAAATTATTTAAAAAACTGTAAAATAATGTTTTAGCTTACTGTTAGAGTTGATTCTATCTTCGAGGATATATTTACAAAGAATATGTCGCATAAGAGGATGTTGATCGTCACATCCAGTTAATAACGTCACTAACGCTCTATAGCAGTGTTGTCGATTAATCGAAATCCTTCGATTATCGATTTCGATTAATCGAAATTAATCGAAAATTTTCGGTTATCGATTATCGATCGATTAATCGAAAATCGAAAGTCTCGATTATCGATTTTCGATTAATCGGCAATTTGATCGATTCGATTAATCGAATTTTCTCATATAATAAAAACCATGTCTTTTTTTATTATAAAAATGAATTAGGCTTTTATTATTATAAATTTCATACTCAAATTAGAAGTTATGGTTTCAAAACATATTGTAAAATGTTTGTAGCCCAAAAAAGGAATTTAAAAAATTGCTTTTTCACTACGTTAATCCTCTGAGAGATCATCAAAAGCTTGTAATACATTTTTTGCATATCAAAAAGAATTTTAGTGGTTGTTCTTTTTTAAAATTGTGAAATAAAGCGTCGAATCATGAAAGAAAACTTTCAAGTGAAAAATCTTTAGAAATTTGACAAAGTAATTAGTTTATTGAAATAACAAAAAAAAAAGAACAAACAACAATAACGATCAAAAATAAAGAACAACAAAAAATTTATGCTTCAGTTTCTTCTTCTTCACTTTCATACTCAAAAATTTGATCTTCGCTTACTTGAGGCTTAGTCATTCTATTGCTAGTATTTCCAGATGGATCATATTTGTATTTAGAAGTACAATATTTACAATTCCAGTAGTTATTATTTAAAACAAAGTGTGTTTTAACATTTGACATTATTAACCACGATAAAACTTAGAAATGAATAAGCACAAAAGCAAAGAAGAAGAAAAAAGAGTTTGCAATGACAAACTTTCTAGGCGCCAAAAAATCGACAGTAATTTTAGCGCGCATTTGAAAAAAAAAGTCACGTTTTGGACGACTATAAAAAAGTTCGAGTTCGAAAATCTGCAATGAAAATAAGCAGAATTAATTTTGGAATGAACATAAAAAATGATAATTTTGTGACTCAATTAATCGATAATCGGATGCTTCGATTATCGATTTCGATTAATCGAAATTAATCGAAATTTTTCGATTATCGATTATCGATCGATTAATCGAAAATCGAAAGTCTTGATTAATCGATTCGATTAATCGAAAATAATCGAATTTCGATCGGTTATTTTTCGATTAATCGTTCGATTAATCGAATAATCGACAACACTGCTCTATAGCCACAATTTCCATCGCCACGTACTTGCAAGAAATCAATAATTTTACAGTGTTCAATAATAATTGGTTGTTTTCTTCCATTCAAGGAAGGGTGAAGAAATTGTTTGAAGGATAACCCCAACTTTATGCACACGTTTCTGCACCATTTTTCTGATGGTGGATTCAAATAATAAAAGCAAGAACGACGAGTTACGGGGCCGCCAAAAAACTATAAAAAAAATGATTGCTAACTTAAGATGATATAATAAATATTACCCCTGGTTCAACTGGTATAAAATCTTCATCTGCAATATCTGATGGTTTTGTTCCAAAATAAGGTTCATCTCTTTTTTGTGCCACTTTAATTGGATTCTCACCATCTTCAGATGAAATCGGCTCTTCTCCTTTTTCATTCTGCTCTTCCATACTTTCAAATCAAATAAAAAAGAACGGATCTTTTTTTGGTAAATGTTATCCATTGCTTCGATAAAAATGTTTACATCTTTCTTTTTTTATTTTTTTTGCCGAAATTTTTTATTCGATAAAAAAAATCTTTGGAAAGAAAAAAACTGTTGTTTTAAACTTTGGGCTTCCATTGAAAGTTAGTTTCCGAATGTGATTCTTACTTACAAATGAAGATGCCGCTTGATTTGCAATTGAGATGTAGCAGAGAAAAAAGAAGACCATTTTCAATTCTAAATACTGCGAGAGAGAAAAAAAAACAAAAAATAAAAGTGAAGGCATCTCAAAAATTAATGGAAACGAGCTTTTTTTAACTGTTTTGCATTGAATTCACTTATTATAATTTAATAACATATGCACAAGAAAAATATAACTAAGCGTACATAGGTATTTTTGGTAATAAATATCGAAGGTTTCATTTGTATGTTTAAATGTTAAAGCAATGACCATGCAGCTATGACAAATTGGTTTTGTTTGATCGATTAGTTTTTTCATCAAAGCTGCAGATTGAGTTTTTAAATTGTTTCATTAATATCTGTGATAACATAAAAACGACTAGATTTTAAAAAAATAATTACTTGTTTCAATGAAAAGATAGTGATAGGGATATTTTTGTGATTTAAAAAAACTTTAGCAACAGCTTTGGTTATTCCTCTGCCTTTTTTAAATAGTACATATTATTGTTATTCCAATTTATTTTATCTTCAAAGAGCAATTTAAAAATATTTATTTCAAAAAAAATTGATAAAAAAAATTATGGATAAGGTTATCGAACCCGAACACATTCGTTCGTTAGCATCAAACCGAACGATACACAAAATAACGTTTTGCCAACGAAAGTGTCAAAGCTTTCGGAAAGTGAGAACCGAACGTTCGGTTAGAAACCGAACGTTCGGTTCTCACTTTCCGAAAATTGGGACTTTGCCAAATTTTTGAAAAGGCATGAAATAGCTATGTCCCTTTAATTTAATTGGTATTTTTAGTTAAAAATAAAAACAAAATAAAAAATTTTAATTTCAATTTGAACACTTATTTAATTAAGCTTTGTTATTTTTGGTTTTTTTATAGCCAAACTAAGCTTTTTTTAGATTATTTTTTTGTAGGAGTAATATGGTTTAGTTATTTATTAAATTTTATAGGAATTTTTAAAAGATTATGAAAAAAAACAACAACCACGAATTAAAAAAAATATATTTATCAAACTTTTTTTTGATTTTGATCATGGAGCCCAGATAATTTATTTTTGGCTAACGACACTGCAGAAATATATGAAATGACAAAAGTACAACTACAGTAATAAAAAAAGGATAAGTTGCAATTAAAAACTAAAAAAAGTGTTCACCAACAACAACCATTCACGAAGCTGCAGTTTTTAAAATAAGTTATGCTATTTTCGAGAGTTCCAGAGTTGTTATAAATAATATCCACAAAAAAAAACCCATGACACTACTTTTTGACTTTTAATTTTTTTTAAACACTTGATATTATTAAATAGGCGGGTCGAGGGCAAACTAATCATTTATGACATTTACATACGTTGAAGCCAATCAAGCCAGCCCAAACAAAGCCTTTTTTTATTCATTGTTTTCCAGAAAATTGGTAAGCGGCGGCATTTAGCCACAAAAAAAAACAACAAAAAAGTTAATATTAATTTTGAAGGCCCATCTTTTTTGTTATATAATTGCAAAGCTTACTTCAGTGTAAAAAAAAAATATACGACATACGTAAATGTAAAAACCTTTGAGACCGAGAGAACAAGCTTTTTTTATCCTTGAGTTTTTCATTTTTTGGATGGATTAATATTTTTTTTAATAATAAACTTTGGAAGAAAAAAAGTAAAAAAACAAAAAAAATTAATGAAAATATGTATCGCTTTTGACTTTTATGATGATAAATGGTAGGAAATTAAAATTACATCACTTTTCTGATGGATGGAATGGAAGGAGAAATATTTTTTAAAGGATAATAATTTGCGTCATCATCGATGGAAAAAAAGTGTTTCTATTTGCTATTTGACGATGATGGCCAAAAAAGAGGGTGGATGATGCTCTTTGGTTCTTCCAAAATATTATATTACGGTAGAATCAGCTTCTAATAGAATGGATTGAACTCTTTGAAAGTTAGGTAGCAAAAAAATATAAGAAAAAAGTGACATTTTATAGCCTAGAAATAAAAAACGTTCTAAAAATATTAGCAAAAATAATAACTAATTTTGAAGTGATTCCGGAATATATGTATGTTTACAACAAACATACAAAGTAAAAATTTTGCTTTGACGTAAATATTGTATTTTTTCAAAGGTTTCTAAAATTAATCTCCACCGACATCATTGGTGGGTGTGTTCCTTTTTTGCTTTTAAAAATGTTTAAATTTAGATCTTTATTTATTGAATGATACACCAAATTTTATTTGATTTGAAAAAAAAATTAACAAAATTCTGAAAAGGAAGAAATTATTGATTTTTTGTTTTTATGTTTTACCATTTCTTTTTGCTTTCAAATTTTCCAAACTTTTTGTCTGTTTTTTTTTCTTAATAAAAATTATTTAAAAATATCTGAGTGAATTGATTTTTTACATTGTGCCAAAGGTTAACAGACACCATTGTTTGATGTTGGTCTTTTTTTTTTGCCCGCACAAATACATATGCTTTTGCTTTTTCGAAATATCACTTTTGTTTTTTTCTTTTAAAACTGAATAATGTTGGCGACACAAAAAAAATTTAAGCACCTAACTTTTAAAAAAATAAATTAAAATATTCATTTCATTGTTTCAAAATTGATTGTGTAATTAAAAACATTTTTAATTCTTGCTTCCAGTTATTTATTAAGTCAGTAATTATTGTTTTTTTTTAAACTTTTAATAAACGTCATTTTTTGATAGTTCCAAGTTTTTTGTTATTTTTAGTTGCGTCAAACTTTGGAATTAAATATCCAAAAGTCAAAAAAAAAGTTATTATAATTTTTGAGAATTCCGAAACGAGGGAAGCAAACAAATACAATAAAAACTGCATTTTTTTTCTTATTCATATGGTAATTTAATAAATGCAAGAAAAAGTCCAATTCCATTCAATCCATTAAATAAAAACAACAATGAAAATAATTTTGGCGCGATCTCATCTTAGCTGCTGCATATATTTTTTACGACGACGAATAAATGGTAGCGGCGAAACAATAACAACAGGTGGTCGGTCGGTCGATAGATGGTCTACCATCCATCCATCTATCCTCCAAAAAACGATGATTATGCATGATGGGATCGACAAAACAAAAACAAAACGCAAAAAATATTCTAAAGCATTAATGTTTTTTATTTTTCTTCTGTAACGGCGGGAGAAAAAAAAAATACTGCCGCAGCATCGGCGTGTTTCTGGAATAGATATTCTAGAGCAAGCTAACTGATAAATTTTATTTGTGTGTCATATTTTTTTATATTTTATTTCGCTGCAGTCTATTTTTGTGTATTTTTTTTATTAAACAAAAAATATATAGAAGATTTCTGATTTATTGGATTTTTTGATTTATTTATTTTTGTTATTGTTGCATGTCCAAGAAGAAACTTTGACCCCAAAAAAAGAAAAGAAAAAAATGATTGGACAACAACAACGAAGACGAATGTCAACCATGGATCTTCGAAGATCCATTTGGTCAAAAGTGAGTTTTATAGTTTTTTATCCTTAAAGGTATTTTTATGGCTCTAAAAAAAAGCTTAAAGAGAACTAAAAAAAATTTGCAAGCTATCCATCTGCCGAAACAATAAATTGCCTTTTTTGGCTTTTAAACATCCCCTTATGCAGCCACTTTAAAAACACCTCAAGCACCCTATCTTCTTTTTTTTACAACTCCCACGGCCTTTCTTCACTGATACTTTATTTTGCTAAAGATTACCCAAATCAAAATAAAATATTTGAAAAAAAAAATGAAGAAAGAGAAAAAGGCGCGAAAGTGAGCCTTTTTTGTTTTGTTTTTTGCCCTTTCCTTTCTTTACACTCTTTTTTTTGGTGGAATCGATCAACAACAAAAAATGTTATTATTTGAAAAAATGCAGAGAGACGAAGACACATTATGCAAAAGCATAAACTTTTTTTTTCGTCCAAAAAAAAATATAAAAAAGTGAATAACAACTAAATGACTTCTTTTCTTTTTTTGAATAGTTTTTTTCTCTAAAAACCCACGAAATAAAATTTTATTAAGGATAACATTTATTAATTCTCTTATTTTTTTAGATATTTTCAATGGAAAATATTACTCCTCCACCTTCTAAAACTCCTTCAACTCCTTCTATCAATGGTGGTGAATCCGTTGCTTCATCTGCCACTGCTTCAGGTGGAAGCAACGGTGGTAATGGGAGCAAAAAATCAATTGCATCCACGCCAATGAGAGAAAAAGGAAATAATAATCGGTAAATATTTTTACTTTTTTATGGTTTTAGCAAGTTTTTTTCTTCTATTTTCCAAAAATCTTGGAACTTGGCTTACATACTTTTTTGCATGGACTTCATTTTTTTTTTTGCTCATAGAAACCCAAAAAATAGCCTCGAAAGACTAACTTTTATATATCCAAAAAATAAACTTTTAGTACGCCCTTTCGATCGAATCCCAAAAATAATGATGGAATCCTTTCATATTTTGTTAGAAATCCAACAACTGCTGCTGTTTACAAAACCAATTCTAGGTCAAATACACCAACAATTTCATCAACACCTCCAAAATCATCCAAAACCGCTGGATTTCAAACTCCATCATCGTCATCATCAACTGCCAAACCACCAACAACTCCCAGCAAGGGAGTAACTCCATCTGCAATTCCAATCTCTAAAAATACTCCAAAACTTGCCACGTTAGTTTTTGTTGATTTGAATTTTAAAAAAAAATTTAGGCGGAAGTTTAATAAAATAAAATTTTTTTAGGACTTCAATCGATGATGATATTACAGTCATTGATTTAGCCGAAGAAGGTGAAGAAATTGAAATTGTTTCAAATACTTCTGATTCACCTCCTCCTGATCCACAACCTCACGTTCCTGCTGCGGCTCCTGCCGCCGGAGCTACCATTGAGCAAAAAAATAAAAAATCTAAAACGTAAGCCCACCTTTTTTTCTTATATATTTATTTTGGTTAAACTATTTTTTAATTTCTTCTTTAGAACCATAGTGGAACCTGGAGTTGAATTGCTCGAAGAAGATAATGATGTAGTTGAAGGAATGGACGTTGATCCTCCTCACCCAACTTCATTCGATGATGCAGCAGCAACACTCGAAAGACGGTTAGTAAAATAAAGTTTTAATAATAAATTCTAACTAAAACTTTTGCTATTTATTTTTTAAGCGATGATATCGATGATTTTATTGATACCCATTCGGCTCCATTTGAAAATAATGAAACAACAACAACAACTGGAGAAAGACAGTGGGTTTACAAAATATATATAAAATTTAAAATATTAAAGAAAATTTGAAATATCTTTTAGCACTGAAATTGATGACGATGTATTTTTGGTTGAGGATGAAAATGCCCCTTCCGTTCTGAATAATGATGAACCCGTTGTTGATGTAGTCGTCAATAATCAAAATCAAGGAAAAGAGTTAGTTTTTTGTTTTGTTTATAATTCTTTAAATGACTTTAAAATTCCCAAAAAAAAACCGTCTAAAACATTGGATATATTTTTGCAACTTCAAACCGCCATTTTTTAAATTAAAATTTCTTAGCTTTTTTTAAAGATTCTAAAAAAAATTAAAGCAGACGACAGTTTTTTATTTTCTAACTTTTTACTGGTCATTTAAAAAGTTTCAACTTAATTCAAATATTTTTAGTAATGAATTTGAAAGTGACGATGATATTACATTTATTGGATGCGAGGATGAAGATACTTCTCCATCATCTTCTTCTTCTGTTAATAATGTTGAACCCATTGTTGCTGATCCAGCTGGCAATCAAGATGCTACCCTTCACAACAAAACTAATGCATTAAATGCAGCGAGAGAAGAAAAAAATAAAAATATGAAAATGTAAGATTTTTATATTCTATAATTTTTTTAAATTATTAATTACTAATTCTTAGTGAGGAAATTGATGATGGAATAACTCTCATTACTGAAGATAATGGAAGCCAAGAAACTGAAACTTCAAATTCAGGCGATGGCAATGATGGTGGTGATCATAACCCAGATCGTGATAGTGGAGTGGAAAGCATGGATATTGATTCCTCTAACGAACCACCCCGACCTTCATCCACAGCAACAACCATTCGAATTGGTGGAGATGGAGGAGGTCGTGAAAGTGTTATAAGTACCAGCACCACCACTTTCAACAGTAGCAGTTTCGCAGCTCCTTTATCCTCCTCAGCCATTCGCTTCAGCGCGGATGGACGAGAAAGTGTTATTAGTACCGCTAGCAACAACAGTTCCAACACAACCAATAATCAAAATCAAAATGCTCCTGGGGTTGAAAGAAAAAATGTTAGAGAAAATAGGTTAGTTTTTTTTGTTTGTTTGTAGTCTTTTTTTTAAATTTCAAAAAGTCCATCCATCATAAAATTATTTAAGATATGAATTAGATGATGGGATTGAAGTTATTGAGGAAGTGGATGAAAATGCACCAGTTGCAGATCAGGTTGTTGATGTGGAATTTAATTCTCCTCAAGAACTTCCACCAACTCCACAACCGTAAGCCACATTTTTAAAGAGAAAAGTTTATAAAACATTAAATACAAAAAAAGGACCCAAAATTACAAAATAAAATTTTCGTTAAGCGTGGATAAAAAAATTTACTATAAAAAATTTTCATAAGTTAGAAAATGAATAAAATTTTTTAATCAGTTTTGAAAAGTATTTTTCGATGCATAGTTTATGGGTTTCCCTTAATTTTTAATCAAAACTTAAGTTTATTAAATTTAAATTTCTTTTATTTTTAGTGAATTCATTGAATATCATCCAAATCAATATGAATTTGGCTGGGCTAAGAATGGGCAACCAAAAAAACATATTTTTGTTTTTGAATTGCCTAATGATCGAAGTAAAATTCGTGAATATTTTAATCGAGATAATAAATGGAATTGCGTGAATTGCTACCAAATGGATCGAAAAACGATTCTTCGAGGAACATTGAATGGAAAAGTTTTTGAAGCTCCAGCTCCAATTTCTCATATTTGTTCTCTTGCATCGTATGCGGAAGCAGTGGAAAAACAATCTCAAATAAAAGTTAAAGAGCGTGATAATAATGATGAAAGCTCTGGAGATGCTGCATCATCGACTGGTGCTCGACCAAAAAGAAATTCTTCATTACTTGGAAAGGAAGCTGCCGAAGCAACAAAACAACAAAAAGAATCAAACAAATCTTGCAGCAGCAGCACTCCAAATTCATTGTAAGTTTAAGCAACTTTTTTTCGTAGAAAATTTTTAGTTTAAAATTTTGTTTAAAACAAAATTACTAAAATTTTATAACCCTTCAAAAAAAAGGAAGGGATAGTTTTTTATTTATTTCATTATTGAGCATAGAGCTTTCCAACTCCTTGAAAGTTAAATATTCGAATTTTCTTGACATTAAAAGTAGTGAGTTAGTAGAATTTAAAATATATTTTTAAAATAAAAAGTTTATTAAGAAAGTTTTTATTTTAAACAATTTTGAAGAATAAAAATTTCAATTAAATAGTTCAGAAAATTTATTAAGAAATTTTTGTTTGACAAACAGCCCTAATTTTTTGAGCTTTTTAATTTTTTATAAGATCTAAAAAAATTTGTATTCTGAAATTATCTTTGCTTTTAGTGATCCTGAATATCTTTCCAGGCTTAAAACCCGAAAAGTTAAACTCGGAGATTATTATTTCGGGTTAAATGAAAGAGGTAAAGAAAAAGAACGAATTATCGTTTATGAAGAAAATGATAGAAATTTGGTTAGAGAATATTCAATTACATCCGTGAAATGGTATTGTCGTAAATGCTATAACATTAATACGAGAAGGGTTTATGCGTATTTAAAAGAAGATGGAATTTTTGAAATTCCAAAAGTCCATCTTTGCAAACCCATCAAGCTTGCGGAATCAATTAAAAATCAAGAAAAAGTTTTGGAAGATAGAAGAAAACGTTCTCCTGATTATTCTACAGCAGCGAATGCATCTGACTCTTCTCCACGTGTAGCACGAATAAATGTTCCATTAACCCCAGTGGAAAATAATGTATCTGATTCAACAACTCGTCGAAATTCATTACGATCATCTCTTGGTAATGATAGCAGCTTTCAAGCTCCACAACTACCACCATCATCTACCAATCAAGTATTTAATAATTCCATTGCATCAAATTTCTCGATTTCTAACCAAACCATTGAAATTGAAAAACCACAAACTCCTGTAGGATTTCGAGATGTCAAATCTCAAACGTTTCGAGAATGGGGTTCCGATTCAAATGGTGAAATTCGAAAACTTTTAATCGTTAAAGAAGAAGAAGATCGAACCAAAGTTCGCGAATACACAATGGAAAATAATGATGATGGTGAAGAAGAATGGGTATGCCTTCGATGTGATGAAGGATCAAAAGCCAAGGCTATCGTTGATAAAGAAAAGAAAATCTTTTTTGTTCCCATTCAACATTCATGTGATCCCATTCCCTTGGCAGAATCAAACCAAATTCAAAGTTTAAATAAAACTCGAAGAAATCCATTATTATCAAATTCAAGCAGCAGCCATAATAAGTCGTTCCTATCTTCATCAATTATTAATGAAACAAGAACAACAGAAACAACAGTAAATAATCGAAGTTCAATATCGGTCACAGAAATTGATGATGACCGAGCATCAAATCCAAGAAGTTCAGTATCATCAACAGATTCAAATTATCGTCATCTCATGGATAATTCAAAGTTCGTTTAATCTCTCATAAACAATAATTTAAGTGGGGAGGGTTAAATATAAATTTTTTTCTTCTTCTTTTGGTTTGTACCGTAAAAAGGCGTTGTTGCTTTATTAGTTTAAAAATTCTTAAGTAAACCCTTTTAATAAAATATAAGCATTATTTTTTGGAAAATTTATTAGAAAAATTATTTTAACGAAGAGAAGTCCCAAGATAAGTATATGAATAAAAAAAATTAAAAATAGTTTTTCAAAGAGTTCAATCGAGCTTGTTTTATACATTATTTATCTCTAAAAAATTTTTTTTAGCAATTCAAATAACACATCTTCTTCAACCCCAAATTTCCGCGATGTTCCTCAAGATCAATGGAAAAAGGGATACAATTCAGCTGGAGATTATGGAAAATTTATTATTGTCACAGAAGAAAATAAAAAAACTCATGCCCGTATTTATCGAGTGAATTATTATCAAAAATGGGAATGCAATGGATGTAAAGTAAAAGCAAAATTAGAAAATGATCAAATTCTCAGCGTTTCTATTAAACATAATTGCAAACCTAAAACTATAATTGAAATTGAAAAAAATCAAGAAATTTATCGGAATAAAGGTTCGAATAAACGTAAAAATACGGATGATGATGACGAATCTCCATCCAATTTTAAACGAGTCAAAAGTGCTGCGCCTACTGGGTATACTTTTTTTATAATTAGCTTTTAAACATAAAATTACATAGATTTTGATTTTTTTAGAAGAAATTTTGGAAGTCGTAATAATTCTCGAGTTGAAACCCCTGTCAACAATAATAACGATGATTATGATTTTAATGTGGATGAACCTTTGCCTAGAGCTACGCCTATGCATGTTGATGAGCAGCCAGCACCGTAAGTTCTTGTTAAAATAATTCTTAAAATTAAAACCCAAAGAAACTTTCTCGAAAAATGCAAATTTTAATTTTGAATAAAATTTTATGAAAGCGCTGATTTATAAGCCATTTAAAAAAATACAATAACACTCAAATTTCCGATCGTTTATTTATTGATTTTTTTTCAGAACATTTCCAATTTTCCAACAGCCAGCTCCAATTCAAAAATCATCTGAACCTATTAGAACTGCTCCCCAAAGCCGACCAGTTCCTCAAAGCATGCCATCCCAACAATCCCAGTGAGTTTTAGTTTAATATTTTTTTCGAGAATTTTGAAGTTTTAAATTTTTTCTTATGATTAATTTTTTTTTAGAAATACAGCTCCATCCATGCAGCAATTTGTATATGGAACACCTTTAAAAGCTGAAGTTGAATGGTTCCATCCAAGTGGAGCAGATTTAAAAAAAATTTGTACTAAATTATGTCTTGAATATTCTATAAATATTCAACAATATTGGATGTCCACCATCAAGATTGAAAAAATTTTGCCTACTTCTCGACCAAATAATGTTCGACAAATTCAATCAACCGCTTATCCCGATTATGGATGTTTGAGTTATTTCTTTGCAGCGAATGAAGAAAATTGCTTCCAAATTAAGGATGCTTTACATTACCATCTCCTTTACAATTATAAATCATTGGGTAAGTTTTATATTTTTTAAGTTTAAAAAAAGAGTGGGAAAATTTGAAAAAATAGCTTCATAAACTCTCAAGCAAGAAATTTTTTTGCGAAGGAAATTCTAAAATTTAAATATACATAAATAATTTTTTTCTTTAAAAAGCAAAGTGTGGCGTTTTTTTCCTGCTTTTTTTTGAGACTTTTTAAACCGTTGATTTAAATAATATTTTTTTTTGATTTTTAGGAACTTGTCTTGGCCATGATTTCACAAAATATTCTTTTGATGATCCATTTATGAAAGAAACCCTCGCCACAAAAAGTTTGACCGAAATCCATATTATTATGATGGCAAAATGGTTGGAAATTCGTTTTGCAATCTTTAATAATAACACTTGGAAATTATATGGAAATTGGCAAAATTCTGATACTCCTTCAAATATTCCAACATTAATTTTGGAATATAAAAATGGCAAATATCAACCTGTCCTTTCTCTTACTCATTGATTTATTACTTTTTATTTTTTATGTTTTGGTTTTTAGCTTTATTTTTGATGAAATATGTATTTTGCTATTCGGCAATTTATTTTACATTTTGTTTGTCATTTCTTTTTTGTAATTCTTTTTGATAAATGCTTTTAAAAAATTTCAAACTTTGTTTTTTTTAAGTTAAAAGCAGCTTTAAAAATCTTTTACAAAAAAAAATTGTTACTTTTTTGAAAATCACAAAACCCTTAACAAACTTTAATGCATGAAATTTAATTAAACAATCATTCAAGCATCCAAAAAAATGATAGTTTTGATTTATGGAAAATTATATTTAAAGAAAACTAAAACATTTTTCTTTAAAAATAAATTTTCAAACTCATCATTTTGACGACATTGCTTTGTGATAAAAAAAATTAACCAACCTTTTTGGAAGTTTTAATAAATTTTCTATTGCAATTTTCAAAGAAATGCTTTTGTATTTTTTTCCAAAAATTTTATTTGGTCCTATTTTTTCAAAATGTTTTTTTCTATTTATTATTCAAGAATTTATTTATAATTTTTTATCATAAAACAATGGTTTATATTCTCAGTCAAGATTACTAATATTTTGTAAAACTTTTTAGACCATTTTTTTTAATTTCATTAATCTATATTTTATGCTTTATGTTTAAAATTTCTAAAAAATAAACATTAGAACAAAAAAATCAAAGAGCGCACAATGTTATTTTATTAGTCAATCAACCATCAAAACAACCACAAAACGCACATCCTCGACGAACTTTGCTTGCTTTTGGCTCCAATAAATTTAAAGATAATAAAAAAAAGGCATGCAACGAATATAAAGTCAAAAACTCAAAGGAAAAAGTTTTGTTTTCTTTTTACTTTTGATTTTATTTGTTTGTAAAAACGCACTCTCAAAAAAGTGATTATTTTTAATTTTAGTATTAAAAAATTTAATTAATTTCAAAAAATATGTCCCAAAATGAAAATGACGATATCAAATCTGAAATTTCGTCATTGGTTTCAAAGAGAATAAATGTAATCCTTCTAAAATGGCGATATCCATTTTTCACTCATCTCCCAGATTTTCATAAACCTGATGATTCTGGATTAATTGGAATTTTCGCAGAACAAATTAAATCCAAACTTTTTGATGGATATGAAAGATATTTTGATGCAATTTTTTGGTTTAAAGTTAGCCAAAGATTTTTAGACTCCAAAAAAATATTTTTTTTCAGCCCGATCATTCCAATGCCAATCATGTTTATGTGGATGCAAATTGTTTAGCCATTCCAGAAGTGGAAGAAATAGTTTCAAAAATTATTAAAATTTTACCCAACGAAAATTTGCGTTTAATTGAAACGGAAGAATTTATGATTGAACCCGTTTGTCAAATGCGTGAAAAATATAATATTCCAGGTATGTGTTTCTTAGATATTTTCGCGACATACAAAAGTTAAGAAAAATTAATTATTGTTAGAATTTTTGTCTTGAGACAAAATTTAGAGACATTAAAAATTTGCATTTACTTTTTCAAAAATTTTTAAACTTTTTGGATCAAAAAAAAATTAAAATGCAAATTAATCTTCATCGACTTAATTTTTTTTTTCATTTCCAGGTCCTCGTAGCCATGAACTCGAATATCTTCGAGACAAATCAGTTTTAAAAAAACTCGCAGAAGAAAAAAATATTCCAACCATGAAATTTGCAATATTTAATTCAAATAAAATTATTAAATCCGTCGATGAAAAAGCTTCAAATATTTTTAATCGAATTCAAAAGTTTCCAATGTTTCGTAAACCCATTTCGGGTTGTGGCAGTGGAGGAGGAGGAAAAATAAATAATAAAGAAGAACTTAAAAATTTTATTAAAAATGAAATTAACAAAAAAGATGAACAACAAAGTATTTATTTAATTGAAGAATGTATAAAAGGCGAAGAGGTGGCAGAATTTTGGGTTTCATGCGTACTTTTGGCGGATGGAACGTGTAAACCATTTTTAAATATTGTTTGTAAAAGAGGAATGACTAACTCGGATCATTTAAAAACGGGTAAGCTTTTTCAATAAAAAATTAAGCAAAATTTCTACAAAAATTAAATTTTTTAGGCTATCCAATGCCTTTCAATGGTTTTTCCCTTGATGAATGCGAAGAAGAATTTCCTAAACTCGCTGAATTTTCCATTGATGTTGCAAAAAAATTAAATCCTCCTGTGCCTCATATTTTTTGTGTTCAAGGATTTCAGGTAAAACGTTTATAAAATAAATTTTATTCAACAAAAATTTAATTATTATATATTTTTGGATTTAAATATGCAAAGTTTTAAATTTTAGTTGAAACCAAACACTTCCGAATATCTCCTCACTGAAGTTGGATATCGAATTAATGGAGCGAGAGGGGCTCGAGTAAGCTACTATGGAGCAGGGATTTCCCAAGAAACGGCACTTCTTTCATGCCACCTAAATCCTAATTATCCAGTAAAAAAAGATCCAAATCGTCCTAAGTTTCATCGAAGATATTTATGGTATCCATATATTAAAGGAACTCTTGAAAGTCATCAAGGAATCCCTGAAAATAATCCAATCACTTCAAAAATTGGTTATGATTGGTTTATAGAACCTGGAACTAAAATGGAAGAAGCTGAAAGTTTTGCGGATTTTATGGTTTTTTTAACGATCGATAATGAAAATAAAGAAGCTGTTGAAAAAGATTCAGTATGGATTGAAACAAATTATCGACCTAATGTTGTTGTTTGATTTAAATATATTTTCGTTTGAAATTTAAAAAAATTATTGCTTACAAATATTTCTTATTTAATAAATTATATTAATGATTTTTTGTGTCGTAAAGAGAAAGCACTTGGAAGACAAATCCCTTAAAAACCCATAAAACTTTTAATTAAAAGAATATTTCTTTCTTTGTTTTTTCTTTTATCAACATTATTCAGTCCTTGCATCGTATCAATCATTTTGGAAAAAATGTATAAAACTATGTGAGATTCATTGTTTACGAGTAATGCACAAATTTTTTTTTGTTTCTTACACTGCATTCAACCCCTGCCTGCCTCGCTGTTTTATTCTTTGATCTAATAAAAGTATAAAAGTGTCTTTAGTCTCTTTATAAAAAATAAATTTTTATCGTGTAAAAAAAATATCGTTCGACTGCTTTTCTTTCATTACTATAAATAAATCATTATCTATCAAGTAATAATATGCATCGATAAGAAGAAGAGATGATGACGAAGAGTAAAAACAAATTGAAAAGAAAAACAGTCATAACTTTATTTTTTCTCTCGTTTTATTCGTTTGTAAGATTTTTGATTTTTCTTTTTTTATTGCTTCCATTTTAAAAATATTGTCATATAAAAAAGTTCCAAATTATATTTGCGTCATTTCTAGGCTAATAATCTTTCACATTTTGTTTGCACTCTTACAAAATCACCAAATAAGTAAGTCAAAGTTTCATCACCATAAAATCGATTTTAATAATTAAGTTTTTAGTTACCGAAAAAATGGAATCCGCCAATAATTTAGAAAGAATGGAAGGAATAAATGGAAATCGGAAATTTGCGGATCGTTATTATTTGTATCAAAAATTAAAAGAAGAATTGCTTGCTTTACCTGAGAATTCAGAGACAGATAAAAAAGAAACAACAACATTGAGCTGGTCCACCGTTAAGATTGAAACCCCAAATGATATAAATGAAGCAATGAATTGCTGTCAAAATTATTTGGATGCATTAAAAGAATGCTTCAAACAAATAAATTTAGTTGTTGGCGATATTAAACGAACTTATTTGGATTGGATTCGGTGGAATTGTGTTTTAATTGCTTAAGAATTGGAACATTTTAGAGGAATTCCATGTTTATCTGTTGTTTATACTGACAGGATCAATGAAACAAAGAAGAAAATAAAAAAAAACGATGGAAAATAATTTTAAATTAACTGAAGCAGAAAAAGCTGTGAATAACCAATATAAACATGTTTTCGAAAGGATTGAACGGTGCAAAGCTGAATCCAAACCCATTAAAATTCGTGTATTTCAACATGCTGGTCGATTATTTATTAATTATATTAACAATTTAAAAAATCGATGCTATATGGATGTTTGTGGTGACACCGAATATTATATAAACCGAGTTGAAAGTGAAGCCGATATGATTGTTAAAGAACTTCGAAAGGGCAATGATAGAGTGTTGGCTTCAGATGTTGAAAATGTTATTCAAGTATATAAAAAGTTTTGCAATTTGGATAATGCTCGTGCGCTTCAACAGGACATGCTTCTACAAAACGCTTTACAACTTGCTCATAAACGAGCATCAGAAAATTTTATTCAATCTGCTATAAGAAAAATCAAAGAAACTATAACAGTAATTAAAAAAGCTACAAAAGAAAAAATGGAAAAAGCTTCAGTGTTAATTGAAGCATTCAAAAATCCTATACAAGCTGTAAAAAATTTATATTATGCTGTTTCACATCCTAAAAACACTGCCAAAGCAATTATCGCATATGCAAACAAAAATCCATGGAAATGTGCTTTGTTATTAGGAGGCAGTTTAGTTGTTGGTTTAATTACTGGTGGAGCTGCAGTTGGTATTGCAATTGGTTTGGATGCGGCTTTTATTTCTGTAGCTATGGCTCCAACTATTTTTGGTGGAATTGGAATTGTTAGTGCAGGAGTAACAAGTGCAGCTACATTTATTCCAGCCATAACTGCTGGCCATTTAGCAAGAATTGAAGGAAAAGCTCAAAAGGAAATTGAAATCGAAGAAGCTAAAGAAGCTGCATTGTTAGAAGAAATAGAAAAAGAATGTGAAAGAATAGCTCATCAAATTAATTATGATGCTGTAAGACGTGAAAAACTTAATCAAGCTGAAAGAGAAGCTGAAGTTATAAAACGGGAAAAACTTATGCAAGCAGAAATAGAAAGTGAAAAAGATGTAAATATTTTAAAAGAAACTCAACGTAAAATTAAAGAAGAACAAGACCGTCAATTAAATGAAATGGGTTTTGAACAGCTTAGCGCTAGTGAATTAGAATTAAGTAACACCCAAAAAGAATTGGAAGAAAATTTAAAAACCACACAAGACGAGCTTCAACAAACTTAGGGGGAAGCTTTGAACCTACAAGAAGATTATTTAAAACTTAGAGAAGCTGAAGTTCTTTCAAGTCGATTAATGCAAGAAGCAGCTGGAAGAAATTTAGTTTCTTCACATCAAACATTCCAATTTATTGATGACGTCGATGAAATACCTCAAGCATCCAGTTCAGGCACCAAAGAAGCTTAGATGTCATACCATAATTTTGCTTTCGATTATTAACCATTAAAAATATCACTATTATGTTATCCAATATTTTAAAAATAAAACTTTATTATAACATTTTTGCACACAAAATAAATCAACAACAAAGATAAATCAAAAAATTTTAATTAAACCATGGAGACATCATTTTTTTCTTCAACAATGTCTGTATTCTTATGTTTATAACCACAGATATCCCGAAATTGACATTTTTCAGGATAGAACTGTTCGAAGAAGCAGGGATAAACTGAAGTTTTAGGGAGTCGAGCACTTTCATAAACAGTTGTACGAAGATGAACCATGGGACGATTAAGCTAAAATGCGACTAAGGAAATAAACCTAGTTGTCAACAAGAAAAAAATTACAATGTAACCGCTTCTATGATTCTTGATAAAAGTTTGTAAGCCGCCATGTTGAGATTTTAAATAAGCTATTTGTTCGTCAGTTAATTTAGATACTATATCTTTAATATGAATTCCACCTTCACTAAAAAAGAAGAGATTGAGTTGGGGTTCGATAACAATAATCTAATAAATTTACGAATTATTTGAGGTTCGTATTATGTTGACTATGCTTTGATTGATTGAACGTTTAACTTCAGCAGGTAATTGAGTACAATTTCTCACTTCTATTTCAGATACCCGTGGTTGAAAGCCACGGTAATTGTTGGCTTTGAATGAGGGTTCCATGATACGCTTGATGATAGCTTCCCAATCTGAACAAACATCAGGAAGGAGGAGACCCGATTGAGGAAGAGAGCCGATGATGGCATTCTAAAAATGCATAATGGTTTTAGTTAAAATATAGTCAGGTGAAAATCAGTAAACCTTTTTTTCTGATGGAATTTTTAGAGCATCAGTTTTGACATCATATCCAAGGGTTCGAGCTAATTGTTCTATATAATTAAAGTATTCCCATGGATTATTGTTTGCATAAAACTTTCGTTTAACAAATTTTCCAAAGAAATCATATGAACAACATGGAAGTAAAAAAAAGTTGCATCGACGCCTGAAGAACAAAAGATTCGATCGAATATAAATAAATGACAAAATTAGACTGCAAGGCCAATCAATGCTTCTCAAATTAACAACGATCAAAGTAAATACTTACTTCATTGAAAGAAGAGGGATCCATGGAGTCATTTCATCAGTATGGATACCGATAATGTAATTTGTTTCTTCCGGAAATGGTTGTTCAAATGATGGAAAATTCGGGACAATGGGTTGAACTCGAAGGACATCAACACCTTTCGATTTGTAAAATTCCCAAATTTTTCGCGAATTGACATCATAACCAATTCCTTTTACAGCATCACCATAGAGTGAATTCAGAAGATATGAAATAACACCATTACCACATCCAATATCAACAAAGCGAATATTGCTTTGACCTGTTGAAAGCCAATATGTCTAAAAAGGAAGTTGTTATAGATATAGAATAAACAACGGTTTGGTATACTCACAGCAAGATAAGCAACGATACCAACGTCTTCAAACATGTGCTTAGATTTGTCAGTTTTTTCATATTCTGACCATTTCTAAAAGCTAATGACTTATAGAAAACATACAAGCAAAGTTAAAATATTTTACTTCTGATAATTCTAGAACAACTGGATGCTTTCGTATTTGATCCAATACCGTATAATAACTATACGGAACACAAGTTAATGGAACGTTTACATTGGGTTTCTTTCCAGAAGTGACCCAATATGCAATACCTTTAACAAAATTATCTGTGAACGTGAATATAGCTCGATCATCATTGGAAGGACAAGTCAAAGCAAAGTAGATTTTAACAAAGCCACCGCTGAAAAAACCGAAGATAAGAAGAATAGCAATCTTTCCAAACTCTTACAGTTGTGATTCTTCAATAGCTATAACATATGAGTATCGTATAAAGCTGGTATAGCATATTTCACATGGAAGAAAGTTGAAATAAAATAAATAAACTCCAGTTTGATTCTCCAATGTTATTTCAGCTTGAGTAACAGTTGGTATTTTAGCTCTTGAACGACTAACAATTTTCCGAAACCTTGCAGGTAATTGATCCCATGGAAACTGCAACAATATTTCGAGTCTAGGATCCTTCGTTTCTTCATACTTTTCACGTAAATCATTTATGGCTTTTTCTTGAGTAATAACATGCGAGCCTGATAATGCACGTGATATCAATTCTGTACGAGTATAAAAAAGATCTCGAACCTGAAATTGGATATGTTGAAAGAAAAGTTTAGGAAATATCATCGCATATTACTCGTTCCGCTGCAGCTAATCTTGATTCATTATCTCTTGTTGGAACTTCACATATTGCTCCTTCTATCGAGGATGGAATTGGGTAATTGACAAAAGCATTTAGAACACTTTGAGGATCAAAATTATCCGATGCTTCAATATGACGGACAACCAAATGTTTGGTTTTTCTTAAGGATGACAATTGAAGTCCACCACCCATGTTGTGGAATATATAGTTATTAGCCTTATTAAAAACTCAATATAATATACGATGAAGGTGGTAATAGCACGATCAAATAAACTTAAAAAACCCGTAATGGTCGAAAGAAGATAACAACCTTTTCGATGAAAGCAAAGCTTTTTAAAAAGTTTGCTCGCGTTTGGGAAGCATTTAGCCAAGATTATTTGAATATTAGGAAAAAAATTTAGGGTCAAACTTTTTTGTAGCTTTTTTTCAAACTCAAAAAGTTTTCATCTTGCATAACTGACTAAAGCTTTGGAGAAAAGGAAGGAAAGAAACAAGCTGCTTTAATTCATAAATTTTTCCCGAAGCATCAATACATATTGTAAAAAAGTAAAGAATTTATTAAACATTTTAAATATGAAGCATTTTTATTAACTAAAAAAAAAAAGAGAAAACTGCATAAATTTTAAATAACTAAACATCGACAATCATATCGTGAATTAAAAACATAATTAAAATTCATACATCTTCCAGGGCAATAATTATGAGTATCCATGCATTTTCTTAAAAATGGATTAAATGTGCATAAATGTGGAGCCAATGTTGAACCTTTAGGATTTACAATTGGTTCAGGCCATAATTCTCTTGGTGGAACTTGATTTGATCGAATTGAAACCTGGAAATTTTATGAAAGATTATTTTTTTCTATGTTCTTGCTATTTTTATAAAGAAGTTGTATAGCAAAAAAAAATTTAAGAGAAGAAAACTTTAGATTTAGAACAGAGGTTTCCATTCCACAGATTTTCAGAATGCAATTTAGATTTTTTTTGCGGATGAGTTATTCGGAAAACTCACGGTCAAAGAAACATAAAATTTCAAAGATCACAAATTTGAGTGTTTGCAATTTTTTTTTTCAATTTTTTTTATCCATTTTTTGAAATTTTCAGAATCAAAAGAAAATGTAAATAATTTTTTTTTAATTTTTGATCAAAAAACTCTTTAATCTTTAATCTCATTGTCAAAAATAAAACATAATCTTTTACATATTTTTTTTTCTTTCCTTCGCCAAACATCTCTTTTCCAATTTTCAAGGACGAAAAAAAATTATGAAAAAAACTTGCCTGATTTGCGCCATAATAATGTCCAACATATCCAACACCTTGGCCGTTCACGACTCCCGTCACGGTAATCAATGAAAAAATAATTAAGCCTCTCAACGATATTAATTTATATAATTTTTTCATTTGTCTTCCTTTTTTAATTGTTGATGGAATTACATAAAATAAAAAATTACTGAAGATGGAACAACAATAATCAAAAGAAAAAAGAAGAGGGGTATTATTTTTTTAGAGGGTTTTAAGTGTTTATCAACGACGACAGCTCATGACGACGACGTTGCGATGATGTTGAACATCAAATCACTCACGTCGTCCATAAAAAAAAGTAAACAGGTTCTTACGCGGATGATCGCGTAACCCGTTTTACAACAACTTTATTATATATATTTTTTTTATTTTTCGATTAAGAAGCAGCTGGAAAAGAAGAGTACCCCAAAAAAGGAAAGAGGAATAAATACATACATACTTTTATTTTATTCGATATTTTTTTTATTTTTTTTACCTCCTAGGCTGCTGCTGCTTGCAAAAGCAAATTAGAAAATTGATTTCATTGATTTGTTTTCTTTTTTTATTTGAGAAGCTGAAATATTTTTATTGAAAGAAAGTAAAAAGAAAAACATTTTAATTATTATTATTATTGGAATGTTAAGAATTTTATTAAAATTTTTGTTGATTTTTTATTTCATTGGTAAGCTTTGTTTTTTGATTCTTGCTTCGATAGTAAAAAATTTTCTTGAGAAAGTTTTCGACTTTCTTTTTTCTGTGATTAAAAAAATTTTCTTTTGCATATTCAAATTTTAAATGTTAAAAAATGTGAAGATTATTTTGATTTCTTTTTTTTTTTCTAAATTTTCAATCAAAATTAAACTTTTTTACTTTTTTTTTAATTTGAGGAAATTAGCAACTATAAAGTTTTTATTTATTTTTTGAACCCTCGCAACTAAAATACTTCCAAAAATGTAACAAAAGAAAAAGAGAATAAAGTTTCACATTATTTTTTTGTGCTAAAACAATTTCGGATTAAATTAACAAAAAATCAGTCTCTCGCTCGCCATAAGATCTTGACATTGTAAAAACACTTATGTATTAAAAAAGATTAGAAGAAGATAGATAGATTAGAGTTATTCGGCGGATAATTTGAGAGTTATGCAAGATTTTTTTCTCTCAGCCAGATGCCCTAACAAAAAGGATTATTATGTTACATAATCATTTTGATTGATCCTACAGTAACTATAAAATTCAATTTTTTTCGTTATTTTTTTTATCCACTAAATAATTTTTTTTCATTTAGATCTCACATTTTCCCTTGCTTTTTCAACAGATAAAATAGCTGAAGTTATCGCATGTTCGAGGAATCCTAATTTACCTTATTGTCGCCATCATCGAGCATATGGAACCCAAACTCAACAAACCTTTGAAAATGGCGAAGGAAATATAAGAAATCGTCGAGAGGATAAAGAAAAAGATGAAACGGCTTGTCGTGAATTGCGACTAGAATATCGAAATACTTGCACCCGAGATAAATTAGCTATGGAAAATAATGAATTTTGTGCAGCATATGAAAATGTTTGTTTTCGAATTCCTAGAGGTGAACCAGATCAACCTGCAACTAGGCGGCCAAGGGTTGAACCAATAACGTCCACTCAAGGAAGCAATGATGTGGAAAGAGAAAGAATAAATAGTGAAATCGAAAGTGAAAGTGATTCATCTTCGGTCATAGAAAGGCCGCCACCACAGAAGCCATCAACGCCTAAAAAAGATTACACAGAATTTTGTAAAGAATATAAACAAAGATTTTTATATGTTTGCCCAGGTAAGTTTTTTTTAATGTAAGAAAAAAATAATTGTTAAAAAAGTCTAAAATCTGTGTATGTTTTTTGAAATTCATAAAATCAAATTTTAAATCAAAAAAGTTACACATTTTCCAATTTAATAAAATTTTAAGATGCAAAAAATAAATTTTATTTTTTTTCTAAAAAAAGTTTATCGAGAGAAAACAAAATTTTTAAAGACTTTTAGTTTCTTAACAAAAATATGAAAAATAAAACTTGTAAGAATACTTTTGAAAACATTTTTCCCTGATTTTTTTTACTTTTAATTTTAAGAATTTTGTTTGTTTTTTAATTAAATGTTTCTAAAATAAAGAAGACCCATAAATTCTTCTTACAATTATTTTTAAGATTCTAAATTTTAAAACAAAAAAGTTAATTTCCATTAAAATTTATAAATTTTTTAGACCCATTTCGATTTGGCCAAAAAGCAGCTGTATTTTGTCCTCTTTATTCTGAACGATGTAATGTTCCAGTGCCAGAAAAACCTGTGCTTCCAACAGAAAGGCCTCTAACAAATCCAATTAGTGAAGCTTTAACTCAACGACAACGAGCGTGCACGCAATATCGATCTTTTGCAATTACATATTGTAATAATTATTTTGCTCTTCAACAGTATAGCGTTCGACAAGGATGTGAAAAATATCGGCGATGGTGTACTCGATCAAGATCGAGGGGATAAATGGCTTTTTCGTTTCATCACAAAAACATTCTTTTTTTTCTTTCTTGGAACAAAATTTAATTCAATCAATTTTTTGTGTTTTTGTTTTAGTTTATTTTTTTTGACTTTCTTTAAAAAAAATTAATTTGTACAAAGTCTTTCAAACTTTTTTTTGCATTTGCTTTATTGATTTTTGATTTTTTCCATCCAACAAAAAAATAAATATAAAATAAATAAATAAACTATTTTTATTATTTTATTATCATTGTGACCAACCAGTTTTTACGCCATTGACATTGATTACCGCAACAATTTTTTCTCCATCATCTTCATTTTTTTTGCGTTTTCGTTTGCGTGATTAAAGAGTACCTTTTTTAAATATGCGATTTTGCTGGATTTCTGCATCAATATTTTTTTTATTTTTCCAATTCAGTTTTGCCCTTAATGACGATGATGAAAGTAAGTTGTTCATAAGTAAAAATTTAAGAGTTTTAAAAAAAAATAATGTCTTGCAACAAAAAATTTTGTTGGATGTCTAACATCGAAAAAAAATTTTTTATTGGATATTTCAAAATGAAAGTTTTTCGCTTAATTTGAAATTTTTCCAAATTTTCTATTTTTAGGCTGCCCGTCATTGCTCCCAGAATTTTCTTCCATTTGTTTTCGACCTTCTCCAAAAGGAGCTGAACTTGAAACTAAAGCTTTTTGTCAAGCGTTTAGGGATAGTTGCAAAAATTCAATATTGAAAATAGAACCACCAAAACCTCAAGATCCAGCTAAATATTGTTCGAAACATCGTGAAAGGTTTCGATATGTATGTCCAGATCCAACTCGATTTGGAAAATATAATGAAATTTCAATTGAATTTTGTCCAAGATATCAAAGTTTTTGCCCTGATGAACCTTTACCCGCTAAACCTGAACCATATAAAGAAAAAGTAAGTACATTTATTTTTGTACTTCAAAAAAATAATATTGCTTTATATCACACTTAAAAAATAAACAAATATTTTGTTTTACTTTTTAACTTTTTTTCTTAATATTTTTTTTATATTTTTTCAATGTACTTTTTTCCGAAGTAACCTTCAGTGATTTTAACAAGGTTTTTTGTGAGGGGAATCGAACTCATGACATTTCGCATTACAAGCAATCACTCTATCGATTGAGCTATTTGACTGGCTTTTTCCATCTCTGTTAATTATATTTTCCTTTAAATTTCTTTTTTTGAAAATACATCATCTCAAATGCTATTGCGAAATATGTACAAATTCGTATCTAATCGGATTTTCCAATTCTTGTTACATTTGGATTTGGATATCTAGATTTGTTAAAATTAGCCTAAGCTTAATCTCATATTTATATCCATATAAAATTGAAAATCTTTTGTTTAAATTTTTATATAAGTTAAAGCTGCTTGAGGGAATTCGAACTTTTTTTATTTCAAGAATGATATAAAGCGGCAGCTATTCCACTCGACCATTTGTGTTGCTTATCGCACGCTATCTTTTGCATTTTACACATATTTAAAAGTGTTGCTAAAAATGGACCAGACCGGTGGGTCATTGGGCCGGTAAACATTTTGGGACCAACTCATGTAAAATTTTTATCGACCAAGCTTTTGTACCGGTCACCTTTTTAGTTACCGCCAAATCTCAAAAGCCGATGTGTCATCAATGATGTCTCCTATTCTTTTAAGAAGCTTTTTTCTCATTATGTCGATTATTGAAAATTCGATGAATTTTGATGGTCATGAAAAAACAAATTGGAACGAATGCAAGCATTTACTCTGAATTTTTTAACTAATTAAGCATAGAAAGAAAATGAAGAGCATCAAATTATTCAACTATGACTACCTCCCCTCTTATCTTCGAAATTGGTCTCTTTTCCACCGTCTTTGTCATCGCCGATATCGATGCTGGCGAAGGTCTATTGCAACTCGCTCAAAACTTTGTTAAACGAATGAGAATAATTGTAATGGATGACGTCAAAAACCATTCCCATCACGAAAATGGTCGTTATCGAGGACTCTCCTTCATCAAGTTTTTGGATGCGGAAAGCATTGCTGTTGATACTGATAAGATTGACGCTCTTATCAATGAAAGAAAAGCCGACTATTTCCTCATAGTTAGTGAAAACGTTCATGGCGATACTTGGAATGAAAAAAGAAAAATCTGTAAGGATGTCAAAGCCCGTAAACAAAATTTAAGATTTGGCAACTATTGGCCAATAAGTTTCATTCAAAAAGCACTCGATAATGATGAAGAAATGATTGTCGCCATAAGAAAAATAAATCTTCAGACTCGTGGCGAAAACTTTGAGTGCCCTGATGGTAAAATATTTGAGAAAGGATCCTTATCATTTCATTTAGAGCCTAGCCAAAAAGGGGACCTCATTTATACAGGTAATTATGATCCATCAACAAGCAGGCAAAGAATAATAGGAGGTTATGGTGATAGTGGAGATATTAAGAAACAACTCGAAAAGACGGTAAAAATAATATCAAATAAATGGAATGGTCAATGCGAAAATGTAGTATTAGACCAAAAAAACAATAAAAAAGAGATGAAAAAAGTGAAAAAAGAAAAAGAAAACATTGCTATAAACAAAAAAGCAACATCATTAATTTTTTGCACCTTGCCTTTATTTTACGAAAAATTTCTTGTCAACCTTTTTGATTATATTAAGAATGAATTTGATGTGATCCCAGAAAACATAACAGTGGCATTAGTAGATGATAATTATGCCATCCAAAAAGTAAAAGTTAGTAAGAAAATAAAACTCCCAGATCAGAAGAAAAAAGAAGCAGAAAAATTTCTTCTTGACCTCCGCCGCATCCATCCATATCGACGAATTGTTGGAAAGCTTGAAGTAGTACCAGAAACACTACGATTAACACAATGTTACCAATTTAAAAATAAAAATATTAATTAATAAATTGTTGTTGTTTTTGTTTTAAATTTTTGTTTAACAAATAAAGTAATATTATTTTAAGCCGGAGTTTTTAATAAAAAAATTTTTTTTTAATCTCGAAATTTTTGAAGAAAATAACAAACCTAACGAATCAAGTTATAAAAAGGTTGCAGAGAAATCATTAATTTCTATTTTAAAATTGGAGAGTGCAATGAAAAAGCAGTCAAATACTAATAAATTATTTTCAGGTTTCAAAACACATTTACATTCGCGAATATCAATTTTTTTGTGATTTGCATGATGATTGGGCTAAAATTTATTGTTACAATCCAACCATCCTCAAAGTTCCCATTTATCTTGGCCGATGTGCAGAATACAAATATTTTTGTATTGATCCTCAAACCAAAGTTATTTGGCATTATTTAGGTGCACGGTATCCATTAATTCCAAAAATATAAAATAAAAACAATAAATGTTTATTTTTTTAAATAAAAACAGAAGAAATAAATTAAAGCACCGAAAAAAAGAAAAAAAAACAAATTTTAAATAAGATATTTTCGACAATTTTCCGCGCCACAATAACACCACGAAGTATTTTCAGTAATTTTATCGGGATTTACTTCATGATTAAAATAGCAAAAAGTTAGTTCTTCTCCAGCTTCGATATTACGATTAGCAAAAAAGACATTTCTTGGAAGAGCTGGATCGCTATAATATCCATACACTGAAGCTACATCAAGATTAGGGTTGCAGTTATGATTAATAAAACGGGATTCATTTCCAACTTCTGTGGCATCAATGACATATTTAGTTTGTTTATCGGGATCTCGGCTATTGGGTCCATCCAAATCAAAGAGATATGTTTGATCACGAATTTCTATGCATTCGTCATAAATTTTAATAATCTAAAGAAAAAAGGTATAAAAATAAATAAATTTTGAGTTCTATAAAATAAAAAACTCACTCCAATATATTCCATAACAAATGCTCCTTTTTTAATTTTAATCATCGTTCGAACCGACCATCCACAATTGGGAGTTTTAAATAATATTATTGGAATATTTCGACCTTTCTGAAAAAAAGTATTGTTAAAATTTACTTAATTTTTAATTTCTCAATTATTTTAAATATTTTTTGTAAAGCATACTCGATATTTTTTTGATGGACATTTCTCATTACAATTACATGTTTTATGACATTCATATATAACAACGCCACTGTAACTATTTGCTGATCGAATGCAACCTCTTGATGTGATACTTGGCTAAAAATTGAAGAAAAAAAAGAAATTAAAATCTGCCATTAAATCTCATAAGAAAAAAAACTTTACATCCAAGCAATCACAAGCTTTCGGATCACACGTTTCACATTCGCAAGTTGATTTCAAATTGGTTTCAGATTTTTGAAGTTCCAACTTTGCGGCATATGAAAATAAACATTCCGCAATGAATTCAACTTTAGGAAATTCTCCAGTAAATCGAGTCCAATTTTCAATTGCTGTTTGACCGAATCCATTTATTCTATTAAAATCTACTAAACCATTTTCAAAAACGATTTGTTCACAAAATGTTGGAGTTACTATTCCACTTTTATATGCATCAAGAAACCCAGGGTATGCTTCAAGATTTTGAAGATGATCATCAAAGATTTTTTGACATAAATTACGACGTTCAAGAAAAGTTTTTAACTAAAAATTATTCAAATTTAATTTTTTTAGAAAAATTAAGTTTATTAAAAATTTTCTTACAACTATATCACATTTTAAATCACCTTTAGTTTGCCATGAACTTTCATCAAGTCTATAACCCTTCCATTTAAGCAAAAAATATGTTAATTTATTTTTTCGCTGACATAAAAGGATTCTTTCAACTTCGAAATCTCCATTGTTATCTCTAAAAAAAATTGTTGAAAAAATAAAATATATATATTTAAGCTGCTTATTTACGGGGTTTCAGATGGTGGAAGATCATGAATTTTATCTAACATTAACATCATCAGTCTTCTTGGATAATCTGATTTCGTTTCATTCAAATCATCTTCATCTTCATCATCAACTGAAGGGTTAAAAGAAATTGGCGAAAGGCTTAATGGCAAACTTGAGAAAGGTGATGGAAAAGCAGTAAATTTTGAAGACTGAAAAAATATATTTTAATTGATCAAAAAATGTATTAAACTAACTTCTTCAGAAGAATCACTTTCAGAAACTCGAGAAAGTCGTCTATTTTTATGATTATTACTTCTTCCAATTTTAACTTTTTTCTTTGAAATTTTTGTTGATTTAATAAAATTTGTTGATTTTCTCGATGTTTGATAAACACGATGATGATCAACGGTTGCTGTCGATGAAGATGAGCCAGCTAAAAATTCAGGTGGAGGAAGTCCATCAATCGAAGAAGTTCTCAATCGTGCCATATATTCAGCTGGGGAAAATGATCCTTCTGCTTTACTATTTCCCAAATTTGCCAAAATGGGTGAAGATCTCGAACCCGATGAAGATGATGATGAATTTGAACGTTCACGAAGAAATTTTAAATTAGTTAAATTTCCTCTTGTGGATCTATGTGGTAAAACTCTGCGTGACGTAGATGAAATATTTTCTTGATTGGATCCACCGCCGCTTCTGGTCATGCGAGGAGATAATGAAGCTGTTGCATTATTATTTTCTTTTTCTGATGATGAATCCATATTTTTAAAAACAATAACTTTAAAAAATTTATATATTAATCAATCAAAAGTTTTAAATTATCAATGAAAAATTTATTCACAAATAAAATCGTCTCCAAAAAAAGCTAATAATCGAATTTTTTTTAAAAAGAATGCGCAAAGTATATTTTTTGTTTCATTTATTATAAAACGAGGCAATTTTTTGCACCTTATCTCGTTTTAGGAATCCATGAGAAAAAAAGAAAAAGAATTTGGCTAATTTCCAAAAAAAAGAATAACCAATTCTTTTTTTAATTGTTTGAAAAGGAAAAATTAGCACTAAAATTTTTGTTAATTTTTCACATTTATCTATCAAAAAAGCTATTTGGAATTATTTATGTTCTCGATATCTTTAAAAAATGAATAAAAATTATATGCAAAAAAGTTTATTTAAAAACATTATTAAAAAATCGATTAAAGCACCGAAAAAAAAATGAAAGAATTAAAAATAATAATAAATACAAAAAAAGAAAGAAAAAGGGTTCAAAGGAAATTTTTTTATGTAAGATATTGTCGACAATTTTCCGCTCCACAATAACATCGAGTTGTGGCGGCTTTAACGTTTTCAGGATTTAACTCATAGGGGAAATAATTAAATGTGAGTTCTTCCCCAGCTTTAATATCTCGACTTGAGTAAAAAGCAATGCGAGGCAAAGCAGGGTCACAGTGATATCCAAAAACTGATGCAATATTTAAATTGGGATCGCAATTATGATTGATGAATCTGGATTCATTTCCAACTTCTGTGGCATCAATAACATATTTAGTTTTAGTTTTTGGTGCTCGATTATTTTCACCATCAAGATCGAATAAATAAGTTATATCATCGATTCCATGACATTCTTCATAAAGTTTGATAATCTGAGGAAAAAGAAAAAGGAAGTATTTAATAAATTTTGATATATATAAGTTTAGCTATAAAAAAAAAATATACTTACACCAACATATTCAATCACAAAACGTCCCTTTGGAATATTAACCATGGTTCGAACAGACCATCCACATTTTGGAGTTTTAAATAGCATAACTGGGGTAGTTACACGGCCCTTCTAAAAAATCATATAACTTTTTAGAAATTTTGCTTAATTTAAAAAAAATGGAAAATTCAATATAAAAATTACCCGAAAAACATTAGCTGGACATTTATTGCTGCAACTGCAATTTTTATGACATTCACGCGTAGTTACACCATTAACATTTTCAGTTGCACGAATAAAACCCCGGCATGTAAGATTATTCTATAATTAAAGGTTTTCGAAGTGAAAATTATTTAATTAAAAAAGCTTCTTACTTCCAAGCAATCACATGTTTCTGGATCGCAAGCATCGCCACACTCACAAGTAACTTCATTGAATTCCAATTTTTTAACTTCTAAATTTGCTGCATAAGAAAAAAGGCATTCAGCAATAAATTCAACTTTCGGGAAATCGCTTGTTGATCGAGTCCAATTTTCCACGGTGGTTTGGGCAAACCCATTAATTTGGTTATGTCCAACCAAACCATTTTCAAAGGTATTTTGTTCCATGAAACTTGGAGTAACAATTCCATTATTATAAATATCATTAAAGCCAGGATATTCTTCGGGATTTGGGAGGCTATCATAAATCTTTTGACATAATTCTCGGCGTTCTTCAAAAATTTGCAACTAAATTTTTTTTGATTTATTAAAGCTTCAAATTCAAAACTTAATAGAATGAAAATGACTTACAACAAATTCACAATTTAAATCTTTTTTAGATTGCCATGTAATTTCGTCAAGTCCGTAACCCTTCCATTTAATAAAAAAATATGTTAAATTTCCTCTTTTTTGACGAAGTAAAATTCTTTCAACTTCAAATTCTTCTCGATAGTAACTATAATAATTAAAAATGGTGTTAGATTGATTTAAATATATATATTTTTAAACATGCTTACGTGGGCCTTGGAGGTGGTTTAGTTGGAATGTTGTCTAACATCAACATCATATTTTTTCGAGGAAATTCTTCTGGATCCGTTTCATTTAATAAATCATCTTCAATTGAAGGACCTCGAGGTGAAAGACTCAAAGGAAAGTTCGAGGATGAAGAGGAAGCATGTTTCGAAGACTAAAAACGACAAACATTAAAACATATATAATTATAAATCAAATTTTTTTTAATTCACTTACTTCTTCAGAAGATTCAGTTTCAGAAACCCGAGAAAGTTTACTCTTGCATTTTTCCTTTTTGATTCTTCTTTTGTTAATTAATGGCGGTTTATAAAAATTTGGTCCATTTCTGGAAGAACGAAATGAATATGGTCGACCACCTCCGCCATTAGCTGTGGTCGTTGTCGTTGTTGTTGGAGATTCGGAGGACCTAGGTGGACCTTCAGTCGATGAAGTTCGCCAGGAAGCAGTTGATTCAGTTGGGGAAGATGGGCGTTCAACTTTGATATTTCGTAAATTTGCCAAAATGGGTGGTGAAGATCTCGAACCCGATGACGATGAAGAAGTTGAACGTTCTCGCAACTTCAAATTTTCAAGATTTGTCAAATTCGTTCTGGCAAATCGATCGGGTAAAATTCTACGCGAAAAACCCGATGAATTATTTTGATTTGATCCGCTTCTGGTCGGGCGAGAAGAAAATAAAGCTGCATCATCATGATTTTCTTTGTTGTTCGATGATGATGAATAATCCATATTTTCAATTTTAGTAGTTGTTTTTGGCAAAAAATAACCCGTATTAAAATCCAAATAAAAATGATCAATGAAAAATTGCCTCACAAATGAAAGCATTCATTCACCCACCAAAATAAAAAAAATGCAAATATTTGAGTTCAAAAAAAGGGAGGAACCATACTTTTTTTTTTCTTCTTTGTTTTATTCATTATTTTGCCGCGCGCGCATTTTTATTACCCTTCTTTAGCTCGTGCTAAGATTTTTTTCACAACTCATCCTCCATAAGTGAAAAGACGAAGAAAAAAAAGAAGCAGATGACAACGATGACAAAAAATTTGGCTAAATTCCAAAAAAAATTCAAGAAAAAAAATTTAAACCATAATGGAAATTCTTTATTTCTTTTTGATTTGATTGACCCTTTTAAAGATAGAAAGAAAGATTTTTTTATTGATTCTTTGCATTTTAAAACAAAAAAAAAGAACGAAGAAAGAAAAAAAAGAAAACGTTTGAAATTAAGTGTTAATTTTCTGTTTATAAAACTTTTGCTGATCCATGTCATCGATGATGGATAAAGATTTTCTTATCCTTTATGGATCTCAAACGGGCCAAGCTGAAGCCATTTCAGATCAAATATATGCTAAATGTATCGATATGAAATTAGATCCAAGACTTTGTGTAATGAAAGAAATTGATAAAGAGGTTTTTAAACTTTTTTAAATGAAAATTTAAAATTTGAAATTTTTTTTTAGTTTTTTATTGAAAAAGAAAAACTTGTGATTATAGTTGTGAGTTCCACAGGTGATGGAGATCCACCAGAAAATGCACATAAATTTTATCGAAAAATTCATAAAAAAGATTTACCTAGTGATTATTTGGCTTCAATGGAATTTGCACTTTTAGGTTTGTGACCCCATTCTTTTAAATTACAATTTTCAAAACAAAAAATATTTAAATTCCAGGTTTGGGTGATTCCAATTATTCCACTTTCCAAGGTTCACCTCGAAAGCTTGAAAAACAATTTCTTGCTCTTGGTGCTAAACAACTTCTTCCTCGTGGAGAAGCTGATGATCAAGTTGGGTATGTCCCTATCTTTATAAATTTTAAAACTGCCTTTTTTCCATTAACTTTTTTCCAATAACAAAAAAATATCTTACAGCCTTGAATTAGCTGTTGAACCATGGTGCGAGAAATTATATGAATATTTGGCTAAACGTTTTGGATGTAAATGTGAAAAAAATGATGAAAATCAAATCATTCAATCCAAACAAATTGATAAGCATTTATTTTTTGATATTTCTGATTCATTAAAAATTAATAATATAAAAATGGATGAAAATTTATCTGATAATAAATTACTCCCATATCTTGGAATTGAACCTAAAGCTTTTCCTGAAAATGAAGTCTCTCTCATTCAAGGTTAGTTTTTGATTTTATGATATTTGTTTTTTAGGAACATTTTTTTTTGTTGCTTGCTTCATTTTTTGCTTTCGCGATCCATGTAATTATTAAATACAAACACATTTTTAGCTAATGAAACTCTCAAAAACGATCAAAATCTTCGAATTCCTGTAGCTCCTCAAAGTTTTATTGCAACTTCAGTAACGCATGAAAAATTTGTAAGTTTCACTTTTTCCTTTGCTCTCCAAATTGCTTTATACGTTAGATTCATTTTTTAGGATCCATCATCAGTACAATGGCAAAATGGTGAACGTTTTCCTGGCCTGCATACTAAACCAGTTGAAGCTAGAGTCGTTTCCATCGCTGAAGTATCTTCAGAATCAATTATGCCGAAACCAAAACGTTCAATTGAAATTTCAATCCTTGGTGAATCAGAAACGGTGGATGCTTTTATGAAAGATTGTGATGCTGGAGATTCCGTTTATTTCATATTTCCAAATCCTGAAAACGAAGTGAATTTTATTCTTCATCGATTAGGCTTGATTTCAATTGCTGATAATCAACTCCAACTTTCCATAGATCAAAATTCTCAAAAACGTGATCCTAAACTTCCTGCATATATACCAAATCCATGTTCATTAAGATATTTATTAACTCATTGTTTGGATATCCGAAGAGCACCTGGTCGTCCACTGCTAAGAATTTTTGCTGAATATGCTAAGGATGAAACGGAAAAGAGAAGACTATTGGAACTTTGTTCAGCTCAAGGTGTTCATGAGTTTACAACTTTTGTTCGTCAAGCTGCCATTAGTATTGTTGATTTAATGATTGCATTTCCATCAAGTAATCCATCAATTGATCGACTTATCGGTAAGATTTTTCTCGAAAATATTTGTCTTTTTCATTTACAATGGTTGGTTTTAGAACTTTTGCCTCGACTTATTCCTCGTCCATATAGTGTTTCTTCACATCAATCGCGTCAAGGAAGAAGGATTCGTTTTGTTTTTTCGTTGCTCAATTTTTCTGCTATTAATGGCGTTCAGTTCCCTCATTATGGTGTATGTTCAGAATGGCTCAAATCTCGTCAAGTTGGTGACCATATTCAAGTGATGCTCAAAGAACCATCAAAGTTTCGATTACCACCTTTATCTTTGCCTGATTTACCTATTCTTGAAGTTCCATTGATACTTATTGGTCCTGGTACTGGTGTTGCGCCATTTGCTTCTTTCTTCCAAAAACTTTTGGCTCAAAAGATTCTTCTCAATGGTGATGAAAGTAAAACAACATCAACAAAAAGATATTTATTTTATGGATCCAGAGATTTATCAAAGGAGTTTATTTTCAAGTAAAGTTGTTTTCTTTTAACTTCTTTTGTATATAACTTTTTCATTTTTAGAGACGAACTTGAATCGCTCAATCGGGAAGGCATTATCACTGATTTAGTTCTATGTGAATCACGACTGAAAGAAGATGACAACGAAGCTTCTCATAAATATCCTAAATATGTTCAAGATGCAATACGTGAAAGAGGAAAAGAAATAGTTGATTTGATTATGGATGAAGCTACTCATCAAACTCTCATCTTTGCTTGTGGCGATGCAAAAGGAATGTCAAAGGATTTATGGGCATGCTTTGTGGAATTATTTCAAGAACATTTGGGTAAAACTGCTGAAGAAGCCAATGCTTTATTGAAACAATTGAAAGAGAAGGAACGATATATTGAAGATGTATGGTCTTAAAGAAGATATTTCATGGTTGTGGATTCTGTACGGTGGCTGATTTTGCTTAGATTTTATGTGCCTTTAAATTATTCATTGTTTTATTTGTACTATTTTTTGATTTTTTAGAGTTTAATAAATAATGCTTTGTATTTTGTAAACTTTATCTGCACTTACATAATTTACTCAAGTCCATTAACTTTTTTATATTTTTGATTCCACAAATTTGAAAGTTGCATTTGTTAATGTATGTACGAATTTTAGTTATTAGCTTGATGACTGCGCCATCTTCTTCCATTCTAAAAACAAGCTTAAATTCAACCATCAAATTACTCAAAACCGCTTCAAAACGAAAAGCATCAACAACAGCGGCTATGGAAGAAGTAAAAGCGACAGCAGAATCAACGACCGTAAAATTAGCAACAACTGAAAGTCTTACAGTAGCAACAACAACAACTGCAGTAGCTGAAGGTGAAAGTGTTAGAGTTGCAGCAACCACAACTGAAGTTATCAAAACAACAACATCATCGACGACTAAAACTAAAATATGGCCAAATATCTTTGTTGCGTTTCGAATTCAAAATCCTGTAATTGTATCAAAAATTGATAAAGTTCAAAAAAAGTTGATTGAACATGATTCAAAATTTTCAACTAAATTAGTTCCATTAACTGCTTTACATATTACTTTGATGGTTGGAAAAATGGATGATGAAGAAATACCTAAGTTTGTTTTTTTAGTTTTTATCTTTAATTTTGTGATTATGAAAACGAACAATAATAATGGTTCCAATTTTCAGAGCTGTGGAAGCAATGCAAGAAGCTGCAAAAGCATTTGGCGAAACCAACAAATCTTTGATTGCTGAATTTCATGGAATTTCATCTTTTGGTAAACGTGTACTTTTTGGTGATACTAAAGAAGCTTCCATAGAACCTATAAGATCATTGCAAAGTAAGCATATTTTATTAAAGCTATTTTTTACCCTATTTTTTCAGAAGCTGTTATCGATGCTTTTAAATCTCAAGAACTAACAATAATAGATGATCATCCTGAATTCAATCCACATATCACCATTGCAAGATGTCAATATCCAAAACGTGATAAAAATCTCGCTCAAGGTCTTATTACTCAAAAATCAAATGATTATGAATTGGGAATAGAAAATATTAAAGAAATATTACTTTGTCGAATGGCGTCGATGGATAAGACAAAAGATGAATTTTATAAAATTATTCATTCTCAACCACTTTTTGATGTTATTGTTAATGATTTAGTTGATGTTGAAATAAAATAAATATTTTTATTTACTCTTTTTTGTGTAACTATTGTTTAGCCGAATTTGCATTTCAAATTCAAAAGTATAAATATGTTATTCATTCATTTATTATTATATTTCTTTCAAATATCAAAAAAGGATATCATATAATTCAGTTTAAAAAATAGGATTGGCATTTTTAGTTTTTTAAAGTCATTTAAAAGCGAAACTTAATTATTTTTGATGGATTCGCCTGCTTGATTCAATTTATTTCCTGCACTTTGGGCGGCATCACCTGCGGCATTTTTAATATTTTCTTTAATGAGTGTTCCGTTGGTTTTTTTATCTTCAACAACGGCTTCAACGGCGACTTTAACATCATCGGTGTCATCAGAAACTGATCTGCTAGCATGGAGAAGCCCATCACGTACTCCAACAACTATGTCCCCAGGCTTGTCATCAATGTGACGATCAACAGGAGCAGCATCATTTTTAACAGGAGCATCATCATTTTTAATGCTTTTACCTGCATCTACAAAAATTTGTGATTATATTTGAATAGATGAAATTTAGAATTTTTGTATTTACCTTTAAGAACATCACCGGTAGCAGCTACAGCACCGCCAACAGCTTCTTTGGTGTTATCAATAGCAGCGCCAGCCTTTTGTTTAGCATCCGCTGCAGTGTCCTTTACTGCATCCGCGGCATTTTGTACTCCTTCACTCACGGCATCAACGGTTCCATCAAGTTTTTGCCCAATGGTTTCTTGTTTTTCTAATGGTTTATCTGTTGCAACAATCTAAAAATTAGATGCATAGCAAGCAGTTTAAGGAAAAAAGGGATTAAAAAAACAAAACAAAACAAAAAAGAGAATATTTTTCGAATTCCTAACTGTAATCAAAAAACTTACAAATGCTAAAAAATTAGCAATAAGAACAACGGAAAGTAAAAGCTTCATATTTAACCTTCTAAAAATTTTCTAATTTTATAAAAATAGCTTTTATTTGAGATTTTTAATTTAGTTCGAAGGCACCCGACACGAAGAGTTCAACCAATGCTAATAGTTTTAACCACAAAAAAAAATGAAAAACCAAAAGATTCTTTTTTCAATTCCAATTTATCGTTGTTTATTTAAAAGCGAGCACTTGTGATGATTTTTTTTCTCTCTTTTCAATGGCAAAAATAAAAATCGAACGCCCCTTTTTTAGTTTTTTTATGTGGTTTCATTCTTTCCTTCTCGCTTTTTCTTTCATCTGGCTATATCGCGAAATATTTATTGATTTTTGATGATTAATTCTAAGCAACAAAAAGCACACGTTGTACTAAATCAAAAAATAAAAAGCTTTAAAATTTTAAAAGAGATTAAATTATTTCTTCAAAATTTGTTAAATCTCAAGCTGCTTTATAATTAATTTTTATTTCTCTGTACTTCATGTTTTTTTTTTTTTTTTGCAGAATCAAAGTTCGAAGTGCATTAAAATTTTAAATGTTTAGGTGTTTTATTTATTAATTATTAAATTTTTTTACAAACTATCAAAATAAAAAAAGAAAAAACACATGAGCATCATATAATACAAGATAAAAAAATGGTAGGTAAGATTTTGGGCCTTAGTTATTTAAAGAAATTATTTAAGCGCGGAATTTAAGACGACGATCTTTGATGGATTCTCCAGCTTGATGCAATTTGTCTCCAGCATTTTGGGCGGCATTACCTGCGGCATTTTTAATTTCACTTCCAGCATGAACAACGTGATGTTCAGCGGCCCGAGCGGTTTCCTTGATATTTTCTTTAGTTTCTTCAGCTCCACCTTTGATGGCTTCACCGGTATTTTTTAAGCCTTCTCCAGCTCCTTCAATAACATCTCCGGTCTTTTCTTTGACTGCACCAGCAGCATTACCAATGGCTTCACCAGCTGCTCCAACTGCGTTTCCTACAGCATCTTTAGCATCAACAGCGGCATTACCAACTGCAACGGCGCCAGCGACAGCGGTATCACCTACGGCTTTACCAGCTGTGACAACTCCATCCTTAACTCCAACAACGATATCGCCAGCTTTATCTTTAACGGCAACAGCTGCATTTGCAATACCTTCGCCAGCATCTATAAATTAAAGTTTCTTTATGTTGGCTCTATGGAAAGTGAAATAATTGTTTACCTTTAACTACACCACCTACAGCAGCTGCAGCATCACCGACAGCTTCTTTGGTGTCATCAACGGCTGCTCCAACCTTGTGTTTAGCACCTTTAGCTGTGTCTTTTACGGCATCGGCTGCATCTTGTACTCCTTCACTCGCGGCATCAATGGTTTTATCGAGTTTTTGTCCAACAGTTTCTTGTCTTTCTAATGGTTTATCTGTTGCAACAATCTATAAAACAAGTAATGGGTTAATCAATTTTAAAAAGCTATCCTTGAATCCAAATTTTTTTTTTGAAAATAAGTAAAAAAATAAAATTCCACAAGCCTTAATTAGATATTTTTAAAAAACTTACAAATGCCAAAAGACTAGCAATAAGAATAACGGAAAGTAGAAGTTTCATATTGAAATAAAATTTTAAAAAATCTGAAAAAAAAAATTCCTTTAAAAAAAATATTTATCAAAGATCTTTTTTAAATTAACTAGAATGTACTCGAACACGAAGCTAAAGAGAGTCAAAATAATAAAAACTGATGCTAATAGCTTTTACCTCAAAAGCTTATATAACAAGAAAAAAAATTATGTCCATCTCTCTTTTTTTCTTTCTTTCTGTTGTTTATAAGCAAAGCAACAACAATAAGCACGTGTGGGGATAATGTTTCTCTCTCTTTATTTCCTAAGGGTAGAAAGAAGAAGAAAATCGAACCCCGCCCATTTTTATTATTTTGTTGTTTTTCTTTCTTTCATTCCCCTCTGGCTGTGTATCTTGAAATATTACTTTATTTATTGATTCCTGATCCTTAAAAACAAATTTATATTCTCTCTTTTTTCTTTTCTCTCAAAAACATAGCGAGTGATGGTTGTTGGACAATAATAATAAATAATTTGATTTTTTTCGTTAACGAAAAAAAAGAAGGACTAAAAGAAAAAAGCAAAAGTGTACCAAAAAATATTCGCAAATACATAAACAATAAACAAGTTATTCAGTTATTCCTTTTCTTCTTCGCAAAGAGACTGAGAGAGCTGACGCACCTGATGATAATAAAAAAAAACAATAAATTATTACGCAAGCCCTTAGGCTATTATCTTTTTCAATAAACAATTTTGAGGTATGTCTTCTTCGTGTATGTGTGTGTATTGTGTTTGGTGCGATGAGAAGAACATTATTTTTTTTGTTATGTAAAAAAAAAAGAGAAAGAGAAAGTGTCTAGCTGGGAGCGCTAATAAATTCTTAACAGCTGCTGCTATTAGCTATTATCTATCTCGCTAGCTTTTTTTGTTGTTCATTGATCCTTTTAAATGTTTATTGATGCCTCTTTTTTTTTATTTGCTTACAAATTTTTTTTGGTTGAAAATAAAATTAAAACATTAAAAATAATTTTTTTTTTAAAAGGCTTTTAAAAGTAATTTATGATAATTAAATTTTAAAGTTTTAAAGTTTAATGGGTACTTTTATAATAAATAAAAAATTGTGTTTAAACTCTAAAGATAGGTTCAAGCTGGATGGAGTAAAGGCAGCTGCAACCGACAACGACGGCTGTTAACAATTAGGCAACTTTGGGAGAAAGAAAGAAAAAGGCAAATGGGAAAAGTTGTTGATTTTTTGATTTAAAAAAAGGAAAGCCACAAGGGAATTTTTTTTTGGGGATTTTTGAAAAATAAGAAATTGTGATGCAAAAGAAAATATATATAATAGGAAGGCAAAAATTATTTTATTTTTGTGTTATGACTTGAAAAAAAAGGTTAGTAAATAAAGAAACTCAAACATTTTAAATTTAAAAAAAGCAAATTCGGCTAAAATATATAATAAAATTCATTATTGATTTTTGTACTGGTGTTTTTTTTTCTGCTTCACCAAATAATTACATTGTAGTTTAGTCAAACTTGTAAAATAATTAAGTTTTTGTTTTAATGGAGTGAAAAAGTTAATTCTTTGTATTTAAAATTAATTATATTGTAGTATTTGATAATTAAATAATTAAATTTGTAACAAACATCAAAAAAAGTTTTTTCCACTAATTTCAAGCAAAAAGAAATTTTAGTTCCGTGTTGGTTAAATTTTTACGTGCCAAATTCTCTATTTTTTTCTGGAAAAATAATTCAACATTCATTTTTATTTTTTGCGGATGATCTCTGAACCTCTAAAGATGCGACTCGAGGGACGTTCTATCAAATTTCGAAAACATTTCAAATCAAAAAAAAAATAATTGATTTTCACCTATATTTTTTTCTTCGATCGCAAAAAGAAAAAAAACCAGTCAATTTTTTTGTTATTTTTTTTTTGCGCGCTGTTTTTCTTTATTTGTTTTTAAAAAACAAAAAATCAAAACAATTACGAATTTATTTACTGGCTAGCAACAACATCCAGTCAATGAGTCAATCGACCTATTTGATTTTTCGCTCGTAGCGAGTGCAAACAAACAAAAAAAATACAGAAAAATAAATATTTGCTCATTTAATTTTTATTATGTAAATAAATACATAAACAATTTTTTTAAGTAATAGGATTAAAAGCTTAAAATTTGTCTGTTCAGTTTTTTTAAATATTGTTTTTGAAATTTTTATTTATGGATTGATGATCATTTTGAAAAATGCGCATGGTTAAAATAAACATAACATATTTTTCTGTGTAATTTGATTTTAAAAAAATATTGGGGGAAAAAATGGGCTATTTTGATTTTGTTGATATTAGTCATCTAACGATCTGATCAAAAAAAGCGATGAGCTTTTATGTTTAATGGTAATTGAACTTTGTCCTGCTTTTTATGAAATTTTATGGAACTACCATTCCCTTTTTATTTCAATATTTTGGATGTCTAGTTCCGCAATAAAAAAAATTTTTTTTAGCCCATTCCAAAGTTCTTTAATCGTAAAACTCAATTTATTGATGTCCTCAATTTGACATCTTCCTTTTTATTTTTGTTTTTATTTATTTACTTTAAAATAAAAATTAAATTTATAAAAAAAGAAAGAAATCACGAGAAAATTCTTTTTCTTCTGGATTTAGCTTTCCATATTTTTGTTTGTTGTGTTGCCTCCTGCCTGCCTCTCAATTAGCCAACAACTACTCATTAACCCATTAAAAATAATTTTTTTTTTTTTTTCGTTACTCCTCGGCTAACTATTGCCGCGATCTGCTACGAAGATGCAAAGAAAACGAGATCAAACTTTAAAACAAAAATAAATTATATTCATCGTCGTGCTCGTCGTTGCTGCCGCTGCCAAAAAGAATGAGAAAAAAAATCAGAAAAAAGGAGAAATGCGATTGCTAAACAAAAAGTTTATTTTATTTTATTTATTTTAAAAAAAGAGTCGAGAGAAAAAGAAAAAAATTTGGCAAAATTTAAAAGTGCAAAAGCTTAGAAAAGGAAAAAGAAAGATTAAAAGGAGCGACAAAAAAGGAAAGTAAAAAAATGAATAAAGAAAAGAAACAAAGCAAAACATTTTCTTTTTTTTGAGGGAAGTAAAAAAGTTAAACCGACTAATAAAATAACTAAAAATGGTGATGAATGAAAATAATAGGGACAATTTTGAGAAGAAAAAAAATTCTTGTTTTTATTTTCTTTACCAAAAAAACGTGAGTAAGTAAAAGTTAAAAAGTCAAAACAACTTCTTTTTTGTTTGTTACGCCTACTACCTACCTACATACTTATATTTTTCACCTTTAATGGAAAAATGAATAAACACAAACATTAAAAAGGTATAATAATTGCTTCTTTTTTTTATTAAATAATAATTAAAAACACAGGTTTTTCATAGAAATGAATGACAAAGAAGAAAATTAAATTAAATTATTAAAAAAACCATGGAACATTAAACTATAATTATTTTTTATTTATTTTTTTTTAATTTTTCAAAATGTCAAAGCAACTTTCAAACATTTTAGCAAAATTGCGTTAATAAAAAAAATACCAATTAAAATAATTTTTTAACATTTTTAATCTCAAAAAAATATTTTTATTTAATATTGTATTATTTAAAATGAACTTGTTCGACTATTTTCAATTTGTTTTGGTTTATTTTCTAAATGATTTAGCTGAAGCCAGGTGTTTTCTATGACGCTTAAATTTCGTTGAATTTTTGTTGTGTTTCTTCTTGTCATCGTCGCTCCACCAATTCTTTTTGTGTGTTGGGCCATTGAAAATCCTTCAACATTAAAAGTTACAACAGAATTATTTTTTCGAGAAATAAGTTTCAACACATATTTTCGATATGGTTTTATAAAATGCAATAACGCTGGAGCATCAACAATTAAATGAAATGAGGTAATAGGAATTGGAAGATTCGCATAAATACTACCATTTGGAAGTTCCAAAATAAATATGGTCGCGAGAAAACAAATGGGAACAACAGCAAATAAAACCAAATTCACAGTTTGAATAATCAAAGCATTAAAAAATAATATTTTTCTTTTTTAGAATGAAGTTCAAAGAACTTGGAGGTTGAATGTAAAGATATACAAAAATGCTTTGTAAAATTCTGCAAGGACAGTTTTTTTCTGATTGAAATAAACAAAAATTTTACAACCAAACTATTCATTATTTAAGCATATTATTTGTGCACCCGAATTTCGCCATCATTAATGAGATTTTTAACCCAAAATTTCCAAATTAAATTAAAAAAAACTTGCAAGCTTTATTAAGTTTCAAAATGGCAAAGATTTGGCACCTTTTTTCTTTTTCGAATTATCAAAGCTTTGTAAACTTTGAAAAATGTTTGATAGATTCCAATAACTTTTAACTTAAAAATTAAAATCAAATAAATTTATGAAACATACATAAATCTTTCGTTTAAAATATTCTATCGTCGCCCTAATGAAAAATTTTCAAAACATTTTTTAGTTTTTTTTAATGAAACAAGAAAATAAAACTTTGATAGCTTCCGAAAATTAATTAATGTCTTCTGCCTTCATGGTTTATAACTAAATTCAATTTTTTTTTGCTTTCTCAAATCAGAAGATATTATTAAAGTAATCAAATTATTTAAAAAAAATTAATAAGTTTTTGGTTATCTCCTCTTTCTTGTGCCATGAAAAAATTAAATATCAGAAGTCAGTCAAGCAAGAGAAAAACTTTCTTTACTCAAAAATTTGGACCATATTTTTAATTAACTTTTTTTTTAAATAAAAAAACACATAACCAAATGGATTTTTTTAATTTTCACAAAAATATGGTCATTGAAAAAAAAAAAAAGAAAGCATAACTTACGTATGTAACATTTTATGCATACTGTAAGTGGTTTTAGAAACAATTTTTTTAATTTTTTGTAATTGATAAACTACAATAATATTTAAAGTTAAAAATGCGATGGTATAAATAAAAGTCCATGAAATTGCAATAATAATAAATGAAGTTAATAAATTTCCCGTAAGTGAAGGATTTATTCCAAATGTATTTGGAAGGATTTCACGAAGTTCTTTAACTGATGGCACTGCTACTTCGAGGGATTTCCATGAAGCTTCAAGCTCGGGCATAATCATAAATAAAGGGACTAAAAATAATTTTAAAAAATGAAAGTTTGTAAAAAAAAGTATTTGGTTTCGACACGAAAATTAAATTCGCTGGGAGACTAAAAAAATTCTTTAACTTTTTTGACTCCTGTTCAAAACTTTTTATGTGATAATGGCATTCTAAATTTAATAATTTTATATCTCGAGGCAAAAAACCGTATTCGTGGTAAGTTTGATAAAGCAAAACATATTTATTTCCAAACTTACACATAGCTGAAGTCCATAAAATAGAGACTCCAACAAAAAATGAAACTATTCCTATTATAAACATTTTCATTGAATTTTTTGATGCTTTTGTTTCAAATGCTGCAAGCACTCGATTAATAATTGAAAATAAAATTGCTATAGCAGCAGCAATGATCGCAAAAAATACTAAACCAATTATTGGAATAATCCAATCATAAGTTATTGGAAAATAATTATTATATAAACTTATTATTGGTAAAGGAAATAAAAAAATTGGATTAAAAATAAATATGAGTAATTTATAAAGCATGTTGCATGAAATTTGAGTGAATACAGTATATTTAAAAGCGCCCATTTGTTTTGGAGATTTTGTAAGAATAATAAACGCAGTAAAAATATATAAAAATAGAGAAATTAAAAAAGTTACATCCATAAACCATCGAAGATAATTTTGATATTTTTCATGATAAAAATCCTCCAATTTTAAATCCTTCCATTTTTCTATAGAAAACATTTTTCTTTAATCTTACAAGTTTAATTAAGGTTTCTAATTTTTTTAGGTTAAAGTTTTTTTTATTATAAAATAAAGTTTGATTTTTTCCCATAAAATAAAACAAAAATCATAACTTTAAAATTTTTTTCGCTCGCTGTAAAAAAAATTAAAAGAAAGCAAAAAAATATATGAATAATTAAAAATTTTCACCTGCCATGATTGCTTTTTTTTGTTGCTATTTGGTGTTTTATAATAAAAATCTTAAAAGTTCAAAATTAATTAAATTATTTTATTTTTCGAAGAAAATTATTTTCATTATTATTCGTCATTAAATTTTTAGTTTTTGGTTGAGGAAAAATGGATGTTTTGAAATTCTTTTATTATCTACCGACGATAGAGATACCCATAAATTTAGACGTACCAAGGCAATAAATGCAATTTTGTTAAAATGTTCTAAAGTTGCTTTGAAATTGTGAAAAAATAAAGAAAAAATTAATAAAAAAATCGACCCAAAAATAACATAGTTAATTTTATCATTCATGTTTTTTGGCTCCCAATCGTCGACAGCTAATATGAGAATGCCAATCGTTAAGAAAATGAATACATTTAACTTTGCATAATTATTCTTGTTGAAATTCTTTGCATTTTTTGATCCATTATTTATTGGCTTCGTTTATCTTTTTTTTGGGATGGTGATTAGCTACACAGTTCTAAATGATTTAAATAATGAAAGACAGCTGATATTCACTAATTTATTTTAAAAAATATATTTTTTTGTAATGCTGCAGTAGATAAAGTTGGTAGTATTCTCATTCATCAAAGATTAAATATGCCGAAGGCAAGCAAAAAAGTAGACAGTTTCTAAAAAAAATATGTATTTTCCAAGGTTTTTTAAAAAAGCCAAGGCATGGATGGTATACTTGTAAAATAAATGTCCATTTTTCAAATAATTTTATTATTGGAAGCCCATTTTGGTTTAGTTTCGACAAAAAAAATCTATCCCATGAATTAATGCAAATTTCAAAAAAATCATGAATGAATTTTGTTGTCATTGCATGAAAAAAATCATTTTTTCACAATATTCATTGTCATACTTGCATTTGTTTGTTTTTGCAAACGACAATGGTGAAGAATGGATCAAAAAAAAGTAAGTTCATTAATAATATTTAAAAAATATAAATTATTTTAAATTTTAGGAGGTCGTTTGATACTTTTGGAAAGAAGGCGCGCTGTAAAAACATTCGTAAGTTTCATTCTTTTATTTGTGAATTATATTCATAAATATTCGAGGATACCTTATTAACATTATGGTGATATGATTTCATATTCTTTATTTTTAGCTGAATCTGATGCACCGAATGATGATTATGATTTCATAACCGTTTATTTCAATCAAAAGAAAGCAAAAAAGGCATGGTTTTTCATCAAAGACAAGGAAAATATTTGTGTTTTCTCTGCTCCATTCGAATGGTTTGTAAGTGCCTTTTTAAACTTTTTGAATTTTTAAATTCATAGTTTTTTAGCTTGATAAAGATAAAACGGCTGACTATGCAGACTTCCATCTAATAACCAATTATCCAACTCACAATTACTTGATGAAATTCTTTGCATTTGATCCTTTGTTTGGTTGCTTCGTTTCATTATATTGGGATGGTAATATGAAACATGATCGTAAGTCTTTTAACAATCTTGATTGTACTTGATTACTTGATTTTTAGCTGAAGCACATTGCTTTCCTTTCAATGAAGATGATCCAGCAGCTTCACCAACACAAATGGAATCGTTTGTTTTGAAAAATTTTCCCAAAGAATATTTGCTAAAATCTCGAAATGGTTTATTTCATAGTGAATATAAGCCTGTATTTCAAAGTTTCGGTGGTCAAATATTCGTTTATATTGTAAATCCATCAACTGGTGAAGAACTTTTTGTTCATTATAGTAAGTTATCGATTTTTTGGTTACATTTGTCTCTTTATTTTCGTATTATAGGTGATAATACTAAATTTTACGGGGGTTTCTTAACAAGAGGAGTAGAAGCGTATCCATTGATTTATATTAAAGAAGATTGGATTAAACATGATCAATTTGGTGAAGGTAAGTTATTAATTTCAAAAAAAATCTCTAAAAAAACCATTTTATAGTTCATTTTCTAACAACTACTCCTGAACCAACAACAACTCCTGAGCCTACAACAACGCTTGAACCATCAACATCAGCTCCTACAACTCAAAAACCAAGTACCGATGGTCCAATGAAGCCAACAACACGTCTACCTTCTTATCCAGAAACAACTAATAATGGAAAGAAAGAAAAGCAAGAACCTCTCAAATCTCCATCAACTTCAACAAAGCCATCAGATGCAAAGGAAATGTTCACAACGTCCAAATTGTTTGCTGCTGTTTTCTTAGCTTTTATTGGATTTAATTTTATTTATTAGTAATATTTTGTAATTAGAGATTTATAATAATTTATAACAATAATATATGTATGTGTTTGAATAAAAATAAAGTGAAATAATCTTTGAATTTTTTGAATGACTAAACAAAATCCTTATTTTTGCGCTTTTTTCTTAGATCACTGATTTTTTATTGAAACAACAAGAGTTTTATTATTTTTATCTTTGATAAACTTGCACGGGTCTTGGATTACTAAAAATGACTTTAAAAATAAATTTTCTATATGGTTTAATAAAATACAATAGAGAAATGGTATCAGAAATTAAATGAATGGATGAAATGGGAAGTGCGAGGTTTACGATCCAACTACCATATGAAATTTGAGTAAAATAAACTATCACAAAAATATATATTGGAACCACAGCAAATAAAATTAAATTTATTGTTTGAATAATTAGTGCACTGAAAATTATTTTTTTTGGGTTAAAAAAATCTCAAAAAAATTTTTCTTACGTATATAACATTTTTTGCATTCCATAACGAGCTTTCGAAATTAATATTCGAATTTTTCTTAATTGATTTACAACCAAAATATTGCATGAAATAAATAAAAGCACATAACAAAAAGTCCATCCACCCGCGATAAAACTAAATAAAATTAAATAATTTCCAATGATGGAAGGATTTAATCCAAAAGTGTTTGGGAAAATTTTGTGGAGAATAATTACGGATGGTACAGCTTTTTCTAGTGACTTCCATGCCTTTTCATAATATGGAAATATTAAAGTCAACGGAACTGAAAATATTTAGTATTTTTTTGGATTTTTAAAATAAAATGTGAAACAGTGGAAATTTGGCCTTTTACTTACCCATTCCTGAAATCCATGAAATAAGAACACAAATAAAGAAGGCGCCAATTCCAATCTTCATTTTTTTCTTAGAATTCAAAAATATTTTAATTAATGATGTATCAGATAAACTAGGTTCCAAAACAGCAAATAATCGATTTAAAACAGAAAAGAATATTGCCGCAGCTGCAGCAATAATGGAAGCCAAAATTAATGCAAATGCAATGGAAATTAATACATTTGAAACAACGAAATAATTTACATCACAACTTAATATTGGTAATGGAAAATGAAAAATAGGTTTAAAAATAAATATGAGTAATTTATAAAGCATGTTGCAGGAAATTTGAGTGAATACAGTATATTTAAAAGCGCCCATTTGTTTTGGAGATTTTGTAAGAATAATAAACGCAGTAAAAATATATAAAAATAGAGAAATTAAAAAAGTTACATCCATAAACCATCGAAGATAATTTTGATATTTTTCATGATAAAAATCATCCAATTTTAAATCCTTCCATTTTTCGATCGATGAAAAAAACATGGCAATAAAAATTTATTGGGGCTACTTTTCTTTGGAATTATTTATCTTCTTTTTTTTGCCCCAAATTATTTTGACGAGGAAATGAAAAAAAGCAACTCTTTAATATTTTTTTAAGTTAATAAATTTTTAAAGTTCACAGAATCAATTCGTTTCGTAATTTTTTTAAACAAAATATAAAACACCTTTAACAAATTTTTTTTTAGTAATTTAATTTAAAGTCGAGTGGAATAATTTTATTTTGGTAGACATTTTTAAGAGAAAAAAAATATTGCCAAGCAATATTTAATAGCCATAGAAAATTTATTTAGAACACCTGTCTCCTCTACCCACCTCTCCAACATAATCCATAGTCTTTTCAGCCTTTTTTTTTTAATTTAGACTCCAAAATAAAATATTTTCATTCTTAAAATTTCTAAATTTTTAAATCCATATATTTTTCTTATTAAAATTAAATAATAAAGAAAAGCAAAAAAAAATTCAATGAAGTCTATCTGGCTATCCCATATGTTTTAAATTGCAACGTGTTTTTTCCAGCTATTTTTATTTTTTCGAATAACCGCTTTCCAAAAAACTCATAAAAAACAAAATTTGTTTTTGATTATTAGAATCTAATCTTATAAAAATCATTGGTACTTTTCTATGAATAAAAATTTTTACATATAAAATAAAACTAATAAAATTTAGAAGTTATATGTTTGATGAAAAAAACATAATAAATAGATTCTTTGAAAGCTGTAAACCTTCCTTTTTTTAATTTCATTTAATCTAATCTCGTAAAAATTGTTTGACTATTCGAGACAAAAACTTCTTAAATAAAACACTCGATGAATTGAGGCAAACGTAAAAAATTTACGTCCAATATTTTCTTTTTTTTATGTTCTTGTAAAGAGTTTCCATCTCAAAACTATTGACACTTATCATTCCGAAAAATAAAGCAACGTTTATTTTATGAAAATTTTTATTCGAAGCATTATACTCCTTCCATGGCTTTAGATATACCGAGTATTTCCAAAATCAATGCATACATACGCTCTCGAAAACTATCTTAAAGTCGATAAACTCATTAATAAATCCACAGAAAAAAAAATTCTTAAGATATGGCCAAATTAAGTAAAGTGTTAGGCACCTCCATTTTCGGCATCACTTTTCTCTTTTTTTAACTCTTGCTGGTGCACTCCAGGCAAATCCAGCCTTTTCGACTACAAGCTTACAACATCAAACCATTAATTATGCTACCATCCGCAATCTTGCAACAGACACTCATTAATTTGCATGAATCCAATCACTCATCAAACCACTAACTTTTCACAGCTGGCAGAGAGACTTAGAAGCTAAATAATACCGGACATTCCATATCTGTCATAGGCCAACATGCCGCCATTTGTTAATTTGTGGATGGAAGAAACTATAACACTATATAAGTCACCCGGTTCATGCACACCATTGGTCGGTAGCGGGCCAGTCAGACACTGGTTGCTGCGTATTTGTTACAAACAAGAAAATTTCAAAAACATATGTTGTCATAAAAAATTATCATCAGCATCTGAATCAAATATCATTTTCAAATCTATCATTTTTTTCATAATCAACGCCAGGCTGATTTGTCAATCATCGAACGTAACAACGTGATCCATAGCTCTTTTAAATAGATGAGCGATGAATCAGCAAGATAAAGTATTTCTGGGGAATGAGATCGTTGCCGCGATCGCTTACAGTAGGATTGCGCTATTACAATCCTGAATGAGTCTTAAAAACCTTCTAAATTTCTTCACCGTTGAACAAAATAATTTATTAAATATTTTCAAACGACTACAACACAACAATAATCAGAAAATATATATTAGAATAAACATAGAACAAAAAACTGGATTTATAACAACAAACTAAAAACTTCCAAGAACATTTGATGCCATTAATTTTTTGAATTAACCTAACGAAGAAGATCGAGGTCTCTGCTTTGTAAAAGATGCAGTAATGATGAAATTGAGGCCATCATGGATTTCGAATTTCTTTGTTACAATAATTTGTTCATCTGTTTCATCCACGTTCAAATCTTCATCATTTCTTGCACGATCAATAAACTAAAACAAACAAAGTATATAAAAAAGCTGTAGAAAACCAAACAACCAAAAAGTTAACATACATTCAAATACTTGTAAACATAATTTTGTTCATCAACCAGCTGAATATTTCCTTTGATAGTTAATGGAAAATCTTGAAACTGGATACCATCCGTATCAAACATTAGATCAAACATATATGGAAACTCTCTTTGGCGTAAAATTTTGACATGAATATCCATATATGTGAGATTGTGAAAATGTTTGAAGATATAACTCGGTAAAGCAAGAAACCTGTGAAGGTTATAATAGTGATAGAAATATCCTTTGAGAACAAGCTTTTTGATATTTGAATATACGATGCTGAAAAATGATTTAGTTATTAAAGCAAGAAACGATAAAACAGCAACAAACTCTTCTTTGATTGATGATCTAAAACAAAGATGGGAGATGATGAGTTCTTGACATGATGGAGGAAGAATTGGAATATCCTATAAAAGAGAAGAGTGAATAAACAAAAAATCTTTCAAATAAAACTTACAAAACTCGTTGACCTTTGAACAACTTGAATGCTTTGATTTTTCATTAAAATTTCTTTAAATTCAGCAGGAATGAATGTGTGACGAAATACGAGAGTTTTAAAATCTAAAAACAGTTTCATTAACAATGCCAAGAAATTTATGTATGATAAAACTTACTTGAAGAAAGAAGCTTTCGACAGATATATTTGATCTTTTTCAAACATGGATTATGATTCCAAACACCATTATCAAACAACAATACCAGTGATTCCATTGAAGACGAAATAAGTTCGAGAAGAACTTTGAGCAGCATCGGTGCATCAAATCCAATACAAATATCTTTAGTTTTTTCAGGCTGAAACAATACTGTATGTTAATATTAGGCATCAATATTATCAATGGAGGAACCTCACCGATGGCTTGATTTTCAGAACGATATGAGTGTTATCGATTATTACATCTTTCGGATATCGAAAACACTTCAAAGCAGCAAGAAAGAATTGTTTACCAGAAAGCATAAACTTGTGTAAGGTTTCTTCATTGTGAACAGCTTCAAGAAAGATTTCAGGTAGGATATCATAATTGAGACGAGGCTTATTGAGTTTCTAAAAGTGCCACTAATTAGTAAACATTCATCGTAAGTTAGTTAACAGCTTACAACCACTTTGTCAGGAAGATTTGTTACAGCCATAGCATCATTTTCATCGTCTTCTGCAAAGGTTGATTTTGATGTTACTTTTTGAGTGTGCTTTTGAACCTATAACAAAGAAAGTTTATTTAGACCGATATGTATGTATAAAACAGCTTACAGCAATGGTATAAGAAGAAGTTTTCATTGATCGTGTGATACGTGGATGTTTCATAGTTGAATGTTGTTGTTTACCACCATCAGTTGAAGTTGATGATATTTCATCAGCTCTTCGCTTTTGTCCAACAGCTTTTGATTTATTGGTTGCGATAGGTAAATCCATTGTTTATTCTAAAAAAATAGTAGGGTTAATCATAAATCATTTGAATGAACTAATAAACAGCGATTGATCACGCGAAAAAATGGAAGCAAACGAAAGAACAACAAAAAAAAATGAAGAAAAAATGAAGACAAAAATAATGCTTCATTTTCCTTAGAAAAAACAACGGTAATATTCGGGTTAAAACCATCATTTGTTTGAAACTTTGTTAGCATTAATCATAATCATTGCTATCAGAGCTAGCTCTAATAAAATTTTAGCAAAATCATACATACATACATAAGTTGCGACGATTTACGAAAGTTTTACAAATATTGCTACAACCAGAGAAACAGCGTCAACATTGCAAGCGGTAATGAAAGCATTTACATAAATACAAAAGGCTGATTTCACAAACTAAAACGATAATGTTAGCGAGAATAAATATATTAATTTTAACAATTTATTAATTAAAAGCTTTGCAAGTAACACAACAATTTTAAAAAAAGTTAACAAGAAAAAACAATGTGAAAAAACAAGACTACAAAATGACACATTTTTACAAAACAAAATAATTTTCTAAGAACTTTTGGTGCACCATCAATCGCTACTCATGCTAGAATCATCATCATCGCTATCAGAGAAAACATCATATGTTGGAGATGTAGATTTTTTCTTTTCACTGACGATAACAACATTATTAACAGCTGCTTCTGATTGTTTGGTTTCTAATTCAGCGATTCTCTGATCAAATTTTTCGATGATTGATTTCATTTTCATTATAGCTAGTTGATCGTTTGCTTGTTTCAGCTTCAAAGAATCAATCTAAAAAATTTGAGATGAGGGGTTCACTAGAAAGTTAACCAAAAAGTAACAAACTTGTGAAAGCAATTCATTGATGACAAGTTTATTCGATCGAAACAAAAATTTCCATGAACTCCACTTCTTTTTGATTTTAGCGTTTCCTTGTTGTTGTTGATGATCATGGAGAGCAGCAATAACACCATCTTTAGCAGCTTCAGAATCAAACGACGACGAAGTAATAGCTAATGGAAGCTGATTGGAAGCACTGATTTTAGTTGGAGTATTCTTCTTTGTTGTTGATTTTGGACGAGAAAACATGCCACGTAAGATTTCCATAGTTACATTCAAAGCTGAAAAACAACATAGAGTAAAGTAATAAAGAAGAAGAAAAAGAAGTTGTGTATGTATGTATCAAAAAGCTAGCGAAGGAAAATGCAAAAACATGAAAGACGATGACACAAAAAAACAAGTGTCTGAAACTCTTCGACAAAGAACCGAAAGCTTTTTTTGGCGCCATTTTTTAGGTACTAGAATTGTTGATTCACTTTTTAACAAGCATCTTTTTTCATTTGTAAAGAAGCAAAAAACATAAGTCTCATTCACAAAAAAATTTATTTATCAAAATGAGTGAATACTATTTCCATTATCAACTACCATTGCGAAAGCTATCAATGTTGCTTGTGTTACTCGTGGAGCATTTTTGTTACCGCATATTACAGTATTCCATGGTTTTATAGCTTCATTCCAAATATTACACAGGTCTTGCTTATGTTAGTCAAATAACCCAAAAAAAATTATAACACACTATCGAAATATCCAAAACAACAAAGGTAAAAATGTAAAACAACGTTTAAATCAAAGAAAGAAAATATTGTAACAAAAAAAAACTTTATTTATGTTTAATCATAACCAAACAAACAACGAAAATATGAAAGAAATATAAAGAGTAATCATAAACAATCAAACATTAATAGGAAAAAGGTTAAATAAGATATAACCAAAACTTAATACAAAAAAAAACGGTGAAGAATGACTCAATCAAAATGCTTGGTTTTCAATTTTGAGATGAGCTCGATGTGAAGATAGTGCTTTGATTTTTTGTTTGACAGCTTCAAAATCTTTTGCATTATAAAAATGAAGAGTAAAATGGACGGCTGGATGCTTCTGAAATTGAAAGGATATTAGAATATTGAGAAAGAACAACGTGATTGCTTACCTTCATAAATTCAACGAAAGCTTCAACATCAAATTCATTTGGATGAAGATAGGCCAATTTAAAGATTTTGAGCTTCTTGAAAGTTGGACATTTGACGAGTTCCTTGAACGTTTTTGATGTAATACGCGGTTCGCGACTAAAACAAACAGTATCATTAACAGGTTAAACAAAATCTTAAGGTAACTTACTAATAAAATCTTTTAAGATTTGGTAGCATCTGAAGAATATTTTCAAGTGGAACATAAACGCCATCTTCGTATTTGATTCCAACGTAGATAAAGTAAAGATTATTAACCATTTGAGATGAAACAAGCTTTTGATATTCGTTCCATGAAATATGTTGATACCATAGAAGCAAATCAGTTACTTTACAGGATTGAACTTTTTCAAGCAGACGAGATAGATTCTTTGCATCGTTCTTTATGCTATGGATGGCATGAGATTTTCCTTCGAATGGATTCATAGCAAAATCAGTTACAAAACCATCGAGAACTAATTTCTTATCAGGAGAAGCAAAGACACCATTGATAATCAATTCGTTGGAACTATTCATCGAAAGCTTCGTTGGTGTTTCGTCTTTATCAAGAGTTGAATAACCATTCCAGAATTTTGCATCGATGAGTTCAAGTTTTTTGATAACAATAGTATTCATTTCAGCAATAGTACGTTCCAAATCAGCAACTTTTGATTCAAGAGCTTCTTTCGTTTTTTCTTGTTCAGCAACGACCGCTTCATGTTGACTTTTCATTTCAGATATTTGATGTTGAAGAGCAGCTTTTTCTTTATCACGAGCTTCTTGTTTCTTTTCCAATAGATTGATATAATCTTTCATTTCAGCGAGTTGAGCTTTGAGAGTTTGCTTTTCTTCAGTATAAGAGTGACCATCGGCTTCTTCTTTAGCTTGCATTTCCAAAATCTGAAAATGAATATAAAAGTTAACATGATATGCGAACGAACAAAAACATACTTTTGCATGTAATTCAGCTTTGCTTACTTTGTCTTTCTTCCCAAAGAAACTAAATGGTGATGATTTCTTGTATCCAGCTGATTTATCTTGACCATCTTCAACAACTGCTTGAGCACCAGACGAAGGTGAAGCTATTGGAACTTCAGTAACATTGGTTTCAGGAGCGGCATCGTTTTTTGAATTAAGCAAGAAAAGGTTTGATAAGTTTATGTCTTTCATCGTTTGGCAAGAACCTAAAAATGGAAGTGTTTTATTAATTAATGGAATGTAAAGAAGGAAAAACACGAAAAAGAAAGCAAGTAAACGACACGAAAGCGAATAATAAGAAAACATCGAAGAAGAAAAAAATGAGAAAAAATGAAACTTTCAAAAACTTTGAAATTTTTGTTTTTGCTTTCAAACTTTGGGTCAAAGTTTTTGAATACAGTAAATTTGCATAGCCTTTTCGTTGTAAAACATAGCTATTTTTTTGGTTGTTTGAATTTGGGCTAATTATGAAAGCTAAAAGCCACCAATTTTTTTGTGCTTTAATCAAATTTTCTTCAACTCTGTCATCGAGTCATTTCAAAACGCAATAAAAACTTTATTAATTATCAAAAAACTATTTACAACAAACAAAAATAATGAAAACAACGAATATATGTATTACAATTATTTATACCATAAAAAATAATACTAATGAGATTATTATTATTAGTCAAGTGATATTCATTTTTTTAAACAGCTGACCCGCCAACAAAACCATTTTTATTTCGTGTAATACCTTTCTTTCCAATATTAACTTGAACAAGATAACGGATTTTGATTTGTTCCGTTGTGTAAACGATGTATTCATTGTAATCGAGACAGAGGTCATTGGTATCTTCACGTTTAATTAAATTTCCTATTGGAACATTAACATAACCATCAATTGTACGATAGCCATCTTTATTGGGATACCACATTCCCATACCTAAGAAAAAAAGAAGGGGAAATTAAGAAGCTTGATAAGTTTGAAGCTTCAAGCTTTACCTTTAACACTTTGTTTACCATCATCAGGTTTGGTAATTTCAAAATCAAGATTATTCTTTCGATCAATATCTCCAAGAGCGACTTCACATAATAATAACATGCTATCATCTTCATCACAATAACATGCGCATAAGCATACGGTGTCAGAGAAATATACTCCTTTACCAAACCATAAATCACGGGGTTTTTCAGGAAGTTGAAAGCCTTGAGATAAAATTCCAACAAAGTTTACAGTTCTTGAACCATGCCAAAGTAAACGAACATTACCAATATCTTTTCGAAAGATTTGTTCTTCACTTGGACGATTGACTTCAAAAACATTGATAATTTCAAGGCTAAAATCATCTGTAACTCGATGATTCGTTTCCGCATATTCTTTAATGAGATTGAAGGTATCTGAATTATGATTCAATACAGTAATCTTACAATTAAGTTTTTCATAATATTGAAGAATGACGTCTTTTCGATCAGCATGTTGATGTTTGAGAATGATGTCATCAATAGAGCGATTGGCAATTTCAATATCATTGAGAGTATTGAGCATTGAAGCTTTAGAATCGATAATTCTTGCATTATCAAGAAGGGGAAGTTCATTCTCAGATTTAGCATGTGGAATTAAGGAATAAAATTCTTCTGATGCTTTCTTGACATGATCTTCTTTGAGACCATGTCGAAGCTCCTAAAAATGAACGAAAGTGATTATTGTTTTAGTTTGTTAAAGGAGAAGTTATAAAAGCTACAAGCATGTCTAAAAACGAGTAAATCAGATATGCAAAGCTTTTAAGAAGCTAGCAGAAGCAAATGTGCATTCCAAAGAGACTATTGATAATTTCTTTTACTTCCTTTGCTAAACTAACATTCCCAAACCCTTCCATAACTAACCTGAGCTAATTCTTTCAATATTCTCCTAGCTGAAGCAATTTGATCTTGAGTTATTTGTTCTAATGAAAGCTTTCCCAAATCCAATTTCATTCCACGTAAAGCTGATATTAAAGCATTAGGATCAAAAATTTGTTGAATGAGATTATGAAGAGGTTTAGGTAATTCTATTTCATCTTTAATTTTTACCGCTGTAATACTTTCTTCTTCAATAATATCCATTTTTTCTAAATCAAGTTTAATAATACCATTTATTACTTCTTGTTGTTGGTGTTGTTGTTCGTCTCCCTTTTGAGAGGGAATATTATTTTCATCATTGATTATTGCTGCTGCTGTCGTTGTTGTTTTTGTTGTTGTTTCAATGGAGGCTTTAGTTAGGTTTGAGGAAGATGTTGAAAACTTAATTGAAGCTGATGCAGTCATATTTGATGGTGATATTGAAGTCGTTGTTGTCGTCGATGTTGAATTCATCACAACATAATAGAATGTTCTCAAAAAAATTAATAAAGTTTAGAAAAATTGATAGATTCGGCAGATGGAAGTCAAACGAAAAACGCGAACGAAAGAAAAAAGTATGGTATGAATTTTGGTTGATGGAAGTGATTTTTGGCAAAAATGAAAGAAGAAATAAACTACGGATAGTGAACAAGATAAATTTTGGGGGAAATGTAAGAAAATTAAGTCCTTTAGTTTCTGTATTTATTAAGCCCAAAAACGCCGATCGGCTGGTTACATTTCGAAGGAATGTTCAAAAGTGAAGAAAAAGCTTCATTTTCAACGCTCTTTTAAAAGGAAAATCGATGAATCAGCAAGATAGGGATGTTTTGAAGAAAATGTAATCGCTGCCGTAATCGCAGAGAAAAAGCTAGCTCTCAATATAAAATATTTTTCTTCAATTTAATTTTCGCAAAGTTAGGTTTCTGATAAAATTTTAGAAAGCATTTTTTTTAAAGATTTATAGGGCTAAATATCAAAACAATAAAATTTTGGCCTTTATTTGAAGGATAAAAGTTTCATTTCAAAGACTGCTAAAATTTTGTAATTACCCAAAAACAAAAAATAAGGAACATTGAATGCAATTGCAAAAATGAACTCATTTATGGGTTCAATTTAAACCAAAATCTTTTTGCACCAAGAAAATATAAAAAAACTACGGCAGCGAAGGCAATAAACAAAAATAAGAAAAACGCGCAAAAAATATATTTTGTTATCTGCTTTTCTTCTTCTTTCTCTTTATTTATTTCATAAACCACAAACAGCTTACAAAAAAAAAACCAAAATAAAAATATTTCCAGATATTTCGATTTAAAAAAATAAAGACAACAGAAAGCGAAAAGAAAACATCAAAGTCCAAAATGGATGGCAAGTTGAGTATGAGTCTGCGCTCTCTCTCAAATTTTTTTTGATTATGTATTTTTTTTTTCTATGTCCAGCTGGTTGGTTCGTAAGTGACTAAAGACAGAGAAACACCGGCGACTATTTTGAAAAAAAAACAAGAAGCGTGCAAGGGTTCTGTTTTGCTCTTTTCTCTTCTTTGCTTTTGCATGCTTTTTTGTGCTGTTTTTGCATCAATGTTTTTTTATGTTGCAAAATAAAAGGAAGATGCAATGAAAGAACTAAAAATCACAGCTTCTTTTTTTCTTCGAAAAACATATGTATGCGAAAAAGAGAAATAAATCATCCGAGTACACAACAAATATATTTTTTCTGACCCATGAAAAACAAAACAACAAAAAAAACGTGGTGGATGATTTGGAATTGTGTGTGAAGAAATAAAAGTTTGTATAAGGTCAGCAATGGTTTGGACTCTGATGTATTTTTGTTTTTCTATGTAAATAAGAAAACTTTTTCAAAGCTTTCAAAAACATGCAAGTTTTATTCTGATTTTTTTTCTTCTAATAGTTGCTGGTTTTATTTCGACATTGTATTTTTTCTCGGTGTTTCAAAAATTACTAAAATCCAATTTTTTGAAATCCATTTTTGTTTCAATTTTGCGCACATTTTGGCTTTTAATTTTGCGTATGTTTTTTTTCATCCATTTTGCATTTTTTTAAAGAAATTTTATTTAAGTTCGAAATCTAAAAAAATAAAATGCAAGAAAATTTATTTCCATCGATCATTAAGTTGTTTAAAAGTTATTTCCCGTTCTTCATCTTGAGTAAAAATAAGTTTAATTCCATTGAAAGATTTTAATTGCTCCGTGGTTGATGAGGTCTGCTTTTCAATATTTGTTTCTGCTTCTGGATGGACCAAACCTTTGCAAGTGAAATTTCGCAGCCTAAAAGTTTTTTAAACTGAAAAAAAAAACTGATTTTTAAATTTTTTACTTACCTTCTCCGAATTTTTGGACTACTAAAAATTCCTACAAAAAGTAACATAATTCCATAAAAACTTAAAAAATAATTAAATGTAAAATACGCTAATAATTTATTGTTTTCAGTTAAAAAATAATTTGATGCAATTAAATTAAACCCAACCCCAAAATTAAGAATAAATAAAACAATTGTAAATTTTTTAACCAATAAAGCAGTTCGAATATTTTCTTGAAGTTGAAATCTTTCGGAAAGAGTATATTTTGTAGTTTTAATTAATGAAGCTTTGTATTGTTTTTTATTATACCATTCAATGCAGTAAAAGATAAAATATAATAATTGCTTAGAAAAAATACTGCTATCCCAGAAAAAAGTAAATCAATGGCCTCTGAAAAATTCAAAAAAAATTTTCGTTTTTACAAAGACTTTTTTTTATTTATTCCCCAGTTTTTTTTAATACCTTTTTTTTCCTAATTTATAAGTTTAGACACTTGAAATTTTTTTGGCTACAAAAATAATTAAAAAAGAAAAGTTTTCAGCTGTTTTGGAGGAATCAATTTCTATTCTCTCAAATTGCTTGCTTCTAAAAGTTTTATTTTTTTTATAAATTCAAAAAGGTTATTAAAGCTACAAAACGAGATTAATTTAGATGGATAGGCGTCGTTTTAAAAGGGATGAAATAAAAAAAGGCACTAATTCGTGATTCTTCAGAAATTCAAAAATTTGAACTATGACTCTTAAATGAATGAAAAATCAATCAAATTTTTCATAAACTTTGAAGATTTTAAAAAAATGACTGTAACTTAACGAAAATCTAATCTTAAGGCATAGATCATAAAATTTTCACATGATAATTCCCACCTGCTTTTTCTATTTTTTTAAAGCCCAAATTTTAACCTTTTATTGTGGCGCATTAATAAATACTTTTCTGCACTATTACCTCCAAAAGTAGAAACGACATCAACTTTATTTTCAAAAGATAAAATTTAGTAAAGAATTTCCCCCAAATTCCCCGTTACTACTTACCTTTATAAATAGCAAACGTAAAACTAACACCAAAAATAAATTGATATTGTAAACAAAATAAAAAGAAAAAGCTTGAAACAGTTTTTTCATAATTTTTTAATTTTATTGTTGCCTAAATTCTTTCATAAACTATTGTTATCATTGTACATAACATTGCTATAAGACTTCCAAGCCGAACCAAATCAAAAATTATAAATGAATCAGTGTCATTGATTACAATGTAATTAACTGAATCATTACCAAAAACTAAAAAAGGGATAAATGTATTCAGTATTTTAAAAAGTTTCGTGGCGAGAATCACATCAAGTTAATTCTCGAAAGATTTAAAGAGCAAACTCAGTTTATACTTATTGAAAAAAGATTCTGATGTGAAAATAAAGGTTTAATTTTTTAGTAAGCTTACCTCTAACTCCATCCACCGTAGCTTCCTTCACTGCAGTTATCAACCTTGCTATTTGTGAAAAAGCATAATAAAAAAATAATAATTTAATTAATCTTAACATATTTGTATGAACAAAGGAAGTTTTAATAAAAATCAAAAAATAATATATTGTTACTATTTGCGAAAGAATATTTAATATTATTTCAAAATATTCAAAACATTCTGATATTGAAGATGAGGAATCATCATCAGCCATGTCGGGAATGCTTTTATTCGAGATCATATTGGAGTCATTTGAAGCCATCTTCTGAAACAAAGAAAAATATTAAAATCTATTAACTACCAAAGATTTTTTTAATTGAAACTTTCGTAGTTTTGAAAAAAAGCTTTTTTGGCCAAGTTTGTGGCAGCAACGATGGCGGCAAATAAAGTAAGTGTGTCTCTCAAACATAATTTAAACATTTTCAGACGCATAAGACTGTAAATTGGGTGCAGTGAGCGGTGTCAGCTCAAAGTCCATTGTAGCTGCTGTTAAGCCTTGGGCTTAAAACTGTAAAGAGAGAATAATAAATTATTTTACATAAAATAAAAAATTTGATAATTTTAAATGATGGCTGAAAATTTCTCAAAGAAAAAAGGATAAAAAATATATTTTTTTATTAAAGTGACACCTGAATTTTTTTCTTTTAAGCATTGCCATGTCGGTTGGTTACTTGGATTTCAATTATAAAATTTGAAATAAAAATATTTTTAAGCTATAAACTAAAAAAATGTTTGCAAGAAACCAAAAGTTGAATTTATATTTAAAAAATTAGGCGCTCTTAATTATGAAATGGATTGATCGATTCCAAAACTCTTTACCCACAAATTTTTTTCCACTGTGGCATAAACTAGAAATTAGAAGATTTGAAACCATAGAAATTAAAGAGTTCATTAATGGAATGAAAACATAAATTAAAAAAATAATAAAGCAATTAAGTAAATTTCATTAAATAAAATTTCATGAATAAGATTGTTTATTTAAAAAAAATTTTTGTGCACTTTTTGGTACCATTTTAGAGATAAAGCGTAAAATTTACAATCTTTTAATTTTATTAAATTAAATATACAAAAAAAAACAATTATGACTATTTTGTGTTTCATTAAATTTACTGTTTCCATTTTTTTACAAACCACAAAAAACATTTATTATTGAAGCATTACAATATTTTTTATTTATTTGAGTAACAAACAAAAACTTTATGAAAATTATTATTTTCAAAAAAATAAATATTTTCTAAAAAATAAATTTGTTTTGATTTTTTTATCAATTCCATGCTTCACGAAGTTGTTTGAAAGTAATTTCTCTTTCTTCATCGGCAGTAAAAATAAGTTTGACTCCATTAAAAGCTCGCAAACTATCTTTTTGATTTTTGTTATAATTTTTGCGACAAATTATTAAATTATTTTGGCTTTTAATTTTGAAGTATGTTTTTTTCACCCATTTTGCGTTTTTTTAAAGAAATTTTATTTAAGTTCGAAAGGTAAAAAAATAAAAGGCAAAAAAATTTAATTCCATCGATCATTAAGTTGCTTAAAAGTTATTTCCCGTTCTTCATCTTGAGTAAAAATAAGTTTAATTCCATTGAAAGATTTTAATTGCTCCGTGGTTGATGAGGTCTGCTTTTCAATATTTGTTTCTGCCTCTGGATGGACCAAACCTTTGCAAGTGAAATTTCGCAGCCTAAAATTTTTTTAAACTGAAAAAAAAAACTGATTTTTAAATTTTTTACTTACCTTCTCCGAATTTTTGGACTACCAAAAATTCCTACAAAAAGTAACATAATTCCATAAAAACTTAAAAAATAATTAAATATAAAATACGCTAATAATTTATTGTTTTCAGTTAAAAAATAATTTGATGCAATTAAATTAAACCCAACCCCAAAATTAAGAATAAATAAAACAATAGCAAATCTTTTAACCAATAAAGCAGTTCGAATATTTTCTTGAAGTTGAAATCTTTCGGAAAGAGTATATTTTGTAGTTTTAATTAATGAAGCTTTGTATTGTTTTTTATTATACCATTCAATGTAGTAAAAAACAAAATATATTGAAATGCTAATAAAAAATACTGATATCCCAGAAAAAAGTAAATCAATGGCTTCTGAAAATGTTTAAAAACATTTTAGTTTTTACAAAGATTTTATTTATTAATCTCCCCAATTTTTTTAGTACATTTTTCTTTTTCTAATTTATAAGTTTTGACCGCTGAAATTTTTGACTACGAAAATAATTAAAAAAACAAATGTTTTCAGCTTTTTCGAATATTCATTTTCTATTCAGTCAAATTGATTGCTTCTTAAATAGGGAGGTGCACGGGTTTTTTCATTTGCGATCAAATCCACTAATTTTGGTATCAAAAGATTCGAAATGTCAATATTAGTAGCATGGCAAAATTTCATTAAAAAATGTTTCAAATAGATGAGAGATATTTAATTTCTAAGTTTTAAAAAATACAAAATTTTTCCGACGGAGAACACTCTTGTTTCTCTTCTTTTTTGCTTTGCAGAAGAGCTTTGTCAAAGGGTTTGCTATTTGACTTCTAATGCCAAATGTGTTTTTCTCTCAAAAAAGCATTTTTTCTAGGATTTTTATACATTACTAAAATCATTTTTCTTTAAAATGATTTTTTTCGGGACGATCCGAGAAACTAATATTTTTTCTATACCTGTAAAAATAAATTCTCTATCTGATGGTTTAAAAATCTTGATGGAAGTGAATGGAAGTTGGGGTCAACGAGCTAAAATTCACATTTGAGGCTATTATCGAATAAGAGTCCATGATAAAAATTATATATTTGAAATCTACGTAAAAAATTACATCTAAAAAGTAATGATAGGATTCGAACTCAAGAAAATATTTGTTTTTGCCTTTTTGATGACGTTGACGAAAAAAAAGACGGGGAACACTAGCGCAAAAGGCATCGCTGCACATCCCTATTCTTAAAAGTTTTTATTTTTATAAAATCTAAAAGGTTATTGAAGCTACAAAACGAGATTGGTTTAGATGGGCGTCGTTTTAAAAAAGAGGAAATTAAAAAAAATGCAACGGATTTTGTTTTATATAAAAATTGAACGTGATTCTATAGTAAAATCAAAAATTTAACGTTGGCCCGGCCCTTAAAGGGAGTCTCTCAGCAAGCTAGGTAAATCCTTAGAGCGGCTCTCTTTGTTTCATTTTTTCGAAACTTTTCGAAAATGACTTTGCACGGAAAAATGGCATTTTCGGGCTAGGAACACCCGCTCTAAGGAATTTTTTTACCTAGCTTGCTGAGAGACTCCCTTTAAGTTAATGAATTATCTTCCAAATATATTTTTTTTTCAGTTTCTTCTTAAACTTTCAAGATTTTTTTATAAATAAAAAGCCGTCAAGCAAAATAAATGTCTGTAACAAAACAAAAATTTAATTCTAAAGTAAAGATCATAAATTTTCACACGAAAAATTCGCACCTTCTATTTTTATTTTTTAGAGACCAAATTTTGCCCTTTTTTTTGTTGCGCATTAATAAATACTTTTCTGCACTATGACCTCCAAAAGTAGAAACGACATCAACTTCATTTTTAATAGATAAAATTTAGTAATAAACACTTTTTCAAATTCACCGTTACATACCTTTATAAATAGCAAATGTAAAACTAACACCAAAAATAAATTGATATTGTAAACAAAATAAAAAGAAAAAGCTTGAAACAGTTTTTTCATAATTTTTTAATTTTATTGTTGCCTAAATTCTTTCATAAACTATTGTTATCATTGTACATAACATTGCTATAAGACTTCCAAGCCGAACCAAATCAAAAATTATAAATGAATCAGTGTCATTGATTACAATGTAATTAACTGAATCATTACCAAAAACTAAAAAAGGGATAAATGTATTCAGTATTTTAAAAAGTTTCGCGGCGAGAATCACATCAAGTTAATTCTCGAAAGATTTAAAGAGCAAACTCAGTTTATACTTATTGAAAAAAGATTCTGGTATAAAAATTAAGTTTAATTTTTTAGTAAGCTTACCTCTAACTCCATCCACCGTAGCTTCCTTCACTGCAGTTATCAACCTTGCTATTTGTGAAAAAGCATAATAAAAAAATAATAATTTAATTAATCTTAACATATTTGTATGAACAAAGGAAGTTTTAATAAAAATCAAAAAATAATATATTGTTACTATTTGCGAAAGAATATTTAATATTATTTCAAAATATTCAAAACATTCTGATATTGAAGATGAGGAATCATCATCAGCCATGTCGGGAATGCTTTTATTTGAGCTCAAATCAGAGTCGTTTGAAGCCATTTTTATAAAAAAAATAGGGAATAAAAGTTGCACAAAAATTGTGATAAAAAAATAAACTATAATTGTTGTTTATTAAAGAATTATTTATTTAATAAATTTTGTTAACTGGAGCAATATTACAAGCAGAGGAGACTGTAAAATGTGGGCTGTTTGTCAACTCAATGTCAACTGTAGCTGTTTTAGGCTCTGGCAGTAAAAAGAAAATAATAAATTATTTTTCATTAAATTAATATTTGATCATTTTAAATGATGGCTGAAAATTTCTCAAATAGGGATAATAATTTTTTTTAAATAAAATTGACACCTGCATATTTTTTTTCTCATTTAAAATTTGCCATGTCGGCTGGTATCTTGGGTTTCTTTCTACTAATGACATAAAACAAACTTGCTATAAAATTTTTTTTCTGAATTAAAAAAATGAAAAACAAATGCATTCACTAAAACCAAAGATGAATCTGAAAAAAAAAAGTTGAGAAGCCACAGCGCAATCATGGCGGAGTAGAAATGGCAATCAAACGATCTTTTTTGCAAGTTGCCAAACGACGCCAAAATGCCAAAAGCAATGACTTTTTTTATGAAAGCAACATTGTATATTTTATGTCGGCGATATAATTACTAAATTGAAGGTGCAAACAATAGTTTTTTGTTTTAAAAAGTTTACCAGATACTTAGATAGTATCTCTCAGATATGTTTAAGCAAAGAGATAATTCCTTTAATGTATCAGTAACTGAAGTTATGATGCATTAAAAGTCGCAAAAAGTCTTGAAGGTTGAAAATTTTATTTTGTCGATAAAGTTTAAATTTGATTGAACGAAATTGTAGATTAGGATCTAACTTAAAAAATGGCTGGAACAGAATTTTTTTTAAAACTCATTCGTGTTTTTTAATCCAGGCTTGAATGAGTTAGATAGCAAAAAAAGATATTTTTTAGTCGAAGTTGTAAAAAGTCTTGAAGGTCTAAAATTTTATAGGTTCAACGAAATTTAAAATTGCTTATGAGAAAAGATAGATATATATCTAACTTAGAAAATGCCTGGTACAGAATTTTTTTAAAGGGGTTCCAAATATTTTAATTAGTTGTTAATTCTAAAAAAACTACCAAAAAAACCAAAAAGCTCATGGTTTCCTTTCTTTTTCCCTTTCTCTTTGCCTTCATTTGTGGCTCTCGCAGCGATTGAGCATGGCCATTCCTACTCCGTCTTTGATTGAAAATGATTGCGCTGTGAAGCTAAAAATTTCGGAATGATTTATTATTATTAAATCGAATGACTAATATTCGTAAGCTCCATATACAATGTTTTTTTCATTGTGGCTAAATCTTGAAAAATTTAAAGACCCGAAACCACAAATATTAAAGAGTAGATTACTGGAATGAAATTACAAAACAGAAAATTAAGGGGAGATTAACTAAATTTAATATTTTCTTGAATGATATCGTTAATTTATTAAAAGCATATGCATTTTTTGGTACCATTTTAGAGATCAAGCGTAAAATTTACAAAGTTTTTATTTTATTAAATTAAATTTTAAAGAAAAATCAATTATGACTATTTTGTGTTTCATTCAATTTACTATTTCCATTTTTTTACAAACCACAAAAAACATTAATTATTGAGCTTTACAAATTTTTTTATTTATTTGCAACAAACAAAAAAGCAAAAAAAATTTTATGAAAATTTTTATATTTTCAAAAATAAATGTTTTCTAGAAAAGAAATTTAGTTGGATTTTTTCTTATCAATTCCATGCTTCGCTAAGTTGTTTGAAAGCAATTTCACGTTCTTCATCAGCGGTAAAAATAAGTTTGACTCCATTGAAAGCTCGCAAACTATCTTTTTGATTTTTCTGCTTTTCACCATCCACTTTTGGATGGACCAAACCTTTGCTATTTATGTATCTGAAAAATAAAAAGTTTAAAAAATTGCGAAGTTTTTAAATATTAACTTACCTCGCAAAATACTTTCGACTACCAAAATACCAAACTAAAGCAAAAATAAATCCATAAAAAATTAAAGAATAATTAAAAGCAAAATATGCAAACATTTTAGATTTTTCTTTTTGTAGATAATTTGATATAATTAAATTTGCTCCAGCAACAAAATTAAGAATAAATAAAACAATAGCAAATCTTTTAACCAATAAAGCAGTTCGAATATTTTCTTGAAGTTGAAATCTTTCAGAAAGGGTATATTTTTTAGTTTTAATTAACGAAACTTTGTATTGTTTTTTATTATACCATTCAAGAAAATTAAATATTATATACATAATTATGCTTACAGAGGTCACAACCACTCCAGCAAATCGTAAATCCAAAATTTCTGAAATTTTTTTAAATGTTAGTTTTTTCGTTGCAAGACTAAAAATTTGCAAATTATATACATACCTATATACATAGCATATGTGCATCCAATACCCGGAGCTAATTGGCTAATAATAAATGAAAGAATTAAAAATGAATTAGATTTAAGTTTTTCATAATTTTTTAAATGAATTGTTGCAAATATTCTTTCACGAATTATACTTGTCATAGAACCTAATGCAGCAGTGAGGCAACCAACTCGAATTAAATCCACAACGATGAATGGATCTGTGTCGTTGAAAATAATGTAATTAAGAGTATCATTGCCAAAAACTGAAGAAAAAAGATATATTGAAAAATTATGTCATTTGGAAGTTTTGTAAAAGGTATTTAATTTCAAAAAAGAAGGTAAAATGTCAAAAAATGTATTTAGAAAGTTATGTCCTCAAAATTAAAAAAACCATGATCTTGATTTGAAAATCTTTAATTATTTTAAAATTGGTTGTTCTTTTTTTTTAAAGCAGTGACAAAAAAAAATAAAAGGATGAAGTAAAATTAAGGAAAATTCACTGAAATTTAGACACTTGAATTTTTGTTTTTCGATTGCCTTGAAACTTAAAAAAGCGTTAGAATCTTAAAAAGCAGTATTAAAACAGATTTTTTGAGAAAGTGAAGCTTTTTTGACTTGATTTGGCACAGGTTAGTGGTTTTTGGATTTATATTTACAAAACTTCACCCCTAGGGTCAATTTGGTCCAAAAATAACGAATTTCAACACCATTTTGCCGGATGATATGTTTAATATGGAGATATGGTCACTTTCGCGTTAGGACCCGAAATAATTTTTTAAGACCAATATATAAAAAAATTTCTTCTATTTTCGTTTTTTCCACATAAAATTGAGTTTTTTTCGTATTGACAACAAAAATTGATGTCCATATAAATCCCTCTATTCAGTTACATTAAAGTTAAAAATATGTAAAAATTTACATAAATTCTCATTTATCTCAAAATCTTTGACTCAAGGGGAAGAAAAGGCCCACAAATTCGGATTCTCCATGAAATTTTAGTCCTAGGGGTTAAGGTATATCGAAAAAAAGGTAGGCTTCGATATTCATTTGACTCTCTAAAGATCGCTAAAGATGCAAAACCTTGATATATCCAATATCAATGGTTATAAGGAAACTCATCGAATTCGATCAGCTTATGGAAAAATGGAGTCAGAAACAATTAAAATAAACTAAATAAAAATTTTGGGTAACATTACAATCCTTCCCTGTGGATCCCTGTAGATGTGGCTATATCCACCATTAATGGTATATTTGGTGTATTTGGTGTCACAAAAAATTTCAAAATCTTAAAAATCCACATTTTTAACTTAGAATCATTTTTTCTATACTAATTTTGGGTCGTAGAATCCGAATTTTATATTACTTTCTATGTTTGATTAGCTTTAAAAAAAATTTTATTGATAGTCAAAATTTGCATATTTCAAAAAATCATAACTCAAAATCTAGTTAGACATGAAGACAAACGGACTTCAAATTCGGATTCTACGACCCAAAATTAGTATAGAAAAAATGATTCTAAGTTAAAAATGTGGATTTTTAAGATTTTGAAATTTTTTGTGACACCAAATACACCAAATATACCATTAATGGTGGATATAGCCACATCTACAGGGATCCACAGGGAAGGATTGTAATGTTACCCAAAATTTTTATTTAGTTTATTTTAATTGTTTCTGACTCCATTTTTCCATAAGCTGATCGAATTCGATGAGTTTCCTTATAACCATTGATATTGGATTAGGGTGGACCGGGTAGATCTACCAGTAGATTCTACCGGTAGATCTACCAGTAGATTCTACCGGTAGATCTACCGGTAGATCTACCGAAATCTACCGAAAAAATTTTCCAATCTACCGAAATCTACCGCGCCACCAAAATTTAAAAAAAGACGTTCTCGGAGTTTTTTAAGCGAAAGTTATGAATTAGCAGGTTCTAAAATGCATAAAAACGATGTTTTCTCTATTTCCGAAAATTTTTGAATTTTTTTAACAGGGGAGAGTTTATGATAGGAAAGTAATAGCTTGGTCCACCCTGTTGAAAAATTGAAATTTTTTTAAAAGTTTGCAAAACCTATTTTTGTGCCCAAAAATAGCCTTATATCCTTAATTTTGTATTCCTTGATTCAAAATCCCTTTCTTTTCGAATTTTGGACTTGCGGTAGATTTCAGTAGATCTACCGGTAGATCCACCGGTAGATCTACCGGTAGATCTACCGATTTTTCAATCTACCGGTAGATCGGTCCACCAATAATTGGATATATCAAGGTTTTGCATCTTTAGCGATCTTTAGAGAGTCAAATGAATATCGAAGCCTACCTTTTTTTCGATATACCTTAACCCCTAGGACTAAAATTTCATGGAGAATCCGAATTTGTGGGCCTTTTCTTCCCCTTGAGTCAAAGATTTTGAGATAAATGAGAATTTATGTAAATTTTTACATATTTTTAACTTTAATGTAACTGAATAGAGGGATTTATATGGACATCAATTTTTGTTGTCAATACGAAAAAAACTCAATTTTATGTGGAAAAAACGAAAATAGAAGAAATTTTTTTATATATTGGTCTTAAAAAATTATTTCGGGTCCTAACGCGAAAGTGACCATATCTCCATATTAAACATATCATCCGGCAAAATGGTGTTGAAATTCGTTATTTTTGGACCAAATTGACCCTAGGGGTGAAGTTTTGTAAATATAAATCCAAAAACCACTAACCTGTGCCAAACGAAGCTCCACTTTCTCAAAAAATCTGTTTTAAATAATTTCAATGAGAAAAAATGAAGAAAATATAAAAACAAAAAATTAACCAAAAATATTACTGGAATTTACAAATAAGCTTTTTGGGCCCAAAACTTTCTCACGTGCTCGATCGATCGAACCCCTGTAAAACTAACTTCTTTGAACGTACGTTATTGGCACAAAAAAAAGAAAAAATTTAAATAAAAAAACGGAAATATTATGGTCAAAGTTTGGCATTTAGGAAAATTTTAGCTCTGTTTTCAAAAATGCCATTTTTCTTACCTCTTATTCCATCCACAATAACTTCCTTCACAGCCATAATCAATCTCATCGATTGAGAAAGAATATAATAAACAAATAATAATTTAATTAATCTTAACATGTTTGTATGAACAAAGGAAGTTTTAATAAAAATTAAAAAATAATATATTGTTACTATTTGCGAAAGAATATTTAATATTATTTCAAAATATTCTAAACATTGAAATATCACTAACATTTCCACTTCGTCTTTATCCATTTTCTCTGTTACCAAAAGCCTGTCAGACTTGATATCGAGAAAATAAGAAAATAACCAATAACAATTTTTTTGTAACTAACAAAAAAAAATGCTTTTATTAAACAGCAAAAACCATATTCTTACGACGCAGAATGTTTTTTATTTGCGGGTTAATTGAATATAAAATTGTTACAAAAAACGATTATTAAAATAAATAGCTTTTTCTGGTTTAAAAATTATTTTATTATTTAAAAAATTTATTTAATTTTATTAGCTGCCATTGCTGCGATGTTAGTCGGGTATAAATTTCTTATGTCTAAGAACGATAACAAATTTTTTTCTTATTCATTCATGCATGTGTTTTTCATATTTCATTAAAGCTACGAGAATAAATAATAAATTTTTGATTTATGATTAGGTTCTCAGAAAATAAGTATATTAAAATAAAATTATTTAAATGCATTTGACCAAAAAAAATTTGAGGGCAACGAACAAAAGACTAAAAAATTTTTAAAAGTACACTTTTGTTGTTACTTTTTGAGACATTTTTACAATGTTTTTTCAATTTTGAATAAAAACAAAGAAATCTTTTTTATTAATTTTTATATTCGAGCCAACAAAAAATGTATAATACTTAACATTTTTTTATATTTAACCTTTTTTAGAGAGTTTTAATACTTTTTTGAATTCCCACTAAAATAAAAAGATGGTAACTATGGTAAACATTCCTTCAAAAACGTAATTTATTATCCATTTTTTTGGGGTCAGGTTAAAATGGTTGCCAAAAAATACTTGAGATATTCCTTCAAGGTATTTTTTATTTTCAACTATTATTTTTTGAAGTGTTTATGAACTTGTCCACAAAAAAATCATAGGTTTGGTCATTTGAAAAAATTAGACATTTATCATTCATAAGATTTGCTGAGTTTGCTGGTTGGTGGTTGATTTTTTTTCTTCACTTTTATTTCCAATAAAAAAGTTTTAAATAAATGTTTCCTCCATTTCTTTATACTCAAGTCGCTGATTCATTAGCAAAAAATTTATGGGAAAGTATTGATTCTAAAGATTTTACTTTCATTGTTGAAAATCGAGAAATTAAAGTAAGCTAAATCCATTTTTTTGCTAAAATACATACTTTTAAAACTTCGTTGTTTGTTTTTTAGGCTCATAAATGCATTTTAACAAACTATTCACCAATTTTAAAAGTCATTTCTGAAACTGAAAATATCCTTGAAATTACGGAATATAGTTATGAAGTCGTTGAAACTGCAATCAAATTTCGATATGAAATTGATTCATTTCATTGCTGCATCGTCGATGATTTAATTTCAATTATGAAATTTGCTGATCAATATGAAATTGATAGTCTCAAAGTAAGTATTTAAAAAAAAAACGGGTTTCTCAATAAAAAATTTGTCTTTATTGAGTTCGATCAAAAATGTTTTCGATCTCTTTAAAGAAAAGAAAATAATATATATTAAAAATAAATAAATATATATATATTTTTAAGGCGAAAGTTGAAAGCTTATTAATCTCAAAAATTAATGGTCAAAATATTTGCAAACTCGCAAATGCTTCCATTGCTTGCAACGCTGAACTTCTCAAAACTAAATGCTGCAAATTAATGAAGAGATATATTCATTCTCGCCGTGGGGTAAAGGATGTTGAAATTCTTGACAACATTTTTGCAAAGGAATTTCTAATCAAAACTGTTCCAAAAAAGACTGACAATTTTTACCGTTATGGTATTCCTCTATTGGCCTTCTTAGCTGCTTATTTGATCGGTTTTTTATTTGAATACGCATCAAAAAAAATTTTCTAAAATATTTTTTTGAGTTTTTTTTGTTATTGAAATTCTTTGGCTTTGATGTTTTATTTAGTTTGTTTCATTTATTTTCTATGATATTTTTTTCCCCAAAGCTCAGCCATTTTTTCCTTTTATGTATATTTTTTCTGATCAATTAAATAAACACTTTTTTTTATTTCAAAATTTGTTATATTTATTTTTTACATATTTTTGTTTTTGTTTTTTCTCAGTAAAATTTTAAATTAACAGCTTGGTTAATGATTTATCAATATTGCGATTCTCTGCTTTTACGGAATCGATAAATTAAAAAAAAAAAATGGCAAAAATGAAAAATCTTTTTCTGAATCAGTAAGGTAATTTTTTTTGTTTGTTACTTCTAAACATGAAAGAAATTTTTATAAAAACATTGAAAAACCTTCATTGTTTTTTTCTTCTTCTAAAAATGCTTTACTTTTTGCGCTTTTTTGTATTTGACCTTCTTTGATTAAGTTTTGTTCTTTTTACAAATTGCCACAAAAATAAAAATACGAAACGCTGAAAATCTTATTAAAATTACACATTTTGCAAATATTGATTTTGTTTGGTTAGCCTATCTTCCAGAAACATTTCATTTTGAAACATTTCTAAATGGAGTAAAAGTAAGAGAAAAATATTAAAAATTTGATTTATAGGAAAATAATTCAAATTCAGAGAGTAACTTTTTGAACGTAGCAAAAAAAAATTTATATAAAAAATCGCTTTTTAGAATTTTCATATTATTGTTATTTTTTGGTTAAATGATCATTTATCGATGGAATATAAACAACGACTTGAAAATTATAATGATGGAATAATTGCAGAGGGATTAACAAAAAAAGGAAACATGCCACCTTATATACAATATCATGGAATGACAAACGAAAAATTTTTTGCGTTGAAAAATGTTTTGGTTGAATTCTATAAAAATAAATCTTTTCCAGGATGTAACCAATTATTAAGATTATTAAGAAATGAAAATCGTAATCGTTTAGTTCAACACTAAAATCATGGATAAAAAAAACTGTTTAAACAAAAAAATCATAAATTATTTTTTAAGGAAATGGATATCCGAGTTTCTCTTAATATTGGTGATTTTATTTCTGATGAATTTAAACAGCAAATCGAAACATACGTTGATAAAGTGATTGAATGCAAAACAAATCGACGACGACCACCAATAATTTCTTTTCATGTAATGAATAAAGAAAAGATAGAAGCTTTAAAAAATCTTATTATCGAGTTTGAAAATTTATCTCCACCTATCTCTCCATCATGTTCTTAGCTAACTGCTTGTAAGTCGGTGTATTTTTTTTAAATATTTGCATTATTTTTATTTATTGTTATTTTTTTTATGAAATTTTTCGTTATTTAGAAAAGGCTTATAAATATACAATTATTTACAACATAAAAATCAAATTAATTCAAAAAAATTGTTAGTTAAAAATTCAAAAAATAAACAATACTAAATTTCTGTAAATTAATTTTTAATAGATTTTCCTGCGCTATCCAATTTGCTTCCAGCTCCAGAAACTACATCGCCTGCAGCATTTTTAGTGTCATCAACTTTTGCTCCAGCTTGATGGGCTAAATCTCCAGCACTTTCCTTTGCATCATGAGCGGTACCTTTAATGGATTCTCCAGTATTTTTTAAGCTTTGACCCGCTGAATCTACGGCACCACCAATGGAATTTTTAACGCCAGATAATTTTTCACCTGCGGCATTGATGGAGGAATCAAGCTTTTCACCAATGGTTTCAGTGGTGCAAACCTACAAAAAATGGATATAAAGCTATTCAAAATTAAACATAATTATAAATTCTTTTTGGTTTTTTTTGGATCTTTAATATTTTCTATCTCGAAAATTAGTATATATTCTTTTTCCTTTCGAGAAAAAAAATATGATTAAGAAAAGCTTAAAGAATTTATTTATTTTTAACAGCAGCCAATAAAACTTCTGAAATCTATAGCTTCTGGGAATCACAACAAAAATGGAATATACTACGTTTTAGAGTCGAGAGAACTTCATAAAAAGCATTTTTGGTCTTCAAACAATTTTTAACGAAGAAATTGACTAATGTATGTTAGTTCAGAACATTGACGCCGAAAAAGGGCAGCTTCCATTTCAAAAAATAAAACAAACTAACCGAAGTTAAAACAGCAAAGAAAACTAAAGATGCAAGAATAAATTTCATTTTTTTAAAGACAAATTTTTCTGTTTTTCAAATAAATAAATATATTTTTTTTATGAAAACTAAAGAAAATCAACAACAACTTTTTCTCTATTTATACCCATTTTTTGCGTCTTTCAATTTCTTCATTAGCCCTTAGGAAAAATAGAAAAATAAATTTAGGGGGCTGGAGAAAATGGGAATGTGAAGGGAAAGAAAGAAAGACAAGGAAGAAAAACAAAACAACAAAAAAATTTATTTATTTTTTTTTGGTAAACACATATTTCATCGTTGCTCGCTTTCTTTCTTCTTTTTTTGGTTGTTTACTTGGATGTTTTTTTACTTTATTTTTTTTTTCTTTTTTTTTTTCAACCAGTTAGTTGCTGTTAACAAAGAAAAAAAATGGAAGCGATGCAATCTCCTATATTTTTTTAAAACTAATTTTTGAACTTTCAAATTAACGAGAATAGAAAAACCCAATGCATGAGAATAAATTGGAAATGTAAACAAAACAAAATAAAAAAAGTGAACCATTTTTTTTTTGTTGCGTTGAAGAAAAATAAATAAACAAGGAGATTAAATCTTTTTTATTTTCATATATGTTTTTTTAGAGATACTTTTATTTTTAATACTAAAAGAGTTATCCCTTTTTTTTCGGGGTAAAACCTAATAATTTTATGAAAGTTTTTATTTATGCGAAAAATAATAGTCGTCTTTTAAAAAATTTAATTTTAAATTCTAAAAAGTGCAATAATTTTTTGAAATATAATTTTCGGTGTTGTTATTTTTTTTCTTACAAATTAATAAATAAATTATGGCTTCTTTGAAAGAGCAACTTACATAAAAAATGATTAATGAAATTTTTAAATTCAGGAATAGTAAAAAATATAAATTTAAAAAACATATCAGCTTGGTTCAAGAAAATTAATTCAAGAATTTTTTTGCTTGCTTTTTTTTGAATATAAAAACTAACTCCATGAACTACACAATTTATATGATAATTACATAATAATACATAAGTTTGTGGATGGGCCACACCTTGTTTGTGTTGTCGAAATTTTTATAGGTGCGACAACGACGACAGCTATTCAAACAATAAAATAAACAAGAAAAAAGGTGCGCCGCCACTCATTTGGTTGAGGGCAAACCTTTTTGATAAATTTCACAAAGCAAAGAAAAAATCAATATCACTTTAATTTTTTGGGGTATAAAAGCTGAACAAAAAAAATTTGTGGAATAAAAGATAAAAAAGTTTAATTACCTTTAATTTTTTTTTGTTTGTGAAAAATTATGGAAGTCGTCGATCTTTCCCAACCAGTCCCTGAGGAAGCAAAACCATATTATAAATTAGCTGATGAATTAAAAAAAGAGCTCGATAAACATGCTATAGAAAATCCAGGTTCTGGTGACTTGATAAAGAAGCATCAAACCCAAAATGCCAGAGGCAACAATGAAAAATTAAAAAATCAAGCCAAATTACTTGATGATTTTTCCAAAAAATATTTACTTACTCCAGATTTAAGGAAAATGAGAGCGGGATTAGGGTAAGCGTTAAAAAAAAACCCAAAAAAACATGGAAAAAGCTTCGATGTTTTATTTTTATGAAAATTATTTTTGTTTCACAGCGAAAAGTTTATAAATATTTAAATTTTTTTTAGTGAAATCTATAAATCCAAAACCTATCAAGGCAGACGAAACGATTGGAAAACATTTGTTAAAAGAGCCATGTTTGATTTTTATTCTGAAAATTTTTATTCCACCGTTAATTATTTTGGTCCTGAAGTAATTAAAATTTATTTTTATTGATTTTAATAGAAAAATAATAATTATTATATATTCTTTTTATAGGATAATCCTTTTAATCGAATGATGGAATTTAAAGAATGTAAAATACTTCAAAATTTTTCTCCACATTATTTATCTCAAAATCGTGAAGAAGCTTTGAAAGATTTATTGAGTTATCCCCATTCAAAATTGGATGCAGTTTTTAATTGTTATAAAGAATTTTCGTGTAAGTTATTATCTTTAAAAAATATAATTTAAATTGATTCGTATTGGAACCCAAAAAGTTTTCGTTGTATGAAAAAGGATTTTGTTAATTTGAGTCACGACCCGAAAAGCCATGTCTCAAAACGAAGCCTCTTATTTACAATTTTTTCATAAAAAAATTTTTTTAGACGCTCCAATTACTTCAGAAATCAAACAATTATATCAAAAAACCAGTGAACTTTATCATAAAATAACCGAAGCTAAAATTGATGGAAACATTGAAAAATGGTTTGAATATTTGATTGAAAGCGATGACGATCGATTTATTATTCAAATGATTGAATTTGAAATAGCTGAACATCCATCAAATGTTATTCATTGGAGGCTTTATATTCGATGGTTAAAAAGTAAAAATAAAAATGTAAGTCAACCAGAAAAAAAAGTATTAAAAATGAATTTTTTGTCCAGCCACGGAATTTTTTTCTTCCTAACACGAAAATTATTTTGACATTAAAATTTTATTTTATTTTTTTGAATTTTTAACGAATTTTTAAATAAAAAACTGACTTTTATTTTTATAGTTTATTTTTTAGGCCGCATTCGAAGTATTCCATCGATATCGACGATTTTTTATAAATGATTCCACATTGGATTCTGAATTTGCAAATCCATTAAAGAAGGTACCAACTGCCGAACATCGATATTTAAATAAAATGAAATTTAGAAAGAATAATAATTTTGATTTATTATGGGATCCATCATCGACAACTGCAAACTCCGCTGCTCTGGACCAAAAATTTATTCCATCTCCAAAAAATTATATTGAAACTCAAAAACATCAAAATTTTGCTCTTCCAATAACTTGCATAAATTTTATTATTCAAAAAGCTCCTCCAGAAATTTTACAAAAACTTTATCAAACATGCGAATATTTTTTTCTTAAAAATCCTAAAATTATTTGTCATGGATTTCATATAATTAATTATATTTTTGTCAGCCGAATTAAATATAAAAATCAATCAATTTTATTTAATCCAAATTATATGAAATTGGATGAAAAACTTTGGAAAAATAAAAAGTTTTGTATTTCAAATTCGTTAAATTGCGCGAATTTTGGAAATAATTTTCTTTCACAAAATATTATTCCAAAATTGGATGATTCTTCTTGTCATATAAAATTTCTTCGACTTTATCAACAATTTATTTCAAACAATGATTATAATTTTTTAACAAGGGCTGGAAAAATTGAAAAAATTGCAATTCAATACGGATCAATTCGAAATAATAAAAATGGTGAATTAATTTCATTTGAAAATGTCATGAAAAATTTGCCACGAGCTTCGTCGATTCAGTGAGTTATTAAAAAAATTTATTTTTATGATTTTTTTTGCGAATTTAAAAAAAATTCATACCTCAAAAAAATTCTAAATTATCAAATTTTATATTCTTAAAAAACTATAAAAAAAAATTTTTGGCATTGCTTTTAAACATATGAGACTTTTTCATGCCGACACTCAAAAACTCGTTTCATAACTTTTTATTTTGTATATTTTTCAGAAAAAAAAGTTTTAAAAATTTAAGTTTATTTCTAAAACAAAACAGAAAAAAAAACGTTATTTCCCCAAATATTTTTTGGGTCTTATTATTAAATAATAAAAAACGTGGAAAGTTTATAAGAAAAAAAAGAGAAAAAAAATGAATGGAATTAATTTTGAAAAAAAGCATCGAAATTCGATATCTTTTTGATTTTCAGATTGGGTTTAGAACTTCAATTTACATTAAATACTGGCGAAGAATTAAATGCTTTAAAAAGAAAAAACAAAATAAATGTTTTATCTTTTTTAATGTGGAGCGACATTCTCATAAATACACATGAATTAGCAGAATTTTTAAAGGTAAATTTATTTAGTTTTTTCTTTCCTAAATTTTTTTTATTTTCCAAATATTATAGAAAAATATGACTCCAAGAAAAAAATCCCATGTTGCCATAGATTATTTGCATCGAGATATCGATCCTGAAATTAAAATTGGATTTGAAACAGAATTAATTGGATATTTACAAAATATTTCACAACAACAATTTGAATCTTTTGCTATGCCGGAAATTCATATTAATTCAAGTTTAATGAAACCTTTTATAATTGATGAATTTATTTAATCGTCTCGTTGTCGCCTGCTTGCTTATTTTGATGTTTGTGGAAAATTCTTTTTTTGTGTAAGAAAATTCATATTTGTTGTTTTAATTTTTTGTTATATTGAAAAAGTGGAATAAAGATTTTATTTATGTTTTTTAATTCTTAACAAATATGCTTTAGCTGCTATGTATCTTTGAAGCCAACTAACTTGTTTAGAAAACCGTGAAAATGAGATTTTTAAAACTTGCAGTAAAAAATTTTCGAAGCTTCTCAATTTTTATCAAACCTCATCCTTTTAAAGCAAATACAAACATATTTTTTGAGATTACCTAATTTCCATTAAATTTGTGTATCAAAAAATAAAAAAGCAAACTTCAAAAGTTTCAAGCAAAAATAAGTTTTCCGTGTTCATCACTCTTTTTGGCATTCTAAGATTCAATGCAAAATTTTGAAGCACCGAAAATGAAAACGAAGTTAGCCCAAAAAAAATTTTCAATGCTCTTGTTTCATTCTTTTTTTCGCTGATCAAACTTGTGTCTGTCTTTTTTTCTTGCTCCATTTTTTATTATTATTTCTTACTCTGAACATTGATAGAGCTACTAATAATGTTAACATTTGCTTATAACCAATGCTTATAATTATTATCTTTCCTCCTATTAATCCACCACTTTGGGTCAATTTTTCGTGTCTTTGTATTCCGTTTGTGTTTAACTTTTTCATTTTTACAAAACTTTCTATTTTAGCAGTATTTATGAATTCTATTGCAACCAACAAATCAAAAGCTGGAAGAAAGCGTAAATGTGTAACATCTGGTTCAGCTGATGGGAAAGATGTAAAAATGGCTGTTAAACATCAATATTGGACACGTTCAAAGAAATCTAAAGAAGATGATATTACTATTGTAGGTTTCTTTGATTGACTTTTAATGTCTCATGTTACTCATCATACTTCTGGAAACATTGTTTACTAAATTGTCGCATATTTAGGAAAGCAATAAACCTCGTATCAATCCTGATATTCTCTCTGAAATCTTCCTTAAAGCTTTCAAGAGTTCACGTTCCACGTATCCTAGAAATGACGATAAGCTATGGACAGGCTTTATGCTCGCTGGAAAAGAAAACTTTGGTGCTGCTATGAGATGCTTTCGTTATCCAACTAATGTGAGAATTGCAAACTCAGCTTTATATGTCACTATCAAGACCAATGTAAGTTATTGGCTTTATTTCTAAAAAGGAATCACTTTAACTGTTTTTTACTTATTTAGGCTAACACAACGTATACAGAAAGTTTTCGTATCGAATTTGATTCTCCATTGCTTCAAGCTCTTATTCCACGTATTTCTTCTTCAATTAATGTATTAGAAATTGGTGTTTTACCATTTTGGCAATTTTCTTTTGAAAAGTTTAAGAAATATGGTTGTGAACAACTTCTTGAAGCAAGTAAGTTTCAACTAACTTTAACGATCATATAATATCTTATTTTTAGATTTCAAAACTCTTATCTTTGCAAATCAATGTCGCTCTCCTGTTGAATTTAAAGAACCTTTAAAGAAAAATGAAAGCATTGAAGCTGTCAAACATTTTAGATTAGTAAGTTATTGTTTGTTTGCATTTGATTAATACTAATTTTCCGATTTTAGAATTTTCCAACGTTTCCTCTTTCATGTCGGGAATTTATTCTTAACTGCCGTTATCTTAAAGACTTTTCTTCAAATCCTTTGTAAGTTTATATTATCTTTATTTCTCTATGTATTTACTTAACAAAGAATTTTTCAGACAAACTTTCTACAACGTTGAAAAGCTAGTTATTAGCAGTGGATATGATCGCTATAGAAAAGATTTCGAAAAACTTCAACGTTTTCCTGCTTACATCATTAAACATTTTCCATGTCTCAAACTTTTGGATGTTCGTCTTTGCTTCAATGATTCTCATGATGGTTCAGATATGTTTGATGATGTTGTTTTAATTGATAAAACTTTTTTCCGGGAGATTCCATCAACTATTAAGGGAACTATTAAACTTATTGGAAACTATCATAATCTTGATGATTTTTGGGAGGTAAGCTTTAATGAACTTTGAATTCATTTTTTGATATCATTTTTTAGTTCATTGATTCTGCTGTAATTACCCCAGATATGAAAATTAAAGGCCTCGATGAAGAAGAAGAAGGTGGTGGAGACGTGGAAGCTGTAGAAGACATTGAAAATGAAAAAACAGAAGATAATGAAATACTTGTTACCAAAGACTTCGAAATCCATGATGGCCTCAATTTCATATTTTCTGTTAAATTTGATGAAATGGGATATGGATATGAACGCGATGAAGATTCAAGCAGCAATTATGATCCTGGTAGCGATGATGATCCGGGTAGCGATGATGATTCTGGCAGCGATGATGATTCAAGTGATTACTAATGGCCTCATGTTCTTGAAATATGTATTTTTTATTTGGTAATAAGTCATATTATAATCTCATTCTTTTCTTTCAATTTATTATTATTATCTAATTGTTGTTTCAATAAACTATAACTTTTTTGCTTATCATCTTTTACAACATTCTTCAGTTAAACAGATTCACAAAGTAACAACATATATGCGGCATAGTTTAGCGATGGTAAATAGTTTAAAAAATGGCTAAGATTAATAAAAGTACGATAACGTTTACCAGAAAGTTTTTCGAAAAAACATTGTTTAGGGAAAAATGACTTTGTTTGCTTTGAGTTCGTGGTAGAAATGCAAGTGCAAGAATTATGCAAATTTCCCAATTTTCACATGAAACAGAAACCGTTTGCTGAAACTGCTTTCTTTTTTTTGTTGCAAATCATTCAAGAAATATTTACACGAATTCATCGTCGTTTGTTTGCTGCTTCTTTTTTCATCAAACAACCAAAACAAAATATTATGGATTTCAAATATTTTTTGTTCATCGTTGCTATTTTACACTCTTCATCATCATTGGCGGCTCGTTTTCGACGATCTTCAGAAACTGCAGAAGAAGAAATACTTGGTGATCATGAAAGTCGTGATTTGATTTTAACTCAACGTCAAACCATTGAAGTTCTTTTGGAAAATGATGATCTCTTCTTTGAATTCTGTTGGCCTGGATGCGATTCATTGTAAGTTTACTTTTTCTTTTGTGATTACCTTTACTACAGTAATAAGCTTTGTTTTTTAGTGTTAAAGTTTGCTATGAAACAAATAATGTTAATCCTAATGCCAAACTTTTCTGTCCTCCAAATTATTGTGGATTCTCTGCTACTGTTTTTACTGAAACCATTCAAGGTCAAAATTATCAAAAAGTATTTTTCATGGATGGTTACGATAAGGGCAAGTTTTTAACTTTGTTTGTAAAGAAAATTTACCATATGTTTATAGCAACTTTTTCACCTCCAGAATGTATTCCAGTTAGAATTCAACATCCTCAAACTAGAACTCCTGTCTTAAAGCAACTAATGATTTATGGATGTGGTCCGAAGATTGAAAATAATACCATCAAATTGATCATTGAAGAAGCTTCTCCATCATGTCGTTTAATTGTTGTAAGTGATTTCATGTTTTTGATCATTAATTTTGATGCCGACTACGAACATGGTCTTATTCCATATTCTTGCAATGTGTTATACGAATATTATTGTATGGTTAAGGAGACTATAATAACTGCTAATGTTTTTCAGAGAAATGCAAAGATTATTCAACGTCCTGCACCAACAACATCAACAGAAGAACCTCCAAAAACAACAACAGCTGCATCTCTTGCTGATTGGGAAATTGCTATAATCGTGATAGCTTGTTTAATAATTTTTTTCGGTATTATCGGTATCATTGCGTAAGTACATATTAACTTATTTAGCAAATATGTTTACCTCTGTTTTCGCTTTTCAGATTATGTGCTTGGTATGTATTGGACAAGAAAAAGGAAGAAAAGAAAGGGCAACAGGAACTCATGCAACAACAACAACTTGAAGAAGGCAAAAGAAATCCTAACTTGTTAAAGGCGAAAGAAAAAACAGAAGATGAAAAACTTGGTGGAGGAAAGGCTAAATTACCACAGAAGCAACCAACAACTACAAAGCCATCTAAAACTCAAGTAACTCAAGATGAAAATGCTCAACAAGAATCAAAAATTGGTGAAAAGGTTAGTGAATCAAAAGTTGCTGCTGAAGTACCAAAGAAGAAGAATCCAACAGCACCCACTCCACAACCTCCACAACCAACAACTCCAAAGCCGAAGACATCAACTGTTGGAACTCCAAAACCTTCAAAACATTCCAAAAATATTGCTCCTCTTACTTTTCCACCTATTGTAAGAAAGCATGTAGTTGTTGATCGAAATCGAAATGAATCCAAAGAAGCAGAAGCTGAAATGAAAAAGCAAACTCAAAAATATGGAATTCAGCGAGCTATGGTCGTAACTAAATCATCATCATCTGAAGGTGGAAAGAAAACAAAGACAGAAGTTTCAAAGGCATCTCAAAAAACTGAAGATGAATCTAAAATTTCTAAACGGTAAAAATAAGAAGTCAACAGCAACAAAGAAGAAATGAAATTCATAATGGTTTTTATGATGTGTAATTTCTATTTGTAATTATTTAAGTATGTAATTAATTAATTAATAAATTTTAATTGTAAAAATGTCTTTGTTTTTCCTTTCTTTGTTATTTGTTGGATGGATTCAAGCTAAAATCGTAACATGGCTTGTTTCGATTGAAGTTAGTGCTAAAGAGTAACTTAGACTTGATGAAGCTACATATGTAGCAAGCAAAAAAAAACATGCCATACTGCAATCAGTCTTATACCAAAATGAAAAGCATTGGAATTTTGATTGGAAATTTCAGTGAAATGGATTTTCGGACTTCACTGTTGCAATTTGCAAATGCGATTATTGTGCATTTTTTTTGAAACAAAGTTCTCAATAACTTTTTTCTTCTTCTTCAAAGCATCACTGACTCATTTTTAATTCTTTTTTTCAATAAATTGATTGTTCTTTGATTTTACCTTTTACATGCAAAATCTTCTCTCTTTTTTTGTCGACTTCCTGAAAGACTAATTCCTTCTTTTTTTCTTCTTTCTTTTATCTGCGTTTATGCAACACCTTAACTAGGTGAGGCAGTTGTTTATTTCCAATCATAATAAGTATTGTTTTAAAAAGCCTTTTTTTTTTTGGATTTTTTCTTTGCATTTGAAAGAGGTGTGTCTAAGATTTTAAAAGGTACTTATTTATATTTAAAGCAGCTCTAAATTTGACACAAAATTCATTCACAACAAAAAAAAATCATCAAAAGTTATTTTTCGATCTTCAAAAATGTTTTTATTGTTTTTATTTATGCTTTTCATTTCCTTGTTTGCTTCAGTACAAAGTGATTGTTCATCAAATAATTCAGTTGAATGGAATTCTAAATGTTATATTTTATTTGAAAATCAAACCCAATTTGCTAACGCTGCTTTGGCTTGTAAACATATGGGTGCTGAATTGGCTTCAATTCATGATGAATTTACTAATTCTATTCTCAATGGTAAGTTTAGAGCCAAGAAAGAAAGATGACAGCGAGTCTTGAGACAAAAATTCGTAACAAAAACTTCTGAATTTTTTTTATGCCTTTTTTTTGAAAACGAATTGCATTTACTATTTTTTTTTTCTTCAGATTATGTTAGCAATAACATTCATAACGTTTTTAAACTTTCCTATTGGCTTGGAGCATCCAAAATGTTTACTGGAGATTGGTCATGGGTGGATAAATCTCCATTTGATTACACCATGTGGGATAAAGATGAACCTCGAAATGCAACATGGGCTAAATGTGCTGGAGTTCTTGTTCCAAATGGACATTGGACTGCTTTTGATTGCACCAATAATCGAATGTATTGGTGCGTTACACCATCTACCAAACCTACAGGGTGCTTAAATTAGTTAGTGAATTAATAAGTTTATAAGGCTTTAATTCTATGAGGTTCCTTCTATTTATTTATTTTTGTTTGGTTTAAAAATATTTATTTTTTCTAAAATAAATTTAAACTTTCATTTTTTTTTCTTTTTAATGAAGCAGAAAATTATATGGTTTAGATTTTTTTATTTGTTTAACAAATTTTAAATCGATAAAAAGTTTTTTTTGTGAAGAAATTAGAAATAAAAAATGCAACAAAGAAAATATTTTTTTTTACAAATTATTTGTTTGTAATTTATGAAATTTTTTTTTTGGCATAAATGACTTTGTTATTTATTTATTTATTACCGAAGTGAAACTTGTGATGTTTTCTGTAATTCATCCATTATGACCCAAATTTTTCCTATTTTGCAAAAATAAAGCAGCGAGCGAATGCAAGCAATTTCTAATAAACATTCGTGCTTATCAAGCCATAACAAACAAAGATGAATAATGGGTGTGAATGCGGTCAATACACTTTTCTTATTGCTTAACCTAAATAGAAATTTTTTTCATTCTCCTTCACTTTTTTATTTGTTTCGCTTGGTTCGTTTTTCTCGCTTTCTGCTTTTTATATTTTGCGTTGGTTTAGAATCATAATTTACTTTTTTCTTGAATAGACCACGATGGATACTACCATTTCAACTAATCAAACTAAAAATGGACGAAAGAGAAAAGTTGATGAAACTTCTGTTTTAAATGATGATGGCCAAAAACATTCAAACCATGGAAGTCCAACATGAAGGTTTGATTCTTTCCAAACAATCAAAAGTTGATATTCCGGATAAAATACATGTAAGTTATTAACTATTTTGCAGACAGCATATATGTAATTTCAAAATGTCTCTTGGCACAACATTTATAATAGTTACAAATTTTAGAAAAGAAGCAGCAAAAATCCCATTGTAAATGATGATATCCTCCTTGATATTTTTGTTGAATTTGTTCACAATGAAAAAACGTTGACAAAATTTATGTTTTGTAGAAAAAAAAATCTTGATCTTGCTATGAAACTTTTACATTATTATCCAATTAAAATAGAAATTTGTTACAATATAAGACGCCAAAATAAATAAACTTTTGCAACTTTGTGGAATTCGAACTTTTTTCTTTCAAAATTACACACTTTGAAAATTTCCATGGTTTTTTGAAAAAGCAGTCGGAAAAAAATCTCACTCATCGAAAGTGGTTCAAACTTGATATTTTTCTCACGGTTTTGGTTCAGGTGATGAAACACATACTTTTCTGTTTTTTTCCTCACGACTTTAGGTCAGGTGGTGAAATAGGTCTAATCTTGAAATTTTCCTCACGGTTTCAAGTCGGAATGAAAAATGCGTTTTTAAAGACCATCTTGATTTGCCGAATTTTGCCCATCTTCAAAATCGGGTTTGTACTTCAAAAGATGCAAAAATGAGGCGTTTTTAAAAAAAAACATGGAATTTCAAAGAATGGTAAATTCGTGAGGAAAAATTACAAATTTTATGGGTTTTTGGTTGTGAGAATTGGTCAGAAGGAGAAATCAAAGATTTTAGTTAATTTTCCTCAAATTCCTAAATGAGGCAATCCATGCCGCATATTTTACCTCAAAATAGCCCGAAAATAAGCAAAAACAATTAAATGGCTCGAACCCGGAACCTTCCGAGTACAAGCCCAACGCAATAACCATTGCGCCAAACTGACAAAGAAAATATAGGTTGTTTGACAACCACCTTCTATTCAAGTATGTTTATTTTACATAAAACCCTTTTCCCAATAAATGTAATTGCTAAAATAGCAATTATTATAGTTTTGAAATCCATGAAGGTTTAGAATTCAAATTTTCTGCAAAATTTGATAAATAATGAAAGAAGCTATGAAAATAATTTAAATTTAAAAAGACATCAAATATCCATGAAAAGTTTTTGTTTTCTGTTCTTATTGTCGTCAATAAATTACTATGTTTCTCTTTTTTCAAATTTATTGACTAAAATTACAAGTAACTTTGGAGATTTGACTTATTATAGTGACTAGCGGCGCACACATTTAATTCATTAATAAAATTTTATTTACAGTAAATTCAAAGAAAAATTAAACATAAATTTTCAGAAAATATAAAAAACAATAATCACTTATTATAGTCTTTGTTGAAGCCAAATTAAATATATAAAAATAAACTCATGTGGATGATTAACAGATATGTAAAAACACAAAAAAAATAAAGGTAAAGTGTAAAATATTTTTCTAACCACATTCATAAAGTTGTTCAAATTTCTTGAGCAGTTGTAAGTTGTTGAGGAAGATAACCTTGATTGAGGCCATGCGAAACTGCAAATAACCTTTCAATATCATTTGTGGTTGGCGACCTTCGTCGAGTTGGAATGGGCCAATCATGATGGGGTTGAACTCTAATAGATTGAGAAAAGTTTGTTTTTGTTGTTGCTGCTCCACCAACATTTTGATTTGGAAATTTCGGGGGTTCATTAAGTTGTTGAACTGAATTTGCTCGAGGACTTGAAACGGGCGAAGGAGGTTTCTTTGCAAACAATTCTGTTTTCTTTGCTTTTTCCAATAAAAATACATTACTTCGAGTTTCATTTTCTCCAATTCTATCATAAATTACGCCATTAACTCCAACAGTTTTTTTAAAAAATTCCACCGTTGCTTTATCATTGAGTTCATCGCCCCAAACAAAACTAATAAGTCCGAGTTCTTTGGCTTTAGTAATGGGTGAATAATCTCGTAGCACATCTTCGGAATGAAAATTAACTCCAAGTATTCCACAACCTGCTGCAAAGTTTACAGCTGTGAGGGAAGTTCGAGTTCGAGCATCTTGATAAACTTGATGCCGAGTATTTGCTCCACAACAAAGGAACAAAACTGGGTATTTGTTTTGCTTTACCGCAACCCTAAAAATTGAAAGGTGGTGAGAAAAAAGAAAAAAAATTAACATTTTAAAGTGTAGATTTTAGATTTCAGAAACGTTTTTTGGAAAAATAAATAAAAAAGTGTCTCATTTTTTGATTGAAAGGAAAAATTTCTGCATCACAATGGCAAATTATAATCCGATGTTTTTATGCTTTTGAAAATGCCAATTTTAAATACAAGCATTAAAATTTTAAGAATTATAGTTTTAATGTTTTAAAAATATTTTTAATTGCCCCGAAAAGATTATTAATTTTTATATAAATTTCCACTCGAAAATTAAATGGAAATATACTTTTTTATTCATAACGCAATTTTTAGGGAAAAAAATTAGAAAAAATCTGCTTTTTCTGATTTAATGAATCGTCGTGGGCGAAATTTTTTAAAAATAGTTTTAGTAAAAATCTTGGGCAAAGAAAAAAGCAAATTTTTTTGTAAATGACTTACATCATGCAAATATCTGGATCAAATGAACTAAATACGACCCTTCTCGTTCCAGCATGTAAAAAAACATCCTTTAAAATGCGATCCAAAAAATCATTATGTTCAAAATAATTTTCACATTCATTTATTCCATCTTCTTGAACCATAGGAAATTTAATTTCAATATTAAATCCAACATCAGTGGAAACATTTTCAAGTGCTTCAACTAAAGTTGGAAAAGGTCTCAAATCTTCAGCTTCATCATTTTCTCCCGTAACTTTGGTTATTTGTTGTTCATTTAATTGGGCATCAGTTCGATGATGTTGGACATGTTCGAGAAGGAGAAGTCTCAATTGATCGAGTTTTAAATCTTTCACCGCCATTTGATGGACATCTTTATCCGGGGATCTTTTAGCCACAGAAACCATCACATGAAAATCGTGGAAAATTACTGGAATTTTATCTTTTGTTAATTGAACATCAAATTCAACATAATCTGCTCCATGTGACGCAGCTTTATCCAAGGAATGTAAAGTATTTTCTCGAGCTACCGCGCATTTAGTATATGAATTTCCCATGCCTCGATGACCCACTTCCAAGGTAGATCGTTTCTTCCAATGTTTTATAAATGATATATCCATTTTGAATGGAGTTTCTGGACAATGCACAGGTCGAATAAATAAATAACCCAAATATATTTTTCCCACTGGCAATCCATTGGATGCAAGTAAAGGAGTGGAACTTTTACCATAAGAATTTTGAAGGGTTGATGGAAGAGCGTATCCAACAGCGAGGAGTTTAGGATTTTCACCTGTGGGTTTGAAAATTTCAATTCGGAAACCCTAAAAAAATGGAACTTTGTTAAAATAGAGATATGCAAATTTTGCAAATGAAAAAATAGGGTTTTTGATTAGACTTTTTTTGTTTTATTAAGAAATGTAAAATTTCCATCAAAAATTAAACAAAGGGTATTAAAGTTTCGAATAGTGAAAATAAAATGTAAGTATGGGTTTTTATGGACAAAGATTAGAAAAATAAAATGGAAGGGCAACAAAAGGTTTGGATTTTTTTGAGAATTATGAATTGCAAACTTTTTTTTCCTCTAAATTTTAGAATCTCGAAGCAAAAATTTTGTTATTATTTAATGTCGTCAAAAGGAATTTACTATTACTATGATTAAAATGGATTTTGATATTGTTAGTTTAAAATAATAAAAATAATCACTCAAATTTATTTTTTTTTTTCATAAACTTACAAAAATCCTTCCTCCAAAATATTTGTAAGTTTTTGTCTTTTTTTCATCCAAAGAAAAATTAAATAAACTAAATTAATTTTAAAACTTACCAAATATTCCACAGCAACTGAATAAGTTCGATATAAATAATAATCTATTCCATTTTCAAAAGTTTCACCAAAATCTTTTTGTCTTGCATAACCTGGTAGATCTTTGGTTAATGGCTAAAATGAAAAAAAAAATTTTAGTTTAATTTGTTCGCAAAAAAAACCATTTTTGTCGTCTGAATGTTATCTCTTTTTTGAAAAGACAAAAGCAACAATGGATTTGGAAAGAAAAATAATGGAATAAAAAAAACACTGAAAGTTGAAAAAATAAAAATAATGAGAAGGCGTTTCGAGACAAAATGCAATAACTCCAACAATTTAAGGTTTTTTCTTTGTTATTTAAAAGCAAACTAAAGTTTTTCAAAATAAAATAAAAAAGCTAGGCAAAATTTTTAGATTAAAAAAGTAAGTTAATATGCTTTCAAAATTACAAAAAATAAAAAACTCAAAAATAAAAATGTTGGGTTAAATAAAAAACAAAAGTCTCAAAACGCTGCTGAATTAAAAAAAAAAGAATGGAGATAAATGAGAGAAGTAAGTTATTCACCTTAAAAATTTAATATCATAAATTTAGAATAGAAAAAGAATGGATGGTGAAAATGGCGATCGTAGAGTAGAGTAGTATAGTAACAACTTCGCTTTCTGCGCTCCACTGAAGATTAACGTAGATGAAATTGCTGTTGTTTATTAAAGTTGTTGGCTGACTGAATCAGGTTGTTGAGACGTGGATGGATGGTGGATGGTAGGTATAGTAGCAAAATGTCAATGAACAAAGGATCAAGGAAGTAACAGACACAAACTGTTTTTTGTTTTTGTTTTGTTTCAGTAAGCGCTTTTTTTTTATTTTACTCGAGTCTTGAAAAAATAAATAGCTAATGTAAAAATCTAAGAATCCTAGAGTAAAGAAAAGCAGCAGACTCGAGCTCTTTTATTTTTTTTTAAACCCTATTTTTTTTTTCATCGTATTATCTTACGGCAATTTCAGTATCTGAATAACTCAAAATTTGTTGAGTTGGTAATTCATCTTGGGTATCTTCATCTACATCATCATAGGGATTGGAATCCTGAAAAATAAAAATTAAAATATTTGAGAAAAAAAATTAAACAAAAAAACGCGGCAGAAGAAATTTGAAAAAAAAATATGCAAATTTTGGTTTTCGAAAATTTTTGAAGCTTCACTGCCACATTTTAAATTTGGCCCAAAAAATAAAATACTTACATCACGATTTCTTAAATCCATGGGAGTTATTTTAATTCGGTATTCTTGTTTAATATTTTTAGATTTATAAAATTTTATTGCTTCCCCAGTTACACAAAGTAAAATTTGATTTTGTTGATCATCCAATAACCAACCATCGCTAACCATTTCACGACCAGCTAAAAACAATAATTTTGTTATTTCAAGTCTCAAAACAAAAGTTAAAAATAAAAGTATTTTTTACCATGAAATCCAAAAACATCATTAACTTTTGCACGATAAATACCATTTTTGCATGCTTCCACGGCGGGCAAGACACATCTTGGTGAAAGATGAGTTTCCCATTTACGAATGATTAAACTTTCTTTTCCATGTTCGTTTTGAAGATAATAACCAAGGAAATAACGGAATTTAAGTTGTTTAACATTATTGAGGCTTACAGAGCCAATGAAAATTCTGTAAAAATTATGCTTATTTATTTTGTGGCTCTTACACTTAGAGAATTTACAGAAGCCTTTTTTTTTTACTTTTTTAAAATATTTTTAAAATTAAGCTTTTTCGCGTTGGAACTCGAAGATTTAAAAATTTCCGATTTGGAATTTGGATAAAAAATCTAAAGAAAAATAGAATTTAAAAAACTTACCCTTCTTCATTGGGTTCCAATCTTAAAGCATTTTTAGGTTCCCATGAACCAAGTTTTTCATCCGAACCCGTAACAAACATAAATTCATCTTTTCGATGATCGGGATTAGTAACGGCAAAATGAACAGTAAATTGAGTGATTCCAGGCATAATTAATTGATTTAAATAATTAAACTCAGCCAAAGAAAAAAAATGATGAAACTCAAAGGTTTGCTTTTTTCAATAAAAAAAATAAGCAAAAAGATTTGAGAGAGGCAGGAAAAAAAAAGGCTTAAAAAGCCTTTCAAAGAAGAAAAAGGCTCGAGTTTATAATTGAAAAAAATAGGTGATGACGAGATTGTTTGCTTTTATCCTAAAAAATAGGTTTTTAAGTATATAAAAAAATAGGATAAAGTTCAGTTTTTTTATTTAAAACAAAAGTAAAAAGCCACGAGAAAATGTAAAAAAGTAAAAGAAAAAAAGAATGAAAATGAAAAATAATATATGCGTGTCTTAAATGTCTCTAACCGGATGTTAAAAAAAATATATATATATATTCATAGCTCTGAGCAAGCTAGGCTCTGACTGAAAAAAAATTGTAAATGAAAAAAAATGTTACGAAAGAAGAACAAGAAGCATCCAAGCAACAACGACTAAGCTGCCGAGACCCAAGACTAAAAGTGGTTGTGTGTGTGCACTGGAAAGGCACTTGGAATGCACTGAAGAAAAAAAAGCATAGAAAAGAAAAACTAAAACATTGCACGCGCTTAAGCACATCGTCACCGCCCCCCTTGTGTCGTCTCTCTTGTCTTATCTTGTCTTGTTGCATCATAACCATCAAATCGAAAAGGAAAAAATGATAACAACGCATTCGTTTTTTTTTTCTTTCGTCTATTTCTCATCATCGTTTGTTGTTCTTTGTTCTTGTGAAAAGGTGAGAAAAAGAAAATAAAACAGTCATAAAAATTTTTTTTTGGGTATGTAAAAGCGCAAATAAAAAAAACTATAAAATACAACATATAAGACAATTATTATCAGTCTAAAATAAAAAAACCGTATTAAAACTCTTAAATAAACATTTATCTTTAAATAAGCAATGACGACGACGACAGTTTTTATAGTCAGCAACAATCACAAACTAGAAAAAACCAAAAAATAAAATAATAAAAGCACAAAAAAGCAAGCACCCGATGTTTCTTCTGACAAAGAAGAAACGAAAAAAAAGACTAAAGAATTTTTTATTTCCTATGTCTTTTTTGGTTGAACTTCGAAGTCACAGCAGCAGCAGCGGCAAACATGAAAAAAAGAAAAAACGTGCTTTTACTTATACATATACATCCCACAAATTTTTTTTTTGACGTCATCTTCTTCTTTTCTTTCTTCATCAGAAGGGTTTAAAAGATATGTCACGTGGGGGGAAAAAGGAATATGTATGTGACAAAGAAAAAAATTTAAATGCAGCAAGCAAGAGAGGAAGAAGATAAGTGATATGACTGATGACAGCAGTCATCGACTGTAAAGCCACGAGGAGGAGGCGATGAAGATAATGATGACGAAGATGACAAAGGAAATAAAAAATTTATAAACATTTTTGAAGGAAGAAAAAATCAAAAATATTTGAAAAAAGACGGAAGAAGAAGAAGGTGAAAAGGTGAAGTAAACAAAATATCAAATCAAAAAAGTCTTGGGGTTCGTTAAATAGGAAAAATGGCGAAGACATATTTGGATTCTAAAAAACTACCAAAAATGTTTGTCATCAATACTTTTTTAGAATTTAAAAGCATAAACTACCATATTTTTATTATTTTAGCACAAAATAATTAAATATTTTTTTAAACATTTTAAAATTTACTTCCAAAAAATGAAATTTAAAAAGGTAGAGTAATTTACTTTACATACTATCCAAAAGAAAAAAATTTCAATTATATTTATTTTAGTCCATTTTTCTTCCACTTTAAATAAAATTTATTTAGAAAAAGCAATGCTTTTGCTTAAAAAAATGCGTCATCAATTCGCCTACTTTAAAAAAACTCAAACACTCGATCGATTAGCTTCGCAAATAGCGGTAACACAAGTTCAGACAATCATTTAAAAAAATAAAATCGCTCTTTGCTCGAAAGATCAAAGACAGTTTTTTTCGTATTCCCAAAATAAAAAAATAAATAAAAATATTTAATCGTTTTTCTACAATTTTAAGGAAAAATTGATTTAGTTTAGAAGCATTTGATTTTGAATTAATAAAGTGATTAACTCTCGAAAATTAGAGTTCTGATATCCATAATTCAAATTCTTAAAAAATAAAATAAAAGTAAAAATACGAGGAAGCAAAAAAAAATAAAAAGTTAGGTATGAAAGCTATTATTTTCCTTTTAATGTATTTCTTTTTTAAATTCAAGCATATAGCAATAAAATACCTTAAAGCTTTATCAACAAAACAAAAAAGTGCAAAGACGCAATAAAAAAAAGTTTTCAACTCTATTTCTCAAAAAGATTTATTGACAAATATATACCTGCGACGACAGGTGTTAAACCACATTGGTTAAGTTCACGATGAAAAAGAAGCCACCACCATGTTTTTATAAACAAAATAAAAGAAGCAATTAATTTTATCAATTTTTTTCTATTGAAAAAAAAAACACTGAAGCAAACCCATGGAAAAAAAGAGGATGGAAAAAGATAAATAAAGTGTTTCGGTCAAAGAAAAAAAGAAAAAAGACAAAAAAATTTCCATTCGAATGTGAACGAAAAATAAAGAAAAAAGTAAGAAAAGGAAGCAAAACAAAAAAAGTTGAAAGACTAAAAAGATTGGATCCATCCATATTTTTTTTATATTATTCGTTGAATGTTTTTGTTCGCCCAAAGTAAATTACTTTTTTTCGTTCGTTCTTTCTTTGTTACTGCAGTGGATTTTTATTTTTTCATTCACTTCCTTTATTTTCTTTCGCTATTTCGCAAAAGGAAGGGTGGAGGAGAAGAGCTTGAAAAATGAAAAAAGATGGAAAGATGATGAGTGTGCTGTTATTCTGTTATGTGATGGGTTGCAATTGCAATGAAATATTGTTAAATGTCAAAGACAAAATCAAGCTTTTCAATAAATATATTTATTTTTGTTTGTGGGCGAAGAAGAAGTAAAAGGAGTGGAGTGAAAGGAAGAATATTATTATTATTATCCAAAAAGGTGTACTAATAATAAACAAATTTAGAAAGGCTACTAAAAACGGTAAAAGAATGAGAAGGAATTTAAAAAAAATCAAAAATACTTTGAATTAAAAAAAATTTCTAAAAGTAAACATTTTTAAAAGCGTTTTTAACTAAAAAAATCATTATTATAAAAATCCTAGCAACCGGTAATAAAAAGACTTTAAAACAAAAAACTTCTGAATTTTATATTTTTCAAAGACATTTTCAGCAAGTTTATCAACAATGGAAGAAAAATGCCTTGAACGAGAATGAAAAATTCATTTTTAGAGGATTATTTCTTGAACTCAATTTTTTTTAGTTACAAGAATAATAATGAAAGGCAGAAACTTTTCAGCATTCAGTTTACCAAATTTTTCGAAACTACTCCTATTTTTTATAATATTAAACTTAGCTCTTTTTGTTCTATTTAGTTTAATCTGCATCCTCCAATAATCAAATTTTTTTTTCACACATATTTTCTTTAAGATAAGTGTGAAACATCAAGAAACAAAACAAACAAAAAAGATATGGTCAATGGTCAAAGATGAAATACACACGAATCTATCTCTCAGAGATAAAAAAAAAAACCCAACAGTACCAAAGTTTAAAACTAAAAAAATGCCATGTTGTTATTTATATAAACGTCGCTGTTACACCGCTGCCGCTGATCACCTGTTTTTCCATTCCCAGCTCAATCAAAAAATAAATAAAAACAAAGGAAAAGCAACCAACACAAACAAAAGAAAGAAAATAAAAAATATTATCAGTTTTTTTTTCATCTTCAGTTTCTGTCGTTTCTGCGTTTATGCAAAATCAATAAAAACAGTATCAGAGTCCAAAGAATGCATTTTTCCGTTATTTTAATTTTTTCCTTTGGTTCTTCTCTTCGGCTGTTTAACGATGATCGTTAAATGAACTCAGACCACTTTTCGTTTGTTTGACCACCGCCGTCATAGAAAAATAAAAAGTTTGAGTTTCCGTAAAAAAAAAAGAAAAAAAGAAGAAAAGGTCTTTAAAAAAAGCCGGTAAGTTCATCGTCGAGAGAGAAAAAAAGTGTTAAAAATAAAGGTGTAAGAAGAAAAAAACGGGTGATTTTTCTTTAGGTTCAGCAATAATAAAAAAAGATAGAAATATATGTGAGAGAATGTGGTTATGGTGGAGCTGGTCAGGCAAAAGAAGCAGTAAACCAATTAAATTAAATTAATAATAAAAAAATGATAATAAAATGTTTGGATAAAAATTTAATTTATTTAAAAAGTTGAATATCAAGTGAAAATTAAAGTTAGAAAATTATTTGTAACTTGCGAGATAAAAACGAAAAAAATTTAAGACATAGTAAAATTTACAAACTTTTGAATTTCGGCAGGAAGATTACAAAATATTAAATTTTACACTTCTGTTTTATATAAAAAAAATTTTAGAGTTAAGAAAACCTTTTAAGAAAGTAATCATTTTCGAAAAATAAAAAACTGAATTTTTCTCATTTTTTATTGAACGATCTTTTTGGTTTTCTCCATAATTTTTTTTTCATTGTTTACGACATTCATAAAATATTTTTAATATTTAACTCCCCTTTTTTTTATTTTGTCTGGTCGCCGCCTCTTCTTCAATAAAAATAAAATAAAAAATAACAAAGACAAAGATTATAAAATTCCGTTCGAATCAAAGTACAAAAAACGTCGGCCATCCATTAATTCAGCTCTCCCTAAATATAAATAGCATAAAAAATGTGAACGGAGGAAAAAAGGCAGAGAAATAAATTAAGCTTCACTTAAAATAATTAACAAAAAATGATGCAATTTTTTTGATTCATCGTTTTCTTCTTTATTTTAGCCTGTCATCATTTTTGTGTACAAATAAAAACAAACACCCGATTTTGTAATCATTTTTTATCTTAAATTCTTCGATTGCTCATCACAAAATAACCAAGTAAACAGCAAAAAAAAATAAAAGATGATTACAAAAGAGAAAAATCAAAAACTTTAAGAAGCTAAAGAAATAAATTAAGAAAAAACTAATGTTTTTATTCTTTGACTTTCTTTTTTATGTATGAAAAAGTTCGGACAACAAAAACAAAAATAAAAGCAAGAAATTATTGATTTAATAAAACAAGAATTTGATAGCAAAAATAAACATTATTAAAGACTGAGAATTAAGGTTGTCGAAGATATTAGACAGATAAATATTTCAAATGATTTAAGTGAGAAACTATGAGCAAGAAATTAATCCTCTGTAAGATCGAAACTTTCTCTTTTTAAATTTGCATTTTATAGAAACCCAAAGGTTGATAATTTATGTGACAACTCTGACTAAAATAGATAGTAAAAGCCTCGTTGAAAAGTTGATAAAATTTCGAGAAGAAATTAAATTTTCAAATGTTTGCGAAGAAGCTGTCAAATTCAATATATAAAAAAGAAGTTTGAAACTTTTATTTAAACAATTTTAAAAAAACTTTGCAAAGTTTTGCAAGCAATAGATAAACCAAATTATTCTCCTCGACTCTCACTCAATAAAGCTTTAAAAAAAAAAGAAGCATTAGTTTCTTAAACTTAATTATTCTCTTTCTAAAGCATCCTTAATAAAATTTGAGATAGACTAAATTTTTATTTTTCAAGGGTTTAAAACATGCAACAAAAAAAACTATCCATTGCAAAATGAAAAAAAAGAAAAGAAGCAAATCTATGGAAACTAAAAAAATGTGTATTGCGACAACGCGAAAGACAAATGGTTTTTTAGAAAAAGGAAAAGAAAAAAAATTACGAGAGAAGCAGAAATATAAAAAAGAAGAGATGAACACAACAACCAACCGCAAAACTAAAAAAAATATGTAAGGAAGAAAGGCTTACTTTTTCTGGTTGTCTATTTTTTTTTTTTGCGAGAAAAAAGGCTTTTTACATATATTTTTTGCTTTGCTTTGCATTGCATTGGAAAAGCAGCCTGAGTATAGCCAGCCGTTTTTACTATGTTTGCGGCGACCGACGACTGGCTGATGTTGGAAAAAGGCGCAGAGAAAAATTTAGGCATTGAATGTCCTGTCCGTCTCTTTTTCTTTCTTCCATTATTTAAAAGCATTTTTTTCTTCGATGTTTGTATATTTTAAAAATGGCGCCGTGCCAACCAGGGTTTTGTAAAGAAAGAGAAAAAATATATGAGACCCAAGAATGGGCTTGTTAGTTAAAACAACAGAGAATTCGAATTTGCAATATACTTTTTTGACGAAAATCAAGAAAATCAAAAGGAAAGTTAAACAAAAAAATGAGACACCAAAAATTGTTTTTTAAATCTAATTTTCCTTTCAAAAAAACTTTGCGTTAATATGTATGTATACAAATTTCTTCTTTATAACTTCTGTTGAAAGTTGGAAGCATTTATTTTTAAATTCATCGAAGATCCATATCTCACCAAGTTTCATTATGACCTTCATTGAAAAAAGCTCTATTTTGGAATTCAGGAATGTTAACATTTAATTATTATAGATTTCATATTATTTTTTAATTATTACTAAAATGAGTGGAAAGCAATATTTTTTAACTTGCACAAATTCTGTGTATTTTATGCTTATTTATTTAAAAAAATCAAGAAAAAAATCAGAAATAAAATATTCAAAAAAACTTTTTTTTAAAAACGTACAGAAAAAATCATGAAAAAATCCTTTAATCAAAAACAGTGGGTATTCTTTTTTTTATAATCAAGAAAATCAATAAAGAAATCGAACGATTTATGGCGTTTTTTTAGTGTAACATTTTGGCTCGCAAAGAAGCACATTTTATTTTTATTTTTCAAAAAGGAACAAAAAACAGAATGAAAAAGAAATAATTTATTAATAAAAATGGTCGTCAAACAATTTTAACGAAATAAATAAAAACTATAAAAAAAAGAAAGCCAAAAAGACATTCTAAATTTAGCGTTTTAAGCTTTTGTACCTATCGATTGCTTATAACATTAACAGCTGAAATTTTGACATTGTTGTTTCCTTTTCTTGGTTTTCGACGAAATACAGAAACATAAATTAATGCAATCACGGAGACATTAAATGCAGCTACTGTGGATCGTAAAGGCCCCGCAATGGAACTTAATGGATAATCAAGGACCTAAAAAAATACAAATTTTATTAATAAAAGCAAAAAAATAATAAAAATTTTAAAAGTAAAAAAAAAATGCAATTTTTTTAAAGAAGTGTCTTTTTTTATTCGCATTTTTGTTTGCAAACATTTTTAATTTTTTGTTTAAAAAATTTTTATTTTTGGAGCCCCATTTTAAATTCACTTACCAGATATGAAAGAGCAGTAATTACTTTGGGAAACCATCCAAAAAACCCCGTGGTTAAAATAGTAATAATAGCTCCTCGATATAAATAATAATCATTTTGTTGATATTTTTTACAAATAAATTTAATTAAAAATAATAACAATATTCCACAACTTAAATTAAGAGAAACAATAAAATATGTTGCATTTCTCATATAAATAATTGGTTGAGAATCTAAAACGCAATCATAAAATTTGCAGTTTGTTGTTAAAATATTTGTTGGAAAAACAGGTAATTTTTCGAGCATAGTTATTCCAATACCATAAATAAATACAATTAAAATCGAACCATAACCAATTAATTTTCTTGTAAATTCTGTATATGAAAATTTTAAAGTCAAAACCATGCATCGTTCGAGGCCAATAAAAAACTCAATAATGTGACAAGGAAATATTAAAGCCCATTGAAAAAATCCTAATAAACATAAAATTCGGAAGTTATATAAATTTTCTGTTGGAGACCAAAAAATAATTAAATATAAACTATTTATTATTGCTGCAATCGCAAAAATAATTAAATAAATAAGGAATATTCGAAGAATTAAAGAATAACTTCGATTTATGTGATATTTAAATAAAAAGAAAATGCATGGTAAAGTTATTAAAAGTTGAGATAAAAGTATAAATATTTCTTGTCCCAATACTATATAAGGAACGAAGGCTGTCGGAGGCATTATGAGTTAATGATTGTATAGTTTGAATTTCAAGTTTATGTCTAGAAAATTTTTAATGAATTGTTTTTCAAAAAATAAAATAAAAAAATAAATGTAAAAAAAATCGCGGGAAAAATAAGAAGAAAAAAAATCGCAACTTTTCTGAATCCAAATAAAAATTATAAAATTGTGAGAAAGGATAAAAAAGAGGGAAATTAAAAAATAGGTACTTTTGAACTAAAATACAATATTTTTAATAGCTTTTTTTGAGTTGATCAAAAAAATTTGTATTGAAAAACTCTTATTTTAAAGTTAAAAAACTGGAGCCCTTTTTAAGCCATTTTTTTTTGTTATTATTTCCAAATATTTATTTTCTTCAACTTTCAAAACCTTAAATTTTATGAACTTTTAATTCAAAATAATAATAAAGAATCATAAATAAAAATAAAAATATTTATGATTTACAAGCTAACTTAACTCTAGACTCTGCCACTCACAAAAATGAGGAATAAGGAAATAACTGTAGGCACCAACGTACTTGAATTTTTTCGCCTATGAGGAATAAAGTTCAAAACTAATATTTATTTCTTAAAAGTATATAATTTATTATTTAAAATTCTTAAGAAGGGAAGTCAAAGAAAAAAAAAGGAAAGTGATTCTTGAATTTTACTTTTAAACTTTATATTTATTTAGCTACATTTGTACTTTTTTTAACACTGATTTCCAGGTTTGAGTTAAGAAAAAAATTAGAGTTTAAAAGAAATGATAACTTTTACTTAAAATTTCGATTCTTGAGTAAGTGTAAGAATTTCTTAATGATACCTATGCCCAAAAAAAATACGGTAAACCACGTTGACGTATTTATACTTTTAAGTTTAAATAAAAAAACTTTACTATCGTATGCAAAGAGATGTCGGTTCAAAAGATAAAAAATTATGTGGATTCTAAAAGGGCCGAAAATTATGTTATTCAAATTCGCTACTTTATACCAAAAAACTTCAGTAATTTCAAAATCCTTTATCGAATTTTTGATTTTTAGAATTCAATTTTAGAATTGGGTCGAAACTAATTAAATTATAAATTAATTAAATTGGTTGGAAAAAATTTACAATTCAAAAACCTCAATCTTAGCAATACCGAAGGCCAATCACTAAAAAAGAAAACATTTCCTTTTCTCCCAAGCTTAATAAAAATATATTCCTTATTTAATAAACGCAGCCAGCATCACTTTTGTTAAATACATAAATGATTAAATATACCCATTACTAACCTTTTTTAAACATAGTAAACCAACTAAACAGTTGCTCATAAAAGGCGTGACCAAATTTTTTAAATTTTTTTTTCTCCTCGAGGTAGTAAAAAAAAGATTTCACCCTAAAGAAATTTAATAAAAAGGAATTAAAGAATATTTTTTTTCGTTGCTTTGGAAATATATTTTGTTATCATTAATTATATGATTCATGGAGGACGTCTGTCTTATGGCTTATTGACATATTTTTTTCTTGGTTAAAATATAGCCCAGATTTTGCAATATTTTTGAATTAAAAAATATATCCATATAAAGTTGTAAAGTTTGAAGAAATTGGAATACTTAAAAATGAAACACAATTATTTCGGTAAATTTTTTTCATTTTTTGAATTTCAGAATTCATAATTTATGAAATTTTCGAGTTTAAACAAGTTTGTATTTTTTAAACATTTTTTAGAAAATCAATGTTTGGTGCACAATATTTATTTTTTCTTGATATTATTGTTATTCTTTGGGGCGCATACATGTCTACGATGTGTTTATGCCTTTATTTATGTGCTGATCGAGCCCTGTGTCAAGAATATCGAAATTTTTTTCAAACTTTAAAAGACAAAATTAAAAATAAATCGATTATGGTAAAGCCCATTTCAGCCATTTAAAATATTCTTTTTCGATCCAGAAACCAAAATCCTAAAATAACTTATGTATGTATTTTTAGAAGCCCGAAATTATTGAAGAAATTGAAGCTCAATTAATTGATTATTTAATTTTGGTTAAATTTATTAATGATAATGTATCAAGAATTTTACAAACTAGTTTTATTTTTGGTCTTTTTATGGATCTCACATCTCATTTTTGTATTTCCGTTTATGGCGAATATATTGGAATTGATAAAGGTTTATTTGGAATTTGGTTGGTTGTAGGAGTTTGTTTTTTGGCTATTTCAATTAGAACTCCATCTGTTTTTCGATCATTGGTAAGTTTATTTTTTTGGGGGTTTGAGTATTTCTTTAGGATTTTTTCTTAAAATTTTGGTTTTGAAAAGAAAATTATCGAAGCGCTAACAATTTTCCTTATTTTTTTTAGGTTTTAAAAACCATCGATGCCCTTTATCTCGATCATGGAATTTGGAGAGAATGCACGGATGAAAACGTTAAAAAAGTTGCTCGAGATATGGTTAACCGCTTGAATGACGCTGATTATGGCTCTAAAAGTGCTGCATTTGCAAGTGCAAGCACAATATTATTTAATTTGATAGTTATTGTTTCACCATTTATTGTTAGTTTGCTAACTCCATATGCAATTAAACCAAGTTATAAATTGCCATAAAATGATTGTGTTATATTTCTTTAAAATAAATAAGTATATTTTTAGTCCGTCAAAACTTCAAAAATGTGTTCTTTTTTCTTTCACCAAACAAATAATTTTTTTATAACTGTTTTTCCACCCAACTTTTGACAGGTTTTTTTTCGAGTGGAAAATAAACACAATAAGTTTCCTCAGTTAAAAATTATAAAAAAATGTTTATTTGACACTTAGAAATAAAAGAAAGGTTAAGAAGCAGCTAGCAGCTTTTTTAAAGCTTTCAAGTTTCAAAGTAAAGAAAAAACTATAAAAATCAACTTTTCCCAAGGTTTTAATAATAGTTTTTTTCTCGTTTACCATGTGTTGAAAGTCATTTTTTTTAATGTTCGAATTATAAATAAAACTTTTTTATTTGCGTAAATAAAAAGGAATTAATTAATAACCTACAACAATCTGCTACAACATGGCTAACAGCTGCTAATGTTAGAATAAAAAATCCAAGTCAAAGCGTGATCTTGAATTTTTTGCTGTTTTGCGAGATTGAGTTTGAATAAAAAATTGCTTTATTTTTTTCTTTCTTATCGGCTGTCTGCTAAAAACACGTTGTTGCTTTGACATTTTTTTGCGACATTTATTTTTTCTTTTGCGTTTTTTTTAATAAAAATAGTTTTTGAAAGATCATTCTCGCGAATTATTTTTTTTTTATTTCTTTGTTTTTTGAGTTTTAAAATGTTTAATTTAAATTTATGCAGCTAAAATTGTGACTTTCAGAAGCTAATTTTTTTTTAAAAAATGACTGAAAAGAAAGTAACCGAAATTCAGGTTCAATTTAAAGGCGAAACTTTTACGATTCCCGTGGAAGAAGATAATTCAGTGAAATTAGAAAATGTTAAAAAAATAATTGGTGAAAATGCTGTGGGTTTAGCTCATTATAATGTTGGGTGAGTCGACTTTTAAACTTATAACTTGGATTCTCATAGCTAAAGATAAACTTATTTTTTTAAAAATTTTAAGTATGAAAAGTTCAAAAAACAAATTTGACAGATATTTAAGGGAAGTTAAAGTTTTTGTTGAGAGACTAGGACTTAAAAAATTTATTTCTAGCAAAAACTAAAAATGAATATATTTTTCAGTGATGCCTATCGTAAAAAAGTTTTAGCTGATGAAGAAGAAATTTTAAGAGTTCGAGAAAAATGGTTGAAACAAGTTCGAGTGGTTCTCAAAGATCCCGAAACAAACAAAACAAATGTTGTTGATCAATAAAAAGTTTTTTTTATGATTTTTATATTCTTTCATAATTTCACTTTTAACGAAAATAAAACAATTTTATTAAAAAAAAACAAACAACTAATAAACTATCAAAATAATATAATAGTTAATTCAATGAGGAAATCCATGTAATCGTTTGTAATCCTCACGAATAATAAGTAATTTCAACATTATGCTTAATTCAATGCCTCCATATCCAATTAAAGGCGGAAAATTTTGAGTTAATCCAAGGTCAGCTGTTTGATTAATAAAAAGATTGAGTCGATATTTATAATCATTGGAAACGATTTGGGAAAAGTTCAAAATAATATTTATATTATGTATTGCCTAAAAAAAATCAAAATGTGGAAAATTTTCTTAGAGTCTGTTTTTCTTATAAAAAAAGGATAACTAATTTTTGAGTAAAAATTTAGACAATTTTCGCTTACTTTTAAACCATTAAAAAATGCTTCAAAATCAAATGTTTCTGGTAGTTGTGACAAAAATATTTTCGTTAAATTAAAAAATTGTAGAATTTTAAGGAGCTTCTCAGCCGTATCAGAAGGAATAGTGGAAACTCCATTTTCACCTGGAATGACTTTGTATCCAAATTTTTCTATTTTCGGAACCATTTCGAATAATTCTATCATGGTTAAAACATCCCCATTTTTTTCATTTATTAATGTTTCATAAATGTACATATCAATAATGTTTTCAGATAAAATTAAAGCTTTAAATTCATTTAACGTCAAATTTTGTTCGCATAAAATTAGTTGGTAAATATTACATTGATAAATTTTTGATACAATTGAAGATACTAAATAGTTATTATTGCTTCCATAAATTTCTAATTCACCATGGAGCCAAATTTTTTGAGGAATTTTTTCAGATGTAAGAATTTTTGAATGAGATATATTCATTTTAGGATATTTTCAATTTATTAAAAATTTGGAGATAAGATGGATCCCAAAATATCTTAAATTTTTACATGTAGTAATTTGATTTTGAAGTTTTAAATAAAAATATTTGCATATTTTTATTAAATCATGACTTACTTTAACAGAATTACAATTTTTCACTAAATAAAATACAATATTTTCTGGCAGAGAAAAATTTTGGGTTCGAGATGGGCTTGAGCAAATTGAAATTGGTGTTAAAGGAACGGATACATTTTGAAATTCAATCTTAAAGATCTCACTTTAAAGTGTGATGAGGCAACATTTGAATGGCCACTCAATTGGTTAACTGTCTATTAGTGCCATAGCCTAAATTGGTTGTATTTCGTTCATTTGATTTGTTTGTATGTTGTTTAGTTGTTGGCTCCTTGCCTAATAAAATTGTCCCTTACCAAGACTAGGTTTTATCTATCTTTGCCTTAGCAAAGTGGTTTTTTTAAGTTGAATTTTATTTATTCCCAATGTCGCTAAACTAAGTTATTGCAATAGCAAAGCTTAGCTAACAGCCTTAATGCTGTTGTGACATTTATTTATTTAAATTTCAGATTTTTGATATTATTTCTTTAATTATTATAACCTAAAGTCTTCAAGTAATTGCTTTTAATGCAATTCTTGCACAACCTTAATGTTGTGTTGACTTTTTTACAAAACTTTTTTATTTTACAAATTTTTGGAATCACCTTCATTGATTTTATTATAACAATCATGATTTTTCAAATCTTGGTTTTGAAGCATGCAGTAAAAAATATTACCGCTTTCATGACCATAATATACTTCATCACCACCACCATCAGAATAAGCAAGAAAGAAGAGAGAGAAAAGTTGAAGGAAAATCAGCAACATTTTCATCGCAGCAGCCATCATAGAACGTCGTCGTTGGTAGCAAAAACAAACAAATGCAAGAATGACAATGACTTTTTTTTGAATTTTGTCACTGTTTTTCGAACATCAAAAAATGAAAAACGCTTTGAAATTTGCATAAAAATGAGAAGTAAAAAGCTTTCATGGAATAAAATTTTTTTCTATCGTGAAAATGTTAGCAATCTTTTTTTACGCTAAAAAAACAAATAAATAATGTAAACTTTGAATGGTTAAAAAAGGGTTTACGATCAAGATTCATATCAGTTTACAGAAGAAGCTTTGAATTTGCTTGCTCATCCATGGTTAAATATTTAGTTATTTGCTTTGTAATTATATTATTTTTATTTTGTTTTTAATAAACTTTCAAGATAACAATTTTTGGCGATGAAGAATGAGAATATTTTCCTTTTTATTTTACCACATGTATGTAATACTTGAGGTAGCCGATTTTTGTTAGAAATTTTTCTTTTTGCTTATTAATGAAGCTTAAATTTTTAATACTCGAATGACGAAAACTCTTATATTTCTTTCTGCAAATTCAATTGTTTCCAGAGTTTTTGGTTGTCATAAGGAAGGGTTTATCATTGTAAAATCAATATTATTCTTGCTTATCTTTTTTTTTAAGTTTTCAAATGGAGAGTTATCATCAAATTATTTTTCTTCGGTTTTAGGAAGTTAAAAGCTGCTTTTCCATTTTTTTAGTTGGCTAGTTGGCTCCTTTCTTTGACATTGTTAACTCTAAAAAATGTTTAAACAAGCCTCTGCTTCTCCACCTTCAATTTCAATTTATTCAAATCCACCAAAAGACCAAAATGTTTTATTTCCAGAAAATATAATTTTTTATATTTCAAAAAATTCAAAATCCATCAAAGTTTATAATAAACTTGTAAATTTATGCAAATATTTTTATTTACAAAATCCATTTATTACCTTTGAAAACGCCGTATTTTATCTCAAAAATTTATGGTGTGTTCAAAAAATAAACGGAATTCAATTTTCTCAAAGAGTTAGAAAATTTAAAGAACTTCCAAAAAAAATTTGGTTACATAAAATTTAGAAATTGTTTATGTAAGTTATGATTGGATTGCATCATTTTTAGCTGAAAGAATTTATCGATGAGATATAACTTCGCTGAAATTAAAAAATCAAATTTTAACGTTTGATGAATTTAAAATTCTTACTTCATCCGGCGCCATTCATACTTTAAGTTTGGATTTCACTTTAATTAAATATGAAAATGGATTAAACGTGGCAATAGAGAATATTATTGAAATTTTACCCAAACTTGAAATATTTTGTTATAATTATTGGAATGAAATTGAAATAATCAATACACCCGAAACTCATTTAAAACTTTTAGAAATTCAACATTTTGAAAATTTGAAAATTTTTTTTGTTAGCAATCTTCGTGAAACTTTTGATTTTGAAGAATTTTTAGATGGTTTAAAGGTTGCAAAAGAAATTTAAAGTTTAGTATTAAAATTAAAAATTTTCAGAAACCATTGAAAATGCAAATTGATCTTACGTTTTTTGGACACCTCTCATATGGATTTATACAACAAATTCAAAACTACAATGATAAATTGCTTAAAACTGGATTAAATACACAAAATATGCCTCCATCAATTTATTTTCCTGAATTTGATATAAAAATCCACAAAGCGATCTATGCCCTTCGAAGAACATTTATAGAGAATGAAAAGTTTAAAAATATTAAATTTTAATATTTTTTTTGAAATAACACCTTGGATTTTTTAAATTGTTTATCATTGTTATTTTTTTCTCCAATAATTAAAGTAACTTTTCCGTTTATGAAATGCTTACGTAAATGAAGCGATAAAATTCCATCGGATGTGATTCATTTAATTTTGAAACTACTTACTAAAATTGAATCATTAAATATTTTATTTGTTCATGCGTAAAAAAAATCAATACATTTCGTTATCTTTATTTTTTCTTTTTAAAAATAAATAAAATGGTTAAATGCGTTATCATTTTCCATTAGGCTTATAAAAAAAAGTATTGAAAACTGAAAGAAAGTTAATTGCTATTCCAAGGTTTTAGCGAAATGTTACGTAATAACTCATCTGCTTCTTCACCTTCTTCAATCCCAATTAGGTCAACAATAATCCAAAACTTTTCAATTCCAGAAAATATTATTTATTATATTTCGAAAAATCCTAAATCCGCCAAAGTTCACGAAAAATTAATTAAAATTTGTAAATATTTTTATTTAAATTATCAAATCATTCCGCTTGAAGCTAAAAGGGATTGTGTAAAAATCAATGGAATTATTATAAATAACTAAAAAAGCTGAGAGAACTTTCTTCAAATATGCTAATTACTTTTTTGGTAAATTTTTATAATTGATATAAAAAAACTTTGTGAGCTCTTTATTTATAAAATATAGTTTCCTCGATTACGTGTTTACTGTAAGAACGTGCTGCCTCATTTTTAGCCTTTGTTATTGCATTTTTTTCGTTGTAACTTTTGTCAGTTAAACAAACAAGAATACACAAGCTTAATCTTCACAAAATCCTATTTTAAAGTTTTGGAATTCTTGTTAAATTAATTTTATTATATTTTTTAAATATATTTTTCTATTATATTTTGTTGTTTGAAAACTTTTTTGAAAAATTTTATTTCTTTTTTTTGTTCGATTTTTTTCTTTCGAAATTATTCATATTATTTTTTGAAGCGTTTATTCAGAATTTTATGCTATTTTTTATCTTCCATTTTTTCACATGGGAAAAGCTTGAAGTGTTATCAATTTTCCTTTCTTTTTTAAAAGAATTTTTTTCTCAACATTGTTTAAAGAATTTTTTCTATTGATTGGTTTTTATTTTATATTTAATAAATTAATAATGCTACATTTTATTATTACATAGCTGTTATTTAAAAAAAAAAAATAGTTCTTCATTTGATAAAGCTTCCATGATTAATATGATTAAATAATTTATTTTGTAAAAGGGCACTGTTGAAAATTTGTCGAAAGCATTTCAATATGTTAAAATAATATATTTAGCAACTAATGTTTTATCATCGGTATGGCGTTCGATTTGGACAAAAAGAACCTTAACTTTTTTAATTTTTTTAAATTTTGTAAATGAATAACCAATATTGGCTGAACACTCGATTACTCATACTCTCACAACATCATTCGATGACCTTCATTTTCAGTTGTGTGTTGTTCTTATTTTTTCTTCTTCTTGTTTATAGCATAAAAAATGAAAAGTGACGCATCAGCTGTCAAATAATATTTGTATTGTAATGCTTTTTGTTGTTGTCGTCAATAAACTACATAATAAAAGGGTCAATAAAAAACGTTTAAAAAAATAGTCAAACAAACAGAAAACATTTAAAGTAAAAACATCGATTTTTTTCTTTCGTTTTTATTTAAGAAATGCCTCAGCAATTTATGAAACTATTTTTATTATTATTTCCGATGATAGTTGCAGCTTCAGCGAGATGTGTTCGATTCCATACAGTTCATGGAAATGATATATGTTATGATATTTGGAATAATTATGGATTATCAGAAAATCAATTTTATTCTCTCAATCGTGGAATTGATTGTGATGATTTGCAAGTAAGAGATATTTTAATTATTAAAAATTTTGAGGAAAATCGGAACATTCAAAAACAAATTCTACTATTCCTTGCGATACAATTCCATAAAAGTTTGTCACACAGCAAAAACTTTTTTAAATTAGTTTCTAAGAAAATTTATGGGAAGTTTAAGGAAGGCCAAAAAATTTGCATTGGATCATCTTCTTCATCCTCGATCTCGAATAAACCCAAAAGCATTGAGACACCTTCATCAACCTCAAATTCACCTTCTCCGTCATATGGTCAATTAAAAATTAGTGGAAAATATGTAACCGATTCCAATGGAACTCCCATTCAACTTCGAGGAATGTCATTATTTTGGAGTCAATGGGAAGAAGGTTCACCATTTTATAATTCAAAAACAGTAAAAAATGTTAAAAAGTTTTGGAATTCCAATGTTATTCGAGCTTCTATGGCTGTGGAAGAAGGTGGATATTTGACTCAACCGGAAATGGAATATGAAAAAATAATTAGAGTTATTGATGCAGCAATTGAAGAAGGCATCTATGTTATTATTGATTGGCATGATCATCGAGCACATAAACATCGAGAACAAGTGAGCCAAAAAAAATTAAAAATTCGTTGTAAAACACAGAATTTATTGGGAAAAACAAACCAATTTTAAAAAATAATTTTAAAAAATAATTTTAAAAAATTTATTTCCAAAATAAAAACTTACAAAAATTTTCGAAACTTGAATTCTTTTTAATTATTTTTTTAGACAAAACAAAATTTTTACAAAATTGGTTTTTCATTAATTATTTTTATTTACGAAACAAAAAAAATATGTATTTCAGGCCCAGCAATTCTTTGATAAAATTTCCAAAACATATGGTTCATATCCAAATATAATTTATGAAATTTGGAATGAACCCAATGATGATGAAGATGTGACATGGCCCATAATTAAATCATATGCAGAAAGTGTGATTGAAGTTATTCGTAAAAATGACCAAAAAAATATTATCGTTGTTGGAACTGCTTTTTGGGCTCAAGATGTGGATGTCGCAGCTGAGGATCCCATTAATGATGGTCAAAATAATAATATTGCTTATACTTTGCATTTTTATGCTGGAAGCCATAAACAAGATATTCGAGAAAAGGTTCAAAAAGCCATCGATAAAAATTTACCCATTTTTGTCACTGAATATGGAACCGTTAATGCTGATGGCGATGGCCCAGTAAATGAAAAAGAAACAAAAAAATGGTGGAAATTTTTAGATGAAAATAAAATTTCATATGTTAATTGGTCCATGGAAAATAAAGCTGAAGGTTGTGCAGCGTTAAAGCCCGGTTCAACTCCCGATGATATTGGAAATGAATCAAAATGGAGTAAATCTGGAAAATTTGTGAATCAAAAGCTTCAAAGCACAAATCAAGGCGTTAATTAAATTTAATGGCATCCATTCATGTAAATTTATTAAAAATTCTAATTAAAAAACATTTCCACAATTGAATCTTTTTTTGTTAATTAAAATAAATAAAAATAAATGCCAATGTGGAATTAAAAATACCACTCCTAAAAATGTTTTTTCTATGAAATCAAAAAATTATTTAAAATTTATTAAATTATGTAATTTCGAAGGCTTTTGTTGTGTTAGGCTCCGGCGTTCTACAGTACGTTAATTTCAGATTTTATCCACACCGGCTTGTGCACTGCAGGCAAGACCGGGCAAAGCAACTGCAGCTCACTCTAACTTGGTAACAAGCCAACCAGCCATCTAACTCTCCCTCTCTCTCTTCATATGCGACCATCCAAGTGCATGCGCACTCACTCCCTTATTGGTCAAAGCCAGCTGCCTTGCAAGTACTGACACTCTTGCAAAACCAACCAACCGGGTGCAGCAAAGCCAACAATGGATAGTATTATTGTGAATATATTAAAGCATTCTGAAACAACTGACTCTCAATCCCTTTTATTATTCTGAAACAACTGGCGCCGCGTACCATTATTGAAGTGCATCGTCAAGCCATTCATTGCCGAAGGAAAGACTATTTAAGAAGCAGCCGTTGTACCACTTATTTGTCGAAGGTTTCCATTCTAAAGACTCTCCCAAGTAGAGCACAATCAGTCGAGGCATAGAAGCCCGATGTAGTTAACAAGCTAGCACATGTATCCAAGTCTCCCCATGTTTATCTCTGTAATTCCAGTAATCTCTGATCAGTTTGGTGTGAATGTAATCTTTATATCTGTATTTATGTTTATGTATTTATTTATATGAAGGATCGTTATCATAAAGTTTGCCTGTAGTTAATATAATATCTTGACTCGTCTGACCTCAAACAAACGTAGGAAGGTGTTCAGTCGACGGAATACCGGTACCTAACAGTTGCTGACGAATAATGTTTTGGATAATAAAAGCGTATTTTTGATCATATTTAGCTCTTTTGATTTCTTGGATTCTTGGAAGCTTTTTTTTGTTGATGTAAATATATATCCCACTACATACAACATTTTGTGAAAAACTAAATTTTAACTTTTTTTCAAGATGTAATTTGAAATGTTGAATCAATAAAATTAAAGAAACGTTTTTTTTTAAATATTCAAAAAAAGAAAAGAAGAAAGCTTTTTATTATAAATTAAAATCGATTGAAAGCAACTTTGCAAGAAGAAGGAAAAAATGTTTTTAAAATAAGCGTCATCGTTGTTTTGTTTTTTTTAAAAGAAACAACGTCATCGATATCGTCGTCAGGACTTTTTCCTTTTGCATCAACGATCGTGATTTTTTTTTATTTTAAAGAAAAGTTTTAACCAGCGATGGAAAGAATTACTTTTTTAAGTTTACATTACATCAAGAATTAATTATTTAAAAGATTTTATCCTTTATTTATATTTTATCGCATGTTTTTTCATTTTTAAAGTATAATATATAATTTGATTTTCCGTGAAGGTTCGAAATAAACAAATAATTCTATAAATTAAAGCTTTTATTAAACTCCCAATCATTTTTATGAAAATTTTGATTTTTTTTCTAAATATTTGGAACCTACCTTTTTTTGAATGAATTGTAATTCGAAAGTAAGCACGATTGGTTCGTTATCTAGAAAATAAGAAGTTGGTTTATTTAAAAATATTTTTTCTTTTATTTTCTTACTTTCATTTATGGGTTTAATAATGAATATTTTTTTCATAGTATTTATTTCAATTCCACGATATCCAGCATAATTAATGACCCGCTTGAAATCCAAGATAAATAATTCGGGTTTATTCATCGAAAAAATGCTTTGTGAAAATATAAAAACCTAATCAATTTTCTTACCTGGCATTTTGGTTCATTTTCATTCATATTTATCCAAAAAAATTAATTGAAGCAAAAATACAAGTATTTTAAAATTGTTATAATTTTTTGATGAACAATCCAATTTTTTTTAACCAAACTTAGCGCAAGAAAAAATAATGCGCCAAAAGTTTTTCTTGGTCTTTCTTTTCTTTTTCTTTGCCATTTAAAAATTTATTATTACTAAATACTTAAAACATTCGATAAATACCCCTTAGAGAATCGTTAAGCGCGACCTTGTTTTTACAAACAACAGCTGTGAAATTTATTTTCTTCTTCCTCGCATTTTTTGTAGTTGATTCACAGGATATTATTGAAAGATATGTTACGCACAAATTTACTAAAAATCAGTGTATATTTTTGTAATTCTTTTTCTTTTGGAGCATAAAACAATCATGATCCATAAACTTGTTTTTTAAACTTTAAAGAATCACAATTATTACACAAAATAAAAAAACCAAACATCCTGTTGCATAAAATTGCGCAATATCAAACAAAAAAAGGTCACTATAAAAAGTCTCTCAAACATTAAAGAAAAAAAGAAAAAAATGGCTGAAAAAGATATGGTTAATGTCAAACAATTAATTAATGGATATCCATTTTCAATTGAATGGTTATTGGAATCTTTAAGAAATAATGATATGGATTTTCAAAGACTTCATGGAAACAGAGGAATCAAAGAGGTAAGTTTTTTAAAAGAAAATAAATAAATAAATATCAAAGTACTAAATACAAAATACAAAAAATTAAAAAATCGATTTTTTTTTTGGGTTGAAAATTTATTATTTTTCAACATTTTCAAAAACATGGTAGTTAACTAAAATTTATATTGCCAGAAATTTACTATACATAATTATTATTTTTAAATTTTTAGGTCATAGCTTGCGATGTTTCAAAAGGTAAAGGTTTTGCATCAGAAATTCTTCGATGCACTTTAATTTTTACTGATCCTAAAATTTCTAATTTCACAAATAATTTTTATACAACAATTCTGAAAATTCCCGGCTTGGCATCTTTCAAAGAAACGTGCCTTAAAAGTGGTGGTGGGGTAGAAGAATTTGATGGAACAGAAATATTGAAAAAAATTGCCGAAGTTCATAATTGTGAATGTGAATTTTATTCAAATTTATCGCCATTATTTTTGGATGTTCCAATTCCAAAAGTTTTTAAAACACTTAAATGGAATTTTGAAACGACAAATCAACATGGTTGCATTCATATGGAAGATTTAAGTCAAAAAGCTAAAACTTTACTTTATTTTGAAAGTGTAAATTTAACTCAAATAAAAAATATGATTCGAATTTTGGCTCGAATGCATAAAAATATTCTCATTGTTGATCCAAAAAAGTGGCAAGGGAAATATTTAAAAAATCAAACAATTCAAATGGATAATATTATCAAAATTAAGCCTTTAATGGAAGCATTTTTGAATAAATCTAAACGAAAAAGTGGGGAGTTGAAGGACAGTGAAAAAAAATCAAATTTAATTATTTTTTTAGTTGATTTTCAACCATTGATGGATAAATATCAAAAAATTTCTGAAAGTAAAGAATTTTACACTTATGTTTTTAAACAATCTTATCGCGGCCTTGGAATTAAGCCTGTTATCGTTCATGGAGATATGTTTCCCGGAAATATTATGTGGTCGGTAAACGAAGAAAATGGTGAAATTCAAAATACTCTGGGAGCAATAGTGGATTGGCAAATATTTCATGAAGGTTCACCCATGGCTGATTTGGCACATTTTTTAACTTTTTGCGCTGATGGAATTGTTCGTAGACAAGCTGAAAACTTTGCAATTGATTTTTATTTGGAATGTTTATTGACTGAATTTGGAGGGGATTCCAGCAAAATTCCATACACTAAAATCCAACTTCAAAAAGCCTACAATTTGGCGTTTATAATTCATGCCTTTGCATTAGCTGGAGTTCCTATATTTTTCTTGGCAGCCATTGAAGAAATTGAACCAAATCAAAATATAAAAAATGCATATTTTGACAATTCTGTTTTAAAAGCCTTGCATGCTTATGAAGATGCCGATCGATTATTACAAAATGAAATGAAAGATTTTTTTGAAAAATACGGAAAATAAAATATGTAAAATTTGAAAATTTCAAATGTTGTTTTTTTTTTTGTCCGATGAGAAGGCGAAAGCGATAAAAAAATTCGTGGCACGGTCTAAAGCTTTCGAAGATAAGATTTTTGTTTTGTTTTCAATCATTCAATTTTTTGTTTTTGTGTTCAAATGCTGTGATGTTTTCCATTATCCATTTATCGCGAGTTTCATCTTTCGTTTTTCGACCTAGGTTATTTTTTAATTATCTCAAACTCAATCATGCACCTGCCGTAATTTTGATAGATATTTGTACTTTGATAACCAAGACAGATTAATGATCAGATTTTATTTTTTTGTGTCGCCGCCGCCATAAAACTGGGACATGCCTAAAACTAACTTTCACTATTTTATTTATTGACATTTTTTCTTCTTTTTTGTGTTTGATTTTTTTTTATTTAGAACCAAAAAAATGAAGATTATATTTTATTTTGTTTTATTTTTCTTATTTCCGATTATGATTTATTGTTGTATAGAAACTCGTTGCTTGAAACAACACGCTTGTTTTACAAATCATTTTTACTTTTACAACTTTTCTCAAAAGAATAAAATAATTTTTGTTTAATCGTATACTTTTTTTTATAAATTAATTTTTATCTGTTTTAAATTTTTTCTTTGTTTTCTGAATTTTTATAAATCGTTTTTTTTAATGGAATTTTTTTATATCAAGATTCTTGGGACAATATTAAAATCACCGGTAAATATCACAAAATTGAGAGTTACGGAGATTTTTAATATTTTTTACTTTTGAAATAACAAAACAAAAAAAAACATTCACAAAATTAGATTCCTTTTTACTTTCCATATTTTTCAAATACATCCTTCATTTCTCCTTGAAGCAATTGATCGGCATCTTCATAAGCGTGTAAAGCTTTTAAAACTCCAAAATCAAGATATGCTTCTTTCAAAGATTTCTTAACTTTAGAATCATCCATTAAACTAATAAAAAAATCTGGAATTCCAATAATAAAAAATGCTTGAGTTAAGAATGCATAATTATAAGCTTTTTGAAGTTGGATTTTAGTGTATGGAATTTTAGTTTGATCTTCTCCAAAATCAGTCAATAAACATTCCAAATAAAAATCAATTGCAAAATTTTCAGCTTGTCTACGAACAATTCCATCAGCGCAGTTAACTAAAAACCGTGCAAGATCAACCATTGGTGAACCTTCTTGAATGGTTTGCCAATCAACAATTGCGGCTATTTCATTTTGAAGATTTCCTTCAGCATCGATGGCCCACATAATATTTCCAAAATGTAAATCACCATGAACCAAAACGGGTTTAATTCCAAAGTCTTTGTAAGATTGTTGGAAAGCATAAAGGCAAAATTCTTTACTGATTCTAAATTTTTGGTATTTTTCTACCAATGGACGAAATTCAGCTAAAAAAATAAATATTGTAAATAAAATTATTTTTCATCCAAAATTTTCAAAAAAAATGGATAACGAAATCTAAAAATTTTTTGGGAAAGGCGTAGTTTTTGGTCCCAAAAAAAGAAACAAAAAACATACAAAAAATTTTTTCTGAATTTTACACGTTTTTTTCTTTCTGATTTTTTGATTTTAAAAATAATAAAAAATTCTCACCTTCTCGTTTACATTTCTTTAAATATGTTTCAATAGTGGGTTCCCACATATCTAAAAAATCCACAAAACTTTCTTGGTTTTTTAAATATTTTCCTTCCCAAATTTTTGAATCAGCTTCAAGGAAATTTTTATGTATTCTTGCAAGATGTCGAATGACGCATTTAATTTGAGTTAAATTAACTTGATCAAAATAAGTTGTAGTTTTTCCTCGAAGGCTCATATCTTCCATATGAATGCATCCTTCATTTACGCATCGAAACCATTTAACAATGTTATAAATTTTTGGTGTTGGAGCATCAATAATTTTTGCCAAATCTGTGTAAAAATCACATTCAAAATTGTGAAGATCGATGAATTTTTCCATTTCTAAAACAAAATAATAAAGTAAAGTATTGGGTATTTTTATTTTCTCGAAATGAAATGGATAAAAATGTGTTTCTTAACTAAAATTAGGGTTTTTGGCGGGTGTTTTTGATTTAAATTTCTATTCGACACATTTCATTTATGAAAAAAGTTAGAAAAAACTCACTTTGATTTTTATTAAAATCATTAAAAAAAGGAATTTTTAAAACTGTGTTGTACACATCTTTTTCATCGATGGAATCCACGAAAGTTAAAGTGCATCGAAGAACATGCGATGCAAAACCTTTACCATCTGAAACATCTACAGCTTTCAGATCTTTGACACCTCGGTTTCCATGTTTTTGAATAAAATCATGGTCATTTTTTCGTAATGAATCAAGCAACCATCCAATCGTAAAATTATGATCATGAATAGTTTTGGAAATATCCACAACGTCATTAACACTAACAACTTCAGAGGACATTTTTTTTAGTGGAGAAAAGACACCAAAAAAAGTTATTGATCTTTGCTTTTCCAAGGAAAAGACTTTATACTTTTTTTCTTCTTCTTGTCGTCTGCTTTATTGTTGTTGCACAATATTTGACAAAAAAAAATTAAGGTGCGGTTGCTGCCTTTTTTTTTGTTGAAAGAAAAAAAGGAGAAAGCAAAATACAAACTACAATGAAAAAGAAATGTGTGTGATAAGGCTTTCTAAATAAAAAACTTTAATTTTTTAGGAGCCGCTTTTCTAAATATGCTAATTATTGCCATGATTTTCGAAGAAAATAATATTCAAAAATTCAGAAGTCTTGAAGAAAGAATAATAAAAACATAAAAAATAAGTTTGAATGGACACCGAGAGAAAACGTTTTCATATTTACAAATTCCAACATTTTATTTATTTTTTAAATAAATTGTATATGCCACAAAGTGGATATTTGAGTCAAAAAACAAAGCTTATAATATTTATATTCCAATCATCAGAAATTTTATAATTCATAAAAAAAAATCTTTTACTTTAAAAAAAATAAATCTTAAAAGTAATATGCATTTTAAAATTTAAATACAAAGTTAAAATATAATTATTATAATTTTACTCGATTGATCTCATTTTGTCGTCGTTTCCATTGTATCCGCAATGGCCTTTAGCTTCATAAGTTGTTTCAATTACAGAACCATCAGCTTTTGTTTCTTTAACACATTTTCGAACATAACTTCCAGAACCATATTTGGCTAAAGAACCTAAACATAAAATTTAATTTTAATTTCTCGCACATATTCATTTTTTAACAGATTTTGAAGAAAGTTAATTTAAAGTTTTTTAAACTTACTTAAATCGGGTAACCATGAAGTTAAAATAGCTGGCAAAGCTGATTCAGAATTATGAGGGACGAGAGTCACAAGGAGAAAGGCGCAAAAAGCAATTTTAAAAGTAATGTTTTTCATTTTTTTAAAAATCTGTAAACAAAAGTCCATCATTCATTCGCACGTTTTTTTGAGACGGTGAGCGGTCGCTCGCTTCATTGTTCTCTTAAATAACTTTATGCTAATTTGCATGGATGCAAGTTGGTATAAAGTGTACGAATTGAAGATACCTTTCCACCATACAGTAGCGTGTACGGAAAGGGAATAATTAGCTAAACCTAACTAACAAATGACACCACTAACAAGAAGACTGATTGCAATGACATACAACTGCAGATCCATCTCAACCGCTGATCGATTCCAATCGTTTCAAAATGAACTTTCAAAATTGAAGAAATTTGATATTCTTGGTCTTGCTGAAACATGGAAAATTGGTCAAACATGTGAACAACTCTCATCTGGATACTTCATGTACAATAGTGGTAAGTCTGTTTTTGGCTATTCTGGTGTTGCTCTTTTGATTTGTCCTGAACTTAACAAGAAAATAATTGGTGTTAAATACATTTCTGATCGACTGATCCAAATCCTTTTCAAACTTCGTGGAGGTAAGACATTCCGGGTTACCCAAGTCTATGCTCCTCAAAGTGGACGCGGCGAAGAAGAATATGAAATGTTCCTTTCTCAACTTGAAGATGCTCTTTCTGGTCGTGTAACTTATGAATTGATTCTTGGTGATTTTAATGCGTCGACTGGTCTTGGTGAAGCTGGTGAAAACTATATCGGTAAGTTCTCTTTTGACTCTCGAAATGAACATGGTCAACTCTTATACAACTTCTGTGAATCAAATGAGCTGTACCTTATGAACACATACTTCAAAAAAGGACGAAACCGAAGATGGACCTGGCATTCACCAAATGGAAAAACAACAAAAGAAATCGACTACATTCTCACTAAAAAGAAATCAATCGTTCAAGATGTAACAGTGCTTAATAGATTCTCTGGTAGTGATCATCGTATGGTTCGTGCTATGATAAACATTCCAATAAAGAAATATGCTCGTTCTCAACCATGTAACTTTGTCACTCCTGATTATGATAAATCGCTGCTCATCTTCTCTATGAATGAACAACTGAAAACACTTCCAACTGCTATAAATCCTAAAGTTGAACTAGAACAAATCAAATCTGCTCTCATAACAAGTTCAAAAGTAAGCTCTTATCAACCTGTTTTATTTTCTAGACTCTCACAAACAACTCTTGATCTTATGGAACAACGTCGTGAAATGAAACATGGTTTGACTGATGCTCGTCATGCTCTTGTAGAATATTCTGAACTTTGTAAACTGGTCCGTAAATCCGTTAAAAATGATCTCATTAGTCATTATATAAACGTGATGGAACGGGCTATCCAAGACAACCGACTGAAACGTGGTCGCTCTGAAATGATCCAAAGACGGAATCAAATGGTCCAACTGACTCGATCGGATGGTACTGTCACTGAAACTGTTGCTGAACTCATGGATGTCATCGTTCAATTCTATGAAAAACTCTATGTATCTCGAGATGGGAACTATGTTCATGTTCGTGATCCAGAAGTTTCAATTGCGGAAATTACTCCTGATGAACTTATCTCTGCTGCTCGTCGAATGAAGGCTAACACTGCTCCTGGCGCCGACAATATTCCATCAAAAGCTGTCAAAACAACAATTTCAAGTTTTGCTATAAGACTTGCTGATGCACTCAAAAAAAAATTGTCCAATCCGGCATCGGCAAAAGAAGTACATTGACTTTAGTGTCCAAAATAACCCGTCAGTGTCCCATTTACTATACCTCAATGTATTTTTTAACATACCAAAAATTTGGTTCTGTTTTTTTGGACGTCAATGGCTTACTCGAGGCCAAAATTGTATTTTTTTTTTGGCATGAGAGAAAAATGGTCCAAAACTTTTGTACTCCAAAAAAACAAATTTTGAAGGGAAAAAAATCTGGACAAAGCAAAAACAATGTTTTGACTTCCTCCGCGAATATATTATTCACATTTTTTCTAATAGAATGATTTTCAATAACAAACACTAAAAGATTCCACAAAAAAGTTTATTTACAATAGATCCTTGGATACATAAATACAAACATAAGCCTAGGATGAGTTAAATTTTCTTTTGAATCAACAGAGATCAATAACTGGAGCTCTCTTGGATATTTTGATGGTTGCTGCACTTGTTATGACTACCTTGGCAATTATGAATGATTCAAATTCATCACATTTTTCAATATCAAACTTTTAACATTTCCCAGATAATTTTAATTGGACAATCACATAATCTATTTTTAAGTACAAAGCTGTCCCTAAAAGCAGACAAACTCTTTTTCTTTGGTTGTCTGGCACGCAATTTCGATTCATCACTTCTTCATTTTGAGTGATAATGAAAAGGTCGAAGCTTTCACTGAAAAAAAAACGATAAAAAAATAACCGTAAAACGGCCATTTTTTTGCACTATTAGAGAGCTACTTTTCCGCTGGGTCGAATACTGAACGTCTATTTATTTTTGGTCGTTTTACGGATATAAAATAGTCGTTTTACGTCTAAAAAAAGGTCGTTAAAAAACTGTTTATTCGAGGCATGGTACAAATTTTTTTGGTTTTCGAAAAAGATTTAAAAATAAAGTTTGATCAAAGATAATATGATAAAATCAAATCAACTGACTTTTGTCCAAAAATTATACGCTATGGTACACCAAAGCTTTTTTTTAGGTGGAGTGCATAGGCAAACCTTTCCTTTATGTTAATGTAGGTCAGAGCTATTGCTACTGGACCTATATTAACAATTTCTAGTTCAATAGTCTTCAGATGGAGTTACGCACGGCTATGCCGCCACCTTCAGAAAATGAATCAGAAATTAACCGAAAATTCAACCAAAGGTTGTGCCTTAATGTGATAATGTATATAAACAAGGGCTACGTTTGGGTTTCTGAAAAAAATGTGAGCCAGAGAATAAAAGAAATTATTTAGTCGTAAAACGAAAGTTTTTACGATATGATGTTATAGAACGTTCATATTTTATGTAAACGTTTTAAAACGATAAAATAATAACCGTAAAATATACTAAAATAAAAAGACGTTCAAAAACCATCCATATTTTTGACTTATCGTTTTGAAAACGTCTAAAAAAACGCCGTAAAATAGCAAAATTATGGCCGTTTATTAGCCAAAAAAAAAGTGCCGTTTTACGGCAACAGGTTTTTTTTTTCAGTGTTGGTTGCTTCAAGCATAAACCGATCTCATTATTTTTGATGATTTCAGCATGCCTATCAATGGTGTGACTTTTCATTGTGCCTGCACTCTTCCGTCAATGTTTTTTTAACTGAAGGGTGTTGGTATACAAGGAAAAGTACCACGACTAATGGCTAGCTACGGTATCGGCGGGTTACTTTAGTGCTCGACCGAAAGCTTCAATATAAGCATATATATTTAAGTCATAGACTTAGAAAAAATTTGTATGTAGGAAAAATATATTCGCTGAGGAAGTAAAAAAATTTTTGTACTTTTTTTTTCAATTTTTTCCAATTTTTTATACACTCCCTTACACTTTTTAAGACACTGATGGTATTTTTTGTCAATTTTTTTTCAAATTTGTACACTTTTTTTGACTTCGCCATATCATTTTAAGACACTGATGGGCTTTTTATGTACATTTTCGTATAAAATGCCTTTGGACACGAGAGTACATTATTGTCCGCCCAAAAACCCATTGACGTACACTTTTTTAGCCATCCACGGGTGTTTTTTTTTTTGAGTGTTGTACACTGAAAAAAAAGACTCAAAAAAAATTATTGTTATAGTTTTGTTTCGTTAAATTTTTATCAATTTTTTAATAAAATGCATGTAAAAATTAGGATTTTATGCAAAAAATTACTTAATTTTCAAAAAAGTGCAAGCGTTGAAGACAAAAGAAGAGAAACTTTCGTGCCGAGAAAATAAAAAGAAAAAAGATGGGAGTCAGAGTTTTTGGCTCTTTTTGTGTTATTTTTATATTCGAATATTAGAATTTTGAATAAGACAAACTGTTTTACTTTCATTTATTTATTTATTGTAATCACGTGGCACATATGAGATAAACAAAAAAGTAACACAATCATGTGGCAAAAATTAGTTTTCATGGAATTGAACTATTTTGACATTTTTCTGGCATAGGATTCTTTTTCAAGAAGTTATTCATGGGATAATTCTTTTTGACTTCTTTCTTAGAGTTAATGGAGCACAAATAAATCAAGAATATACAGTCATTGTCAGCTTTTCATGGTTACCATCTCATGTAAGTTATGTTTTGACTTTTGGTGTTGTTTTCATTTAGGAATTCATGGTAAGAAAGGCGATTTTCTTGGGATAAGGTTGCAATTCATGGAACAAGAGCTTCGCGTTGCTTTAAACATTGTATTTAGGTTCATCGATTTTAGAAGCTCACATTTTTCATGGATGAGATCAGCAGAATGATTTGATGGTTTGGAGCCATGATCGGTTCTCCTAAATAATTTGTCAAAGGGGAAAGTTTCAAAAAAGCATAATCGGTTATCAAAAATTATGCGAGTGGCGATAATTACACATAGGCCTGTTCGATTATCTAATATATGTCTAAGGCAAAATTTGCATATACTCCTTATCGGTTCTCCCAAATATGCCAAAGAAGAAAATTGGGAAGCGTTATCGGATCTCAGGGGTCTGCCAGCGCGAAAAAAGCATATAAAAATGAGCGGTTCTCCCAAATATTATAGCAGTGGCGAAAATTGCAAATAGGCATGATCGGTTCTCCAAAATCATGCCATCGGCAGTTTTAGAAATTTTTATGAAACTTTGCTCCCAAGATAATGAACATAAAGGTAGGGATGGGCAGCGTTTTTTTCAAAATCGACAGAATATTTTGGTTTCTATCTCAAAAGATACGTTAGCTCATTTGAAATAACTTTTGTATTAAAGAAAAAATGAAAGCCAATTAAAATGTACATGAAAAACGCGATTTTTATTTCTAAAAATCAAATTTTTTTCGTCCAGGTGACACTTTTGCATCACTTCATCAAAGGCGCTTTTTCCTTTTGACGCAGAATGCCACTAGTTTTTTTATATCAAAAAAGCATTTTTTCAAGGATTTTTACGTTACGATATTGGTTTTTCTTTAAAATGAATGGCTTCGCGATGTTTCGCGAAGCTGTAATTTTTTCTATAAATGTAAAATTTAATTCTCTATCCGATGGTATAAGCGGCTTGTCGAAAGGGGAAGGAGGTGTGGGTCAACGAGCTAAAAATGTGTGTATTTTGCAACTATGAAGCAACAACGTATTTTAGAGCTACATATTTAAAATCAGCGTTAAAAATTACATATTATAGTCATGAGGAAATAAATAATAAAACTAACAAAAAAATTCTACCGTCACCCGCTTGAAAAAAAAGAGATGGACGAAAAAAAAGGCAGGGAACACTAACGTTTTTGAAGCTCTTGCCCATCCCTACATAAAGGATACTATTTAAAAACAAGCGGATTCTTATTTTTTTATAAACTTTTTTTCGCTCAAGCTCTAAAAAGAAGGCTTTTCTGAAAAGCTAGACCCAGCCGTTAATCGCGAAGCGATTTATATTTAGCTCTACCCCGACTTTTTACCGGCTCTCCTAGTTTTTAATTGAAAATTTGACCATTCAAATTACTTTTTTTGTTTTTTCCATTTTTGCACTTCAAAATAGGGTTGTCAAAAAAGATTTCCCGGGAAATTTCCCGCTACAAACCCTTACAAAGTTTCACAAAGTCTAACAAAGTCTTACAAAAGTTGCTATAACTTTGTTAAACTTTGTAAGACTTTGTGAAGGTTTGTAGCGGGAAAATTTCCCGGGAGATTTCCCCAATTTCCCATTTCCCGGGAAATTCGACAACCCTACTTCAAACTTTTTCCATTTTCGTGAAAATATGTTTATTTAGAAAACTTTTTAATATTAACAAATTTATTATTATTTTAGATTATGAACAGAGGAGGATTTGATAATAATAACCCAAACGAAATAATTGAAGACCAATATCCACAATCAAATCGATCACGATATTACCTTCTCGCTTTTATTATTTGTGTTACAGCATTTTTTTGTTTTAACGGTTCTCAAATTTTTTTACAATCACAACAAAAAATGGGTAATAATCTTTTTTTTTCTCGACATTTTTTCTCCAATAATTTTACTACTTTTTTTATTTCTTTGCAGACTCTTTGGATAATTTTGAAATGGAAAAACTTCCAATTTTTGATGTTCCAAATTGGGTAAATCAAGCAAAGCAAGGAGATATCTTTGAAGCCAATAATGGCGAATTTATGGTTTATGCCGGACAAATTGGAAGCAAATTTTATGTTTTAAAATCTAAATGGAGCGGCACCCTTGATATCCAAAGAAATAATTATCAACCTCCATCATTTATTGAAAAATATTTTACTGGATATACAAGATTTGAACATAAAGGTTTTGGAAATAATAATGAACAACAGCAAAATATTGGATGGAATAATCATGGACTTAATTCAGAGGTAAGAAAAAATTATTAAAATGATACTAAAAATATTAGTTCATGGAACAAATCTGTTTCAAGTTTATTTTAATAATAAAAAATTAAAATTGTGCTCAAAATCCTTTTTAAATTATGTAAATTCTACTTCTGAATCGCAAAAAAAAAAGGATTTGGTTAGAAAATTTTAACTTAAAATTTCTCTATTTTTAGAACAGCAACCATAATTTGAATGCCCAAGACGACGACAGAAACGATATAAAAATGATAAAAGTTTGTTTGAAGCTTTATTTCAATTTTTATTAAAATAAATTTTTTGTTTCTTCCAATTCCAGGTTATTCAATTAACTGTTGAAAATATTGATTGGACTAATGGCAAAATTCACAATTTTTCAAATATTGGCCTTCCACCCAATTCTCCATCAGCCATTCTTGACCGAGCAATGTTTAAGGTTTTTATTTACTTTAATTTTTTGTATATTTTTCATAAACAAAAATATTTTTCCAGTACATGAACCCTGAAGCTCCACCACATTTTCAAAATAGTAAAGATTGGGCAATTTGGTGTCGATTTGGAAAAGATATTCTAACAAGAGTGAGTTCCCAAAATTGTTTTATTAATATTTAAAGAAAGTTTGAATTTTAATTTTTCTTTTTTAGCCAATAAAAATACATTCAAAGTTGGCAACGTTCCTTGCAAGTGGTGGAATTTAAATAAAATGTTTGTACGTTTGTAAAATCAATACCCGTTTTTGGTTTTGGTCTACATACTTTTGTTATTACCTTCAATTTTATAAAATTAAATAAATAATAATTTATAAATGACTTTTATCATTTTCATTTCAAAGCCACTTTGAATTTATCATGTGAGTATCGAAACAAGCAAATGCAAAATAAAATAGTAAAAATATATGAATTATTTTTTTTATTCATTGGATTCATTTGGTTTAGTTGAAAATCTTCGAACCATTGAAGGAACAAAATCTTTTGGTGGAGATTTTTTTGATTTTGCTTCTTCAGTTTTAATGCTTCTTGGAGCACGTTTTTCAACTACGATTCGAAATCAATGAAAAAGACTAAAGAAATTTTTTTTTGTTTTAGTAACAAAAAAGTGTACGTTTATTTCTTTCCCCTTTCTTCCTTCGAGGATAAAGAAAGAACTTAATCTTAAGTGTATTTGTTTGTACTCGTTCGATTTTTTTTAGCCCAAGCACATGCTCTTCACCATCAATCGTTTCTCATCCTTCCTTGCATCATCCATCCGTGTTTTTTTCTCTTTTCTTCTTTGTATTCCTTTTTTTTTGCCACTGGGCTTTTTTTCTTATCCGCTAAAGTTTTGAAAGTCAAGTGTGTGTGTGTGTGATTTCTAAAAAGCTTTTTTTATTTCAAAAATAGCTTTTTTTGTTTTTATTTTTCTCTCTGATTTTTATTATTTCTTTTTATTGATCGGAAAAAACTTTACTTTATTTTTATTTTTTTCCTTTGATTTGTATTTGAAAAAAATGGAAAAGGAAGGAATAGAAGAAGCTGAATATGAAATTCGTAGAGTTACCTTAAATGAAGAATTAATTAAAGAATGGAAAAATGAATCAAATATTGAAAATTTTCTAGAAACCTTAAAAGAAGTCAATGCATTTTTAGTTCATAAATATGGTTCACCAAAATTTCCTAAATTTAGTGTGGAAGTTTTAAAGGTATTAGTTTTTTCCATTATTTTCCACACTTTTTTGTTATTTCAAAACTAAAAATAAAATCGAAAATTCTCTCCAATTTTTTTCGTTTTAGGACATCCAAGATATTTTTGTGACACATTTTCCTAAAGCTTCGGAAGAATATAAACGAGCTTTACTCAAACTCATCGGAATTTTGCCTCATGATGAAACAGCAGCAATGGAAATATTTTCAAATGATGTAATAGAAATTATTTTAAAAGCCAGCGGCTTACATCCAAACTCCAAAGTTGATGGGTTTCGTGTGGTTTTTGATGCCCTTCGATGCCTCCACCATGCGTTGCATGTATCGGATAAAGTTCAAAATATTTTTATTGAAAATTGTGAACCAATTTTATTTGAGAGAATGAAAAATAGTTTACAATATTTTCAAGCACCCGATGAAGTACATGATGAAAAATTTGCATATTTGAACAATGCCACGGATATTTTGGTGGAAGAATTACTTTATTATGATCTTCGACTTGCTTTTGTTTCATGCTTGTCTTCAACTAAACTCCAAGTAAGGAAAATAGTATTTGGTTTTGAATTCTAATTTTAAAACTAATCACAAAAATAAATTATTTCATCAACAAATTTTTATTATTAATATTTTTTAGTTTCAAAACAAAATTCTTACTTATTTTTTCTTTTTCAGAGAAAATGGATAACCGATTTAACAAAGGCTTCATTATTTTTGGATATTTTAATATATTCTTATCAAAAATTATCGATTACTAAAGCTGGAACCCCCAAAACTACCAAAAGATTAATGGTGGTTCAAACTTCTCCATGGACGGTGGAAATCATAGATGATCCAGAAAATATGGATGAAACGGTGGAATTTTTAGTTATTTTTCAAAGTTTTGAAATGGCTATGTCTGCTTTGGATATATTACATCACATTCATATGTATGCAGAAATTTTTGATGTGGTAAGAGCTTATTTTCATTTTTTAAAATATGAAGAAAAAAATATATGCGAAGCACGTTTGAAAACGAAAAAAAGTTTTTCCATTTAAAAAAAATGCAAATTTAATTTTTTAAAAATCATTCCTTTTTCAGAAATTTGCTCAAAAATGCGCAAATAAATGCGCTAAAATTATTGAAAGTCCAACCATTGATGATGATATGAAACGAGGTTCAGCTCGATTTCTCACTGCTGTTCCATCTTGCATTTTGCCTCTTTGCCCAGGCATCAATAAAGAAAACACAAATAAATCATCCGTAAAAATTTATGAAAATCATGAAATGAAATTCGTTGATGCAATATTGGATTTAATTTCTCGAAAACTTGAAATTGGTGATCCCATTGAAACTCGTTTGCTTATTTCATTTTTTGTTGTTTTGATTCATCTTTGCTCAAGACACAAAGCTGCCAGGAGATATTGCCGATCCATATTAATTCCATCATCCAAAAGTTCGATGGAAGATAAAAAAAATTTTGATTTAAAACTTCGTAAAAGAATTTTAAATTTAATTTCGGAATCTAAAAGTTTTTGCGCTAAACAAGCCGCAGAATTAATGTTTATTTTATGTAAGCGATCGGTTCCAAGATTAATTAAATATACTGGAATGGAAAATGTCCCTGAATTATTACCCCAAAATGAAGATATTTATCGAAAAAGAAAAGATGATTCGGAAGATTCAGAAAATGATAAACCAAAACCTAAGCCATCGACGACGACAACCAAAACACTTCCCGCGAAAGTTGTAAATCCACCTGCCACGAAAAAGGAGACGACTTCCACTAACGCAAAAAAAGAATTCACTAAACCTTTAAAATCCGTTGGAAAACTTGCTCCAAGAATGACTAAAACTGAAGAAGAAAAATCAAAAAAATCTCCACCAAAAGATTTTGTTCCTTCAATGGTTCGAAGATTTTCAACTAAATCAAATAAATCCCATGAATAAAAATATTTTTCCAAAATTTCTTCTCTTTTTTTACTGGTATAAAAAATGAAATTGTAAACAATTAATTTTCATAGTTTTTAAAATTAAAATAATAATAAACATAATCAAAAAATGAAATTAGTAAAATTTTGTTTTAAATTTTAAAAATTTTAAATGTACGTTCAAAAAGTTTTTTTCATTTAAAAAAAAGTTTTATTGGTAAATGTCATGCTTAATAAATATCACGAAAAACGAATACATAAACTTAAAAAGTAATTATAAAAAAAATTATTAACAATAAGTAATTATTATGTTTGGATAAAAAAGTTTTTACCAGTAATAAAACAAAAATGCAAAAAAATCAAAGAACAACAAAAATGAAGGCATTAAAATGATAATATAATTAAATTAAATTTAAGTTTTGTATTTTTTGTAAAGAACCAAAGTGTAAGAAATGTTTTGTTTTATAACCTTTGCGTTTTTTTGTAAATTTGACGACAGCGACTGCCAAAAAAATAATTTGCATTTTTGAATTTTCAATCACCCTGAAATTTTGAAAAAACGATTTAAAAAAATTAATTTCATTCTTGGATAATTTGGGCCTTTTTTTAGAATGTGTAAAAAAACAAACAAAAGTTTCAGAATATATCAGTAAAAAAAAGAAAGTTGAAAAAGTAAACAAACATACCATTTCTTTATAATCATTTTCTTTATTGTTGGGCCGTTTCAAGCTTTGATAATCGACAACTAAAAAAATAAATAAAAAGTTTACTTTTTTTCCATTCAGATCAAAAAAATAAAATAAATTTTTTCATAATTTAGACGCCTTATTTTTTAAGTGACAAAATTCTTTCTAATCCATTTTCGAAAGCAATTTTGGAGGCTAACTTTTGACTAAAATGATGGAACACAATTTTTAGAATGATTTTTTTAGTAAACTTGAGAGCAAAAAATTTTATTTACACTTTTTAAACCTTTTAAATTTTTAATATTCGAAAAGGTTTGATTATTTTATTATAAAAAGATTGTTTTTGCGATGATTGTTATTTTTTGAGTGAAAAAAGTTTAAAAAAACTCATAAAATACTTTTTGCAGTTTGAAAAACCATTTAATTTTTAATTTATAACAAATTTGTTGTTTACCTTCTTCTCTTCCATCATTTTTAACTTCATCATCTTTAGCTGCTTCTTCGCCATTGGTTTCTTGATTTTTTCTTTGCTGTTTTAGTTGTAATTTTTTATATAAATCTTTTGGAGCCAAAATTTGTGGTAATTTTATTTCATTTTCTTCTCCATTTCGTTTAAATTCTAAATCAGCTGATGATGGAATTTTTCGATGAAAATGGACATTTTCTCCATCCGCATAACCTTTATGCTCTTCATTTGGATGAAGAATGGAATCCACCTATAAATTTAAAAAAAAATATGACTGAATTTAAATGAAAAAAGTTTTTTTTGTTGATTAAGAAGACGATGGTCAAGAAAGGTTAATGGGAGTAATTGTTTTAATGTCACAAAAAAAAAAAAAAGGCTGGCACAGAAAAAGGAGACGATGAAAGAAAAAAAGGCAAAAAAAGAAAATTGTTTAAAAACTTTCTTTTTTATTTTTTGAAATTAATACCGAGCAAACGAGGACGTCGGCCGATGAAGAATTAAAAGAAAAATAAAACAATGGCGCCACAACCTTGCGCGGTACAGACTTTTTTTTTGCTCTCTGCCGAACCGAAAATGATGAAGTTGTAATTTGCAATGGCAATGCTACTTGATTTTTTTGTGTTTTAAATTTTTTGAAAATAAAAAACTACTATTTTATGCCATTTTGAAGGAAGAAGATGTTGCAAAAATAAACTAAAGAAGGAACAAAAAATTTAATTGCAAGATGGCACAAGAAATGACACAATTTTGCGTTTATAAAAAGGGTGGAGATACAAAAAAAAAAAGTAAAAAATGTTGCAAATGAATCGAACGAAAAAAAATGAAAGTCAAAAAAGTAGGTCAGAATAAAATTTGAAATTTTTAAAAAGCGAATAAAGTTAACTGTAGAACATTATTGAGGTGATTAGCAACCTTTATTTATGAGAGACTGACTACAATTTTTTCTTTTTTTAAAATACTTAATATAAAATTTGTTACTCTAACCATCCGTGATCTCAAAAATTTGTGTTTATTTTTTTTTGTGACCTAATCTTTTTTTATATTCTTAAAACTGATATTCCAAATAACCAATCTAAGGGTTTTTCTTTTATCCCGGCTAGCTTTTTTTAAATCCAAAGCAACAAATTCATGAAGCTTTTTTTAAAAATCGAAAGCCTTTCTAAATTTTTTCGAGTTTCATAATTTAAAAAAAACCGCTTTCTTGAACCCATGTAAAAAAGTGTTAATGACTCCATTTACTTTTATGCCAACCATTTTTCTTCCATAGTTAAATATTTATTTTAAATTCAAATTTTTTTTTGAATATCATTATACCCAAAATAAATGTCTCACTATTTTTATTTTTTTAAATAAATCTCATCGTTCGTCGCAAAATAGAATGAGAGAGATAGATAGATTACAACAACAACATTTTTCCATAGCAGCTTTTTTTTCTTCTTCTTATTCTTTCAGTAACATTACAAAAACCTTTCTTCTTTTTTTTAAAACCCCAAAGCCAAGAACGACGACAACGAACGACGAAGATAGGAAGGAGAGATAATCAAAACATAGGTTTTTTTCTTTTTTGTGCTACTGCGTGGTATTGTCGCTTGAAATGAGAAAAAAAAATCTGAAAAATTATAGGAAAAAGGGAAAAGAACAGAATAAAACAGAAGAAAAAGTTTTTGGTTTTTTATATTTGCTGTTTTTTATTTTGCCTATCGGAAAGTTTTTGTTTTTGATTCTCTTTTTTTTTTGTTATTTGCCATACCTTGGTATTTTTGGCGCCAAAAAAGGCATCGAGTTACGGTAATTTAAGTTTTGCACCTACCACTGATATTTTGAAATATTTATGTAGAAAATCTGTTAAAAAAAAGAAATTGCTTTTAAAATATCACATTTGTTTTGGAGAGTTTTATAACAAAAAATTTTTCAAATTTTTTAGTATTTTTTTTTGTTCAAATCTAGTTTAAAAAAATAAAAGATACAAAATATTCGTGGCAAGGCTCTCAGTAACTAATTAAATTCCTAAAGTGTGTTATCTACCAAAATCTTTTAGTCCATTCTTTTTTTCAAATTTATAAATCCTAGATCCTCTCGAATTGTAACTATCCAAAAGAATTTCTTAGCTTACATCTATCGCTACCATTCCTTGAGCCATCTCCCACTGCTTTAAAGCAATTTAGTAACTTTCTTTCATCCATCCTACCACAACTCCGCCTCCTTTCATTTATCTATCTATCGTCACCCATTCCATCCACCATCCACCTTCCTTCCATCTTCTAACTATCGACATAATAATATTTTTCCCATACACAAAATCAAAACATTCTTTTTCTTGTTGCTTATTCAACATACAACAATCTCATACACCTCTCTTGCCCTGGTTGTTACTACTAACAAAAACATTGAAGACGACGACGACCGACAACTGAAGCAAAACGAACGAAGAGATGTAATTCTATGATGATGCTTCTTCCTTTTTCCCCTTTTAATCATAGACACCGTATCATTCTTTTTTTCTTCTTCTTGTTCTTCTATGTTTTTGCTTTTTCTTTTTATATTTTTTAAATATTTTCTCTTTTCGCAATCTGAAACAAAGTTTATTTTTTTTTCATCTCCATGAAGAAAGCAAAAACAGAAAATATTTTCATTTTAAATCAAAAAGTCTATCTATCTTTTGTATTTTTATCTTTTAGCTTTCAAAATATTTTTTATAGTTAGCTTTTAAGTTTTGGAAACATTCGAGCTTCTTTAACAAAAAATAATATACATAATTTTCTTTTTCGATTATTTATTATTTTTTATTTTGATTTTTTAGGTTTGTTGTTTCGGCAACCAACAAAGCAAAAAGGCAAAAACAAAAAAAGTTTTGATTCAGCATCGTCGACGACGACGGCAAAAATAGCATCACCATCATCAACATGCAAAATGACTTTGTGATTCAGTAAGTTTTTTATTTATGGTTTTATGTTTTTTTGTAAAATAAAATGGGTGGTTTTGTTGATTAAACAAATTTTTACTAAATAATAAATATTTAAAAAACGCGAGAGAGAAAGGATGTTTAGTAAATATAAATGGGCATGTTTGGTAAACTTTAAATATGTATTATAAATGTTGAAGAAAAAAACATGGTTGGGAGAAGAAGGAAAGGGGAAAAAAGGCAGGGTTTCGATAGATTAAAAAAAAAAATCTTTACTATTTTTGGTTATCGCAAAATTAATTCGCTAGAAAAAAAACTCTTTAAATTAAATTTTATCCGAGCTATTATTTTTTTAACTTTATTTTGCGCTTATAAAAATTAGTTATTTGCAATTTTCCCATTTGTGCACTAACAATGACTTGTCGGCTACTGTACCTTTTTCTTCTTCATTATTTATCGCTGATTTTCCATAAAAAAATATTGTATAAGCTTTTTTTTAAAAACAAGCTTTCATTTTTTTTATGACTCCACAAAATTTAACATTTACACTCCACTAAAAAATTTCATTAAAAAAGTAACCTTAATATTTTTTTATTTTTCTTAAATGCAAATTAATTTTTTTAAATTTAAGACATCAAAAAAGCAGAATTGAACCAAAAACAAAAAAAAGTTATTCATAGTTTTTTTAACTTTTCGGAAATGCAAAATAAGTTTTTTTAAATGAGAGCCATTTTTTTGTCTTTTTCATCTCTCATTTCTTCTTTTTAATTCTAACACTTTAGCGTTCTTTTTTTTCATTACTAAGGAAAAAAGATTTTAAAAACATTTATATGTGAGCCTAAAAAATCTCTCGCCAATATCAACAAAAAATACTGTGTTTTTTAGTCTCTCATTTTTGCATTATTTCAAACACAACAGCAACAAAAAAAACACTCTCTCATTTTTCATTGGTTAATAATTGAATCAAAAAAAACTCCCTTTCTATTTATTTATTTTTTTGGTTTATGAAAGCACAAAATAAAAACTATTTTTTAGTTTAGTAAATTAAAAATAAATTTTTTTATAGCTATGCTTCTTACAGGGAAGAAGGTTCAGATGTTGAAAAGCCACCATATTCATATGTGGCTCTCATCGCTATGGCTATCAATCATGCACCCGATCGAAAGATGACTTTATCACAAATTTATAGTGTAAGTTTTTTACTTTATATTCCATCTCCCATTTTTCGATAAAGCACAAATTTAATCAGATAAAAAAAATTTTATTAAGCGTTTAAAAATTAAGAAAAATTTCTAACCTTTTTATTCCTCCTAAATTTGTACATATATTTTTTTCAGTACATTGATGCCCGATTCCCATATTATCGAACAGCGGATCCAAAGAGGCGTCAAGGATGGCAAAATAGTATTCGACACAATCTTTCTTTGAATGATTGCTTTGCAAAAAAATCTCGTGATGGGTTAGGTCCAGCAAATGATCGAAAAGGAAATTATTGGACTTTAGTTACGGATTATGAAAGCATGTTTGAATTTGGAAATTATAAAAGAAGAAAAAGAATGAAACGAAATAAGCCTCACACTCATCACTCGCATCATCATCATTCAAATCAACATCATGCATCGATGATGATGGGTGCTGGAAATCATGTACCCGATTTAAGCTTCCTTCAAAGACAATTATATTTAATGCAAAATCAACAAATGCCACATCAGGTTTGATTTATTTGAAATACACTTTTTCTTTGCTTTTGGAAAATTCTAAATCAAATATGCAACAACAACCCTTCATTCATCACCGATTTTATGACCAAGAGAAAGAAAAAGATTTTCTTAACTAGATTTAAAGAAAAAATAGGTTGCAATTAAGAAAATTAATTAATTCACAAAAATAAAGAAAAAAAATATGGTTGATCATTAAAGTAAATAGTGTTCCAGGAGTTTTTGCTTTTAAATAAAAAACAATTTTAAAAAATTTCTAATTCTGCTTTTTTATGAAATAAAGTGAATTAAGCTCGCCGTTACTGAAGATTTGATTCACGACAAAGTTAATTTATAAAATCGGATTTTCGTAATATCTTTTTTAAATTTTTATTTTCAAAAAAAATATTAAAATTTCCATTTATGAGATTCCTTTTTGATTAATAAATTTTTGCAATAATTATAGAAACTCCAATTTTTTAAACAAAAAATTATAAAGATTTCATTTCAGTGTTTTCACGCTAAATATTTGTTTATCCATTTCCGAAATATCCAAAGTTGCCAATTTTTACATTACTTAAATTAATGATCTGATTTTTTTAGTGGTTTGATCAAACTCGAGGAGTTGTTGATTCATCCAATATTTCTGGAAGTCCACTATTTCCCTCAAATAATTCAGCATTTGCTATGCCATCCATGGCATTTCCATCAGCCGCAGCTAATTATTGGGGTGGAGGAGCGACGACAACGGCAGCTGCAACAACAACAATTATGGATCAACAACACCAACAACAAAATAAATCAAATTCCACCGCCGCAGCAGTTGCTCAAGTTGGAATGAATACATTTTTTCCACAATATTTAGGTGGGCCTTCGATGTTTGATTCAGCCAACAATATTCAACAACAAGCTCAACAATTATCATCCGAAGATGATGGAAATGGAAATCAAAGTCAAGGAGAAGAAGAAGAAAATTCTCCACCCACTCAAGTTATACAAGTTCAAATTCCACATGATCATCCCTCTCAGCAACAAAATTCCATTCAACAAACTCAAGGAAGAAGTAATGACGAAACGTTAATTGCTGCAACTGCGGCAGCCTCAGCGCCATCCATGAATTATTCTAATGCATATTCAATAACTTCAACTCCGGCAGCTGCTGCATCAGCAGCAGGGATTTCACAACAAAATAATCCATATCATTCATTTATGCCGATGGCAGCTATGATGAATAATACTCAGCAACAACAACCATCACAAACACAATCATCCGCATTATCATTTAAAATGGAACCAACCAATGAATTTAATAATAATGGTTTGGGAAATGGTGGAGATTATTCGTAAGTTAGCTTGGTGACTTTTTTTTGAAGACTTTTGAGATAAAAAAAGAAATATGAAAAATTCTTACAAATTTTTAGACACAAATAACTTTTAATAAATTTTATAAAAGCAGAGAAAAAATGAGTGAATAAAAGAAAAAGATTGAAACTTCTATAGAAAATAAAAATTAATTTAGTAACAAAAATTCTGAAATATTAAGATTTAAGGAGAAAGAGATTCAAGTTTTAGAAGAAAGTTATTAGAATTTTATAGAATTTTTATGAGTCCATTTAAATAATAACTCTAGGTTTAAGAAATTGTTCCCAATTTTTTTAAGATTCGTCTTGACAAGCACAAAAAAATTAATTCAATATTTAACCAACCTCATTCTTAATTTCATTATTTATTTCAGATCCTCCTTGATTAATGGAATGCTTAATTAAAGTTTCATTCTAAAAAAAATGGCGGTCCTCATTATTATTATTTTTTGTTGATTGATTATTCTCTAACCTTTATTATTCCTTGTTGTTGTTGCTGGTGTTGTTGATCTTGTAATTCTTTTTTAAGTTCAATAATCTCTTTTTGTTGTTGAGAATTTTTTTCCTTAAATTTTATTAAATTTAATTTTAATTAATAATTATGAATTATTTATTCTGAATACTGTAGTTTAGCGAAGTTTTTAAAAGAATTTCATAAAAAAAGTTTTGACGAAATACAAACATTCGCTGCGGGATCCTAATTTTTTTTCTGAGTTTCGAAGCGAAACTTTTGCAAAAACTTTTTTTTTTACATGATTTTCTTTGGACTTTTATTTTCTAACTCCATTATTTAATTTTATTTAATCGATTCTTACTTGTAATTTAGCAACAATTTCTTTTTCATCACCAGTATTATTAATATCATTAACATTTCCATTCTCAACTGGTAATAATTGCTGTTGTATTGTTTCAATATTTTTACTTTTTGAACATATTTCATATTTATCCTTTAATTTAAAGTTTTCTCCTTCGAGTGCCTGAATTTTGAGCTTCAATTCTAAAAAGTAGTTGCCATTATTATTTTAAAATTTAAAAACGGTGTTTAAAATATTGATTTGCCTTGTATTTCCGTTGTTGAATCCATTTTTTGTTTAATAAATTGTTCATCAAGTTTTTTGCGATGTTTGTTTATCACTGAAAAAATAAGAGTAAAATGATAATAAAAAAATGATGGATGGATAAGGTCAAATAAACTGGAAATATAATATCTGGTTAAAAGAAAGCCCATAAAAATGATTAACTCTTTCTTTTTTTTTCATTAACCAAAAAGGTCAGATATTTTAATGATAATAATGACGAAAATGGAAGATTCACTTCAAAATAACGATCTCAATTTTTAGGATTTAAAACAATTTTGCTTTAATTAAAAGAAATAAATTTTATGAATGAGCAATTTCGTTAAAAAATATTTTAACACAAAAATTTTAGTTGGTAAGCAAAATCTGTGTTTTATTTTTAATGATTTTTTCATAATTTTACGTTTCGTTTTTTTCTCTATAAAAATGCCTGAATTTTTTTTATTTGTTTGCCTTGGTAATATTCATTCTTTAAAAATAAAGTTTAAAAAATTTCGGAACCAACAAAAAAAAGACTCTTCAAAATTAAATGAAACAAATGAATGCTTTTTTTAATTCAAAAAAAGTCAACATAAACCATAAAAGCTGAAATACATAATTGCTTTTTACTTTTTAGCAAATTTTTTTTGAAACTACAATTTTTCAAAGAAAGTACAATTTTGCAAACAAAAAATGCAATTCTCAATGAGAAAAAAATGTTAAAGAAAAAATTAATGTTTGTATAATTAAAAAAAGTAAACAAAAAGAATGAAAGAAACCTGTTAATTGAGTTTTGAGGGATTCAATTTGAAGATGGCATGAATTAATTTTTTCATCCGTTGATTCAATAATTTCTTGAGTTTTAGATTTTTCATTAAATATAATTATTATTGAAAAAATAATAATACATATTATTGCAATTTTTTTCCATAATAATAATATAAATTTCATATTTAATATTTTTTTATTTATCTTTTAATTAATTTTCTTGCATCGAATTTCATTTCTTCCCTAAGCGAATAATAATTTTTTACTTTTTTTCTTTTTGGTTTATAAAACAAATATAATAATATCAGTGAAGAATGGCAGCAGTGTTTTTGTTTTTATATTTTGATCATCCGAAAAAAATTGAGCAGCAGCAACCAAGGAATATATAAAAATTAAAATAAAAGAAAATAATAAAGATGAATAAAAATGGTTGGTTTTGAGGTTAGAAACAAGATAAATTTGAATAATAACAAAAATGGAATCAAAGCCAAAAACTTGAATGAACTCTTTCAAGTTTTCAGGTTTTTTTTTTCACAAAAGCAGCAAGCAACAACGTAGAAAGAAATAAGAAAAAGGTTGTCGTCGTCGCCGAAACACAACAAACCAAAATAAAAATGAACACCAACGAAAAAAAAGAAAGAAAGTAGAAAGACACTCTCTAAGAAACAAAAAAAGGGACTACACCGAGAAAAAATAATTTTTTTTTGATCAATAATGCATTTTTGGCTCTTTTTTTTGTTGCTTTTTTTCTCCTTCTTCTTCTGTGTTTGTAAAAGTCTATAATTTTTTTTATTTATTTAGTTATTTCCAAAGTAATTTATTTAATAATAAGTTTGTTAGCAGCTGAAAAAAAAAATAAAAGTAAATATATGCGATGATTAAAAATCGTGTGCTTTTTTTTATGATTTTTTTCCTTTCTTTTCTTTCTTTTCAGGAAGCAGCATCCAAAAAAAAGGAAGAGAAATAAATATATGCAAAAACAAAACAAAACAAAGTCATGCTTTTTTTTTGGAGTTGTGATGATGATGAATATGTGTGTGACTGACTCAAATAGAAAAAAATCGATTGGATAGACGAGTCTTCCTTCTTCCTTCCCCCATCTTTCTCTCTCTTCTTTTTTTGTGTGTGTCTGTTTTTGCTATTTCTTTATTGGTTTGTGTGTGTGTGCGTCTTATTTTCTTGCTTTTTCTTTCTTTTTTTTTAAGGCTGCTTTTTTGGCTGCTTGCTTGCTTGGTGGTTGCCAAAAAATGTTCGTCCAAAAGTCCCACATTTTTAAATCTTTCAAACAACAAAAAAAAATTTAACCCAAATTGAAGAGAATTAGAGAAAAACTATTTCATTTTATTTTAACTGGATGCAATCGTTGTTGTTTTTTTTCTTTCTTTAAATATGTCAGAGACGCAGAGCATATGAAAAAAAAGCTCTGTTATGTTTTTTTTTCTTTCTTTCTTCTGCGCTCTGATAACTATTTTTTTTTTTAAATTTGTTTGATATGCGCGGAGATTTTTGATTCATTGATAGATGATTGTTCGTTATCTTTAAATTTCTGCCAATTATTATTCATCCATTTTTCTATCAGCATCGACGACAAAAAGTTGAAAGTTGGCTAGATTTATAGCTGCTTTGTTGTTGTTGCTTTTTTTTCTTTCGAATTTGTGCGCAAAATTTGTCATATTCGTCGTCGACGATATTTTTCAGTCAAGAAAGCTTTGTTGGCGGGAATATACTTTTCAATTTTAGCTTCAATAATTCGTAATTGGAAGTTTCAAAGCTTTTTGAATCGTTTATTATAACTTTATTTAACTTTTTTTAAATCTAAACTCGACTTCGAAAAAGTCTAAGAAAACGCAAAAAAAGTTTGCAACCTAAAAATTTATGCTTCGTTGGAACTTTTTTTTTTTTGCACTTTTTTGTTGTTGAGTTTTTACTCTACCGGAAAGCGCTTGATTTTTTGTACTTTTAAATTAATGAATTCGGTTATAAACTTTGAAAACATTAGTAAAAAACCTTGTTTTTTAATATTTCCAAAACAATGATTTTCTTTCGCAAGATATCTGACTAATCAGCTTTTGATATTGCTCAGCTTCGTTTTTTGTCTCAATTATATATATTCAAATTATTAATTTCGATTATTTATAAACTTATTTGAGCTAGACTCTGCTTAAAAATCCTAAATTCATCAATCATAAATCCATTTTTGCGAGTTTTCTTGCATTTTTGCTTTGCACAACCGCGTCACATCGAGCGTGAAATATTTTTATATTTTCTTTTGTCCTTATTCGCCCATATTTTTCTAATAATATATTAATTTTACAGAACTCATTAAATTACATTTAAATAATATTCATATAAATGTTCGAAAGCGGTAATGCGAGCATCTTCATTATCTAATGGTGGTGGAGGAATATTAATTCCAGATCAATTGAATGGTATAAATTCATCATCACATTTAGTGGATGATTTAAGATTTGTTGGTGTTGGTAATCCTAATAATCAACAACTCCCACAACAAGGTTTTCATCCTCATCATCTCCATCTCCAACAACAACAGCAACAACCTATAGGAGCCCAACAACAACAACAAAAAACTATTGCATCAGTTGTAGCTAATTCAATACCAAATAAAGGTTCCACAACTCCATCATCACCATCAATAAATACATTTCGAAACGGTTCAACATTATTTCATCCACAATTTAATACTTTTTCATCTCAACAACAACATCAACATCCTCATTCTCAATCTCAAAGTAATATAATTGGTGGATCTACAACAATTATAAACGAAAACGATTTTCCTGTGCTAGGTGTAAGACGTCAACAATCTCCATCAGTGGTATCATTATCATCAGCAGCATCATCCACAGTGGCAGCAGCTGTAGCAGCAGCGGCTTCTATTGGTGGATCATCTCATCATCCAACCACGTCATTATTTAATTCGATTGGTAGTGGTAGTGGTGGAGGAATAGTAGGTAGTGGAAGTGTACAGGGTGGAGGTTTAATAACACCTGGTACTCCTACTGCTGCTGCAATAACTGCAGGTTTGGCAAATACTATTCCAACATATAATAATAAAGATGCTACCGGGTTTATGGCTGGTTTACAAAGAACACCATATTGTAAGTTGTTTTGATTTTAGTTATTTTAAAATGGCAATCGGGTGGTTATAAAAGCAATGCAATAAGTTATTAGGATAAGAAGACAATGATAAGCAACTGAAGTCAAAAAGAATCCTCTCTTGCTTGATAATTTTAGTAGAAAGCTAATAATTTTTGCTTTTATTAATCTTTTTTGAGGTCGCCATCAAGCTCAATTTGAAATTATTTGAGCCGTGTTTAGTTTTTTTATTCAACATTATTCCTCCACAGCGTTGCATTTTGAAGAATTTAGGCGCCAAAGCAATTTTTCTTATCTCCTAGCTATTCATCCTTGAATCCAAAAAAAAACAAATCATCGAAAGGAATGAAATAATCGAGACTCTCATTTTTTGTCTTCCGTCAAATCCTTTTTTATTACTTACACTTTTTTGCTATCGAACCTATTTTTGGATAATTCAATCTAATTTTGTATTAAACGTTTTTATGAACCGAGTAAAAAAATACATATCATCGCCGCCGCGTTTGAATTTAGTGCTCAAAAACAAACAAAAAATTCTTTAAAAAAATTACCCACACCCAAAGGGAAAACAATGTCGCGCAATTTTAACTTTCAAAGAGTTCCCTTTGAAATCTTCACTTTTTTTTCATTCGTTCAAAAACTTTTTTTCTTCTTCATTGAACTTTCTTTGATTTGAAGCTTTTACTTCTTGAATTGACTACTTTAGTTGCTCATCATGTTTTGTAAGTTTATTTACTATTTTACCATTAAAACACAATTAGCATTGTTACTAAAATCTTTCAATATTGCTTTTGGGATGGAAGTTGTTGTTGCTATTAGAAAGTCAAGAGTTGATTTTCTTCCAACTTCATTTTTTTTATTCATGCAAATTTGGACTTTATTTTCACTAATTTTTCGTTTGATAAACTTTCACAAAAGAAACTTTGTTGTTAGTGAAATGAAACTTTTTAATGATCTTTACTTGAAATATGTTGATCACTTTTATCATTTTTTAGCGCTTATGCGACATCCTTTTGATATGAATGGTTCAAATAGTGAATTCAAGATTCAAAATGAAGATTTTCCTGCTCTTCCTGGTGCAAATAGTCAAAATCCTCTAAATATTGTAAGTTTAACCTTTTGCTTTTCTAATATTCTTATGATAGTTGTTGCTACATCTCCACCTATTGGTAGTAATACTAGTAGCTGTAGCTTCACTGAAGCTTTTGTCTCATATATTCTTGATTTAACTTTTTCTTTTTATAGGCTGGCAATACATTTGACAAAGATGGAATGAAACGAACAGCTGATGGTCTTCAAATTCAAAATGGTCGAGTGGGTAATATTCCACCTGGGATGGTAGCTGATCAATATGGAATGGCTGGTGTATTATCATTTTTAAGAACTGCTGATAAAACGAATGGATTATGCCAATTAGCACTTGGACATGATTTAACCAATCTTGGCTTAAATTTGAATTCACAAGAGTATGGTTCTTACCTTTCTTTAGTTAAACGAATATTCTAACCTCTTTTTTTTAGAAAGAATCTACATCAATCGTTCGGTGGTCCATTCTCTGATTCGCCTGTAAGAACTCAAGATATCGAATGTAGCGTTCCAGATGAATATAGAACTAGCCTGCATATTAGAGACAAACTTCCACAAATAAAATTGAATAAATTAGGTGATGATTCGCTATTTTATCTCTTCTACAATTGTCCTGGTGAAGCTTATCAAATGGTTGCTGCACATGAATTGTAAGTTCCACCTCTTGCTTATCTTGTTATTGGGTTACTTCATATGGATCCACCTTATGTTCGTTATGCTTTTACTTGTGAATTTCAATGATAACACTGAGCTTCCTTTCGATGAAAACCATTACATACCTTTTTCATTAGTCATTTTAGAGTTTAAAATGCTTGTTCAATTATTGTGGATTAGTATTAATAGCTTTGAATTGATGCTTTGTAATCCTAAGAAAGGTTTCGTGGACATTCCAAAAGCATACTGCCCATACAAAACTTTTTGTTATCGCTTTTAAAAGTTTTCTTACATAGTCCACTAACTTTAAGAAGAGAAATTGTATTATCATATTCCATTATTAACATGTTTTGAAGCTTATTAACCTCTTCTCTTTTTCAGATATGCTCGTGATTGGAGATATCATAAAGGAATATCAGCATGGTTAACAAGATCTGCATATGGGAACGTCAAAGAACAAACTTTAACTTACGAGAAAGGTTCATATAATGTTTTTGATCCTGTTCAATGGAGAAAAGTATGTTTAATTCTTGTTTATAGTACGTTATTTACATCCTGATTTTTCAGATTCCTAAAGAAATGACATTGGAATATAAAGATTTGGAACAGCGACCAACACCTTTAACAACTGATTTCAAGCAAACACCATCAATGAATCCACAAAGAAATTTTCCATCAAATCTTGCAACACCTAATCTTGGTGCTGGTACACCAACTGGTCCACAAACTCCAGGTGGTAGTAATATTGGGAAGCCACTAATTTAATTTATAGTAGTCTTCTCATTATTTTTACTGTATTCGTCGTGTTTTTTTTATGAAATCTGTCAAGTGATTTTTCTTTTTAATAAATATCTTGTTTGAATTTTTGTTGTTTGTTTTGGAAGAATATGTTTATTGCGAATTATTGCAGAAGGAAAAGGTCAAAAAGGATGGTTATATGAAGGTTAGAGTAACTTGGTAGTTATGCCCTCCACATATTTTCGCGTTATATTGCAATCGAAAAAGGTCATGATTATGCAGGCATACTCGTAACAAATTTGTGGCAATTGATTGATATTTGGATTGAGAAGAAAGTTAAAGGACCTTTTTATTTTGAAAGGTTGCAATGAACCAGGTCATGCAGAGTTGATGCATTGGCATAGTTTGCGAATATTGTAAAAGGTCATTGATAGTAGGCATTAGAATAATTTTTTGTATCATTCTTGAAAGTTCGTGAAGATAAGTTTATATAAGAAAAAGGATAGTGTGATTTGTAACACCACATACATATTTTATAGTAAAATAATCAACGCAGCCTTATTCAAATATATCGCGTTTTTGACGAGATTATTTTCCGCAACTTTTGACGGTATTTCTTTGTATTTAGTTTTGCTCCAACTGATTCATTTATTGTTTGCCTCCTTCTTTTTTTAGCTCGCGTTTGATCATAAACATTATTTACTCGCGGATTTTTTCGTTAATCATTAATTTACTTTTTGTAGGTACTCTCAAAATGCCGTATCTCAATTATGATATCCTTGAAGAAATTCTTCTCAAATCTCTTGATGTTCCACGAAAAAATGTTGAAAAATCTTTGACCATCTTTATGCTTGCTGGAAAAGAAACATTTGATATTGGTTTAAAATATTTTCAAAACTGTAATAAAGCTTGTTTCAAAGAAAGTGGATTGTATTTGGAGAAGTTAATACATCCAGTAAATTTTTCATTTATAAAGAGATAATACTGATTAAATTTACTAATTTTAGGATGGACAATTTAAAAGTTATTTTCTGAGCTACAAGTTCCCTTTATTCAAAGTTCTGCTTCCACTTATTTCTTCAATGGATGATTTGGAATTCAATGTTTGACCAAATCCTGAAAATGAAATAGCTAAGAAATTTGATTTCGAGAAACTTCTCCGAGGAAGTAAGCTAACTAACTACAAATTGAACTGAACGTATATATGGATTAAAATTTTTAGATTACAAGAGCCTCACTTTTGAAAGATGCAATCCTCAACTTTCTGAAGAAACTAAAGAAATGTTAAAGAAAAATGGAAATATTCAAAGTTTTAGAAGTGCTTTAAATTTCGATGCAAGTTTAGCGTCTTTTGATTAACTTCAAATAATTATCCTTTTTTAGGATCTTCCAATGCCTTTTTCAACTTGTATACTTATTATGGATTCTTTTAATTTTCAAAATCTTTTAAAAGATAAGCCACCGAATCAGTACGTTTCTTGTTTGTTTTTCTTACTATGTATTTGTAAAACATACATATTTGTTTCAGTTTATCGTTCCATAACGTTGAAAGACTTATTGTCAGAGGTTTTTTTGAAGCCTCTGATTTCAATCCTGCAAAGATGCGACGGTTTTCTTCTTATATCGCGGAACACTTTCCTAAACTCGAAGTATTACACTTAATTATTTCATCGGATGTAAAAAATCCATGGAATCATGATGAAAATATTGCAAACCTTAGAAGCATGGATGCCAGTATCTTTCAAGAAATTCCATCAAATGTAAATGGAAGGATTCATTTCGGGCTTATATATGACTTTGATTATGCATCTTTTCGGAAGGTGACCTTATTTTTTTCTATGCACGTCCGTCATTTATTTTTTCATTTTTAGTTTGCAAGCTTTGCAAAAGATGAACCAAATATGAAAGTAATCGATGGTGGCTCTCTAACTGGGGATATGGTTACAAAATATTTTGAACTTCATACCGGTCTTTATTTTGATTTTGGTACTTGCTTCTTCTGAATTTAAAATTATAGCGTGCTTAAGTTGTTTCATATGATTTTGAATTTCTAAATTTCTTTTGTTTTAATTTTCTCATTTTTGTTTTTTATTAGTTATAAAAGCGACTTCGACGCATTTTGTTAAAATAACAATGAAACAGAGACATTTGATGGTTTATTTTTTCCTTCTTCTTCCCATGAATCAAGCATTCTGTCGAATACAAATTTAAACCATCGTTTATATTCCATTGGAACTTCTTCATGGAAAGTTATTAAATAATCAATTTGAGAATGATTTTTCTAAAAAAAAGAATTTGTTCAATAATTAAATTTAATCCTTGAACATTGAAAAGTGTTTTTCTTACTTTAATAAAATCACAAAAATCATTTGGATCAAATTGATCAGAGTTTTGTAAAATGTGGAGATATTTCAAGTTTTTAAATGGTGGCAATGCTGCCATGTTTTTGGCTGTTTCACAAGTGTATACAAGACTCGGGTTTTCTTCAATGTTACTAAAAACAAAAACAAAATATTTACTTTAGCAAAAGCTCAATCAATATCGGCTGCTTTTTAAAAGTAACTTACTAAGCACAATAAGAAACATTTGGAACCTTTTCCAATATTCTCTCAAAAGGGATAATCATTCCATTTTCATTCTCATCTTTAATTACCATTTCTTCCAAAGCCAAATGAGTAACTTTTTTCGAAGCTGTGAGTAGCTCAAACTCGGTCCAACTTATGTCATGCTTATTTAAATAAAGCGAAGTTACTTCGCATCGATAAACTTTTTCCAATAATAAATTTAAAGAGTTTCTTGAAAGTAATTTTTCACAAATATTTAATTCACCCGTCAACCATATTTTAAAAGGAAAAATATTGTTTTGTAAATCCAATTTTATATATTCTTTATTTTCACCAATTTTAGCAAAAGCTTTCCAAATGTTTTCTGCTTTATTGCAGCTTTCAAGCTTTTTAATAACAATAATTCGATTTCTGGGAAAGAAATATTTACATGAGTTTATTAGTTTTAAATATCCTTCGGAAGTTAGTGGGTTTTTTGCAATATAATGGATTATGCATTCTGGAAAAGAGAAATTTTGAATACATGGTTGCTGAAAATAAGATGGTTGCAGTTGATTTGGAATTAAAACTTTTTCCATAACATTATGTTATTCATATATTAGAAATAATCTTTATTGATAATAGGTTTTAGTTTTATAAACGATAGTTAACGAAGGATAAACAGAAAATTTTCATTAACTTTTGTTTTACAAAGCAAGTAAAATATTTTTAAAACTTTAGAATTGGAACATTTTGACAATTCGAAGAGAAAAAAAATGTTAGAACAAAAAACAGACTTTATTCTAACATGAAGATGCAAACTTTTTATCAGTAAAGTCAGACCAAAGGATACAAAAATTGATTAAGTTGTGAATATTTGGGGCAAGATGCAGTTACATAAAACTCCAAAAATATGAACTAAAGCATTTACAATAATATATGTTACCGTTTATGAGCTCATCAACCTACTGCAGTTCCAACAGCTAATCTGAATCCATTAGATAATAAAACAAAAGAAACGTAAATATAATAAAGGTAAATTGGATAAAGAAATAAAACAGTAACAAAGAAATTTTATTTATGTATCAACAAACAAACAATAAATAATAAAAGCATTGATACACATAACGAAAAAAGAGGAAAACAAAATCAACAAAAGAGATTAATTATCAATTGTAAGTTTAGCCTTTTTTGGACAATTTTTATAGATCTTTTCCTTCATAGCTTGATCAATTGAAGCAAATTCAAGAGTAAAGTGCGCATTAGGATGTTTCTAAAAAAAATGAATGTTAAAACCATTGAAAACAAAATAGTAAATTTACCTTCATGAAACCAAAGAAAGAAACCATATCAAAACCTTCTTTGAAAATGTTGGATAACTTGAATTCTTGAAGATTCTTGAATGATGGAAGTTGGAGAAGGTTTTTGAATGTTTCTTTTTTGTAAGATCCACCACGATCACACCTAAAACGAAAATCAATCATAAATATTTAAGAGAAAAGTAAACTAACATATAAAATCGTTCAAGATTAGGTAATTTTTTAAGGATCTTTTCAAGAGGAACATAAACACCATAGTCGTCTTTGATATGAATAATATACCAATAAACATTTTTGATTGTTCCACCAGCAACGAGCTTTTCATATTCTTTCCATGACAAAATGTGATAGTAAAAAAATAAATCAGTAAGCTTACAGGAATCAATTTTAACAAGCAAGCGAGATAAGTTCATTCCATCAATTCCAACCCAATAGTATTTAGCACTTCCTTCGAAGGGATTCTTGAAACAATCAGAAATAACACCAGTAAGAATCAACTTCTTATGAGTAACCATATCATTGAGAGCCAAATTGTTAGAATCAAAAATAGAAATCTTTGTAGGTGTTTCATTTTCATCAAGAGTTGAATAAGCATGCCAAAGATCCGCTCCACGAAGTTCAAGTTTTTTGACATAAATTGGATTGATATCAGCAACGGTATACTTTAAATCAAAAATGGTGGCTTCAAGTGTTTTATGCATTTCATCCCGAGTAGCAACATCAGTTTCATGTTTCTTTTCCATCTGATCGAGTTGAGATTGAAAAGCTTGTATTTCTTCTTTATGGCTAATTTCGACAGCTTTATGTTGCTTTTGCAAATCAAGAATCTAAAAATGAATATTAGATAATAGTTAGCAAACAGCAAATACATACCTTTTCAAGCAATTCAGCTTTTGTGACTTTGTCTTTCTTTCCAAAGAAACTAAATGATCTCTTGATTCCAGGTTTTCGTTGACCATCTCCAACAGCAACTTGAGCATCAGGTGACGTTAATGGAACATCAACAACATTGGTTTCAGGAGGCGCATCATTCTTTGAAGAAAACGAAAAAACATTTGCTAAGCTTTTCATAGTTAGATGATAACTAAAATAAAAGATAAGTTTAATAAAACGGTTAACATAAAAAAATATGGAGTATGGAAACACGAAAAAAAATTACGATGGAAGAAATGGAAAAAAAGATGAAAAGACTTTGTTTTGTAAACAATTTCTGATTCTACCGCCTTTTTTTAAACAGTAAACGATATTGTGAACCTTTTCGTTGTGGAACATAACATTTTGGCGCGCTATCTGAATCATTTTGACAATTTGAAGGAATAAATTTACATAAAAACAAAAAATATTGACACAACCTTTAGTCTTCCTTGAAGATGTATACTTTTAACTTGCGACTTATATAAAATGGTTCTAATTAGTTTAGAATGCTGTGGTGTAAGATGCTGTTACTTACATAAATCTCCAAAAACTATGTAAAGTTTAAACAATAATATCTGCTACTGTTTATGGGCTCAACTACAAACAGCAACATCCATAAACCAATTTCAATCCATTAGACAAAATAAAGAAAATGAAACAAGAAAGTAAAGTCGAAGAAGAAATTCAATAACAAAGAAATTTTATTAATGTTGCAACAAACAAAGAAGCTTTGATACAAATAACGAAAAAAGAGAAAAACAAAATCAACAAAAGAGATTAATTAACAATCTTGAGTTTAGCTGGTGTTGGACAAAGTTGATACATCTTTTCCTTCATGGCTTGAATTTCAGTATTTCCAAAACCAAGAAAAGAAGCAAATTTGAGAGTAAAATCAGCCATGGGATGCTTCTAAAATAATAAGAATGTTAAAACATAAAAATTGAAGTAATAACTTTTTACCTTCATGAAATCTAAGAACGAGTCCATGTCAAAATCTTTATGTGGAATGTTGGATAATTTGAATTCTTGAAGATTGTTGAATGAAGGAAGTTCGACAAGGTTCTTGAATGTTTCTTTTTTGTAAGATCCACCATGATCACGCCTAAACCAAACCAAAAACAATAAGTCTAAACGAAGTAAAAAATCAACAAACCAATAAACTTTTTCAATGTTTGGTAATGATTGAAGAATCTTTTCAAGAGGAACATAAGCATCAGAGTCGTCTTTGATTTTCGCAAAATAAAAGTAGACATTTTTGATAGCTCCACCAGCGACGAGCTTTTCATATTCCAACCATGATAAAAGCTGAGAATCAAGGAATACATCAGTAAGCTTACAGGAATCAACTTTAGCAAGTAGACGAGAAATATTCTTTTCACTTATGATAGAAGAATTGTATCCTCCTTCGAAAGGACTCTTGTTATAATCAGAAACAACACCAGTGAGAACCAATTTCTTTGATGGAAAAGAAGCAACGCCATTAATGGCCAATCTTTTGGAACTGTCGAGAGAAAGTTGTACAGCAGTATCATTTTCATCAAGAGTTGAATAACCATTCCAAGAATTCGAGCCATTACAAACTAATCGTTTGATGACAATGGTATTCATATCATCGATGGAAAGTTTCAAATCAATAATGGTGGCTTCGAATGTTTGAAGCATTTTATCACGAGCAGCGAGATCAGCTTCATATTTCTTTACCATTTGATCAAATTGGGATTGAAAAGCTTGTTCTTTTTTTGCACGAGCATGGTTATCGGCTTGTTGTTGATTTTTGATTTCAGAGATCAGAAGTTCGAGTGCTTGCATTTCTTTTTTATGGTCAATTTCAACAGCTTCTTGTTGTTTTTGCAAATCACAAAACTAAAAATAAATATTAGATAATAGTTAGCAAACAACAAATTCATACATTTTCAAGCAATTCAGCTTTAGTAACTTTGTCTTTCTTTCCAAAAAAACCAAATTGAGATGACTTCTTGATTCCAGCTGATTTATCTTGATTATCATCCACCGCAGCTACTTGAGCATCAGAAGGAGGTGAAGTTAATGGAACATCAACAGCATTGGTTTCAGGAGGCGCATCATTCTTTGAAGAAAGCGAAAAAACGTTTGCTAAGTTTTTCATAGTTGGATGATAACTAAAATGAAAGACAAGTTTAATAAAAGGTTGGTTAAAGTGAAAAACAAAAAAGAGATATGGAAACACGAAAATACTTCACGACAAAAAGAAGAATGAGCCTTCTTTCAAACCTTTATGAAAAGCGTCAGTAACGAATATTTTTAATAAAAAGGTTAGCAAAAAAAGAAGCAAAAAATATAAAGAAAAAATAGAAGAATGAAGATTTTTGATTTTAGCGCCATTTTTTTTTTTGCAACAAGCGATGTTTCTCATTCTTTCTGTCTTTTTCTTTGTGGGACATAGTTTTTTTTGCGCAACTTCGAATTTGCATATTGTTAGTTTGTTACTAGATTGGAGAAGGTAGTATGGCATCCGCAAATATGAAATTAAGGATTTTTTCATACCATTATGTTAGAGGATGTTTTTTTTTAATTTACAATATATTTTAGTTTGAATAAATAAATAAATATGTATAATTTTTGCCAACTCCATTCAATTTTTTAGTTTTTATTTCAGAAAAAAGGTCGGTGTTATTTGAAATTAGAATATTTCGGTGATAATTTTTTAAGGTTTTTATAAAAAGTTTAATAAAATCTTCGAAGCAGAAGATGTAAAGAAATTGCCTTTTCTGCCTTTTTTATTAATTTTCACCTAAACCAAAAATGCTTCTTTTTATTTCCTTCAAAAAAGCAAACTCATTTTCCCTCTTTTTTTTATTGATAGTTTTTTATGTATTTTATTTTCTGACCAATAAAAAAAGAGAAGTAGCGACCATCCTTCTTTTTTTTAACACCTGGCAATTGTATTCTTCCATCTTTTCTTCTTTTTTATTCCGTTCCCATTTATTTTTTCTCCCATTCATTTCTGGCAGAGAAAAAGAAGAGGACAAATATATTTTATTTTATTTCTTTATGGATCATAAATTTTTTTTTGCAAAATAAAAAAGTTGTTATTTGGTTGTAGGTCACTAACAGACAAAAAACGAACACATTCAATATCGAAGAAAAATAAATAAATAAATAAAGGCAAATTGGTGCTTTCAATTTAGTTTTATTCGGTTTTATTGTGAACGTCATCGATAAAAAAAATAAAATTCTATGCGGGTGGTCGTCTTCCTATGTATTTGCTTAGTTTTTCGTTATTTGCATTGATTTTTTGATTTTTTTTATGAACCTTTTTTTTTATTGTTTGACTGTTCGAAAAATAAAATTTCAATTCAATGCTTTTTTTTAATGGCATTTGAAAAGGTCATTATTTAAAAAAATGATTGAATCGATCAAAGAAAAAAAATACCATGTTGTTCAGTGAAACCCTGTGGATGATAGACGGGAAAAAAGACAAACTGCATGGTCAATGTTTGCTTCATCTTTTTTTAAATTTGATTTAATTCAAAAGAAGATTAATGGTGGCGAAAAACAAAATCAAATAATAAAATATGTAAAAGTTATCAGCCATTTTGATCAAATTATTTTATGAATGAAAGCATTTATTTATAAAAAATGTTAGAGACCAAAAGTGCTTGCTTCTCCACGAAAACGTGTAAAGTTAATTTTTCTAAACACAAGATCCTTAACTTGAGTGATGTTATGTAAAATTTTTTTAATGAATTTTATTTATTACTTTCTTTAATTAATTATAACAACAAAAAAAACTGTAATAAGTTTTTCGTAGCAGGATTTACTCAGATTTTCTAAAGTTTTTATTAACAAAAATATTTTAATTTTGCTTTTTTTTTCTTCTCAATAATCTTTCTTTTTTTGTTGTTTGCTTGCAAATCGAATCATTTGGTTTTGATATTAGTGACATTATCCCTTCATTTTGTAACCAACCTTCTTCGCTAAGAAAAAAAAAACAACAAAAAAACTTTTTGTTATTGGCAATTTTTTTTATTGGAGCCGTTAATGATGGAAAGCCGTAACAACAAAAAATGCAAAATGCATTTGTGAAAGAGGGAGCCGCCGAAAAAGAAATTAACATACATACTTTTTTTATTTTTTCTTTGTTTCCAAAGTTTCTTTATCGGAATATTAAAAAAAACTTTTGCCGTTTGTTTGCTGCAAGGATAACCAACTACCAGCAACAACAGACATTTTTTTATATTTTTTTTTTTGCAGACATTACATTTTGCGCATTTGGTCATTTGCATTTTTTTTTATTTTGCGAATATAAAAAAACTTTTCTGTGCAATTTTTTTTTCTTTTTGATTTCTGTGTCAATGTCAGTCGTCAGTTGGTGCCATTCATTTTGGAGGCTAAAGTTGTCATTCGATTGTTTTTTTTTTTTGCTTTTGCGGCTGTTTTTTTTTTAATGGAATTGGTTGCGCGAAAAATAAATTTGTTTAGATGTTTAAATTCAAAATTGTGGGAAACAAATCTTCTAAAAATGAGAGTAACAATCTTTTGACAATTTTTTGATGAAATTTTTTACAATCACTCGAAATTCTTAGTTTTTTTTAATTTAATAAATTTAAGTTACTTCTTTGAAACATTTATATTATTTTTTTGTACACTTTTTTCCCTGCCAATTCCATTAATTGGATGCATTTTTTTCGCGAGCTTATTTTTTTTTTGCCCCAAAAGTCTGCCCTAAAATTAAAATTTTTTTGTTTTGTGGCGCAACGACGAACTCAAGCTGCGCAAAAATAAAGCTTTATAAAGCAGCTTAAAACTAATTGGTAGTGGCTTTTTTTTTTGAACGAGAAAACCAAAAACCATGGTTGCCTTCTTTTTTTAGTTGTTGTGGAAAGCAATCTTATTTTTTCATTCATTTTATGATCGTCGCCCGCCCTCATGTCAGAATAAAATGTGTTAGTTACAGTAATCTCTGTCAGGGCATGCATGAGTGATTATGTAATATTCTGAGTAGAGGGAATGCCACACACAAAAAAATGAAAAGATTTTTTGAGATTTGATCCACGTCGAGAAAAAAATATATTAGAAAAGTTGAAAATTTGATTTTGAAAATAAACATTTTTAAAAGAACTCTTGTTTCCGCGATTTATTTTGTACTTCCACTAAAGATAGTAATGTTATTTCACAATTTATTATCCAAAATATATTTCTGTCATTTAACTTTTTTTGGAACCATCACAAACGAGAGTATAATATCTCAACGATATTTCTACCAAATTCATTACTGTCCATTCTCTCCACTTTAAACTCAATTTTTTTGAAACATTTTTCCTTTTAGAAAACTCTTAAATCATTTTTTTAAAAGCCAGCAATTAACCCCTTTGCAACAATTAACGGGGAAATCTCTTTCCATCACCTTTTATTTTTTCCATTCATCCTTTTTTACGGTTTATTTACTTCAATCACTTTTCTCTCAATCCATTATCCTCTTTTTTTTTATTTCCCTTTTTTTTGAAACCTCATTCATTCAACTTTTTTTTACAGTATGCCTAGGGTGGACCGGGTAGATCTACCAGTAGATTCTACCGGTAGATCTACCGGTAGATCTACCGAAATCTACCGAAAAAATTTTCCAATCTACCGAAATCTACCGCGCCACCAAAATTTAAAAAAAGACGTTCTCGGAGTTTTTTAAGCGAAAGTTATGAATTAGCAGGTTCTAAAATGCATAAAAACGATGTTTTCTCTATTTCCGAAAATTTTTGAATTTTTTTAACAGGGGAGAGTTTATGATAGGAAAGTAATAGCTTGGTCCACCCTGTTGAAAAATTGAAATTTTTTTAAAAGTTTGCAAAACCTATTTTTGTGCCCAAAAATAGCCTTATATCCTTAATTTTGTATTCCTTGATTCAAAATCCCTTTCTTTTCGAATTTTGGACTTGCGGTAGATTTCAGTAGATCTACCGGTAGATCCACCGGTAGATCTACCGGTAGATCTACCGATTTTTCAATCTACCGGTAGATCGGTCCACCCTAAGTATGCCACACTCATTTTTTTTCCAGCTCAGTGCTGCACTTATGTTTTTTTTAGATTTAGTAGTTTCAATGCCAATCGAATATTTCTTTTCTTTTTTTCCATTTGTTTTCGAAGAAGGCCGTTAAAAATATGTATAAAAAAATAAAACTAAAGCAAAAAAAAATGTGATTGTTTCATATATTTTTTCTTCATCGAACGAGTGCGAGTGTGCCAACCTCGAATAATGGCGCCGACGCGACGACGAAGAACCATTATTGCCGCGGCAAAAAAAAAATATATTTCAATCTGGTTTCAGTTTTCTGTTTCCCTCTCTTTTTGTTTTTAAGTTGTTGTTGGCATGTTTGATTTTTTTCGATAAGAAAAAAATGAATGAAAACTGAAAGAAAAAAAATATTCTTTGAAATGTTCCAATTTTTTTTAATTTTTGATTTTTTTGAGATAGTAATAAAAAAATAATAAATTATTTAATCTTTTTTGATTACTATCTTTTTTATGTCATAGCTTTTCAAAGAAAAAGTGAAAAGCTAGCGATGAATGGATTTGTAAAGCTTCAATTGCTAAATTTATTTTGCTGAAAAACATCTGTTAATTTTTTATTGTTTTTTTTTTTGGAATTTTTTTCCTGAAATGGATTTTTTCGCTGACAATGGCCGATACTCAACCTAATTTGTTTTGACAGATATACTTTTATAGCTTTGAGAATTTTTTAAATTTTTTAAAGCTTTTATTATTTGCATCTGGAAGCTTTAATAAAGATTTATAAAAAAATCATTTTAGTCTTATTCTCACAAAAAAAATGAATTTAAAGAAAAAATGATAGTAATGATTTTTGACAATTTTTTCACGATACTTGTTACTATCGCTTTTTATTAATCCTCAAAAACAAAAATAAAAATCAAGATTCAAATTTTTTTGGCACTATTTTTATGTTTTTCCCTGTCTTTTTTTTATTGTGCCAATGACTGTTTTTCTTTCTCTATGGTCAGAACAACAAAAAAAACCAGAAACATAAAAAAGGACAAGAAAAAATAGGAAAGAAAAAAAAGAGCCATACTCGCTCGCGCTTCTTCAAGTATCGATCGAGGTCACTCACTCAACTCTCCTTTTCCATCCATCCTTCTCCTCAATTTTTTTTTATTCTCCCGGTCTCCTTCATTATTGCTGCTGCTGCCATTTTTATGTATTTTTTTTTATATTTGCATCCCGTTTTTTTTATTCTTCACTTGCTTGCTTTTAGAAAGGGTTTTTTTGATAAGTTTGAGTTACAATTTTTTTAAACCTAAATTTCTAGAAGCTTTCATGAAAATGTTATATTTTTGTTGCACGATCAAGAAAACATGCCAAAATGAAAAACTCCTTTTTTTTGTTTTGCTGTTTCTTTTTTTTTGGGGTTTGTCTCTTTTCCTTTTTTTTTGTTTGTTTTTATATAGTCATCTCAGCAGTCGTGGTCAGTCAGTTCTCAAACAAAAAAGAGAAACATCACATTTATGGCTCTTGCTCTTACTGTCTTGTCAATGTGCATGAGAAAAGAAAAATAACAAAACAAAAAAAGAAGTAACAATTTTTTCATTCTTTCTTTTTATTGCTTTTTTTTGCTTATTGTATTGACAGTAACGAAACTTTAGGAAAAATATTGCTTGAAAAGTGTTACTGTAAATTTTATTATCTTCCATGTACCCACATTTTTTGGTCCATTACTATTCTCAATTTTTTTTATTCTATTTTCTTGAAACTTTTTTTTCTTTACCTCAAAAATAAAAAATAAATAAAAAGAAAATATATTGACAAATTACTTCCGAATGATTGAATGTTTTGCTTTCCCGTTGAACTTTCTTTCTTTCTCCCTTCACTTATGATGATGACGTTGCAATTTGCAAAAGGTCATAGTTAGAAGTCAGACGAGACCCATATATTCCAGTGATCATCACCTTGATTATTTTTAACGATTATAAAAAAAGTTTTTTCTTTGCTTTTTTATGAATGAAAAAAAATGGTGGAGGCGAAGCGGCAATAAAAGTTTTTTTTTTGATAAATACAAGAAAATGATAGTTATCAAATTATGACATCATTTCGGTAAAAATTGTTACTGTCGAAAAATTATTCCTCAAAACAAAAACTTTTTTCTTTGAAATTTTGGTAGTTTTGAAAACTTTTCTTTAGTCGTTTTTGAAATTTTTCAACAATTTATATTCAAATTTTCCACCAACTCTAACAACAGCTGTGGTCGGTCATTCAACAGCACAAACAAACAAACAAAAATTGCGCCATTTGTATCGATTTTTTAAATATTTTTTTATTTTTATACCAAATTTTTGTATTATATTCTCTTATTTTTTTACGCGGCTATTTTCATTTCATTTATTCCGTACCATATTTCTTTGTCATTGTGATCTTGGTCGTCATAAATCTGTTTCTATATAAAAAAAACTATGTATTACCGTAACAGACAAAAAAAGACAAACCCATTCAATCATTTTTTTTTAACTTTTTTCTTTCTTTCTTCCATATTTATTTTATACCCCTGGGAATTTCAATTTTCTTTTCCCTTCTCTCTTTTTTTTACTTTCTCAATGGTCAGTTTTTTCTTTTCTTTTTCTTTTTGCAGTTGCAGTTGCTCCTTTTTTTCTTCTCATCTCTTTCTTTCTCCCTCATTGCTCCAATTAGTTTTTTTTTCTTTCGCCTACTTTTTGTTTTGTTTTGATTCTTTCCGGCTGTTATAATCTTGAAAAAATAATAATACATTTATTATTTATTTACCTAATCTACCATAATATTTTTTTTCTATCTATCTATCTATCTATCCCGTTCGTTTTTCGTTTTCTCTTTGCTTTGATTCACTTTATTTTTTTGCGGTCTTTTTTTTTTCAAGAAATTTGAACACCGAGAAAAAAATAAACGAACGACCGACAAAATATAGAAAATAAAAAAAAGGGAACACCGCCACTGCCTCCTAAAAGTATTTGTATTTGTATGCGTCTTCTTATTGGCATTTTTTTGGAAGACATCTTGACCTTTCACATTTCTTAGCCACCAAAAAAAAAAAAGAAAAAGAAAAACGAATGGGAGCTATTTTTTATTTTGCCGTTGTTGTTTGTTGAAAAATGTTTTGGCTACAAATCAAAAAAAAGACACGAAAAAAAGCGGTTCAAATTTCATTCAAAAACCACTAATCTTTCTTTTTGATGGCGTCCATGCACGGTTATTTTGGCTCTAAAAAACCAACTTATAATTATTTTTTGTTTGATCGCTTCCGTAGGAATTTAATTAACATAAATTTATGGGTTTATTCTGCTCTGCCGCTGGAACTCAAAGACCAATTTCGTTCTATTTTATTTTTTATCACGTAGTTGACCTTTAAAAAAACTAAACTAATTTCAATTAAAATGGTTTGCTATTATTCGGTTTTTTCCTACGGTTTAATTTTTTTTCATTTGAGCAGGTTCTTGGTTGAAAGTAACATTTTTTTGTGAAGTATTGCTAAAATTTAATTACTTTCATTTTTTAATTTGACCCTAAATTTTCTTGAAATGTTTTAATTTTGTCTTTGGCCAAAAAGCATTTGACCTTCCAGTATGCATTTTTTTTTTGAAAAAAAAAATCCATTGCCCTTTTTTGTTTTGTTTTTTCCATGTTTATTCAGCTTTTCTTTTCTCCCCCACATTTTTTTTGAAACTCTTGCTTTGGATATTTGCTTTTTCAATTCAATAATTTTTTTACCACAAAAAATTCTTTTTTACTTTAACACGTCACAAAAAAATTTCACTTTTATTTATTTTTTTATTTCCATTCATAAAAAATATTAAAAAAAAAGTATGAAAGGAAAATGAAAAAAAGAAGATCACAATCAATTCTCGGTGCGGTGTTTTTTTTGGTGGAATAAAAAACAATAAAAAAAGGGTTCTTTTTTTCCGCAAATTTTTTATTGATTATTTTTTGATAAGTTTTTTTGGTAATGATTCAATCTCAATAAAAAGCTGTTAGTAATTTTCTTAAAAAGGCGACTGAAAGCCTTTTTGAAAAAGATAAATAAAAATTTTTTAGGCTTAAAGGGACATAGCTATTTCATGCCTTTTTTGAAATTTCGTTTGCGGGCACTGCAAGTTACACTTGGTAAGGCGCGTGTTTGAATTACCGTGTAAGACAGAAGTGACACGGTAATTCAAACACGCGCCGCCCCGACTGTTCCTATCAGCCCCAGTATCGAAATTTTTGAAAAGGCATGAAATAGCTATGTCCCTTTAACTCTTTCACGCATTTTTTCGCCTTCCAAAAAGAATGAAAAAAAAAATCAATGATCAATTCATTCATTTTTTTTTGTTTGGTTTATTATTTTTTTTTTGTGACGTTTTGTGTGATGGTTTGTCGTCTGTCGAGGTGGCGTAAAAAGCAAAGGCTTTTTTTTGTTGTTATTGCTTGATAAAAATTTTTTTTAGTTTGTTTGTTTGAATTGATTTATTTTTGTGGGTGTTGGCGCCATGATTAATTATTTTTTTTATCTCGAATGTATTAAAATTTTCTTTCAAACCCATTTTTTTTTTCATTGCATCGAGCTCTTTAATTTCTTTTCTTTTGTTTAATTCTACGTCAAATCATATCCATTTTCTAATTCATAAAATAAAAATTCCATATTATCTACATACATATTTGTTAAAATACCTTATTTTCTTTTCTTGTTTAATCTCAGCTTAAACTTTCCATTAAAATTTATACTTACGCTTTGCTTTCTTTACTTCTAAGACGACAAATTTATATTCTGCCTGCTTCTTTTACATTTTTTCTTTTTTTACAGAACATTTTCCGATTTTATTCGTCACTCTTTATTTTTTCATTTCATCTCCAAGTCTCAAACAAGAATTTTATTAATCAGAAAAGTTTCTAAGATTTTTACAAAAAAAAATTAAAAAAAGAAATTATTTAAAATCAAAAATCTGTCATTCATTTATTTCATCCACCATTTTTTTTCACTGCTTTTTTGAAAAAAAAAGTTCTTAGATTAAATTAATTTAATTTTTTTCTTCTTTCTTTCATTATTAAAAAAACTTCCGCTTCAAAATAGAAAAAAAAGAAACCTATTATTTAGTTTTTTTTTCATTCATTGAATGAAGGCTTCAAAATCCTTAGATTTTTTATAAAAATGGCAAACAACAAATACGCATTTGGCATTTACTTACTTAGCACACGTGAAATTAAAAAAATTTAAATTACGGTAAAAAATTACGCAATGAATTGAATTTTTTTATGAGTCAGACACTGTTGTCAATGTCAAAGCAAAATCTTAATGCGCACCAATAAAAAAAAGTCTTCCATGCTCAAGGACTAATTTTTTGCTTTTTGGTTCAAAAACATTTTCCGACGAGACCAATGAAACTAACATAAATAAAACAAACTCAAATTTACTTTAGTTTGATTATCTTTTCTTCAGACAAAAAATAAAATTTCAAAAAAATTATTTTATCCAACTTCAAAGTATGTATATTTCCTTGTCAAAACAGCTTTCGTCAAACACAAGTATCTTTTTTTTAACACAGCCCCTTGAAAGGTAAAATTTTTTAAGCACTATTAGACATAGGTTTTCTTTTTCTATTTGAGGAAGTTGATAATTAAAGCCAGCAATAACGTCATAAATTAAAATTTAATTACTCTATAATTATTTGACGGCTACAAGAAAATTTCGTCAATTCATTCATAGTAATCGTTTTTGTACCATTATTATTAGATATTGATTACTCTCTTTAGCTCATTTTATCCAAATAAAAAAAAAGTTATTTGAAATTTTGTTTTTTGAATTTTTCAGTGTAAATTAATTTATTTTTGTAGTTAAGGAACCATTTTTTCTTTTACAAAAAAAACTAACTTTTTTAAAACATTTTCCCTTCCATTTTTCTAATAAATAAAACATTTTATTTTTTGAAACTTTTTTTTGTTGTAAAAATTTCTTTTGTGTTTTTTTTTCTTTTCCAGTCCCAACGTGTCAGAGGTTAAACAAAAAAATGAGAGAATGAGAGAATGAAAGTTTGTCGAGTTTGTCGGTGGTTCGTGGCTCCATTTTTTTTCTTATCCCTTTGGTTTTTATTTTTTTTTTCATTTTCTTTCTTTTTCTCAGTCAACTTAAAAGAAAAATTAAATGGAGTAGAAAAAGCAAAGCAAAAAAAGGGGGGGGGGGGCACTCAGCCAAAAAAAAAATTTAGAGAAAAAAAAAAGACTGATGCTTTCGTTGCTGCTTGCGCGCTTTCATTTTTTTCTTTCTTTTCTTCCAATCTCTTCCGTTTCCTATTCCTTCTTTTTTTCAATGGGGTTTTTTTATCAAAAGAAAAAAAAAGGTTGGTCTTTTGCACTTTGAAAGTAATAAGTGTGTTCCTTGAATGAAAATAAAAAAGAAAGAAGTAAAGTACAGTATAGATTTGGGACTACAATTTTTTGGGTCAAAAAATAAATACAAAAATTTGAGAATTCAAACATAAAAAAGTTGCAAACAAAAAATGTGCAAAAAATTAATTAAGTTATTAATTGCCTAACTTTTTGTCTTTTCTTTTGACCTTTTTAAAACATTAGATGGTTCATTTTTTATTTTAAAATTAAACAAAAATATTTTATCAAAAAAAAATAAAAATATGTTTTGTTCTTGCTATTTAAAAAAAAGATATCTATAAATATTTTTTTTGGGGTGATATTTTTTTAATCCGTTGAACTTTATAAAATATCATATTGTAAGACATCAATCATTAACTTTTTTGTGATGATGAGATTCCATGAGAAAACTTTTGATTTTTTTTATTCTTTTTTTTACTGTAGCTGCTGTTCCATCCTTCTTTTCTTCTAATTAAAAACCGAACCCTTTTTTTCTTTCATTCAACCATAATAAAAAAAAACTTCCGATTATATTTTCTTTTTCTATCCCATCCATTTTTCCCCCATTCATTCTTGTTTTTTTTTTCCTTCTCTTTTCTGTTTTTAGAACACCGCTGCCACCACAAATATTCATTTTCATGTTATCACTTTCCCCCAATTTTTTTATTTTTATTTTTATTCATTCCCTTTTCTTTCCTTTTCAACTGATAGTAATCAAACACGCTTTTCTTTCTTCCCCTTTTTTTCCTTTTTGCTCGACAAAAAAAAAATATTTGACCTAAAATAGTGGTTTTTTCTTTTTAACTCTCGTTATATCTTTATTTTTTCTTCTTTCATTATTTCTATATTAGCTTTTTTTTACTTTTCATTTAAAAAGTTTTTTTTTCTTGTTGAGGGTTCTTTTAAATAAAAAATTTTTTTTTTCATGCTTTTTTGACCTTTTTTAATATAATATAAAAATGTTTAAAAGTCAAAGTACCCTAGAAAAAAGAAAAAAGAAAAAAAAGGTCAATGGTTAAAAATTGAAAAATTGAACATAAAAAAATATGTTTCAATTTTAAATAGGAAGTAAATAATACGGTAGGCTGAAGAAAAAATTTGTTTACTTAATCTTAAGTGGAACAGAAAAAAAAGCTTGGGTGTCTCTAGCAAAAAAAGCAGACGTTCAATTTTTTAAAACCTTTTTTTGAGTACTTTGCAAAGTTGTTTTTTAGTGAGAAATTTTTTACTGAATATTTTCTTGGTATTTAAATTTTAATTGGCTCTATTTTTTGCTTTTTCTTTAATTTAAAGTGAGTAATAAATTTCTGCAAAATATTGCAAACTTTTTGTTACTATAATTTTTTTTAGATATTTTTTTTTTTTATAATCACAATTCTGTTATTTTTGGCGAAGTAAAACAACTATTGCAACGTCATTTAACATTCATGATAGTAACCGCAATTTGACAATATTTTCTCCACTTTTGATTACTATCATTTTTTATACTCTAATCGCAAAACCCAAAAGACAAAAAAATCCATCCATTTTTTTCTTTCTCTTTTTCTTTGGTTCATTTGTCTTAATTAATTATACTTTCACCTTTCCACTCTTTTTTTTTCTATCTTCACCAGTCTTTCTCGCTCCACTCCATTGAATGAAAATTAATTTATTTGTTACGGTAGAAAATAAAAAGAAATTTATTGATTACCCTCTCTTTTTTTTAGTTTCTCTGTCTCTCTCCGAAAAAAAAAAGAAGAATGAACTTTATCGTTCGGTTGTCGATTTCGCCTCACTTTTTTTTCTCCCAATTTTTTGCTATTTTTCTGTCAAGGTCAACAAACTTTTTTCCTTCTTCTTCCTTTTAGCCCCTTCCTATTTTTTTTTGCTTGCTTGCTTTGCTTTTTTCACCTTCATTTATTCATTCATTTTTTTTTATTATAGCAAAGCCCTAATTTTTTTTATAATAAATTCTTTTGGTTTCTCCTTTCTTTCTTTCAGCTACATTTTTAATAATTATTTATTATATTTTTTGTGGCATTGTTGATGGTTGTTTTTTTTGGAGCCAAAAAAAGGAAGAAAAAAAAGTGTTTGCGGCTAATGAACCTGTTTTTTTTAAATATTCTTTTTGACCGTAAATGTAACCCTTAGTTTTAATTAATGAATGCCTGTCGCCTGTCTTTTGATTAATACTTTTTCTTTTATTTTTTTTTGTGATGGTGAAGTTAATTAAAAACAATACAAAACAAAAAATTAAGGTATATAATTGTATTTAAATTAACAGACGACATCAAAAAATTTAAGGCATCTTGATGATCGTCTTGGAATTAAAATATTTTAAATTCCGCCATTTGAAACCCAAAAAAAGTATCTTTGATTTTTTAAATTTCATTTTCGATTCGATCATTGAATGAAAATATTTATAATTCCTTTGAAACCCGGAATAAAGACTATCCTTCACCATTTTTCTTATGTTTTTTAGCCATTTTTTTAGATTGTGAAATTACTGTAATTAAAAATTATTGTGACTCGACTATAATAATTTTTAGTCAGAGCCTATAAAACCCATAAATCCTGTATTGTGTCACATTTCATGTCTGCTTTTAAATCTCACGTTTTTCTTTAATCTTTCGTACTCTTTTTTTTTGAACTATTAAACTACAGTAATAGTTAAAAATAATATTATTCTTTTCTTTCTTTTCATTTTGCTGTTTTGCTTCTTACTTCTCTCTTACGCAATTTCTATTACACCATTATCCATGAACGGATTTTGTATTTGTTGTATTTATGAAAGACTAAATCAAAAAAAAATCCGAGTCAAAATATTCATAATCATATGATTATTATTATCCCTATCTTTCTTATCTCTTTCTTACTTTTTTCCATTAAAAACTGTGTCTAAAATCTACAAAAAAAAGAGAGATAAAGAAAATATTATTTTTTTTAAAGTATTAAAAATCTTAATGGAATTTTTTATTTATTATTATTTTTAAAAATATTGCACGAAATAATTTTAGTTTCATCAGTGACACTACACATTCCAATTTTTTTAAATTATGGATGTACGTGTACTGTTTTTGTTGTTGAAATTGATATTTCTTTCATTTGCTTGGTTTTGGACTTTGAAATGATTGCTTTTTGTGGTGGCGACTTTGGAGGTATTATTTTCTACGTATTTCTTGAGTCTTCCTTTTTTTCAGCCTCATTCAAGACACTTTTTGATATTTTTTTGCGCGGCTTATTTTGGCAGTTTTCTTAAATATATTTTTTCGCCGATTTGAGAAAATATATTTTTTTTATTTTTTTACAAAGTAATTAAGTTATTTTATTGGCAATCTTTCAGATCCCTTTCAATCACAAAAAGTCCCCAATTTGACAACTTTATTTTATCGGCTTCTTTGCCTTTTTTCGACGTTGAATAGTTGGACCAAAGCATCAAACTTCACTTTTACAGTATCATTTATTATTACTTTTTTTCTTCACATTTTAATAATTAGTAGTTGTTGAAAGTTTCAATTTAATTTAAATTTTCTACTACCAACAACACCTGGTAATTAGTAAGTATAATTTTTTTGACTAAAGAATTGAATTTATACTAAAGACATACGTTGTCTGTCCACTGCCTAAATAAGCAGCAACAGAGGGGAGAAGCGCCGGACAAATATTTAATCTTTGTCTTTTTTTCCGGTGGTTGGTGGGTGTGTGTTTTATGTTTTTGCCATTTGGGAATTAAAACAAACTTTTAAAATAAAGTATACCGAAGTCCTGAAACATTAAAAAAATGTCGCCCCTTAATTTTTATTTTACAGTTTTTTTTTGTTAAATTTTTTTTGTTCGAAGCTCTAAAAACGTTTTCTTCCCAGAACTTCGAAGCTTTATGATAAAAACCCTCAAAAAAAGAAAATAATTTATTATGCATTCTGTCTTTCCCCCTTTCTTGTCGCCGCTCTTTTTGATTATCTCTTTTTTATATTTACATAATCCGATTATTATTAATTTTGTGTTTTTACTTTTTTTTTTGTTTTATTTTAAAAAATTTTTATTAAACTTTTTTCTTTTAATCTTTCTTTTTTTCTGTATATTTAAATAAATTCTTTTTAATAAAATTAAATATTTAGAATAAGAAATAATATAAAAAGTTAAGAAAAGCTCTCTCCCAAAAAACTAACTTTTCTCTTCTTTCTCACTTCATCTTTCTTTTTTAATTTTGTGACGTAGCCAAAATAAAAAAAAAAGAGAAGAAAAAAAGTTTGACACTTCTCTTTACCCTTTTTTCTTCTTCTCGTTACTGGCTGTTGTGTTGTTACAATAAAAAAGGTTTTTATAGTTTTTATTTTTGGTTTATATTTGTTTTAAAAAAAAGGTCAAAGTTTTTTTTACAGTATGAAAAGCGAGAGAAAAAAATAATCGATAAATTTTAAATGAAAGTTTTTTGTCCAAAGAAATTTTTTTGTTAATACTTTTAAACATTTTTTTAAGCTCCAAATTAACTCATTTTTTATTTATCATAATTTCTAATTATTTTTTAAAAACTTAAATGAAACTCGAGAAAATTAAACTCTATTCTCCATTTTTATCTTTCTTTTTCTTTGTTATGGAAATGGATAAGCTGCTTTTTAAACCTGGCATAAACTTATCAGAAAGAAAGAAAAAAGGAAATAGAAATTTTTTTTGTTTTGTTTGCTCAGTTTTTTGGTGCTTTGTTTTTCACCAATTTTTTTCCTTCTTCATTCTCACACACTTCATTTTTGATATGTATTATGGATTAAAAAGTTGGGTTAACTAGCACGTGTTTGATTATTTGTCTTTTTTGTTTGAGTGTTTTTTGATATAAAATGTTTCAAAAAAGATTTTAAAACTTGGCAATGTAATTATTTAAAAATACAGTATTATTTTTATTTTTTCGGTGTATCGTTGATTTTTTTCTACTAAATTTTTTAAACTCTCTTTGGTTCCAATTTTACGGGAATTTAATTTTTCGAGTTTCATAAAATTCTTAATTTTGTATTTTTTTTTAAATGGCTTTTTTGCTTTGTTTTTCCGGTTTTTTATTACGTCAACCTTTAAATTTCATTCATACATTTTTAAATACAAAAACAAAAATTACAGTATTTTAATTATTTTCTTAACTTCACTGCTCAATTTTTTTCTTTCCTTTTCCACACATACATAATAATTTACGCATTAAAAAAATGATAGAAAATTATTTCCAAGAAGCGTTTAAATTTCTAAGTATTTTCACATTTTCATAAATTTTTTGTAGTTTAAGGGTCACAAGATTATAGTTTTATTTAATGGTCATTTAGAAAAAAAAGAGAAAAAAAGGAAAATTAAATTAAAAAATTATATTTTAAAATGTTTCTATGTATTTACTTTGTCTGTCAAAAAACTTTTTTTGGCGCAGAAGGGGCAGCTTTAATAAAAAATTACACTTTTGCTCTTTCTTTTTTTTTCACTTAAAACAATTTCACAGCTAAAAAGACTTTAGGGGATTTAAAAATCCACAGAGACTTTTTAATCATTTTGTTTAGAAAATAATAAAATAAATACTATAAAAACTTTTTTTTTGACGTATGTTGTAATAAACGGAATTAAGATAGATAGATAAATGGGTGTTTTCTTGGTTTTTCGGTTTTTGGAGGTCTGTCTTGAGCTGTTTGCAGAAAATTTTTTGGAGGCTACAGAACTTTTACTTATAAAGCTTGTTACGAGATAAGTTAATTTGTATCCGTTTTTTTTGTGATTATTTTTTTTATATTTCAAAAAAGATAAATTAAAAAAACACGCATCTTTTGGTCAATCATAAATCGATTCTATCAAAAATTTTCCAAAAAATTTGATGTCTCATTTTTTTCAAACCCTCAAAATTAATCCCTTTTTATTAACTATAATATTCAAAAGTGCGAGCAACAAAAGACTATGGTGGGTTGTTAACTGATTAAGTCAATCAATCAGAAATAAGTGCTCTCTTACATTTACATAAATTCTTAGCTTGCTACAATAAAATTCTAATTCTTCCATATTTTTTATGTTTAAAATTGTATTTTTGAGAATATAAAAAAAAGATAAAAGCAATAATTTAAAAATTGAGGTAAATTCCACCTTCACTTTTTCCCCTTTTTTAAATCTACTTACTTACTTCTTGATTCCATCCACCTACACTCAATTTATTTTTTATCTCTTTATTTTTTCCATTCATTATTTATTTTAGGTAAATTTAAAAGAGAAAATTTCAGTGTAAAAACAACACACGTTTGTGGCGCCAAATGTTATTTTATTTTGGTTCTGTTATTCTTTTTTTTTTGAAAACTCTGATTCAACTTCCTTTTTTTTATTATTTGACTGTTCCAATTTTTTTCTTCTTCTTCTTCTCCTTTCCTGTTGTGATAGTTGTTTGACGACGACGACGACTGTTTGATTATTATGTTATCATTCCTGATTTTTTGTTTGTTTGTTTGGTGTATTGATAGCTTTGCTTTTATTGGCCTCTCTGTTATTTTCTATATAATTTTTTTTATTCAATAATAATGTTTTCTTGTTTGTCTGTTTATCATCGTTGTCGCACATTGACATCTCAAATACTCTTTTTTTTGAATTAAATGTTAATGTGGTCTCTCTTTTTTTTCAAAGTACAGAGTAGTCAATTTTTTTAAGTTGTGTCAGAGGTTGACAAACTTAAAGAAGGAGAGTGAGGGATAAAAAAGAAAGGGACTTCCGAATAAAGAAAAGTTACGATATTAAATTTTTTTTAACTCAAAGTATTTATTTTTTTATTTTTAAATTTTCCTTAAACTAAAGTAAAAATAAAAAAATATTAATACTCCCACCAACGAGAATCTAAAAAGGATATTTCCTCGCTAAGAAAAATTAATACCAAAAATTAATTATAAGTATGTATGTATATTTCAAATAAATATGTCAGTTTTAAATAAGAATTTTGGAAATACATTTCCAATTTAAATATGGGTGCGGCGGCATTTTAACTTTCAAATATTATTTTGCATTTTGAAGAGTTTCTTATTTACTCATTTTTATTTTGGTGGCAAAAAAGTTTAAAAAACATTGTAAATTCTAATTACCGTACTTTGATTTTTGAAACTTGTTTAAACTTTGTTTTTTTTTTATTGCTTGTTTTTTTACAACCTTTTTTTAAATTTAATTTAATTACAACACACTCTCTTTAATTTCCATGTATTTCATTTTTTTTTTCATTTCCGCTCAAAGAAAAAATGTAAGAAAATTATTAGTTACTTATTTTTTTGTTTCTTTGCTCTTAGAAAAAACTGAAAAGCCATGATGGAGCTTCTCATCCAACACGTGTCTGGGCTGGGCTTGCTTACTGTAAATAATTGGGGGGCTTTTTTCTATTGAATACAAATTTAATAAACATATTTTTTTTATTTTATTTAATACTATTTAATTAAAAAAATGGATTATAATTAAATTGTGTTTTATCAATCATATTTAATAAAAAAATCCTTTCCCGCCTTCCTCCCTCATTTTAAAGTAATTATTATTTATTTCATTTATTTTTCCTTTTCTTAAATCCTTTTAGTTTAGTTTGATTTTCTTAATTCATCCATTTTTCCGCTTTTTTTCTTTAAAAGTTTTAATTTTTTTTAAAGATCTCTCAAAAATTTACTTTGGTTTACAACATTTTTTTTGGAGTCTTTGAGAAAAAAATTGTTTCATTCATTCAGTTACGTGTGAAAAAATAAAATAAAATAAAATTTAAATCCAACAAAAGATTGCTTTTTAAAAAAAATGATGGTCTTTAGAATTTTTTTATTTGAAAATATTAATAATAATCTTTGTACTTCTTAAAAATTTGATATTTGCTTGAATTTAATTTTATGGTGGTCTTTTAAAAAAGTTTTTAACATGGTCACTTGCACTCTACTGTTCCTATATGACTTAAACATATTTTTTAAACTGTTAGTATGGCTTTAAGCTTTTGCGCATAATTTTTAAGTCTCAGTTTTTTAGATTTCTTTACAGTAATCATTTAAGCTTTAAGTTGGTGACTATAATTTGTCATTTTGCTCAATAATAGAAAAAACTCAAAATTAAGCCATGAATACTTTTTTATTTTTAACCCCCTCACTTTTTTTATATTTATTTGTGTAATGTAGTGAATCAGGAAAAAGAAATTCCTGGTGTTGTTTAACATTAAACAATTTTTTTTTTCTTTTTTCAATCTATGTAATCATTTTTGATAACACCCCTACTTTTCTCTTCTTTTCTTTTTACCTTCCTTCTTTCTCTCTCAAATATAAATACTTGGAACGTACCCATCTTTTTAATCTTTCTTTTTTCATTTTTGTGTTAGACATGTTTCCGTCGTCGTTTTACGTTTATTCTCTTCTCGACTCACGTCAATAAAGGAATTGAAACTTTTTTTTCTTTTTTTTTTCTCGATGACGTTAAAGAAATGTAATTTTTTTAAATATCAGGTGAAAAAAAAAAAGACATTCATATGTAAAGTAAATTATTTTATAGTCTCTAAGTCAGTCAGTTTGTTTCAATCTTTTAGAATTGTTTCATTTTTCATATTTAAGAAAAAAGAAGAAGAAAAATGTGGAGTTTTAAGTGTATGTGTTCTTAGACATATTAAACAGAGTTTCTATTGACCTTTTCTGTCTGGCGTCAGATTTGTGTATTAAGGAGTGGCTTTGCCATGAATACCACAATACCATTTTCTTAAGTTAAATATCTAACAATAAATGTCTGAATTTTATTTTAAAAAAATACGGTAGCCCTAAAAAATTTCATTTTCGCCATTTTTGTTAAAATTTGGTCTTTATTAAATTTAATCAATAACTTTCACTTTAATGGGTTCAAAATGGCTTTAAAAAAAACCCAAAGTTTGTTCCATGAATATTTTTTTAAATGTTTACACACACATTTTTTATTTTTTTTTAAATTTTTTTTTTTATTTGATCAAAAGTATTAAAGGTTTAATTTTTTTTGTTTAATCCCATTACTCATTTTCTTCCTTCCTGTTCTTTCTCTTTTTTAAATTCTAATCTTTCATAAAACAATTACCAATATTTAATCCCAAACAACAAACACCATTTTTTTCACGTGACATTTTATTCTATGCTTACGTAAAAAAAAATGAAAGCCTTTTTTTGTTTCAAAAAGGTTTCTGGGTTTTTTTTTGGATGTAGTCTTACCTCACTATTTTTTTTTTTGAATTCTTTTATTACATCATAAAATAAATAAATATCATAAAATGAATGAATGGATGTATATGTTTTTTTTTTGTTCCATAGGGAAAATGAATAGATAAATGAAGGAGGAAAGGTGTAAAAAGATTAACAATAATTTTTAAGGGCTCTCTTGAGACTTTTTTATTTTATGATGAGGTTTTTTTTATTGTTTGTTATTTAATGGTTGCGTGTTTTTATGAATGAATTTTGGTTTTGGTTGGGTTGGGATGAACTGAAAAAAGTTTGAATGGAAGAGGTAGATGAGAAGGTGGGTTTGGTGAGGTCCTTTATTTTTGTTTAAATTTTTTTTATTTTTCTGTCCAATGATTGAAAACGAGAAGAGTGTCAATATTATTAAAAAATAATCCAAAACACACTTTTTAATTTATTTATTGGTAGTTAGTCGAACCTTTTTTTTTGGATCGTAGCAAGACAAAGAATTGCCCATTTCTAAAGTTAATCTTTTTTTATGGATGTTTTTGTGCCTTTCCCAATCCCCAAAACTTTGTACTCTAAATTTATTATCTTCTAAATTAACCAATGTGACGCTTTAAGGCAACTATGAGTGTTTTCAAGGTGCATTTTTTTCTAATTTTTAATTTGTTTTTGATCTCACTTTTTTGTTTTCTTTGCTACAATGCCTGCCACCAAACTTACTATATATTTTTTGGTTTTGTTTTTCGATTACGTATGTTTAAGTTTAATTATATTTTTTATTTTTTTGAAAAATACAATTAATTTTTTTACAGTATTTATTGTCATGAAAAAGAATATATCGAATTATTTCCACTCAAATTCATTTATTTGTTTTATATTTTATTTACCACAAAACTACTACGCACTATGAAAATCTTACGTCATTCATTAATAAATATTTTTTTCATTCTCGCGCACCCAAAAACATCTGTTTTTTTTGTTTTGTTTAATCGTGCACTTTTTTCCATTTTCTTAAAATTTAATTTTAAGTTTTTCTCACTGATGAGAATACAATTTTTCCCGTGAAAAACATAATCGCGAAAGAAAAAATAATTAATTGTTTTGAGCGTGAAAATTTTGTCGAATTTATATTTTCCCGCCAAAAATAAATTACATTTTTATTAATTTGCATTTTTTTTCGTTTCAGGATTTGTATCATTTTTTTTTGCTCAAATCAGTGCAAAAAAAAAAGCAAGTGCAGCAATGTCATTATTGCCTGCCACCGCAAGTTCCTCAAATAATTTTGCTGCAGCTGCTCTGCCACATTCTGTAATAAAATCAAGTGATCGAAAATCATGCCTTTCGAGAAGTTCATTGGATTCAGGATTTGAATCAAGAAATTCATTATCTCATCCACCTTCGTCTCCAGAATCTGTGGGTACAATAGAATTTAAGCCATCATCATCCATATCTCCATTAGCTACAGTTTCATATAATCTAAAACCATCTTCTTCATCGTCTGCTATTTCATCAGTAGCGACGACGCTAGCTTCAGAATGTCCAACACCATTTAAAAAACCTAAATTATTATTATTTGATCTCAAACTTCCTACCTCTTCATCCTCATCTTCATCAACCTGCTCATATCCAAGACGACCTCATTATCAAGAATCAGCGGCAACAAAATTAATAAATTCTTGCACATCTCCCAAATCAACCAAAGATGTTCGAAAATTACTTCAATATTGCATTCCTTCAACTTCTTCACTTCCAACTAATCTTAAAAAGAATGATTTAAAATTAATTATATCTGAATTTGTTGATAAAGAAAATGGGATTGAAGAGAAATTTTATCATCAAACACATAATAAAATGGAAGAAGAAGTTGATGACGTTGCTCATCAAACAGCCCTCCTCGATGAACATCAAGAACTTCCCCAAAAAGGAATGTTTGGTGAATGTAAATGCGAATGGAATAAATGTATAAATATGTATGAAACTGAAAATGATTTATATGATCATATTTATGAAGTAAGTTAAGCCAAGAAAATATATTTTTAGTGCAATTTTTAAACTTTCTGAAATTCAAAAGAGAATGTCAAAAAAAAATAATTTATTAAGTTTTTATTGATGTTTTGATATTTTTTTCAGGCCCATTTAATTCCACTCCAACCTAAAACTATGACATCTAAAAAAGAATTTTGTTGTGAATGGAGTGAATGCGAAATGATGCCAACTCGAGGGGATGCAATGAAAAAGGTTTGTTTTTCCTTTAAGAAACTGCAAAAAAAAATTTCTACAAAATTTTCCTCATTCAAAAATTATGGGAATTTAGAAAATTTGCTAGACTTCATAAAGGAAAGAAGAATTTAGTTTTTAGTAAATAATCCAAGTCAGTTTCGGCTCAAAAAAAATTTAAAATAAAGACGCTAAAAAATTATATGGAGGGGTAATCCGCAAATATAAGATTTAAGTCAAAAGCTGTTGCTTCAGATACTTATTTTTGTTTATTTTTCCTTTAATAATTTTTTCATTTTAAAAACGACTTATCTTTTTCTTTCTCAAAGAAGCAATCTCAAAAAATAGTAAAAATTAGTAAAAACGAAAATTTAAATTATTATTTTCTTAAAAATTCCTATTTTGTTTCAGTATGATTGGTTAGTCTCCCATTGCACATTCAAACATTTACCTCAAGCTCAACCAAATAAATGCATATTTGATAATTGTATATTACGATTTAAAACTATTTCCCAACTCAATACCCATATTAAAAATGTTCATAAAGATATTTTTATGGATGAATCAACACCAGCAACAACAAAATCAAAAAAAGAAAAGAAAGATTTAAATAATAATAATTATTTTAAATCCGGCGGCGCTTTAAAAATTAATAATAAAGAATCCGCTGCATTTGGATTTTATTCTGGGAGATTAATTCCATCCGAACAATTACAAGATAATTTTGATCGACGAATGTTTGATTGGTTTAATCAAATTCAAAGTGACACAGAAAAAATGGAAAATCCTTGTTTAATTTTGAAGCAGGCGAAAGAATATAAAGAATTAAAAGGTTCTAAAAAGCGAAAGGCCCATTGCAAAAATTATTTTGATATCATCGATGGTGGAAAAACATTGTCAAAACATGAAAATTCAAAGAAAAATATTTTGTTGTTGCAACCAAAAATGACGGAAATTTCTAAAACTAAAAAAGTCCTCAAAAATTTATTCAAAACCATTGAAACTCCAAAATCTAAAAACTCTCAAAAAGAAAATGCAATTATTTTTAATGGAAAAAAGCATAAATTAATTAAAATCAAGAAATCCAATCCAAAGCAAATTGAAAATTCTTTATTTAAAACCAATGAAAAAGGAGAAATCAAATATTTTGATGCTAAAAATCATTATTCCATTTCTGAATTAACTTTGAGTAAAGAAACTTTGGATAAATGGATTAAACTCGACGATGAAAGGGATGCAGCAGCGGAAATGGAAGAAGAATAAATATATTTTTGGCTGTAAAGTTATTCATTTTTTTTCTTGCATGGGAAAAAATTAAACAATAATTATTTTATTAGTTTTTGAGCTTATTTTCACTTTTCTTAATTAATTTTTTTGATTTGTTTTTTTTATGTACAAAAACATATTTTTTTTAAACTCATTTTTTTCCATTCATTCAGCAAATATTTATTTATTATTTACTTCATTCAGGGATTTTTTTATTTTGGATTAGTGGAAATAGTTATATATTTTCTTAAAAATTAGCAGACCATTTTGTATTTTTTTAATATTAAAAAATGATACCCAAAAAAAGTATTTTTTCTTTGGTTCCACAGTTGCTATTTTTACTTTGTATAACCGTAATTAAACATATTTGTATTTTTATTATTCTTTTTTTTCGTTTTTTTATTTTAGAAGCATTTTCTTTTTCTTTGTAAACCATGGATATCTTTTTATTTTATTATTATAATTATTTCTCTTTTGCTCATTCAGGGATCAAACCTCTATCATTTTTTTTATAAAAATTATTTTATTTATCCGACACAAAAAAAATATCATCAAAAAGAACTCATTTTCATTTTTATCAATCAATAAAAAAAATAAATAAACCTGCCTTTTTTAAAATCTTTTTTAATATCATTTCTATTTTCAATGTTATTGTGAAATTTTTTTCTCATCCTCCTCATCTCAGCTTTATTTATATCAATCATTTCTTTTTTTGCCAGCAAATAAAAATTTAAACAATTTTGAAATTTCGAGTACAATTTTTTTTATTACTTTTTTTATTTTTTGTTTGTAATTTATTTTTTAATAAACTTTATTTCCAATTTCACTTCCGTGCTTATAAAAAGAAGTAACATACAGTTCCTCAACGAAAGTTGATAATACAGCTAAGAAAATACAAAAATTATCCAAATTATTGCAAAAAAATAGCAAAAGATTATTGCTTCTGTTAAAAAAATAAATAGCAGCAAAATTTTAGTATCATTGAAAACTCAAAATATTTTTCAGGCACCATTAAATAATTGTTTTATAAAATATTTAATAATAATGGTAGGCTTCATTATCTCTGTCGCTCATATCTGGCTTTCATAGAATCACCAATTTGTCAATTGCGAAAAAAATTATCAATATTCTCTGGACTTTTTGGATCCATTGTTTATTTGGTTCTTACTAATATTCAGCAGTTTCGTTGCTTCTTATCTTTAATATTACGACTGTGATATATATGTTTCATGATCTTAAGCGCTTTTAACTATTCATAGTGTTTACCATATTTATTTGTAATTTAAATAAATAACATTCCACGCATTTTGATAAAAAAAAAGAAAAAAATCCATATAAACTTTTTCCCAAAAAATTTATTGTCATTCTTGCATTTGTTTGTTTTTGCTGAAAACGACAACGTTCGACGATGGCTGCTGCGATGAAAATGTTGCTGCTTTTTCTTCAACTTTTCTCTTTCTTCTTGCTTGCTTATTCTGATCATGATCGATTTGGTGAACGTAAGTTGTTTACAAAAAACGTTTCTCTCTAAAACCATTTTTACAGCTCATCTTCGTCCAACTACTCCTGAACCTCCGCCATCTACAACGACTCCTGAACCATCAACATTAGCTCCTTCAACTCCTCAATCAAATACCGATGGTCCAACAACCGAACCTATGAAGCCGCCAACATGTGTACCTTGTCCACCAGCACCAACTAATAACTGTAATAATGGAAAGCAAGAACCTCTCAAATCTCTATCAACTTCAACAAAACCATCAGATGCGAAAGAAATGTTTACAAGTTTCAAATTATTTGCTGCTGTTTTCATTGCTTTTTTTGGATATATTTATTAATAATATTTTTCTTTTTGTAATTAGAGTTTAATAATAATTTATGACAATAATATATATACATGTTTGAATACAAATAAAGTTTACAAAAAACAATGTTTCATTTTCCTTGTATTTTTGTATTAAAAACAAAAGCTCCTTTTAAATATTTGATCGATCAATAGAAACTTAAAGCAATTTGTTTCTTCCTTGTTTTCTTTTTTACAGAACACTTTGCAATTGATCAATCGATTTTGAATATTTGAATCATAAAAATTAAAGATGATACATAAGCAGAAGCAAAAAATAAAATAAAAGCGTGAATCAAAGAAAAAATAACGCAACAAAACAACAGCGAAAGAAAGCAAAAAAAGAAGCTTCATTTTTCTGTTTTTTTAAAAGCTGCTGTAGCAAAACAAAAAAAACTTTCACGAATTTTTATTTTATTTTTTGCTCCTTTTTTTTAAATCTCTGAAAATAAAAGAATGTCGGACCAAATAAAAAACTATGATACTGTATTAGAAGAAAATGCTGCTGATCCATGTTTGGAAGTTGGAGAATCTTTGGATTTTCAAAAAGTTAAAAGTTTGGAAATTAATGAAACCCAAGTCATGGATATTGTTAAAGACGAAAGTGAGTTACCGAAAAATTCAGAAGCCTTGGATATTTCACATCCAGTTCCACCTCCACCTGAAATAAATATTTCTCCTCCTCCATCTCTTCCATCATCATATGGAGTTAATAACGAAGATGTGACAGATAAAGTAACTTTTCGAAGTCTAAAATTTGAAGATTTGGAAAGTTATAAACAGTGAGTTCGATATTTGGTTTGAAAAAAGTGAATAAAGTTCAGTGATTATGGGTTTTAGGTTATTAAAAGAATTTCCACATGGTTTTATTGGAATTTTATTTAAAGAAATCTGTGATAATGAAAAAGGCGAATTTTATGCTCATGGTTAGTTAGTTTTCATTTTGTCGTGGTTCAAATAAGCAATAACTATTTTTTACCGAACTAATTCCATTTTTAAAGGTGCTTTTATTGATGGAAAAATGATTGGAATGATTATTGGTATTCGAGATTATGCACAAATTCGACAATTTACTGATATCGAAGCAGGTTTAGCTGCAATGACAAGCAAAAAAGTAACCCAATATTTTCTTCATATTAAAAAATCTTTTGTAAAATTGCGTTTTATAGCTTTCTCACATTGTTGCAATAATTGTTGATCCAAAATATCGACGAAATAATATTGCAACAAAACTTTTAAATGGATTCATGGAATTTGCGGGAAATAACACTGGCAAATTTTTATTTATTCCACACAAAAATATTAATGCACAACAATTTTTTGAAAAACAACATTTTGGTGCTTTATCTACTCTTCGAAAGTGAGTGAATCAGTTTTTGAGAAGCTCAAACAAAATTATTAAAGCAAAGTTAAACTTATTTTTTTATTTTCTAGATTTTATAATGAATTCGATGATGCCCTTTTATTTGTTGATAAAGATTCAAATCGTAATTAAAGAATTTTCTTTCATAAAAATTCCACCTATCTCTGTCTAAAAAAACTATTATTGTAATTTTTAGTTTCAAAAAATCAACAAACTTTTTTTTGTTTTTGCTTTCCCATGAATTTTATGCAAATTTTTTGTTTTTTGATGAATAAATTTTTGCAACAACTTTTGTTTTTGAAAGTTTTACACTTTTTCATTTCACGCTGATTCAAAGCAAACGTCTTCGTCGTGTGTGGCAATTTTCTCCTGATTTTTTGAAATTGAAAAAATATTGACACTGTTTGTTGTATGAATGAATGATGGGAAATTATTTAAACAACAATAACACCAACAACTCAACTGATCCAAATAACAACATCATCAATAATGGTGGCAATAATCTGATTATATCTGAAACTAATGAAGAATTAATCCGACATTTAACAAACACTGATGCCATCAAAGCTAGAAAGTAAGTTCTTTTGTTTGTTTATTTGTTACTTTGGGTTTGTGTTCATCCATATATTGTTGAAGGAGGAGTACCATAGTTACTAATACTTATCTTCATTTTTTCAGGTTGAGTATCATCTCCTTTCCTGTTTACTATACTACGGATTATTTCATTGAATCATTCGACGACAAAAAACGATATTATTCTATTGGTATCTTTCCATCTTCATCGTCTTCTTCATCTTCTCAACAACAACAACAAAGACAACTATCTCCTACTACTTCTGCCACCGCCGCTGCCATTGGAGGCTATGATGATGATGAAAGCAATGATTTACGTGGATTTATCATTTCTCTACCAAATTATGTTGAAGATGAAAAACGAGCTGAATATTATTCTGAACCTGAAAAAGCTTTGATTCAACGTTTCAATTCTCGTATTGCCTATATCTCTTCTCTTGCTGTTCATCCGTGTTATATGAGACGAGGATATGCTACAAAAATGATTAATGCTTTAATTGAAATTTGCTCTAAATGGAATCCTGAACCTTTGGCTTTATTTTTACATGTTCAATGGGATAATTATCGTGCAATATGCTTTTATGAAAAATTTGGTTTCCTTCGTGATGCATTTATCAAAAAGTAAGTTTTTTCTTTAACTTTTGCTTCGTTTCTGGGGTTTATAAGTACCTATCGAAAGCGCTTTTGTTAGTAAACATGAGTCTAAATATATCTGTTTAATGTAAAAGTATGGGATTAAAGGTTTAAGAAAGCTTTCGTTAACTATAGGTTACTTAATCGTGAGTATTTCTTTCCTATTGAGGCCACTCTTGTTATCAAGTAAGCTCAATTATCTAAACAAATATCAAACTCTAAAGCAAAACTACGCATACAACAGCAATAGAAAAATGATGTTTTACTGCTTCATTAACTATTTTTGGCGAAAGAAGAAACCAAACAATCAGATGATCAAGATTTAGCGAAGCAGCCATCTCTGTCATCACCTTCTTAGTTTATATTATTATTTCCAAAACCGACTTTTTTCTTCCAATAATTAAAGTCGTTCCATTTCCGGTGCATTTTTGGTTGTGATAACTTTTTGTATGTGGTCGAAAACGAGAATATAAAAAAGTTTATTTTTAAACTTTGATTTTGAGTTTAGCAAACTTTGGGTGAATTGTAAGAAAAAACAGGCTTTCTTTCTCGAAAATTTTGATTAATTAATCGTTGCGCTATAATCCTTGTTTCTAAATGTCCTTGTGATGATGAATTTGAAATAAACTAAATTTATCTTTTCTCTCTCTTTTTTAGTTATTATGGTGAAAATGTGCATGGATATTTGTATGTCCGCATCCTGGAACAACGACGACCATCAACATTATTAACATCATCACAAGCAAATGGAGGAGGAGGAGCTATGGTCACTGCTTACAACAATAACAAAGAATAATCAAATGGGGATGAAGCTGATTTATATGGATATGATATTTGATTGATACAAATGAAACACGTTTTTTATGTTCATCATTTTCTTCTCCCACGTCCATAGATTAAAGTTTCAAAATTACTCTTGTCTTCTTTACGTGTATGTATGTGTATATAAATGAAATTTTAGAAATAAATAAATGTGATTACTTTCATTTTGGTTACTTTACTTTTTACTTTGTCCAGGATTCTTTCATGCAGTTGCACCATTAAAAAAAGAAATATTTATCTTTATTTTTGACCACAGTAACGACAAATGTATCAGATTTTTGTTTTTAATATTGTAGCTATAGCTTATTTTGTATGGTATTAGGTTCAACGATCAAAAAGTTGTTTAGGATGCACAATTTTATTTTAGAAGCTCGTGATAATGAAAACAAATTTGATTTGGCGATGATGCCAAATGGCCTTTTTATTCTTGCTGGCTCATATTTGTGACAAGAAAAAGTTCACTTTTTTATAAACTTTACTTTCCTATTCTAAAATCGAAAATATTAAAGCTGAGAATTGCCATTTTTTACATTCTAAACCGAAAGCTTTTCCTTTCCTTTTTTTTGATTTCTTCAATCCTTGATTCTTGTTTTCTTCTTCTTTCTCATATTTTTTTCATCATTGCGCGATCTCAACGTAACAGATTTTCTTTCCCTTCTTTCATCTTCGTCAAATTTTATGCTTTCTTACGTTCCTCGTGGATTTTATCTTTTCCTCTCCTTTTTTCTGGATATGTCTCAGACTTGTTTTATATGTTACGCATTTTTGATGAAAATGAAGATGCTCCTTTATCGCGCAACTTTTTTTCTTTTTCTTCTAAACATGTTTTAATTCAATATATCCTAAAAAGGGGATAAAAAAAATTTTTTGTTGTTGCGAGAAAGAAAGAGGAAAACCGGCCTTGAGGAAAGTGAAACAGGATCAAAGCAAAGCAAAGCTTTTTCTTCTTCCTTCTTTTTTTTTTTTGACGTTGTTGCTGCTTTTGCCCACTTGCTACTACTACAAGCTACTTGCTATAACTTCTTGCCCAGCCTTCCTTCTTTTTCTGACGTCCAGATGATTTTCTAACTGCCTCCCTGCTGGCTTTGAAATCGACGGAACACAATGATGCGCTTAGGAAAAAACGAAACAAAAAACTGGTATAATAAGAAATAAATAAAGTTGAAAATTAATTATGAAAAAAAAATTGATGGCTATCTTCTCCTGGCCGATGGTCATTCAATTCAGTCAGTCATCTTCGTTTTATTCGACTTCAATTTAGTATTAGCGTAAAAATTTTATTTTTAAATTTACTATCCGAGTTTTATTTTGTTGTCTCACTATTTTTCTTAACACTTTTAAATCAAAAATAATATTTTGTGTTTTTTCAGGCTTTGTTTAAAAAACATGGCGCAGCTTTGGTTAGCCGCCGCCGCCACATTTGGATTTTATTATTTATTTTTAATTAATTTTATTTATTCAAGCCATATATCATGTGGAAAATCATTTATTCCATGTGGAGCAGATCCTACCATTTCCCATATTAATTCAGCGGTTGCAAGCCATCCAAGAGTTTATGGAATTTCAAGTGCTCAATTTCAAAGGCAACAAGTTCCTGAACCTCTTTTAAGAGTGACCGCGAATGAAGCCATGAGAGAAATGCATCAAATTTTAAATGATACTAATGAACCTTATTTTGATATAAGTAAGTGGAATTTTGTCTCTAAGCGAAAAATAAATAAAAAAACAAAAATATTTCTTAACATTAATTTTAATTTCAGGACAACCTTTATCTCCCGCAATTAAACAATATTGCCATCTTCATCCAGTTAATTCCAAAGCAAAGGCATTCAGCGAAGCAGCTTATGTTTCTTCGTTGATGGCTCTTCGACTTAAAAATCTTGGACTTCGTGAATCTGAAATTACTTTTGGCTTAGATCCAAAAATCCTTATGAAATCATCCTTGGGAGAAATATGCCCAAGGCAAGCGGTTGAAATATGTCCAGATTTAGAATATCGTTCAATCAGTGGAAATTGTAATAATGTTAAAAATTCACTTTGGGGAACCGCGTATGAACCATTTCAACGATTAACTTCTGCATATTATGCTGATGGAATTCAATCTATTAAAGTAAGATACTCGAAGAAGAAAAAAACAAAAGTTTAAACGTTTTTGAAAATTTTCCAAGGCATTTGTATTTTTTTAAAGAACCAAAAAATAATTTTGAAATAACAAAAAAATAAATTTCACTGCATTTTTGTTGTTGCAAACATTGGCCAATTTTTAACACAAAAATATGTATAAAAATTTTAAAAATCACAAAAATAAATTTTTTTCCTTTTTTTTATTTATAAACTCCTTATTTTTTTAAGGATTCAAAAAACCGTCAAACTTTACCCAATGTTCGTGGAATATCAGCAAATTTATTTGAAAATCCTTCTATCGAACAAAATAATGTAAATGAAATGGTTGGATTTTGGCTTTATTTTATTTCATCAGATTTGGGTGAAATAATTCCAAATCAATATTTATCTTTAACTTCCAATAATAATTTTAAACCATTTCCTTGTTGTGATTCAAATTTTATTCATCCTGATTGCATTCCAATTCAAATCCCTGCAAACGATAATTTTTATAACCGAAATGGAATTTCATGTTTGCCTTATACTCGTTCACTTCAAGCCCCACGAAATTTATGCCAACTTGGACATCGCGAGCAAATAAACACGGTTACAAGTTTTTTGGATGCTTCAATGATTTATGGTTCCACGAAAGAACAACTTGATAAACTTCGAGCTTCTGAAGGTGGATTACTTATAACTTCAAGTTATGGAAATGTTTTGGATTTACTTGCCCAAGATATTCAAAGTAATGATTATTGTCAATCTCCAACAAGGAAGAGATGTTTCACAAGTGGAACAAATGATGTTAATTTATTACCTGAAATTTCTGCATTACATTTACTTTTTGTTCGACAACATAATTATTTAGCTAAAACTTTAAAGGTGAGTTCTTGAGAATAAACAAAAAAATTGAAAATTCTTCAGAAATTTTTTAAAATTAAATTGAAAATTTTCACAATTTTTATACAAATTTTTTATTCTAAATTTTTAATTATTGAATTCTTCGAAAAAAAAAACGAAAGAAATTTTTTTAAAGTCCAAGTTAATCAAAATTTTCTTTATAACTTTTTTTCTTCAACAAAGCAATAATTATGGAAATAATTAAAAACAGTTATTTTTGTTATGAGAAGATCCAAACATTTTTTCGCTTAAAATTAAATTTTAAATTTGATTAAAATAATTTGAACCCTAACATTTTTTAGAATCTAAATCGTCATTGGTCGGATGAACGAGTGTTCCAAGAATCACGAAAAATTGTTATCGCCCAGCTTCAACACATTACTTTTAATGAATTTCTTCCCGTTCTTATTGGTCATGATAATATTAAGTGAGTCTCTGAAATCGCTTTTAAATTTGCCAACCAAACCAAATAAATTTTTTTGTAGAGAATTTGATTTAAAACTAAAAGAATCTGGTTATGGCGCAGATTATGATTTTGAAATAGATTCAACAACTTTAAATGAATTTTCAACTGTTGCCACCGTCGCTGCATTTAGTTTACTAAACGGAAACCGAAGAAAGGCTTTAAATGAAAGATTTAATAATCCTGATGAACTTTATGATGCTGAAGGAGTTGAATGGGCTTTCTTGTGAGTTATCAAAAAAATTTTGGTTTTCACCGAGAGTCACGCTTTAACTATAATTTTTACTGATTTTTCCCCTAATTTTCAGCCACATGACAAATGACCCAGCTGAAATACCTGGTCTCAAACTATCTCACGATTTCCGTGGAAAATTCCTTAAACCTCGAAATTCTAAAGTTGGATTGGATCTTGCAACAATAGCTCTTATGCAAGGTCGAGATCATGGCCTTCCATCGTATACTCAAATGCGAAGACAATGTGGCTTATCCCGTTTTTACACTTTCCACGATCTTAAAAAAGAATTCATTAATGAAACTTTCCCAACCATTCTTTCGGAACATTATGAATCCGTGGATGATATCGATCTTCTTATTGGAGTTTTATCAGAAAAACCTAAAAAAGGTTCATTTATTGGTTCAACACTTTCATGCATAATTGGAAATCAATTTTATCGAGCTAAAGCAGGCGATCGATATTGGTATGAAAATTATTTTGCTGCCTCTGCATTCACGGATGAACAACTTTCACAAATTCGTTCAACAACTTTATCAAAATTAATTTGTGCCTTAACTAAAACAGAAAATATTCAAGTTTCATCTTTTCTTTTGCCAGATAGCTTTGATAATTCCCAAATTGATTGTAAATCAAGCGCATTTAAAGGAATGGATTTAAATTTATGGAAGGATACCCAAAATGATTTGCAACTTCCAATAACTCAAGAAACCATTCAAAAAGTTCTTAAAATTGCTCAATTAAATTTGGAAGAACAAAAACGTAGAGAAGTTGGAAATATTCGGAAAAGTAAGTATAAAGCCAAAAAAATAAAATATAAAAAAAGTTGGTCCCGAAGAGTCTGGTGTCAACTAAATTTTTAAAAGCTCTTCAAAATTATTAAAAGGATTAATTTTCGGAAACCCAAACTCAAATTTACATACATTTAATTTCAGATCAAAAAACCTTCCAAAAAGGTGATCCATTATTTGCATATTCAAATATGATGAGAGCTAAAGCTGAATCAAAAGAAGTTAGTAAAGTTTCTGAATTATTACTTGAAACTACCAGAATTTTACTCCGAGGGTAAATCTTTAATTTATATTTTTGGCAAATTAACTAATGATAGAATTTATTTTTTCAGTGAACCCCTTCCAGATGGCGAAAAACTTCCAACATTGGATGTGGAATCATTGGAAAAAATTTTACCCCAAATTGATGTTTCTCATTTTGTTAATAATTTCACAGCTTTCCTTTCTGATGATGGACAAGCCACTAAAGATGACTGCTTACCTAAAATGTTGCCATGTGATCATACATCTCGATATCGAACATTTTCGGGATGGTGTAATAATTTAAAATTCCCTAATTTTGGCAATGCCTTTACACCTTTGAGACATTTGATGCAGCCGGTTTATGAAGATGGATTTGATACTCCTCGATCCAAAGCTAAATCGGGAGCTCCTCTGCCTTCAGCTCGAGAAATATCGAATGGCGTTCATGATGATAAAGATATAAGTCACGTAAAATTTACGCATATGGTTATGCAATTTGGTCAATTAATTGATCATGAATTAACTCATTCTCCAACCGCTCGAGGACCCAATGATGAAATTCTTAATTGCACAAAATGTGATTCACCCCAAACAATTTCGGTTCATTGTATGCCATTGAAAATTGAATCAAATGATCCATTTTTCCCTTCAACATATCCAGATGGAACTCCCCGTTGTTTACCTTTTGCAAGATCCCTTCTTGGCCAACTTAGTTTGGGTTATCGGAATCAACTCAATCAACTTACAGCTTATATTGATGGTTCAGTTATTTATGGTTCAACACTATGCGAAGCAAATAATTTAAGACTATTCCGTGGAGGTTTAATGAATTTCACGGATTTGGGTGATGATAATCATGAAGCGCTGCCACAAGGAAATCAAGAAAAGGATTGCCGTTCACTTCCTCATCAACCTTGCTTCGTTGCAGGTAAGTAAATGAAAAAAAAAGTTTGCAAAAAAATCTGAAAAAAAAAATTATTTTTAGGAGATGAAAGAAATTCTCATCAACCTGGCCTCACAGTTATGCACACTTTATTCATGCGAGAACATAATAGAATTGCTGGAAAATTAATTCAAATTAATCCACATTGGAATGATGAAACAATTTTCCAAGAAACTCGTCGAATTCATGTCGCTATGCTTCAACATATTGTATTTAGTGAATTTTTACCTAAACTTATTGGTTATGACCTCCTCCACGAATATGATCTCGTAACCCTTAAAACTGGATATTATGAAGGTTATGACCCTACATGTGACGCGGCTATTTCTCATCCCTTTGCAACCGCGGCATATCGATTTGGGCATACTTTAGTTCGACGAATGTTCCCTCGAATGGATTTTAATTATAAAAAATCTGGTGAACCCATTGATTTATCTCAACATTTTGGACATGTTGGACCTATTTATAACACTTCAGCTGGAGGCATCGATACCATGATTATGGGTTTACTTGGAACTCCTTCGATGGCTTTTGATCGACATATAACCAGTGCACTTAGAAATCAACTTTTTGCACGTCGAGGTGAACCCAAATCTGGCCTTGATTTAATTTCCCTAAATATTCTAAGAGCTCGAGATCATGGAGTTCAATCTTACAATTCCTTCCGACCACTTTGTGGTTTAAAAAAAGCAACAAGTTTTGATGATTTATACACAGAAATGGATACTGAAGCTATAAATGCTTTACGACAAGTTTATGAATCTGTTGATGATATCGATCTTTTCCCAGGAATTACTAGTGAACGGCCAAGAAAGGGAGCTTTGGTAAGTTTCAGAAAATTTGTTGCAAAAAAAAAATATCTTTAAAAAAACTTTCTTCGATTAAAACTTTTTAGAATCATTTTTAAACAAAATTATTTAAAAAAACCTCGGTTTTTTTAAATACTGTTCGGATACAAAAGTTTTATTAATTTACTATTCTCTGAATTAAAAAAAATAAAAACAACCATTTTCTAACAATTTTCTAAATGTTTTGATTCGAAATTTTAAATTTATAATTATTTTTTTCTTTTTCAGCTTGGAACAACGATGTCTTGTTTATTGGCGGAACAATTTCGACGCCTTAAAAAATGTGATAGATTTTATTATGAAAATTCTAATGCCGCCGCGAGATTCAGTGCCCCTCAACTTCAAGAAATACGTAAAATGACTTTAGCAAAAATTCTCTGCCAAAATAGTAAATATATTAAAACCATTCAACCTCATGTTTTTGATATGCCTGATGAATTAATGAATGCTCAAATAAAGTGTGAAGATTTAGATGGAATTAATTTTAATCTTTGGAAAGAAAATTGTAAGGCATAGGAATAAAATTTTTTGAATTTGAGTAAATTAATTATAAATTTTTTAGCTTTGTGTCAAATGAATGGATTGGTTGTTGCAACCGGTCAAACTAAAGCTATCACCCCATGTGTAACTTGCACATGCACTACAGAAGGAGTAAGTTTTTTGGAAATAACTGGATAAAATATTTCTGTCAAAAAAAACAAAAAGTCATTTAGCAAATTTTTTTTATTAACTTTCCCAATATTTTTGCATGGAGTTCTTTAAAAAATTTCGAAACTAAAACTAATATAAAAAATTATATGTCCCACCACTAAAAAAATTTAAACGTTTTTCTTTCATAATTATTTAAATAAATAAACCCATTTTTAAATTCCATTTATTTATTATTTTTTATTTTTTGCAGATGGAATGTCATCCACGTCGAATTCTCAATTGTGAAAAACTCCTGAATCAATATCCCATTTCAGCCGTTCAAAAGGTAAACAAAATAAAAATAAATTTAAATCAAACCCACAAACAATGACTGATTTTTTTTAGGACACTGCCTGCCTCATTCAATGCTCCGAATATATCAAAAATGTTGGAAAAGAGCTTTGAAAAAAATAAAATATATTTAAAATTTGTACAAAAAAGACTATTATTTATAAAATATTTTATACCATTTTTTTATTAAATTTTTTATTTATTTTTAAAATAATCCAGGCAAAATGCAATATTTGTGTACTTTTTTTAATAAACAGTAAATTTTTTTAAGTATATTTCATAAAAAAATTTTCTCACAAAAATTATCTAAGTTCTTCTTATTTTTAATAAATAAATAATTCCCATAAATGATTTAAATTTGGATTCTTTTCTTTGTTGCTTTTTTACTATCAAGTCTTGCTAGAGTCGTTTTTTTAATATTTATAATTTAATTAAGAAACCACACAAAGGAAAACAAAAAAATGTAACACTAATTTGAAGAAAATTAACGAAAAAAATATGACGATAATTTTGCATTTGTAAATTCAATCAAAGATTTTTTTGATTTATAAATTTTTGCTGTTTTTTTTTTCAATGTTAACTTTTCTAAATTTACAAATGAAAATACTAGAAAATAGTAAACATCAAAACATCTGTTGTTTATTTTCCTTTACTCTCTTATTTAATTTTTCTTCCATTTCTTTTAATTCCTTTGACACTTTTTCTTTTTGGACAATTGTTTGACAACCAGCAACCTTTTTTTTCTCTTCATTTTACACACGTATCAATACAAACAAATAGAGTCAAATCTTCAACAATCGTTTTTTTGCTTCTTTTTTTTGATAAAAAAAACAATCGCCTCCATTTTTTCAAGAAATCCTAGCGCTTGCTTTTTGGAAGAAATAAGGAACACAAAAAATGAAAATGAAAGACATCAAAGAAAAAAAGAAAGGAGAAATGATAGAGGAACTTTTACATAAAAAAAGAAATTTTATCGGTTCCTTTTTTCTCTCCAAAAATATGTGTATGTAATTTTTCTGGCGCACCGAGATTGATTGCCAGAAGAAAAAATAAAATAAAATATATAGAAAGAACAATTGCGGCTGTTGGGTTGACGAAAATAAAAAACCCATCACAAAACAAAAAAATTTTTATGTCGGATTGCACCCTTTCTTCTTTTTTTTTCTTGGTGTATTGGCTGATTTTGATTTTGACTTTTGCGCCTTTTGCCTTTTTTTGTTGCACATAAAAGGTGTCTCGTGCTTCGAAACGACTGGCTGCTGCGTGTAAATATTATTTCTTAATCATTCTTTTATATATTTTTTGTTACCTTTTAACCCTTCTTTTTTTTTATTCGAATGTTTTCAAGTTTTTAGCGTCCATTTTTTTTGAAATTAAAATTACAAAAAAAAAAGTTGAACAAGAAAAAAAGAGAGGGTGTGTGCGTGCGATGATCAACTTTGTTTTAGATGTATGTATTACAACGAATTTTTTTCTATGTTTCTTTCGGGAATTTTTCTAATTTTGTGATTCTAATTATTTCTAGTTAATTTATAACAAGTTTTCTGATTTTTTTATAAAGCATTTTTGTCAAAGAAAAAGTATTGGTTCCAAAGGCAGCAAAATTATTTCACAACATTTAATTTTTTTTGACGTTTAATTTTATTTTTTTATCTTCAATCAATATAATTAATTTTTGTTATTTTATCTTTCTTTTTCAAAAAAAATTTGCTATCAAACTATACACAAATGTTTGGTATTTTATTGATTTTAGCAGTATTTTTTTTGATTTTTATTTTCGATAACGCATGCTTAAAAATAATTTGGCCGGCTTTACATCGTTTTTTAAAAGAAGCTTCAATCATTTTTTGAATTTTTTAAATTTATTTAAAAGAAAAAATTATTTAGGGGTTTTTATCATGAAAAATTTTCATTTCCGCCATCCCTGATGCTTTATAGATAGCTCATTTTTTCTTTACGAATTTTAACGATTCGATTTTCAAATGAATTCAATAAACTTAAATTATCCCTTCTTAATTTTTTTCATTTTTTGCTTTAACTTTTTTCGCGACATTTTTAGCTTCTTTTTTTCTTCCTCATTTTCTTAATTTTTGCGTTTAGAAATTTAAAATTATTATTTTTTCATTATTTTTTTCTCCATTTCAGGGGTAATGTAAGCAGCTTCAGCAGGTTTTAGAATATTTAATTTCCTGCCTATTTTTGAGTATTTCCCTCCATAATGTCCGCCTCATCTTTGCCATCAACTTCTTCTTCTTCCCAACAACAACCACAACAACCATTACCTACGACTACAGATTATATTGGATGCAAACAATTTACTGAAACTTTACCCTTTTGTACTCCATCTGATCAACAAATGTTATTACATTTTGCTGAAAGAGAATATGTTTTATTTTCATTTTGGAAAACTGGGAGCGCTATGGGTAAGTCTATCTCATCGCCTGCTTTTATAATTCAGCTTGAAATATTCCAAAATAAATAATTATCGCTTTAAAACTCAGCGTCATAATTTTTTGAAAAATTTGAATTAAATATTTTAGGAATGTTTGGTTCATGTTTACTTGTAATTTTATTATGCATTTTATCAGAAGCTATAGAATTATGCAGGAATTTTCTTGCTAAAGAGCACACTCTAATACCTGATTCAAGTTCAGATACTTCATCAATTTCTAGTAATAATAATATTCAAATTTCAAATGGTTCAGGAATTTGGAGGTAAAAAAATTTTTTTTGCCGTTTAAAACCATTAAATTACAAACAAAAAAAGTTTTTTTAATTATTTGTAAATTTTGAGAAAATTCTTTCCATTAATTATTTTTCCATATTTTTTTTTTCCAGGATGATAAAGCGATGTTTCACATCCTATCGAATGACTCAAGCCACTCTTTATGGCATTCATGTAATGTTTGGGCATGTATTAATTTTAATTATAGTATCATTTAATGTTTGGTTATTATTTTCTGTTGCCATTGGAAAAGCGATAGGATATTTTTTATTTAAAGGTTCACCAGTCGTCGAAAAAACTGCCATCGCTTTGGAAGCTGCAGCTACGCCAAGTCCGAGACCTGGTCGTCGAACGTTGGAAATTCCATTTAATTCAACTTCATCATCAAATAATTTATTTTTAAAAAATGGCGGATATCATTCACATTCAAATAGTTCGGATACAGCCTACTAAAAAAATAATTTAAAAAATAAAAGAAAGCATTTAGAAAATCTAAAAAAGCACACGTGTATATTTTTTTGTTTTTTTATTGTGTAAAATTATATTTAGTAGTTGTTTTGTTGTTGTTGTATTTTTTTTAATTCAATAATTGCATGAGATAGAAATTTTTTTTTGTTTTGTTGTTGGCAGAAATATTTATAATTAGTTATTTTTAGAGAGTTTAACCTAATAATAAAAAGAATTCATAAATTTTTTGAAAATTTGTTTTAACAAAATCTTTGAAAAATTAAAAAAAAGTTTTCGTTTATGAATTTTAAAAAAATTAATTTTAAAGGTTCACAAGATTCCTTTTGGATATATTATAAAATGAGAAAAGGGTGAAAGCTACAAACAAAAGTTTCCATATATGTAAAAAAAAAATGATTTCGAACATTCATGGCAAAAAAAAAATAATAACAATTTTTTCGAATTCCATCAAATTGAAATGCTATTATGACGAATTAAAAATTAAAGTAACAAAACTAAAACTAAAAAGCTAATTAGCTCCTCCTTGCCTGTGAGAGAGCTTTACCTTCACAGCACCATCACTCTCTTTTTGGCCTTTGCTTCTTCGATTATTTTTGTTTTTAGTTTTTCCTCTTCATTTATTTATAAAACTATTTATTTATCTTTTGCTTGTCTTTGACGTTGAAGAACCAAATTGCCGGACGCTGCTTGCTTCTCTGCCCTGCTCTCTGGCACAACCATCACCATTAAAAATATTTACATCAGTTTTTAAAAAAAAGGAGGCAATTTGCTTGTTGTCTTTCTTTCTTTTTTGGTTATAAAATTGCTTCATCTTTTTTTTTTGTCGAAAAAAATAAACAAAATAAAACAATTTTATTTCAATTTTTTTATTTGTTTTTTTGTAGTTTTATTTTCGAGTCGCGTGTTACTACTCTTCTTCCAAATGTAACATCTGCCATTTCTTATTTCATTTCTTTTTTTTTATTTATAAAAAAAAATTGAAAACATACAAACATTTTCACATGCTTTTTTAATTTTTTTTATTCTTCTTATTTTTCTTGTTTTTAATTTTAAAGATGTCAAAAAAAATTTTTGTTGAAGCTTAAATAAAAAACCCAAAAGCTTTTGTGGTTTTAGCAGTTTGGAGACGAATGTATTTTAAAATCTTTAGTTTAGTCTTTGTTTTTAAAGCCTAAATAGTTTTTGTATTTTATTTAATATTTTATACAATTATTGAATTAATTAGGAAAGTTAATTTAATAATGGAAATTTATAATTTAATTTAAAATAAAACCTTGCTGGAGAAAAAAATATTGCATTGCCAAAAAGATTTTTACTTTCTGATAAAAATCACTAAACTTATTTTATTTGTGACTTTCAGTTTAGCATTTGGATTAAAAAATCCTTATTTTTCTTATGGAAATATTTGCCATCACAAATTTACGAATACTTTTTGAGCAAAGCACTTTTATTCTTTTGTTTTTTTGTTTTTTAAATAATTTAAAAGGTTTCAAAGTCTCACGAGGTCATAAAAAAAATTTGCTTGAAACATCGAAATTTTTTGCTTTATCTTTTTTTCTAACATTATAAATTTATCCCTCCTTCTTGCTCATAGTTTACAACTTTCCTGGAATATTTTACTGCAAATAACCCACAAAAACTAAATCAATCATCATTCATTTTAATTTTCGAGGGCTTTGTTATTCTCTTTTCATCACATTTAACTTTTTTTTTCTTCGATTAAATACCACTAATTTTATTGAGTGAAGGTAAATATTATTCAATTAAGAAATTTTTTTTTGCAATAACTATCCTTCTTAAAAAAATATTTTGACCTTCTCTCTCTATTTTTTTTTTTCTTCTTCATCATTTTAGAAGCAATAAACTCACATCATAACACTGCTCTGCCCTTCTTCTCCTCAACAACAACAAAGCACTACTGCAAATTCAATAGAAGCAAGTAGCAGCAACAAATTACTATTCTCTTGAGGCTCTTCTTCAACAACAACGACCATTGCAAAAAGGAAAATAGCATCAATATCTCCTATAAACTATAGTGGCGGCAGCGAAAGTGTTGTTGCTGGATTGCGTGAAGATGAGATTTAAGATTTGCAAACAAAACTAAAAATATTGCTGATAACCAACGGAAATCGGAAATGCAATAATCTGCTTTTCGTTAAAAATCTAAGATCTGTGACTTTTCACACTTGATTTCTATTTATTTATTTTTTCCTTTCTTCTCCCATTTAAAATTAAATTTTTTTGTTTTGTTTGGCTTCATCCAATTTGCTCGCCGTCTATTTTTATAAAAGCAAAGAAAAGCCAGCCAATAAAAAAATGTCAATAATGCGTGAAAAATCTTTTTTTTATTTTCTTCTGAAAAATTTATTTACTCTTTTCTTTTATTTTTTTGAGAAGGCCACCGAAGATGAAAAGAAAAAAGAAGAGTGCTTCTTCTCTCCCTTTTCCATTATCATTTTCAAGCTAAAGCAAGCAATCCTTCGCTTTTTTTTTCCCACTTTTTTTTCAACCAAAAAAATAAATAAATAAAATAATAGTTTTATTTTTTATTTTGTTTGTTGGTTTCTTTGGTTTATTACCAAGAAAAAATGGAGATGAAGCTTTCCTGTTTTTTACTCCTCATTTTTTTGTTTGGTTTTGGATGTGGTCTTTTTTTGAAAAGATGCTTCCTGTTTTTTTTATTACTGGTTGGGAAAAGAAAAGCTTCAATCTTTGAGGTCACCACCGCCACCAAAGCCTTGCACTCACACTAGTCCAACGCGGTTTTTTTACGACATCCTTTTCTTCTTTTTTTTCCTTTTTTCTATTCTCGTTTTTTAAATCCCACATCTTTTGAGATTTGGAATTTATTTATTTTTATAATATTTAATCTTTACTCGGTATTCATATTTGCTAAATATACAAAAAAAAGCATCCATCAAAAATATCTTTATATTTTTGTGGCATCAGATCTCTCTCGTCTGCTTCTACATACATACTTTTTTAAATCGACAGCTTTTATTTTTCTCACATCATCTTCTGTTAGATTTTATCTGGAATTTAATAAAAAATAATTAAAATAAAAAGCAGTCGATAAAATTCTTTAATATTTTTAACATTTTTTTTCTTTATTCCTAATCTTTTGCCCTTTTTTGCTCTTATTATGCCTACGCCTCTAAGAATTATTTTGCTTTTATCTTTTTATCTTCTTTTTTTCCTTCTAATTCTTATTAGCAAAAATAATTTTTCCCAATCTTTAATATTTTGCGCTTTTTTTTAATATTAAATTAATTAAATTCTTTGAAGCTTAAAAAAATCATAAATCTTCTTATTTATTTTTAAGAAATATATAAAATATGAGTTCTGCACTTATGCCTCACTTAACTGTACCTGATTCATACGAATTACCTATATTAAATGTGACATTGAAGCATCATCAACAACAACAAAAAAATGGTTCAAAACAACAACAACAATCTCAACAAAAATTACAAACCACACAATTCGATCGTAAAGCTTCATCCATTTCAGTAATGCACACAAAAAGATCGCCAAGTCAAGAAAAAAGGCGTAGTTTACCCGCGTATAAATATTCTAAAACTCGAGTAAGAAGTTTTGAATCAGAAGGTTAGTTATTTTTTTTGAAATTTTTGTGAAAAACAAAAAATAATTAATTAATATTTTAATTTTTTTTCTTTTTTTACTTTTTCACCTGCCTTTTCTAAGCTGCTATATTTTTTTGTCTTAAATTTAACAAAAAAAATTGTTATATTTATTCCACAGTTATATTTTTGTTAAAAGCTGGCGGCGACTTTTATATTTTTCTGTTTAAAAACTGGCGATTAAATTTATTAAAGGAAAAAAAAAGATGGAAAAAGGTAGCTTTTTTATATCGAGAAAAGAAATTAAAGGATTTAAACTATGGCGGCAGGCATTCTTCAAAGATAGATTTTAAATTTTACTTTTTTTTTATTTGCTTTCAAGACTTTCTTAATTTTTTCACTTCAGCGTTAAGAATTTTTGAAATGGAAATCGTAAAATAAAATTTTTATAATACTTTTTACTTTGAGTTCCAAAAAAACTATTTTATTTTTTCTTATTCTTTTGAACACAATTTTTTTTATAAACAAGATAATAGGTTCCTAAAAATCGTAATCGTTACGTAATGTTTCCCAAAATAAAAAAAAGAGGACAGAAGGAAAATAGGATAAACAATTTTTTTTGTGAATGGATTTATTACGTATTTTTGGCAATATTTTCAGAATAGGTTATTGTTGGAAGACTTTAACATTATTTTTGAGGAAAAATTATGGATCAAATGTAAAAAAAAACTCTGAACTTTAAAAATTTTTATACCCAAACAAATAAATGAAATGATAGTAAAAAGTTCTGAAAAAAAAGTTACTATCCTTTTAATAATGACAGTAACAAGCTTCTCCAAAATATTTATTACTATCATTTTTTAACAAAAAATTTAGCTTTGCTTTAAAATATTTTTCTTTAATTTGGAATTATTTTTCAGATTCAATTGCATTCAATCAAGATCCATTTAATAAACCCGAACATATTATAACTTTACGTGGAAGAGAATTAGTTTTTTTTGTTATTGGTTATGTGATTGCTGTATTTATTATTTTGGGAATATTTGAAATGGTGATGCCCGTTATTTTTGTTGGTGATAATGTTGTTATTAGACCGGGAAAACGAGTTTAAAATGGAATATTTTTAATTTTACCTTTAAAAAAAATTTCTTTTGTTTTTATTTTTGTGTATTTTTTAATAATAAAAAAATATATGCGAATTTGGAAATTATAAATTATAAAAAATGAATAAAATATATTTAAAGATTTTTCAAACTTTTTCTTAAAATTATTACACTAAAAAAGTTTTCTTCATAAAATAATAAATTTGTAAAAATAAAATATCTCAAAACCTCAAACATACATTTACGATGACCAATATCGGATAATTTTTGTTTTTTTTGCAAAACACAATTAACGACGACGAAAACCCTTAATGCTATTATGTAATTATTTTTCATGCTTCGATTCGATGACGACCGAGGACGCATAGAAAGAAACCAACAACCACTATCAACAACTTCGCAATCAATTATTGCAGACGATTACAAAATACTCCATTTTTATATATATAAGACGCCGATATTTAAAAAAATTTGGTGCAGCACTAAATTCATCACTTTTTTGAAAAAGTGTCTCATTTGCCAAAAAAATCAATTGAAAAAAATGGCAAAAGAGACACTTTTTCAAAAAAGTGAGATTTTTAGGGCTGCCCCAAATGTTTTTAAATATCGGCGTCTTATATATATATTTCTTTATAAAAATAAAATAAAAAAGTTTTATTTATTTATTTATAACCTGTTTATATTCTTTCTTTCTTCTTCCCTTCTATTTTTTTTTTTGAGCCAACTAAAACAAGGAGGAAGAAGGCAAAATAACCAAAATAACCAGCTGGAGTTGGAGTTGTTGTCTGTCCTTTATTTCCACTTTTCCATTGAGCCAGCCAACCGCCTGTCGTGAATGGAGAAGAGAGAAAAAGAGATATATATTCTTTTTTCATAAGTTTCAAACATCCATCGCATCAGCGAGCTCCTAAACTGCCAGGTGCCTGAGGCTACTTACTTTTTTTCTTCTTATTCACGCACTTTTCAACAAAAAAGGAAGTTATGATCCACTGTGATCGCTCGTTATTTTTTAAATTATAAATCGATCCAATTCATCAAAAAAAAGTTTTTTGGATTCTAAAAAACGTATCAATTTCTCTCTTCATGTTGCGGCGATCAGGACACCACAAACAGTATATTGAGATGAGAGAAAGAAATTAGACGACTGTTTTCCAAATACTTTATTCTTACACAATGAAACTTTTTAATATTACAAAACAAATGACAATAAAGATATTATGCTAATTTTAGGTTAGAGAAATGAAGATGATCACGAGTGTCGTGACACTTCAATTTTTTCTTTTTCATATTTATAAAAGCCACGGAAGAACCAAACCCGAAAAAATGACCTTGGAATTATTATTTTTTTGTGGTAGATTTTCAAACAATATTAATATTATATTTTTCACGTTATTTGTTATTTTTCGAATTTCTTCATTTTTTGCTCGTTCGTTCGCTCGCTTTTTTTGCAACATAAAAATATGTATGTTCTCTCTTTCTCTTCAAGGCAAGAGAGTCATCCAAGTTTTTCCCATTTTTTCTTTCTTCTTCCTTTCACTGGTTTCTCTGGGTTTTATATTTTTTTTGTTTACGACTTTTTGTTTTTCTCTCCTTTTTTATTTACGAAATTGTTTTTGATCAATTTTTCAATCAATGTTTTTTTTGTTGTTGTTGGTTAAAGTTTCCATAATAATAAAAAATTAAAAATTTCTGTCTGTTGAGCGGTGGTCTAAAAATATTCAGAAAGCTTAGAGAATCTTATTATGAATAAAAAAATATGACGGAGGTTGAGATATAATTGTAAATAGAAAAAAAAGAAAGTTTTGGAAGATAGAACCGTGCTTTTTTTCTTCTCCATTTTTTTTTGCATACACTCGGTTTTTAGGTCGATGAACTAACTATTTATTATTGTTTTTTTATTCGATAAATTTTAATAATATCTCTCACTTTTTTTTATGTTCATCGTATCCCACTTTTTGTTCGATAATGAAAATTTTAATAAAAATATAAAACTGTAAAACACTCTTTTTTAAAATTCCTCTTAAAAAATAAATGTATTATGGCGAAAAATTTCGTTAAAATATCCTTGGCTTTGCTATCATTTTTTTTTGAGGAATTAAATAAACTTGTCTGAAACAAAACCTTTTAATGTACTTTTAATAAATTTTTAGTTTTAGTTTTAGTTTTTTTTTGTGAACAAACAAACAACTTGATTTATTTGGGCGATTAGAAGAATAAATTTTTGATATAAAAAAAAAACGGATATTTTTTTCGTTTCAGCCCATTTTTTGTTAATAAAAAATTAAAAATATTTTCTCCAAATAAAATAAATGCAAGCGATCATGGATTGGATTTCATAAGTTTTTTTTCTGAAGCGTTTCTCTTCTTTCTCGCGTTTTCTCACTTTTTCATCCCCGATTTTTTTTAATCGCCGTTTAAAATCTTTTATTTTGTTATTTATTTTCACTGCAATCATCGATTGAATTTGAATTTTATTTTTATTATTAAAAAAATAAGCTAAAACTATTATTATTATAGTTTTTTTGATTCCAACAACAACAAATTTGTTTATTAAAAATCATGGGAATCCCACATATGTTTGTTATGGTTAAATGGTTACGATGCTTTTTAATTGTAAGTTATTATTCTTTTTGAGCTTTCTTTAAACCAAAAAAAATTGTTATTTTATCGTTAAAATTCGTTAAAATGGAAATTGGAAACTAGAAAATCGTTAATAGAGAGTTAAAGCAAACTATCTTCAAAGGAGATGTGTGCAAACTAAAGAAATAGCCGTGTCTTAGTTTATGATGAGAAGTTAGGGCAATGTAACTTTTTTTGGTACATAAAGAGCTTCATCAACCTAAGTTATCCATTTAACCAAGATTAGCGATCATACAAATTAAGCTAGAATCAACCAAACAAATAACAAAGAAATGAAAAACAAAGACATTTTTACAATCAAAATTTATTAATTAATTAATTAATTACATACATAAATAATTAAAAATAGAAATTACACATCATAAAAACCATTATGAATTTCATTGCTTTGAAGGTTTTGGAGTTCCAACAGTTGATGTTTTCGGCTTTGGAGTTGTTGGTTGCTTCATTGATGATTTAGCCTTTCCTCCACCAAGTTTTTCATCTTCTGTTTTTTCTTTCGCCTTTAACAAGTTAGGATTTCTTTTGCCTTCTTCAAGTTGTTGTTGCATGAGTTCCTGGCGCCCTTTCTTTTCTTCCTTTTTCTTGTCCAATACATACCAAGCACATAATCTGAAAAGCGAAAACAGAGGTAAACATATTTGCTAAATAAGTTAATATGTACTTACGCAATGATACCGAAAAAAATTATTAAACAAGCTATCACGATTATAGCAATTTCCCAATCAGCGAGAGATGCAGCTGTTGTTGTTTTTGGAGGTTCTTCTGTTGATGTTGTTGGTGCAGGACGTTGAATAATCTTTGCATTTCTCTGAAAAACATTAGCGGTTAGAAGAGAATATTTTACTTTTACATAAATAGCAATGTTTGATCGTTTGTGAAACATATTAGCATTAAGAAATAGCACTAGTAGTAATAGCAATTGCCAGCATCATTATTTGTTTTATCACCGCAAAAAAGAAATCACTTACAACAATTAAACGACATGATGGAGTAGCCTTTTCAATGATCAATTTGATGGTATTATTTTCAATCTTTGGACCACAGCCTTCAATAGGTATTTTTCTGAACAGATGAGTTCGAGGATATTGTACTCTAACAGGTAAACATGCAGGAGGACTCGTAACAACTATAATCATATGATAAGTTATTGAAAGTAAAGTATGTTTATAACTTACGTGTTCTGTCTTTATCACCCATGAAGAATATTTCTTTGGTATATTGATTGTAAACTTCAACAGCATAACCACAATAATCAGGAGGACATGAAAGTTTTGCATTACCATTAAGTCTATTTGTATTTGCTTCATAACAAACTTTGACACTATAAAACAAAGCTTATTACCATAGTAAGTAATCATAAAAGAAAAAGTAAACTTACAATGAATCGCATCCAGGCCAACAGAATTCAAAGAAGAGATCATCATTTTCCAAAAGAACTTCAATGGTTTGACGTTGAGTTAAAATCAAATCACGACTTTCATGATCACCAAGTATTTCTTCTTCTGCAGTTTCTGAAGATCGTCGAAAACGAGCCGCCAATGATGATGAAGAGTGTAAAATAGCAACGATGAACAAAAAATATTTGAAATCCATAATATTTTGTTTTGATGTTTGATGAAAAGTGAAGCAGCAAACAAATGACGAAACAAAGAATGATTCGTTGTAAAATTTCTTGAATGATTTGCGAAAGCTTTGAGTTTCATGGGAAAATTGGGAAATTTACATAACTTTAGTGGGAAGCTAATTCCACTAATTTTAGTTCAAAACTGAGTAATGCTGAAATTTTTTTCATTCACAAACTTTTTGGAACAAACATTTTTGAAATCAACAAAATTTTGTTTCTTCAAACTAACAAAAAAACTTTAACCTTCATAAACAACCTTTCTCAAATCTCTCCAATAAAAATTTTTTCAGTGCCTTACTTCAGCTGAATTCCTATTATTAAACTTTTTATATTTATCTGGAAATTCTCGATATAATCTTACCCAATTTATAACTAATTCCCTTATGAGTGCAGTGGTTTATGGACCTGTAAGTACTGGAGTATCAGGATGTGTAAGACATTTACAATATTTTATGAATGATAGCGCACTTTTAGTAAGTTTTTGGAACCCACAAAATTATCGTAAAACTAGAAATTATGAATTTTCAGGGAATAAGTCGAACATTTTCAACAACCATATGTGCAATGCTTCGAATATTTTTTCATCAAGAATTTTTAGCTGAATGTCCAACAATTATAAAAGTGAGTTTTCATTTTAAAGCTAGCGACGATCCTTTAGCTTCTTCCATTTTTCAGTTTATCCTTTATTTAATTGTGTTTATGGCATTCATCGATAATTCAATTTTATTTTATACAATTCAAACTCTTCCAACTACTCGAAAACCATCTCAATCAATACAGCAACAGTTTTTTCTAATTGATGGCTTTCAAAGATCTCTTATTTGTAGTCGATGGCCTAATCATGCACAAGGAGCTTAAGCAACCATATCTTCAAAACTTCCTAAAATACTGTATCTTTCTTTCTTTACTTTGCATAATTTTTATGGATCCGATACGTGTAGCATTTGTTGTTTTATTCTTTTTAAAGAAGTTTTGTTTAATTCACAATACACAAGATTCTCTTTACACAAAAAAGTAAGAGCCTATTTTCCTTCCTGCTTTTTCCAACTTCATATAACCTAATTTTTTTCACAGATTCTGAATCCGTAGAGTATGGGGATCATTATATAGTCAACAATTATCAAAAATTAGCATAAAAAAATTTTCGACCAAAAATGAGGTTTTTTGACTAAAACTTTTTTTCCAACCTATGGAATATAGCTGAAACTAGGACATTACCTGTATCAATATATAGCGAATTTGATTTTCCTTTTAGAATTTCAATAAAAGCTTTTGTGGAAAAAAAAAAGTCTATGAATGTTGATATTTGGAGGTACAATTTTTTTTCTTCAAAACTTTCGTCAAAATTTTTTTGCAACCTGCGCTTTTCCCTTTGTCTCTTTGGCGCAATGGTGAAGGCCAGGGACTGCCAAAAGCAAGAAAGTAAGAAAGTTCGAATCCGAAGAAGTGATTAAAAATAATTTGAATATGTTTAACTATGAAATGAAAGGGAATATTATTAAAATAATTTATGCAAATTTTTGAGCATTTAAAATATGCATAAATATGGAAAATTATCATATTTTCTACTTTTTTACACCATTTATCTATAAAACATTAAGGAATCATTTGTAAATGTTTTTTAACAATTTTTAAAATGTTTTGGTGAGGTATCAATGAAAAAATTTGCATAAATTTGATATTTTCTGAGACTATTACTATTTTCCGTGGATCTTTAAACTGTTTTGGGTGAATTTTCATGGATCTTTTAACTATTTTAGTTCGATTTTAATGGATCCTTGGGTGGATAGATCTTTGTTGATTTCGGGTGGATGGATCTTTGGGGATCTACAGTTGGATTTTGATGTATCTTTTAAATGTTATGGGTTCGGGTGGATGGATCTTTGGGTGGATTTCGATAGAGCACCATATTATCACGATATACCACAAATCCCAACAAAATGAACGAAGGCTGAGGTCCGGCACGCAGTGCCGGGCCGATAGCATTCTCTTATTCTATTAGGATATGTGGATCCACTGGTCCAAAATCATAATAATACGTGGTTTATTTTTTTATAAAATATAATCGTATACATAGTATATAATTTAAACAAGTAACTACTAAATAAACAAACAAACAATGATGAATCGAAACTACATAAAAATTACTTTTACAAAGATACAAAAATAAAGTTAGCTAGTTACTACATACAACAACAATAAACAAAACATAAATGTTAAATAAAACCCGCATTAAAACAAAATAGAGAGAGATACATTACTATGTAGTTTTAATCTTAAAATAATTCTTTTAATCACTTGTACTTGATTCTTCATCAACACCTGAATCACTTGATTTCTTTTTTCGATATAATTCAAGATATGAATTTGGAATTAAATGGGAAGGTTTGATATGAAGTGCACATTGGAGCTCTGACATAAGAGTAAGTTCTTCTTGAGTTGGTTCAGATAATGACGAAAGAGGAATATCAATTTGAATAAAAGTTCCAAGATCTTCAATATCATCCAAATGTATCGTAATTTTCTCTGTTGCGAAGATACGACGTTTTGCTTTCATTGTTCCTAATTCAGATAAAGATACTTTGAGCGTGTTCTGAAGCAAAGAAATAATGGTTAGTTGATGAAGAAAAAGGTAATCATTAAGGAATAAATCGTTTACAAAGTTAGATTTAGAAAGCATCGAGTAGCTTATAAACAAGCTAGTCTACAACTTCCTTACTTCAATAATGACCAACAATTTATCTCCAAAGCTATTAAGGCATACCTTCAAAAAATCAACATCTTGTACAGCTGCAACACTTCCTTCTGCAAGATAAACACCATCAACAGAAGTTGGAATTCGTTTAAATGCAACTAATTCACCGTGGGATTGATTTTGCTTTTGATATGTTACACGAAGTTTAAGTTCGCCACGTAACACATTGAAATATGTGGATTCTTCCACGTGAATATGTCCAAGACTTTCAGTAAGTTTAAATACATCCGCTTCAAATTCTTCTGGATCGGGACAGTGTGCAACAAGGGTTAATGACCGAAATTCATTTGAGTGAGTATTGGATTTGGCAGTCATTTTGAAGTCTGAATAAAGGAAATGAAAATTAGATATATGTAAAGAATAGAAGCGTTTTTAAACAAAACAAAAAACAACCACGACGAAGGAAGACTAAATTTAAAATAGGCTGAAGAAGAAAAAAGAAGACAAGATTGGGCTGTACTTTGTTCGCGTTTTTCTCTCCTCCCACCAAAAACAAAAAAAAGAGAGAGAGAAACAACTGCTCAATGATCGGAATGGAATGGTTGCGGACTGGACACTCTTTAAACTTCAAAGCAATAACACGGGAAATAATGATGACGAAGAAAAAAAAAGACAAAAACAATCATCAATTAAAATTTAAAGCCATTAGATAATAAATAAATAAATATTATGGAAAACATGAATGAAAAAAAAAACAAGAAACATGTTAGAATGGATTGTGACTAAAGTAAAAAAAAGATGGAAGAAAACACAGCAGAAACTACAAATGGTCAAGGATGTGGTTTATGGAAAATGGAAGAGCTAAAGTAAGAGGCGATATCCGGATATAATGAAAGTTAATAATCATAAATCAAGTCAGTGGGCTTGTAACGATACTGGTTGGTTATTTTTGATTTAAAAATTATGCGTAAAAATAAACCTCAGAAGGTGGTCAACAACATGGATGTTAGCGCATACACAAATTTAGCTTCATCGAGTAATGGATTGAGTCAACCAAAAAAAAACTACTTTCACAAGCATTAAAACCATTAGCAATAAATAAAGCTAAGATATCTAACAATTTAAAGCCAAAAGCTTTACTGCATTCATTGATTCCATGGCGATCGATGCTAAAGTTCGGAGAAAAAAAATATTCACAAAAACTTTTTTTTGAATAAAAACATTATTTTTTCAATCATCAACTATACAACCATAGAGTTCTTATTTTCTTATTTATCAAACATAACTAACTAACCGATAATAATTAAAAAAAACTAGCATTTCTTCCTTCTTCATTCAATCAGAAAAAAAATTTCATCAAGGACACACTTTTTGCAAGTAAACAAAAATTCAAGCAATAGCAACCAACAACGTTGCATGCTTTTTTCTCGTGTCTGTCCATTCAAAAAAACTATCCTAACACGAATGTTTCAGTTCGAGTTGTTTTGCATTTTCATTTTTTCTGCGTTTCTTCAAAGTTCGAAAGAAAAAAGAATGGATTTCGTAGTCTTTTTTTTTTCTAAACCTTTTCATTACTTTTTTTAATTAGATTCTTTTCAACGTTTTTATGATTCCCAATTATGTTTTTGAGAAATTGTACCTAAAATGTTATCAACGTGTTATTGAATTCAATAAACTCATTTGCACGCTCTATTTTTCTTTCGCGATTTTGAAATCATCAAGTTTTTTGCCGACTTTGTTTCTCATTTTATAACGCTATTATTATTTTTTAGGATGGTTCGACGTTCCCGATCAAGTAGCTCTTCATCATCAAGCTCATCAGATAGTTCAAGTAGTGGAAGTTCAACATCAAGTGCTTCATCATCATCTCGATCTCCCGTTCCTCGTAGTAAACGGTCTCCTGTTCGTGGAAGAGGCAGCTCACCTCGTCGACGATCTGTATCACCTCGTGCTCGAAGGCGTTCACCATCAATCAAAAAAGAACCTGAACCTCAAACGAAGATTACTCTAAAGAATTTAAGTCGAAATGTTACAAAGGATCATTTAGCAGAAATTTTTGGAATATATGGAACTATCAAAGAAACACGTTTACCAACAAATTTTCATCATCCAAATTTTTGCCGTGGGGATGCTGTAATCGCTTATGAAAAACGTGATGATGCTGAGAAAGCTTTACGACATATGGATGGTGGACAAATTGATGGTTTGGTTGTTAGATGTGATTGGACTCCTGCAACTCCTCCAAGATCAGCTCAACGTGCAAGATCACCTATTCGTGGAGGAAGATCTTCTCCACGTCGTCGTTCGCCAAGACGTTCTTCACCACCTCGTCGATTTTCTCGTCGATCTCGTTCACCTATTCGTGGAGCTCCACGTCGTTCACCACCAAGAAGATTCCGAAGATCTCCATCACCTGGAAGACGTTCACCTCGTCGGTCATCTCCTCCACCTCGTCGCTCATCTCCACCACGCGGTGGACGTCGTGGTCCAAGTCCAAAACGTGTAACTGGTGGCAATATGATTCCTCTTGGAGCTCGTCGTCGAAGTCCATCATAAATTTTAAGTTTTATTTTTGATTATTGTTTTGTAACAATTTAACTCTTTTGTTGTTAGTTGAATATTGATTGTACCTTTGTTTTTACTCTATCATACTTTTACTATTGTTATATTCAATAATCCATTACAACAATTTTGTTTTCTTTTGTCTTTTATCATGTTATATTTATAAAAAAAAGGTCGCCTTAGTTGTATTTTTCTTGATCTCTCTAACTACTAACATTGGCTTATGCCATAATGATTTTAACATCATTTCTCTTCTTTTTTTGTATTCTCTTTTGGTCGATTTTACTATAAAGCATTGTTTCAAAGAGATTGAAGAATGTTTCAAAAAAGCAAGACTAAGGCAAAAAGAAAGAAGTAATGACTAATCCCAGATATCTTATGGCTGCATTAATCACACCAAAACGAACCTGATTTAACATAGTTTTTGGTTTGTTTGGGTTGGTAAATAATTCCAGTAACTTGTTCATAAAGTTGTGTAGATAATTTACGAGCCATGGTTGTTGTTGACATGATTGCACACAAAATTGGTAAATGAATAACTGGAGATAATTTTAACAACAAAAATGAACAAAATAAAAACGAGTGTTGTTGTTTATGAATAAATAAATATGTTTTTTCTTTCTGCAATATCAAAAAAATTATAGATTAATACCTCTGATATGTATGTAGCAACGTTGTACCAAGAAGAAAAAAATAAATCAGCTGAAGAATGGAATGACAAAAACAATTTTTATTTTTTTCTAAGCTTTTTTGTTTTTCCTTTAATAGTGTTGACAAAGATGATGATGATAAATAAAAGTAGGAGGCTCAAGCGGATGGATGTCGGTGTTGTTGATAATAAGCTGCGACTACTGATACTTGCTGGTTCTTTTTTTGCGCATAAGTAGGCGGAGCGAGCATCTTATATTAATCAGTCGTCATCATCATCATTCAAATCAATGTTGTTTACAATAAAAAAATAAAGTTTTTTTTCTCCTTTTCCATTTCAATGCAAAAACAATAACCTTTTTTTTACAACTTTAAAATTGTTGTTGTCTAAATTGAAAGTTAAAAAAAAAATTTTCATGGAATCAATTGTTGAATTGATAAAGTTGCAAAGCAATAGAAAGTTATGAAATATTTTTTTTTGAATAACAACTTGTTGTTTTTCCAGACTGACAAAGTACCTATGATAATAATAAGAGACAGCATCAGCTAAACTAGAAATAGGTTATTATTGGAATGTTGCAAAAATGGAAAACACGTGTATGTGTGTGCATTAGTGTCTCTTAATCTTACTGATGATGATGCTTGACTTTATTGTGATAACAAATTTCGAAAGTAATAAAGCTTTACTCGATATGGAAGTAACTTGAATTTGCCATTTACAAAAATTTCTTGTTTTTGTTGGAGAGAGACCCTTGTCAATAGTTTCAGCGATTTTTGGTATTGCAACTTCAACGTTTTTTTGACAAATTATTTTTTGAGGATTTTGGTCTAAAGAGATTGAATAAAATGCAAGATAAAAGTTTATTCTGTAGTATTAATTTACTATATAAGACTATGCAATTCTGAAACACAAATTTTAATATTATGAAAACTTTGAATTTTTAAAACCCCTCATCTGAAGCAATCATTAAATTTAAATTTTAGTTCATTCATTGAAACAATGTTTTTTTTTGTCTTCTTGATGCTTGGTGTTTCATTTTTTTTTCATTTTGATTTTAACCAGAAACCAAAAACACAATCAAAAAAACAACCCTAAAACTGTCATTAAATTTTTTTAAAAACTACTAACTATCTTTTTTTATCTTTTATTTTTTTTTGCTGAACTTGCAATGTTTCTAGTCCATATGTACATACATTTTCCTATTCATGTTGTTAATATGTTTTGTTGTTGCATTTTTATTTTTTTCTTGATTGAACGGAAAAACACTAAAACCAAAGGTTGCTTTTTTTGTTTGTGTTCAGTTTTTAATTAAGAAAAAAGGAGAATGAATGGCAACAAAAAAAAACAATGAAGAAGAAAAAATGAAGAAATCCCATCACTTTTTGTTTAACAAAATAATATTACTATAGCAAGAGCATTTTTACTTTTGGTTGATTTATCATTTTTTCTATGTAAAAAAGGAACGTTGCAATTTTTTTTAGTCTTAAAAAAGATCAAAAAAGTTCAAAAGTGCTTTTTTTAAATATTTAATTTTAAGAAAAACATAAAAATAAAGTAATACCAAATAGTAAAAAAATGTGTGATTCATTAATACTAGGCTATGAAAATTTTGTAAAGGATAAGAAATAAAAATGATTCGCTTTACTTTTGTTTCTAATTCTAAGGCTGTCAGGATTGATTTTTTCTGTAAAGACGTATGCTCGAGTTTCTGTTTGATATTTTCATTTTTATTTTTATAAATCCTTGGATATTTTTACTGAAGTCTATTTTTAATGCAAAATATTTATCTTTTGTGATGCTTTTTGTTGTCATTCATGATGGATTTAAATTGTGATAAATTTTAAATATAGCTTTGAATAAAGTTTTTTATTGTTTCGGTGAATATAAAATTTAACTCTTATTTTTTTTATCTTGAATAAAAACAATTCCTTTGGGTTCGAGATTATGGAATTATTTCTAAAAAAAAACTTCTCTCTGCACTTTCTTGTTTTAAAAAAAATTGTTTTTCCGGAAAAACAAATTAACAAACGTTTCAACATAAAAAATAAATTGCTTTCTGTTATACGCACTGATAAAAAAAAAGTGCAACACAACCATCAAACCGAAGTAAAAAACAATCTTCCTTCAATTTTTTTTTTAGTTTTGATGGGTGAAAAAAATCCTTTCTTTTTTTTATGCTGCACAAAAACACGTGAATCATTTCTCCCCAAAAATTTTTTCTCTTTGAAATTCGTTGAAAGCAATATTAAAAAAAATTTAATGAAGGAAAACACCGTAGCTTTAGTTATAAGTTATAACATAAAAATGATTGGCAGAAAAGTGCAGTTTGCGGTCATCAAATTTTTTCATGGAAAATAAAGAAAGTAGTCATCGCGTCGCCGACAATTTCTGTCATCTTCGTCAAGCCCAATAAAAAAAATTATTAGCAAAGAAAAGCAAATGTCTTTTTTCAAAAAATAAACTTTTTGATTTGACAAAAGTTGACAACATTCAAGTTTTTTCTTAAAAAATTATTATTGATGAATCATTAGTTTAAAGGTTGATTTGGGTGTGTTTTCCAATGACTTTTTACATTCGTTCAAATAATTATGGTTGATTTTTTTTTGGATGACCTTGGATGGATTAATTTAACTGGAAATAAAGAATTGAAATAAAAAAAAACCATTTTTTACGGTTCCGTTTTTTTTTTGTTAAATGTTTTAGCGTTGAAATATCAAAAAAATAAAGAAAATATTTACCCTGAGGCAATGCGCGCAATAGAATGATGAAATAATAGTGATTTGAAGCTAATAATAAAGAGAAATAAAAAATGCTTGAAGGAAGGATGGAGCTTGAATGCCTTAAAAAGAAAAATATGGATAAGAATTTTATGATGTTGCTTTGAGATTAAAAGTTTGCATATTTTTATAGGGCTTTGGAAAAGCAAAAAGTTACAAAATTTTTTAGAAAATTTGAATAACAATAATCACCGAATTTTTTTAAAGACATGTATTCGCAAAATTTTAAAAAGATGGATGAATAAATTTTTGAATTTTATTTAGCTTTCAACCTTTGAACTTTGGTTACTAATTTCCAGTTGAAAAATCCAATAATGTATTTTATTTTTCCAATTTATAATTTTTGCAAATATTTTAACCCCTTTAATTATTTTTTCCAAAAAAAATATATACTCAAATGTTCAAAAACATTCATTGAATCTTTTTTCTTTTTCTCGATTGTTTTTGATAAATTTTTAGTACAATACTTTCCCCAAAAGAAATTGATTGAACCCAAACCGGGCAATGGCCCGGTCCATTTCCATGTACATATTATTTTAACTCTCAACTTTCGTTGTTTTTATTTTTTTTATTCTGATACTTATCTTTAGTCTTTTTTTTTATTTACGTAGTAGGATTGAAAACTCCCATAAATAAAAGTTGTTTACGTTTTTAAAAAGCAAACCTTTTTTTTATAATCTTTTTTTATTTTTTGCACCGAAAAAACCAATTAAAAAAGATTTAGTAGTGCCTTTAGCCCAAATGAATAAATGCCTACAAAATAAACTTATTATAGCAGCCGCCGTAAAGAAAAAAAGTTTGATGCAATTGAGTTTTTTCACCCCTCAAATTTTTTGTTATGTTAGTCATCCCTGATTTTTTTTGTTGAATTTTTCTGTTATCAACCCCCTTAATTAATTTTCTTTACGTTCAAATGTTTTTAGTCCCTAAAAACCGTTTTTCTCTAATAAAAAAAAAAGAGGAAAGAAGAACAGTTGCATTTTTAGTTTTTGCAATAAAAAAAAAGAAGAAAGAATAAAGAATAAAGCAAAAAAAAATTCTTTGATCGAAGAAAAAAAGAGAGAAGAATATTGTGAAATATATTTAAGAAAAACCCTCCTATCTCTCTTTTCTCTACACCTTTTTAACTTTGTTGTTGATATGCCATTGGAAAATTACTTTACTTTTAGATAGGTTAAAGATTTTTTTTTTTTCTGAAAAAAAAATGTCAAAGAATTTTCATTTTTTATCTTTTGTTTGATATACTGCGGCTGTTCGTTTATGTTGTTACGTCAACGAAAATGAAACAATTTTTTTTTGAGGTTAGAAACAAAAAAAAGTAAAAGAAGGAAAAGAAAAAACAAATGTGGCCTAAAAAAATTATATAGTTAATTGTCGTTTGTTTAAAAGTGCATTTGAAAATGAGGGAGAGGAGAAAAAAATAGACATGGATTAATGACTTTTTTTATTGTAGATTTCTGAAATAAAAAAAAGAGATTTGATAAGTCTGAAATCAGAGAAAATGGATTTAATTTACTTTCCAAGTATCGCAATAAATTTGGAAAATGTAGTTAATGATAGTAATTAAATTTTTAAAATTATTGCTAATTTTTTATTACTTTCAATACTTATTTGCATTTAAAATAAAAAGTTTTATTATTATTTTTATTTTTTCAAATTGTGTTAGTTTTCAATTTGAAATAATTTTTCATTTGTTGTAAAAAGGGTGTTTGGGAAATTCACTGAAATTTGTGTGGGTTATAATTATTATATGAAATTTTTGTTTTTATTGAAAAATGTTTAAACTAAAAAAAAGTTTTCTGGTAATTCTGTTTTTTTCATATCTTTTTTTTCGTTGTCTAAAATATGGTTCTTCTTTTTAAACTATAAACTATAAAACCAATTAAAATTAATTCTGCTATTTCTTCCAGTAAACTTGTTTACCCAAAAATTCTTCAAAAAACGAACACTTTCTTTTTTGCAACAAAAAAAATACATCCAAAAAATTCTAATAATTTTCTTTAAACTATTTTAAGAAACGATGAGAAGAATGACCGTAGTTTTGTTTGTTGTATGAATGATGCAATTTTAATGAATTTTTCTTGTTTTTTCATTATCGTTTAAAATTTCATTCACATGCAAAAAATCAGTTATTTGGGTTCGAAACAAAAACAATAATGATGATAAGAAAAATTTTGTACTTTTTTTCAGTTCAGTTCAAAAAAATAAAGAATAATACGTATGAAGAACATCAATAACACAAATACATAATTACACAGTGTTTTTTATTTTATAACAAGCAGGTTTTTTTAAAAAAGAAAAGAAAAAAGAATGTGTTCGATATTCCAGTTGTCGAGTTTTTTTTTTTTTTGTTGGAGTTCCATCATCATCATGATGATTTTTTTGTGCAGCAGCAACGTCACACCGAAGCTTGTCATTTATTTTTTTTTGTTTGTTGCAAAGAAATGGAATGCAAAAATATGATAGCTCTATTTTTTTGTATCTGACGTTGCATTAATTATGTCATATATTTTTTTTACAACAGGTGAGTAAGCCAGAAATGAATTAGCTTAAAATTAATTAACTTTTCATAGTTATCTTTTTGCACCGAAAAATTGGTTCAGGAAATAATTTGAAACCCTGCTTTTTTATTTTCCAATAGACAACATAAAAGTTTCTTGTGATTTTGGCTTCGAAATTAAAAGCATCTACAAATCTAAATAATTATTCTTTAAAAAAGGTCCCTGATTCCTTCTTTTACATTTCCTCGAGAAAAAAAACTTTTTGTGACCATAAAAAAATTTTTAATTGCAGAAAAAATAAATAAATTAAACCTGTTTTATTTTTTGTTGCTTTTAAAAGAAAGAAAAAGTGCGAAGTTCATTATTTTTTTTTACTTACAGTACATAAAATAAATTTTGAACGTAAGTACTAACTACTCCATCACCATGAAAAAAATGATGTGAATTGACTTTGATATTTCCGGCAAACAACAATAAACTTGTTTTATTTTTTTTTGTAGAAAAAAAAGCCATTTCTTTTATTTTTCTTCTTCAGAAACTTCTATTTTTTCTTTTTTGTTATAAAAATTCTGTGGTTATGACAGTAAAACCAAGAAAATTCTTTATTTCAATGGAAATAAAAAATTTCCTCATTTATTTTTGAAATTAAATATTTTGATAGAAATGTTTTTTAGTTATTATCAGTAAATATTTTATTTAAACTTGCTAATAATTGGATGATTCATTTGCAAATAGCAATTATAAAAATAGTAACAACCATTTTATAAAAAGAAAATAAATTCTTTGAATGCTTGAGATAATTAGTTTGACGACGTAAAGCTAAAATTACTGACATGCTTCTTATTTTTTGTTTATTGCTGCTGGTTTAAAAATTAAAATATTTAAAAAAAGGAAAGAAAAAATATTTTATGACAAAATTTTTCAGAAGAATGAAATTTGAAACAAAAATGGAATGAATAACTATAGAACCAAATTTTTTGGATTCTGATTCTCCATATTATTTTTTTGATGGGCCACAATTTTCAAAGAAGAAAAAATACGGTGTAGCCGATTTTTTTGCTTTTGACCATTCATTTTATTGTATTTTACTTTGTGTTTTCGATTATTATCAAATAAAGGTTCAAAAATTATTCAAATAAACAATAATTTTATTATTTTCTTTTCCGATGGACTTTTTTTTTGGTTGCAGGAAATTTATTTCCTTTCACGTTTCTTTCATTTTTCGAAGAAAAATATTTGCGTGAGAAAAGAAAATCAAATTGAATCAAAATTAATGAATTAAAATTTGAGTCTTCTATCTTCTAAAGTTTCAAAAATCTCATAATAATTTTTTTCTTTGATTTTGATACTTTTAAAAATCATATAAAATTCTTCGTTGAATAAATAAAAAATGGATCAACAGCGTAAAAAATGAGTGATGGTTATCTGCGAGCGGCGGGGAGAGATTAATATGTGGACTTTTTTGCACGTGAACAACAACAACAAAAACTTCCTCGGCCTTCAAAATATGGGAAACTTGGATTAAGGGAAAAATCGTAAAAGTTGTAAAAAAAAGATTTACGATCGATTTGCTTGGTCTTTAAAAATCAGTGATGCCTGAGAGAAAAAAAAGATAAACTTTAATAATTTTTTAAACACAAAAGTCCCTCTTTTTGCCTTCAATAAATAAATTTTATTAATTTAAAATCAAAGTTGGAAGAACTACACCAAAAAAAGAAAAACATAAATAAAAAACAAATTATAAATAAACCATGAAGCTCAAAATCAATAAATAAAAAAATTAGTCTATGATCCTCACATCATTTTTATTTAAAATAAAATATAAAACATGCTTTGAGCATCATCATCACTTTTCTTATATGTACATACACATAAAAAAACACATGCATTTCTGACAACAACCAACTAACTAATATTTCTTTGATCAACAACAATCATGAATGAATGAAAAATTACGTTTGTTTTTCGCACATTTTTTTTATTTATTTTATTTTTCCTCCATTTTCTATGTCCATGTTTTTTATTTACTTTATTTTTTCTTCGTTGTTCTTTGTCTCCGTTAAAAAATAAAAAGAACTTTAAAGTTTTTTTTTTAAAAAAAAAAATCATGAAATTTTCATGTTTTGTTTTGCTTTTTTTCGAAGTGAACAGAACAGACACATCGAAGAAAAAAACGTGAGCAATCAAAATAAAAAAGTAAATAATAAACAAAAAAATATGTATGTATGAAATTTGTTAATCAAATTAATTAATCCAGATGCTATGATTTGATTTTCATTTAATAGAAGCAAACGATGGAATTTGGACCTTGCATCAATCGACGATTATTTTTTTCTAGAACCCCTCATGTAACAACAAAAAAAAGTGACGTAAAAAAGATAATTTTTTGTTGCTGTTTTTTTTTAGTTTCGAGAAATTTCTCTCGTGGTTTCTTGGCTTCCATTAAATATTGTAAAAAAGATAGCCTTGAAGTTTGATGTGATGATGGACAAAAAAAAAGAATAAAGACACAAAGGCCGCTTGCTTTACTGATGATATTCAAGAGAGCCCCCACATAGTAGAGGCATTTATTTTAACTATCAAACTTAAAACGTATCATCACACCTGTTGGCAAGAGTAGTTAGGTAGGAGCATAATTGTTGTCCTTGAGCATTTGCTCAAGGCACTCAGGCATCCAACTGTTTAAAAAAAAGAAGATAAAATGATGATTTAAAACTCTTGAAACCTGATAAATGAGCAACAGTAACGTGTATGTGTTTTTTTCCTTCCGTTTTTTTCTGTTATTGCATCTTTTGCTTTTATCAAAGCACATAGGTACGTACATACTCTTCCCTATGTTTTTTTCTTCATCTGCTCGTCCATGGTCGAAAACAATATTTTCTTCAATCAATTATCACAAAAGCAAAAAGTAATAAAAAAAAAAAACCTTTCCTTTTCCTTCAAAAAAAAAAAAAAACATAATTCAAGGACATCAACAAAATTAAAAACATTGTCCAATACTAACAACTACTATCATCGCTTTTGGTGGTTAAAATGACGACAAAGACCTTCCTTTATTTCTTTCTTTGTATTATCAACGACTAACTTCTTCTTGAATGCTTCCTCTTTCCATTATTTTTGCTATGGTCAGCAAAAAATTTTGATTTTTTTTAGGTGACAGAAATCAAAAGCTTATTATTGCTTGTTGCTTGAACTCAACTCTTTGTCGTGTATGTGTACCACCCAAAAGCAAAACAAAACATCAAATAAAATCTTTTTTATATAATATTGCAAGCAAAGTAATCATAAAAACAAAAACATACAATAAAAAGAAAGAATGGCAAGAATTTGAGAATAAATTCAAGAACCACGCACACAATAATACATAAAAGAGGAAAATATTTTTAAAGCTATAATTTTTTGAAAGCCATGTATGTGTAAAAAATAAAAACATCTAGGAAATGAATGAATGAATGGAATAATATAATAATATCATGGAATGGTACTTAAATTTTAAGTATGTATGTATGATTTTATATGTAACATAAAATCACTAAACAATATGAATACAAGAAAAAATAGATAAAGAAAAAAAGCTAAACCGGTGTCATGGAAGAAATTACTGTTACAAAAAATACAAGAGAATACAAACAAATAAAAACATAAAAAACAATTTTCTTTTAAAGAAAACCTAAGAAATGATAATAATGAGGCAGGAAGAATAATTAATTTGCAGATGTACTTTTTTGATTGTTGTTGTTGGTTGACCCGTATATAATATACATAAAGTTAATTTGAAGGTTAGAGAGAAGAAGCTAAGTTAGTAGTAGAAGTAGTAGTTGATTGATGAGAAGAGAATTGAAACAGCTAATATTCAGCATCTTCACTGATGTCGAAAAGTTGAGGAGATGGTGGACGAGAAAGTTGACGCTTCTTGAGTGGCTTTGAATGCACTGGACGAAGGATAGCAGTTTGAGGACTTGTAAGATGGCGGAGAAGCTGAAAAGAAATATATGATTAGATAATGGATGATATAAGTAACAAGTGAATGGTAAAGAGATTATATGTGTACTAGTGAAACTTTAATTCCCAAAATAAGTAAATGTGAACCTTCAAGTACTCAGCGGTGATCATAAAGTAAGTGTTAGAAGTGGCAGTTGATACTTCTCGTTTACTAATAACTTTTGGGACATAAAGAAAGATTTAGTGATGTCAGAATTTAGGCGTCAAAAAGACCACCAACACTTTTAAATCAAACGTTTTGCGATCGTACCCAAAAACTAACACAAACAAAAAAATCGACAAAAAAGATGAAATGTTTTTGATTGATTATTAACCCATTTTAGTTGAAAAAGTTTTCAAATCTCTCTCTCTCCACCAAAAGCTCCAACGAAATATAAATAAAAAGAAGTAAATTACAAACCTGCATCTCAAGTTCCATAACAGATTTTGAACGTTTACTTGAATTCTGTGCTGATACATTTGCAAGGGAACGTCGAACATCTTGTAAAGTTTTAGCTTTATTTGATATAGCTTGTAAATCACCACAACATCCCATAACACATACAATAGTTAACCAAAATAATTGATAACACCAATGTTGAAGTTGAGCAATAACAGCTAATGCAACGGTATTTCCAATGGCTTTAGTATCATAATTCTTTGTTGATGAAGTTGATATGGATGAAGCAGATGATTTTCGTGTTGTTGATGATTTCAATGAAGAATGATGATGATGTGGATGATGATAATTTAGTGATGAACAAGGTAATATATCAGCTGTCATGATGAGAATAAGATATAGGATAGGTTAGGAATAAAATTCTTGTTGTTGTAGGTTAGTCGTTCTGAAAAAAAGAAAACATAGAATAAAAAGAAAGTTAAAAAGCACGATGGAAAAGAATGAGTTATTCAAAAACGCGAAAATACAATTGCAACAAAAAATGAATGAATGAAAGTCTAAAAAGCCATTGTCGTTGTCGATCGCGAAAATGATGGTCATCGACGACGAAGAAGAAAAGAAGAAAGAAAAAAAACCAACAGAAGAAAATGGCGATTCACAAAAAAGGACCAATTTGTTTATTTTCACTCTCTTCCCCAAAAACTTTGCTGCGACCACCAAAAAAAGAAAATGGCCGATAATTATTATTGAAGAAAAAATAGAGAGAAGAAAGCTTTTTATATATATGTATTTTTTCAATTTATTTTCTTTCTATCACATTCAGTCGTCGTCAGTTAATGAAGAGAAAAAGAAAAAGAGAGGATGGCGGGATGGAAAGAAAAAGAAAACCCGGGCCCGCCCGTTAAAAAAAGGAAAGAAAAGGAGAGAGAAAGAGAGACAGAAAATAATAGTTTTAGTTTATTAGTTTGGGAGGTTACTGAAGAAGAAAAATAGAGAAAAATGATTGAAGGAGAAGGAGAAAAAGGGGCGGACACGACGACAAATCAACAAAATTATATATGTTTTTTTTTTTAAAACTTTATTTTTTTATTTTTTTTTACCTTTCTTTTGAGTGCATCATGTCCGTTGTTGTTGCCGAAGGGAAGATAGTAATTTAGTTTAGTGATAATGAGAAGATGGATAGGGAAAGGATGGAAAGGAAGGAAGAAGAAAAAAATAAAAAACAAAAATTTCTAAGATACAACATAAGGAGAGGAAGGAGCAAAGAACGTTTAAAAATAAAATAAACGCAAGAAGCAACAGCACAAATTAGTGGGTGATTAGGTTCCAGTTTAAATTTTTTTTGGGAGAAAGCAATAGCAATTAGAAAAAGTAAATGGGAGATAAAAAGAGAGAGGAGAAAAAATAAGCAATGGAATAAAAAAAGGTGAAGGATTTTGAAGCGAGCTTTGAACTTTTTTTGGAGGAAAAAAATAGCAAAGCGAATAGAAAAATGAAAGAAATCACAAATGAAGCTTCTGATTGTGAATTTTGAGGAGAATTTCTGCCATCCAACTCCAACAACTAAAATCCAAAAGTTTTTAATTATTTTTTTGAGAGTTAGAAAAAAAGTTTTTAGTTGGTGTCTTTGATTTTTTTATCCTTACACGATTTTTATCAACCCCAAAATGAAAATTTTTGTGATAAACATCCGCCTCAAACCCAAAACCTTATATTTCCTATAATTCACATGCAAAACCACACAATCAACAACACCCATAAACAAAAACATAGTCTTTGTCGTCGTCGTCGTCGCATCACTCACACTTATCTCTTTCGGCTACTTTTTTTCTTTTTGATTCAAAAAAAGAGAGAAGGAGATTAAAAAAAAATTATTTTTTGATCCATAATTGGTCTCAAAATGATCTCTATCTTTTTCTATCTCTATGTGTGTGGTTCCTCTGATTGATCTCTAGATGAGTGAGTGAGTGACAACAAAAAATAAATGATGGCACAAGGCACTCGATATAAACACCCATAAAAACAAAAATCACTAAAAAGCAAGTCGAAGAAAGAAAAAAAAGATTATTGACAAAAAGTTGAAAGCCGAAAAGAAGAAACAAAGAAAACGTGATAACTTTAAACAATAAATCCTCAAAGCTATCTAGATAGAAGCAGAAGTAAAGAGGAGAAAAAATAACCAAATAAATGATGGCCTCTGTTGACGCCGCCGCCGTCGTCGTTGTTGTATAAAAACATGATGATGGATTGGTCACTCATTCACTTCTGCTCGCCTCGCCTCTCGTATGTCCATCTATCCATCTCTCCCATTTCTCCTTTATTTCTTTCTCTTTCTCCTTTGCTTTGAAAGAGCCAATGACAATTTGCATATGTGTATGTATGTATATGCAAATGTTTTGCACGTGAATAAAATCCACCCAAACAACAAAGCGTAGAATAAAAAAATGCACGATTTCTTCTAAAATAAAAGCATGCCCAATTTTTTATTTGTTTTGTTTTCGTGTCTATGTGAGTATTTACGTGACGACGAAGAGGATGACAGACGACAACCAACAACTTCGACGATAATGTTAGAATATAAAAAAAAGGATTCTCATAGCAACAAAGCAAGCAACAACAAAAAAATTATTGAAGCTTGAAGCAGTTTTTTTTTCTTCATCAAAAGCTTCATGGGTGAGATTTTATAAATGGAAACGGTTAAGGCACGAGAAATTAGAAATCTGATTAAGACTAACTTATTTTAGAAAAACTTAAAATTTGAAAATCAGATTCACAAGCTTTTTCTGAAATCATTTTTTTCATACTCTGACCGTTGAAAAATGATCATCATCTAGCAACTTTCCTCATGTCCATTATTTAGTTTTATACCCTCTCCTATTCTCTCTCCTATTTTTTTTATAAACATTTTGTCATCATCATTTTTTGATCATTCCTTCTTTTCTTTTTTTCTTCCTCGAAAAACAAAACAAACACAACAAATAATGGAGTTGTTGCGAAGTATATTTTTTTCGAGTTAGTTGTAGCCATCACAAAACATTTTAAAATTTCGAAACTTTTATAAGATAGAGACTTCAAAGAACACTCAAAAACACACACACAAATAAATATAAATGAAAATATGTAAATAAAAGAATTAAAATTATTTTAATTAGTTTTTGTTGTCGTTTGGCTTTTTTGGGATGGATGGCTGTGTTGGCGACTCAAATTTAATCCTATCACATCAAAAAAAATTTATTTTATTCGAATTGATTTTGATCGGACAAAGTCCACTAAATTTTTTTTGTTCTTTTTTTTCTCGATCACTGCTGCTGCTTGTTTCCTTTCTTTCTTTTGTTTCTAAAACTAACCCCCACACACAATTATAATTATCATTAACTTTTTTGTTTATCATTATTCAAAGACATTTGTCATTGTCTGAAGAAAAAGAAAAAATGTCTCAAATGAAAAAAAGAAAAAAGATGAAAGAAATGTTGCAAGTGTTCGATGTCCTTATATCAGTATCGTCATCGTCGTCAGTGGTGGTGTACTTTACGAAGAAAGAAAAAAAATGATGAAAAGACTAATGGGTACTTGCTATACTACCAGCTACCGTAGCCTAACATCCTAGATTTATTTTTATTTATTTTCTTTGTTAGTTAGTTTTCGGGCGACAGGTTTATTTTAGGTGGAGATCCACAATTTTTTTTTGAAAATGACAACTTTAACTTATTTCTTGGTCTTTTTTTTCTAAGCCCAGAATAGTCACGAATATTTTAAGGGAAGTAAAATATCCACGTCTCAATTACTGTAGCCTTTTTTTGTTCATTTTTAGTCCTAGGATTAAAAGTACCAGACGATAATTTTTTTTTTCAACCAAAGCTGTTGATTAGCTTAAAAGCAGCCGATAGATTAAAAAATAATCTAAGAAGCCGTCGATAAAAAAAACTATGATAACTAATTTTAAGAAAATTGCATAAGCTTTTTTTTTTCTTTCTCTTCTCCCACTCTTTTTTTTAAACCATTTGACAGAAAAAAAGCAATTCCATCGTCATCCGTCGTCAGTTGCTACAGACTACTCACTCACTCCTCTAATCAACAAAAAAAGATGTATTTTTTAAAAACTTTGTCACATCTTTATCTTTGTCTTTTTTTGTCCACGTTAAAACCCATAATAAATAGACTTTGGACTCCTTCGCTCTTCTTTTTTTTTTTTTTGCGGCGATCGTATATTATTTTAAATTAATCTATCTATCTATGTGTGTATTTTATGAGACAGAAACAGAGCAGGGCGAAAAAAAAAATGAGAAAGAAGGTGGAGTTCCAAAGAAGAAGAAGAAAATGTTGCAAAGAAAGTACAGATTTTCTTATGAAAATCACATTTTGAATCAGAAAAATAAATAAAAGTTGTTGTCAACGTTCGCCGCTTAAATTTTAATCAGTTTTGATCATTCTTTGAATGCAAAAGTTGTTGTTTTTTTTATTCTTTGCTAATGGATTTTTGGGTGGTGATTTTTTTTTTGTAGTAAATATGTTACTACTTGTTATAAGTTTAAAGATAAACAACACGAGAAAAAAAAAGTTGGGGACATTATAATTCTAAAAATATATCCATATGTTTGGGAAAAAAATTAAAAAAAAGGAACGATGAAATAAAATCCTTAAAATTTAATGATGACGAAGAGAAAGATACTGTAAAAGAAAAAAAGAAGGCAGCAAGGAATAAAAATCAAAAGCCAAATTAATTTTATTTTAAATATAAATTATTATTGGTGTCAAAAAAGCTACTTGTTTTTTTTATGGACGAGAATGTCAATGATTCTATCTATTTCTCATCCTTTTGAAGTCATGCTTTGTGGTAAAAAAGCACAATTTTCTTTCGCATGTTGTAGTTATAGTTTCTATTGGATTATATGCTATCCTTTCATTCAATGTTTTTATTTCAGCTACTGCTATTTATCACATTTAAAAAAGGCAAGACATATTGGCGGCGACTTTTCAACGCCATTAAAAATTTAAAAAAAAAAAATATATATTTTTAATGAATGAAAAAATGTTCAAAAATTATTGATGCAAGACTATATAAATTTAATTCTCGCAGCGAGACTTCTAAAAATATGCAAACTGTTAAAAGAAATTTGTAAATATTTTTTTTCTCCGGAAAAATTCAACTTATTTAAAAGTGAAACAGTTTTTACTGTATCCGTGTAAAAATGAAAATAAATTTCAATGAATTCGTTGACCTTCATTTCCACAATCGCTTTTTTGTGCAGCAAAAAAAAAATCCAACCTAAATATTTTAAAAATAAAAGTGCTGCTACCTTTAATTTTAAACGAATGTTCTTTGTTCAATCTTCTTATCAGAGATTAAAATATGTATCTATCAAAAATAAATGTAAGAGTAAACTAATTTGCTTTTGCTTGCTCTCAAACTAAAAATCAAAATAAAAAGATGTTTCATTGAAATGCAAAGAAAAAAAAAATCAGAGTAAAAATCAAAAAAATTAAAATCAAAAAGGCATTCCTTTAAATTCATTGACAGATAATAAAAAAAAGTAGGCGAAAAATTGCAGCGGCAACCATTAAAAAGGGCAGCAAAAACAAAGATAAAAGTATGATTTTTTTGCGTCGGCAAATATGGACTTTATCCTTTTTAAACGTGATAAACACATTTTATAATATTTTTTATTGCAAATAAAAATAATCATTAAAAAATTTTTATCATAAAAAAACGACTCTATCTTAATTAAAAATGATGGATTGGATCTTTTGTAACATTTTAGAATATTGTTAATTAAGTAAGTTGTTTTAACAATAAAAACCATCTATCAATTTTATTATTAATCTGTCAAAGATAATTAATTTTCTAAACAGCCAACAAAAAAGATAATTTTAATTACTTGGAGCAACAAAAAAAAGAAACTTATTTTTTGCATTTGGAAAAAGTCTGTTTTTGATTGGAAGGAAAAAAGACTGAAGGTTAAAACAAAAAAAAAGATAATTTTATTTTGATAAACAAGTAAGTGACTCTCTTGAAAATAGTGGGGCATAAAATTTTTATTTTCGTTGCATTGTTGTACTTTTAAAAATGTGAATAAAAGAAAAAAACAAAGCTGTAAAAAAAATATTGACTTTTCTGGAAAAAAAATGTGAGGTCAAAGAATTTATTTGTTGTCGGTGTTCGAAAACGCGATAAAAAGTTTTTATGGATAAGAAAGTTAGTTTCATGGAAAAATGAATGAAAGGAAAAAAAGAAAAAGTATACAGTTTTAAATTAGGACAAGGAGATTAAATTCTTTGATAAAAAAAATAAAGGGAACATATTTTATAAGTGAGTTACATAAGTATGAACAAAAAAAGAAAAGAAAAAGTAACATATTTTTAACTCAAATTTTATAAATAAATTTTATTTTTTTCGAGAATCAAAATTTTGGTGGTTTTTAATTTAAAAAAAAAACAAAAATGATTATTTTTTGGGAAGGATTCATCAGTCGGTGATAGTCAGTCAGTCTAGGAACTTCCTGTCGCAAAATTTACAAATTTTTAAATCAAAACAAAAAACATAAATAAAAAACAACATATGAGAGAAATATTTAAAAAAATTTCAATAATGATCGATAAAAAAACAATGACACACAAAAAAATTAAATACAAAAAATAAACATTTTGCTCTGTCGCAAATTTCCAGGACTAATTTGGGTTTTCGAAAAATAAAAAACAGTGCTAAAACACGAAAATAAATAAATATTAAACGAAAACATCCTCCTGCACGTTTAAACAAAAAACAAAATGAATCGAATTAACAACCAAAAAAAAAGTTATGAAATGTTTTAATTTTTTTTTCGCGCTCCATGTTTTTTTGTTTGTTTTTAATAAATAAAATTCGATTAATCATTTTGATACCATCAACATCACCTTTTTTTGCTTGCTATCGCTGGTGTTGATCAATAATAATAAGAAAATATAATAGTTGTAAATAATAAATTTAACTCGTGTGTTTTTGTTTTTTCTTCATGAGTTTTTTTTTTCGTTCGATACTCTCCAGTTTTGCTTTTACTATTTTATTTTTTGGAAAAAAAATACATTCAAAGAAAAAAAAATGAATGGGTGGGTCGGGTTCATCAAAACAACGATAAAATAAAGGTTTTTGTTTTTCAAGGTTTTCTTTTTTATCGAACCAAAATAAATTTTTCTAATTTGTTTATTTTTGAATATTTAATTAATTAAATATTCTTTAATTTTTTAATATAACGTCTTTTATTTTTCTTCACCGCTTTCGATTAAAAAAATTTGGATGAATAAAAGATACAGTTTTTTTTTTAATTCAAACTACTGTCGACTTTCATGGTTTTGATTGATACGATTTATCTTCTTCTTTTTTTTTGTACCCTCTGGTGCTATCGAACCCAGCCAGTTTCATTCAACTTTTTTTTGTTGATTGCAAACGTTCTCAATTTTCGATAAAATTATCTTTCAATGAAAAAAGACCTAAACAACTTTTTTTTATCATTACATGTTTCTCTGTATTCAAAAGGAATTTATTCCTTTTACAAAGTTGACAAAAAAAATTAAAAGCTTTTTTTCGTTGAAATTCTTTCACATACATCCTCTTCATCTATGTATTTAGCAAGAAAAATTCCAAATTAAAATGCTTCTCGGTTTTCTGCATTTTGGTTTTGAAAGCAGTTATCCATCTTCTACGAATCCGCGGAAATACAAAACTTATCAGAATTTTTTTTATAATTGTTTGATTACACATTTGACATATTTAAGTTTTTTTTGTACTTTATTCTTGGCCCAAATCTTTGAAAAACAGTAATTCATTCATCCTATGATTCGTCAAACTACAAAAATATTTCCGATCTTTAACTTTTTTCTATCACGTGCCATCACCGCCACAAAATACTTAACCCAAAATAAAATCAAAAATGAACCCATTAAATTAAAAACTTTGAACTTATAATACATACTTTGATAAACAAACCTAAAAATAAAGAAAACACTTGACTTGGTGGAAAAAAAAAAGAATGATGCAATTTTATATATTTTTTTCTCTTTCAATTTTTTGATATTCTTTCTTATCTGTCTTTGAAAAATAAAATTTTAAACAAACTACGATAATTTGAAGAAGAAAAAAAGTATTTCGAGGAGCAAACTTTTCACGTGAAGAATGCCGTCTATCTTGTTTCCGATTTACTCCTCCTCCACCTTCACCGCCGCCCAATAAAGACAGAAATTAAAAATGAATCAGATATTTTTCTTCCGAAGTTTATAAAAGAAAAAAGTTTTTTAAATCATTTTTCTTGTTTGATAAACAAAAAAAAGGAAAGAAAACAACATCAAAAACGAACGACGACTAAGAAGGCGATGAAGAGAAAAAAGATAGAGATTTGGGCGCAAAAATCAAAACCTAAAACGTCATAAAATCAAAAATTAAATCATCCATCCACCATCGCGCAAATAAAAATGAAGAAAAGTGAACGTTCTTGAGTTTGTTGGTTTGTAATAATAATCATCTCATAATAAGTTTTGATTCATAAATGACGCAAAATGACCAATAAAAATCAAATCAGAAAAATAAATGGCGAAAAGAAAATTATAAACACAAAAAATACGACAAAAATAAACTATCAGGAAATAATAATAATAAATATTTGTAAGGCATGAAGCTTGAACTAATCCATGGCTTAGTTGTTTAACGAAAAGCTTGGTGAATTTGAAAAAATTTCTAATTGCGTAAAGACTAAATAAAAAAATCTTTGATATTTAATAAAGCATTTAATCTTTCTTTAATTTTTGAAGGAACCAAATAAATGTCAAGAAACAGTGCATTGATAAACTATTTATAATATTTTTCTATCTTTCACATTGAAAATGATGTTTAGAAGCGTTTATGTAAATTAAAAATAGTCACCTCCAAAATTCGATATAAGCAATTTTTGAAATCCTAAAAACCCTTTCATTCTTCATTTTTTTTCTCAACAGTCAGTCGTCGCCTTGCAAACAATCGTCGTCAGAAAAAAAATGCTCGTTTCTTCTTCGTCATTCCTGTTTTTTGTTTTCTTCGTCGTTGCTGCTGCTTTGGATTCTGGTGGAGATCGTCGTCATATTCTGGCTTCAAGCTTGGAAAATATCAACAATGAACTTTTGTCTGATGATTCACCTATCTTTGAAGAAACAAACGATGGCAAAGTGAAAATGGTGTCTTCTGGAACTGCTCAACTCATACTTACAAATGGTCAATTGGATGTTGAAGTTGATTTCCAGAAATGTGAAGGAGAGTAAGTTTTACACTTTTTTTATAAAGGCCATCGTGATTATACTAACTTTTAGAGTTTTGTTTTGTTACAAATCTTCGAAATGGAATGACGTCGCTGCTAAACTTTGTCAACCAAACTTTTGTGGATTCAAAATTTCAGCAACTTCTGATAAACTTACGTTTGCTCAAAATGTATTCCCAAAGAAGGATTTTACGAATTGTCCGTCCACTCGCATGAAATTCGACTTTACTTCATTTTGTGGTTATCCTGGTGCTAGCTGTGATCCTGCATTTGATAAAGAAAATAGAATTACAATTGAAGTTCGTCAAGTTTCACCAGAGTGTCCAGTTACAATCCTTAATGCTAAAGTATATGTGCCTGTTCCACCGTCAACAACTTCTACGTCAACATCCAAAGCTGTTGCAACATCACCACAAGCTTCAAAAACAGAAGAATCGAAAATATGGTGGCTTTGGATCGTGGTTCCTATCGTGGTCATTCTGCTCATTGTTGGTATCGTCGTGTAAGTTTATTTTGGTTTTCATCCTTTATTAAAGCTATCATTTTCAGATTCGTCATATGCTACAGGAAAAGATCGTTCAAGAAGAAGAAGCAAGAGGAACTTAAAAATCTGCCTTTGACTGGTATAACTATTGAAAATGGTAAACAACAGAAAGAAGAACATGCAAAAGTTCAACCAGAACCGAAAGAAGCTGTAAAAGAAGTGGAAACAAAGAAGCTCGATGTTCCTAAAGTAAAAACTCCAATCAAGAAAGAAGCTCCTCATCCTCCTACATCAAATGTTGAAAAACAGAAGCAGCCTGAACCAATGACAAAGAAGGAACAAACCGTTGCGACTGAAGCTACTGATGAACATCTTCCTCCTCCACAACTTCCTCCTCCACAATTTCCTCCTGTAATTGAATCCAAAGAACCTATCATCGTCGTCGAAGACCAACATGAAGTTCCAAAGAAGATGAAGAAGCAGTGTCGAGCATTGGCAATGGCAATGGGAGCATCAAATTCTGGAAGTTTTGGTTCAAAGTTTCGTGGTCGTTTCAAGGATAGCGTGGAGTCTCAACGTTCAATCAACAAGAAAATATCCTTTGAATGTCATTATAACTCCATGAAAAGAAATGGTCTCCTTGGTCAAAACTCAAAAGAAATCATGGGAAAAATGGCAATGTAAGATTTTCATTGCTTATGCTTGAAGTAATCATTTATTTCATTTTTAGGTTCTACAAACCTGATGCAAAGAAGAAGAATATCAGCGTGGAAGTTTCGCTCCTGTACAACTTAATTGGTGATGTGTTTGTTACCATCAATGGCCTCGTGTATGTTTATTTTACTCTCAACACCTTTCTTATATGTGTTAATTTTAGGAAGAAATCGATCGATGAACTGAAGAAACGTGGTTTGAAGCTTTATCACAACGGAGATATAAAAGAAATGACATCAAGAGTTCGTAAATTCCTCCTAGAACCTGATACTCCACACTACATCAAATTTACATGCTTTGCACTTGAATATGGTCATTTGGTTCCTGGTGATGATGAACATCTTTGTAAATATTCAATGGCTTTGCTTCTTGTCGTTGCTTTCACACTCAATCAACCTGAAGAATCTCGTCGACGCGCACTTACAACTATGCGGTACATATTTTATTATTGCTATGAATTTCTTTAACCTTTTGTTTTTTAGCCGTGAACTACCATTTTGGCGACGTGAATCAAGTATTGAAGAACGTAATGCTTTTGGATATCCTGCAAATGCCATTGAAGCTGCATATCAAGCTGAACCCAAATGTTTCCACGATGTTAAACTTGTTCGAACAAATTCAACTCCAAATGCATCTGAAGAAATACGATCAAATTCAAAGACTGATGGAACAACAGTGATCCAAAGCAAAGAAGTGGTCGTTGAAAAACCAAAGTCAAAATCAAAGTCAAAGAAGAAACGCCATTGAATGAACTAATTGTAATAACTTTATTTATCGTATTTATATATTTTGTAATGATTTAATAATAAAAAAATTTTATTTGTACTTTTTGATATGTCTTGCCTCTAAATTTTATTGTAAGCTTGAATTAGAAAAAGTTGGATACTCGAAGTTATTGAAAGCAGACAATCTTTGTAAAGCTTTTGACAATTTAAAAACTTTGTTAAAATTTTCAACAAAAATCTAAAAATTGCAACGATTTCTTTGTTAAAAAATTTTGCATCATTATTTTTTAAATTAACATATTTGCATAACTTCTTTCATTTTCAAGCATGCGTTTATTTTTGTGGATTGTTTAAAAAAAATTTAGTCGTGCTTATTCTTGTATGTTTGATTGTGTCGTCATCTTCTCATCGTCTTTTTACCGTGATAACAACTTGCAATGAATCAATCTTCTGCTGTTGCTGTTGCAAAACGAGTAAGTTTATTTTTTTTCTTTACCTTTTTGATGATCCTTCATTTTTTTAGGGTAATCATGAAATTCGTCAACAACAGCAACAACCTTCAGCAAGCATGGTTGATAAAATAAGACGCTGAAATAAATAAAGTTTTGCAACTTTGTCTGAATCGGATTTATATTAAAATCTTCCTCACTCGAGTTTCAGACACTAAAAACACTAAATTTCTGTTTTTTTCCTCACGACTTTTGGTCGGATAAGGTTTTACGTTTTTTCTTTAAATTTGCCTCAAAAAAATTTCTCAGGTTCAAAAAAGCGAAAATTTTGAAAAAAGGTGAAATCGTGAGGAAGATTTACAAAATTTATGGATTTTTGGGTGTGAGAATAGGTCAGAATGAAAAATCAAAGAATTTTGTTAATTTGCTTCAACTTCCTAATTGAGGCAAAATTCCCTGTAATTTTTGCCTCAACTGTACTTTTCCATTGAGGCAAAATTCCCTGTAATTATTGCCTCAAAACAACCGAAAATAAGCAAAAACAGTGAAAGGACTCGAACCCGGGAATTTCCGAGTACAAGCCCAAAGCAATTACCATTGCGCCACACTGACAACTAAAACCCTTCTTTGAAGCTCGACCACATTTATTTTCCAAAAACTCAAACTATTTGATTTTCATGTAAAACAATCACCAAAAGTGTATATTTAATACAACAAGCCTTGTAACTGTTATTTTTAGTAGTTCATTGCATGTTAGAAGGCTTTAATGCAAAACTCTAAGAAAGCAAATGGAAGGTAGTTGCGTTACAAAGAAGTGTTTTAGTTGTCAGTGTGGCGCAATGGTTATTGCTTTGTGCTTGTACTCGGAAATTCCCGGGTTCGAGTCCTTTCACTGTTTTTGCTTATTTTCGGTTGTTTTGAGGCAATAATTACAGGGAATTTTGCCTCAATGGAAAAGTACAGTTGAGGCAAAAATTACAGGGAATTTTGCCTCAATGGAAAAGTACAGTTGAGGCAAAAATTACAGGGAATTTTGCCTCAATTAGGAAGTTGAAGCAAATTAACAAAATTCTTTGATTTTTCATTCTGACCTATTCTCACACCCAAAAATCCATAAATTTTGTAAATCTTCCTCACGATTTCACCTTTTTTCAAAATTTTCGCTTTTTTGAACCTGAGAAATTTTTTTGAGGCAAATTTAAAGAAAAAACGTAAAACCTTATCCGACCAAAACCGTGAGGAAAAAAACAGAAATTTAGTGTTTTTAGTGTCTGAAACTCGAGTGAGGAAGATTTTAATATAAATCCGATTCAGACAAAGTTGCAAAACTTTATTTATTTCAGCGTCTTATATCGAGCACGCTTGCACGTTTAAATAAAAAACAAAATGAATCGAATTAACAACCAAAAAAAAAGTTATGAAATGTTTTAATTTTTTTTTCGCGCTCCATGTTTTTTTGTTTGTTTTTAATAAATAAAATTCAATTAATCATTTTGATACCATCAACATCACCTTTTTTTGCTTGCTATCGCTGGTGTTGATCAATAATAATAAGAAAATATAATAGTTGTAAATAATAAATTTAACTCGTGTGTTTTTGTTTTTCCTCTTTATGAGATTTTTTTAGTTCGATACACTCCAGTTTTGCTTTTACTATTTTATTTTTTTGGAAAAAATACATTCAAAGAAAAAAAAACATATTGAATGGGTTGGATTCATCAAAACAACGAAATGTAAATGTTTTTGTTTTTCATTGTTTTGTTTTTTTGACCAACCAAAATAAATTTTTTTCTAATTTGTTTATTTTTGAGTGAAAATTTAATTTATTTTTTTTTAATTTTTCAAAACATCTTTTTCTTCTTCGCCCCAGCTAATTTAATAAAGTTGAAAGAATAAAAGATACAGTTTTTTTTAATTCAAAGCACTGTCGGCTTTCATGGTTTTGAGTGATACGAACAAGGGTTTTTTCATTGAAATTCTTGCATATCCTCTTCATCTATCAATGTATCTAGCAAAAAAAATTAAAATTGAAATGGCTTTCGGCTTTCTTTATTTTTCCATCGAAATAAGCTGTCCATCTATTGTTAATCCGAAGAACAAAATGGATAATATAAAACTTATCATAAATTTTTTTTATCATTTTTCATTATAAATTTAGTCAAATGTTTAAGTTGGTATTTTTGCTTTACAATGTATTTCGCTCTTAGCCCGCCCAGATCTCTAAGAAACAGTAATTCATTCATCCTATGACTCAACAAACTAAAAAAAATATTTCTAATCTTTATTTATTTTTCTCTTTACGTGTCATAACCACAATATGTCTAGCCCAAAATAAAATCAAACAAACGAACCCATTAAATTTAAAACTTTGAACTTATTACTTTGATATTTGTTTAAACAAACCTAAAAATAAAGAAAACACTTGACTTGGTGGAAAAAAAAAAGAATGATGCAATTTCATATATTTTTTTCTCTTTCAATTTTTTGATATTCTTTCTTATCTGTCTTTGAAAAATAAAATTTTAAACAAACTACGATAATTTGAAGGAGAAAAAAAAGTATTTCGAGGAGCAAACTTTTCACGTGAAGAATGCCGTCTATCTTGTTTCCGATTTACTCCTCCTCCACCTTCACCGCCGCCCAATAAAGACAGAAATTAAAAATGAATCAGATATTTTTCTTCCGAAGTTTATAAAAGAAAAAAGTTTTTTAAATCATTTTTCTTGTTTGATAAACAAAAAAAAGGAAAGAAAACAACATCAAAAACGAACGACGACGAAGAAGAAAAAAAAGATAGAGATTTGGGCGCAAAAATCAAAACCTAAAACGTCATAAAATCAAAAATTAAATCATCCATCCACCATCGCCGCAAATAAAAATGAAGAAAAGTGAACGTTCTTGTGTTGGTTTGTTTGTAATAATCATCTCATAATAATTTCTTCTTTTATATTTTTGGGTCATAAATGACACGCAAAATGACCAATAAAAATCAAATCAGAAAAAATAAATAGCGAAAAGAAAATTATAAACACAAAAAATACGGCATAGATAAACTATCAGGAAATAATAATAAAAAAATGATTTGTAAGGATTTGAAGCTTGAACTAATCCATGGCTTAGTTGTTTAACGAAAAGCTTGGTGAATTTGAAAAAATTTCTAATTGCGTAAAGACTAAATAAAAAAATCTTTGATATTTAATAAAGCATTTAATCTTTCTTTAATTTTTGAAGGAACCAAATAAATTTCAAGAAACAGTGCATTGATAAACTATTTATAATATTTTTCTATCTTTCACATTGAAAATGATGTTTAGAAGCGTTTATGCAAATTTAAAATAGTCACCTCCAAAATTCGATATAAGCAATTTTTGAAATCCTAAAAACCCTTTCATTCTTCATTTTTTTTCTCAACAGTCAGTCGTCGTCGCCTTGCAAACAACGTCGTCAGAAAAAAAATGATGCTCGTTTCTTCTTCGTCCTTCCTGTTTTTTGTTTTCTTCGTCGTTGCTGCTGCTTTGGATTCTGGTGGAGATCGTCGTCATATTCTGGCTTCAAGCTTGGAAAATATCAACAATGAACTTTTGTCTGATGATTCACCTATCTTTGAAGAAACAAACGATGGCAAAGTGAAAATGGTGTCTTCTGGAACTGCTCAACTCATACTTACAAATGGTAAACTGGATGTTGAAGTTGATTTGAAAAGTTGTATTGGAAAGTAAGTTTGTGTTTTTCCATATTATTAAGCTAATGAAATTAATAACTTTCTAGTGTTCTGTTTTGTTATAATTCGTCAAAATCAATGCCTGATGCATTAAAACTTTGCTCATCTCGACCAAACTTTTGTGGATTTCGAATCGAAGCAAGCAAAACCGACGTCACTCTCAACAATGATCAAGTTCCTAAAACAACGTTCGATAAGATATGTTCATCATCTTTTGTTCGAATGCAACATCCAACAACTTCATATTGTGGTTATCATGATATTAGCTGTGATCCTGCTTTTGATAAAGAAAATAGAATTACAATAGAAGTTCGTCAAGTTTCACCAGAGTGTCCAGTTACAATCCTCAATGCTAAAATATATGTTCCACCTCCACCGACAACAACTTCTACGTCAACTTCTAAAGCTGTTACAACATCACCACAAGCTTCAAAAACAGAAGAATCGAAAATATGGTGGCTTTGGATTGTGATTCCTGTCGTAGTCATTCTGCTCATTGTTGGTATCATCGTGTAAGTTTATTAATGTTTACACCAATTGTTAAAGCAATCATTTTTTCAGCTTCGTCGTATACTATAGGAAAAGATCGCTCAAAAAGAAGAAGCAAGAGGAACTTAAGAATCTGCCTTTAACTGGTATCATTATTGAAGATGGTAAACAACAACAAGAAGAAAGTGCTAAAGTTCAACCAGAACCGAAAGAAGCTGTAAAAGAAGTTGAAACAAAGAAGCTCGACGTTCCTAAAGCAACAACAGCTCCAATCAAGAAAGAAGCTCGTCCTCGTCCTCCATCAAATGTTGAAAAACTGAAGCAGCCTGAACCAATGCCAAAGAAAGAACCAACCGTTGCGACTGAAGCAACTGATGAACGTCCTCCTCCACAACTTCCTCCTGTTACTCCTGTAATTGAATCAAAAGAACCTATCATCGTCGAAGACCAGCATGAAGTACCAAAGAAGATGAAAAAGCAGTGTCGAGCAATGGCAATGGCAATGGGAGCATCAAATTCTGGAAGTTTTGGTTCAAAGTTTCGTGGTCGTTTCAAAGATAGTGTGGAATCTCAGCGTTCAAACAACAAGAAGATATCCTTTGAATGTCATTACAACTCTATGCAAAGAAATGGTCTCCTTGGTAAAAACTCAAAAGAAATCATCCAAAAGATGGCAAAGTATGTTTCCATTTTTATATTGAAGTTATCATTTATTTCATTTTTAGGTTCTACAAACCTGATCCAAAGAAGAAGAATATCAGAGTGGAAGTTTCGCTCCTGTACAACTTAATTGGTGATGTGTTTGTTACCATCAATGGCCTCGTGTATGTTTATTTTACTCTCAACACCTTTCTTATATGTGTTAATTTTAGGAAGAAATCAATCGATGAAATGAAGAAACGTGGTTTGAAGCTTTATCACAACGGTGATATAAAAGAAATGACATCAAGAGTTCGTAAATTCCTCCAAGAACGTGACACTCCTGTATACATCAAGTTTACATGTTTCGCTCTTGAATATGGTCATTTGGTTCCTGGTGATGATGAACATCTTTGTAAATATTCCATGGCATTGCTTCTTGTCGTTGCTTTCACACTCAATCAACCTGAAGAATCTCGTAGACGCGCACTTACAACTATGCGGTACATATTTTATGATTGCTTTGAATTTCTTTAACCTTTTGTTTTTTAGCCGTGAACTACCATTTTGGAGACGTGAATCAAGTATCGAAGAACGTAATGCTTTTGGATATCCTGCAAATGCCATCGAAGCTGCATATCAAGCTGAACCCAAATGTTTCCACGATGTTAAACTTGTTCGAACAAATTCAACACCAAATGCATCAGAAGAAATACGATCAAATTCAAAGACTGATGGAACAACGGTGATTCAAAACAAAGAAGTGTTCGTTGAAAAACCAAAATCAAAATCAAAGAAGAAGAAACGGCATTGAATGTGAACTGATTGTAATAACTTATATTTATGTCTTTTATTTATCGTATTTATATATTTTGTAATGATTTAATAATAAAGAAATTTTAATTGTACTTTTTTCTGACATTTCTTGTCTCTAAATTTTATTGTTAACTTGATTTTAAAAAAACTTTAATACTCGAAGTTATTGAAAGTGAGCGATCTTTGTAAAGCTTTTGTCGTTTCAAAAACTTTGTTAATATTTTCAACAAAAATCTTTAAAAAATGCAACGATTTTTCGCTAAAAAAATTTGCATCTTGATTTTTTTATAGTTTTTGCATTACTTCTTTCATTCTCATCCATCCGTTTATTTTTGTGCATTGTTTAGAAAAGGTTTAGTCCTGCTTTTATTCTTGTGTCTTTGATTGTGTCGTCGTCTTCTTCTTTCCACTGTGACAACAACTTGCAATGAATCAATCTTCTGCTGCTGCTGTCACAAAACGAGTAAGTTTTTCTTTTTTTCTTTACCTTTTTGATGATCGTTCATTTTTTTAGGGTAATCATGAAATTCGTCAACAACAGCAACAACCTTCAGCAAGCATGGTTGATAATATCATCGATGAACTTAGCTCCAAACTTGTTCAACTTTCTGGTCAAGATTTAGAAGTCGAAGTTAGTGTTCGTATCAAATTTCCTAAGTAAGTTTTTTCTTTATCCCTTTCTTTTTCAATCCTAAAACATTTGGACGTTATTTTTTTGTGTTTCAGGAAAAAGTCAAATCGTCAACGATCCATTAGCAAGTGTCGTCCATTCAAAGTTGCAACAAAAGAATGTTCTTCTCGTCAACCGCTTCAACAACAACAATCTGAAAAGCAACAAAAACAACAAAAGGATGATAAACAAGGATCAAAAACCATGAAAGCAGCAGTTTCAACAAATATCAATAATCCAACACATAAATTACGTGATTTTGCATTTGATATTGAAAGTTATGCTAAAGTTGATCCACGTGAAGCTGATAAATCTGCTTATATTCCTCGTGAAGTTGCTGAAGCTGTTGCAAGAGAAAAAATTGCTGCTGCTGCATATCGAAAACGTGAAAAAGCTGCTGAAGCTACTGCCGCTGTTGCTACTGCTAAATCATCTCAACAAATGCCATTAGCTAATGCGTAAGTTTTTTGTTTGTGCTGTTTCTAGGTTTAACTAAAACTGTTATTGTGTTTTTTTAGAGTTCAACGTGGTCCATCTCCTGATATTGTTACAATGGGCAGTATGTTTGATGATGATAGCGAAGTTCATAGCTATGATGGCACAACCAATGTTACTTAATGAAAGGCATACATAATTTCAATCAATATTCATTTCATGTTCAAACTGAATTTGATGATATTACTTTGGATCCAGAATTAGCAAAGGTAAAAATAAATAATTTGCGTAAAAAAGTCAAAAAGCTTTTTCGGTAGCTTTCAAAAGACTCCATTTCCTAACTTTTTTTAGCTTTCTGGAACCTTTTCCCTAACTTTTTTTTAATTTTTTAAAATTAGTATTTTTTAAGGCCGTGGACGAAGTTGCTGCAGATGGAGGTTTTGGTGATTTATTGCAATTTGTTGAAAGTGAAGATAATCTTATATCCACTTCTTCAACATCAATAATGCCAACAACAATCCATCAACCACACCACCAACATCATCATCATCAAATTGCTTCTGCAGCTTCCATGGCTCCACCACAACTATCCATAGCAAGAACTATGCCAAAACCGGTAAATACAACAGGAAAAGAACCAAAAGGAAAAGAAAAAGCTTTTGCAAATTCAATGAGAAAAAGAGATATGGTAAGCCCAGTAATCGCCTGCTATAAAGCCAAAATAAAATGTTTTGTTTTTAGGCTGTCTCTTTTTTTAAACCAACATTTTTTTTCTTCGCTGCTTTTTCAATTTAATAAATTTGGATGAAAAAAAGATACAGTTTTTTTTTTAATTCAAACTACTGTCGACTTTCATGGTTTTGATTGATACGATTTATCGTCTTCTTCTTTTTTTTTCTGTACCCTCTGGTGCTATCGAACCCAGCCAGTTTCATTCAACTTTTTTTACTTGTTGATTGCGAACGTTCTCAATTTTCTATAAAAATATATTTCAATGAAAAAAAAAAGATCTAAACAACTTTTTTTTATCATTACATTTTTTTTTTGCGTTCAAAAAATTTTTTTATTCATTTTCCAAAGTTGACAAAAAAAATCAGGGCTTTTTTCGTTGAAATACTTACACATACATCCTCTTCATCTATGTTGTATCTAGCAAGAAAAACTCCAAATTGAAATGCTTCCGGGTTTTCTGCATTCTCACTTCGAAAATAGCCATCTTCTGCAAATCCACGGAAATACAAAACTTATCAGAATTTTTTTTATAATTGTTTGATTACACATTTGAAATATTTATACTTTTTTTGTACTTTATTCTTCTTGGCCCAGATCTTTAAAAAAACAGTAAACCATTCATTCATCCTATGAATAGCCTAACTACAAAAATATTTCGAACTTTATTCTTTTTTTCGCGTGTCATGGACCACAAATAAAATCATCCACAAAAATAAAATCAAACAAACGAACCCATTAAATTAAAAACTTTGAACTTATTACTTTGATATTTGTTTAAACAAACCTAAAAATAAAGAAAACACTTGACTTGGTGGAAAAAAAAAAGAATGATGCAATTTCATATATTTTTTTCTCTTTCAATTTTTTGATATTCTTTCTTATCTGTCTTTGAAAAAAAAACTTTAAACAAACTACGATAATTTGAAGGAGAAAAAAAAGTATTTTGAGGAGCAAACTTTTCACGTGAAGAATGCCGTCTATCTTGTTTCCGATTTACTCCTCCTCCACCTTCACCGCCGCCCAATAAAGACAGAAATAAAAATGAATCAGATTTTCTCCATCGAAGTTTATAAAAGAAAAAAGTTTTTTAAATCATTTTTCTTGTTTGATAAACAAAAAAAAGGAAAGAAAACAACATCAAAAACGAACGACGACGAAGAAGGCGAAGAAGAAAAAAAAGATAGAGATTTGGACGCAAAAATCAAAACATAAAACGTCATAAAATCAAAAATTAAATCATCCATCCACCATCGCCGCAAATAAAAATGAAGAAAAGTGAACGTTCTTGAGTTTGTTGGTTTGTAATAATCATCTAATAATAATTCCTTCTTTTATATTTTTGAATCATAAATGACATGTAAAATGACCAATAAAAATCAAATCAGAAAAAATAATGGCGAAAAAAAAATTATAAATACATAAAATACGGCAAAAATAAACTATCAGGAAATAATAATAATAAATATTTGAAAGGCATGAAGCTTGAACTAATCCATGGCTTAGGTGTTTAACAAAAAGCTTGGTGAATTTGAAAAAATTTTTAATCAGTAAAGGCGAAATAAAAAAATCTTTGATATTTAATAAAGCATTTAATCTTTCTTTAATTTTTGAAGGAACCAAATAAATGTCAAGAAACAGTGCATTGATAAACTATTTATAATATTTTTCTATCTTTCACATTGAAAATGATGTTTAGAAGCGTTTATGCAAATTTAAAATAGTCACCTCCAAAATTCGATATAAGCAATTTTTGAAATCCTAAAAACCCCTTCATTCTTCATTTTTTATCTCAACAGTCAGTCGCCTTGCAAACAACGTCGTCAGAAAAAAAAATGCTCGTTTCTTCTTCGTCGTTCCTGTTTTTTGTTTTCTTCGTCGTTGCTGCTGCTTTGGATTCTGGTGGAGATCGTCGTCATATTCTGGCTTCAAGCTTGGAAAATATCAACAATGAACTTTTGTCTGATGATTCACCTATCTTTGAAGAAACACTCGATGGCAAAGTGAAAATGGTGTCTTCTGGAACTGCTCAACTCATACTTACAAATGGTAAACTGGATGTTGAAGTTGATTTGAAAAGTTGTATTGGAAAGTAAGTTTGTGTTTTTCCATATTATTAAGCTAATGAAATTAATAACTTTCTAGTGTTCTGTTTTGTTATAATTCGTCACCTTCAAAATCAACGCTTGATGCATTAAAACTTTGCTCATCTCGACCAAACTTTTGTGGATTTCGAATTCAAGCTAGCAAAACTGACCTCACTCTCACCAATGATCAAGTTCTTAAAACAACGTTCGACCAAATATGTTCTTCATCTTTTGTTCGAATGCAATATCGTCAAGCGTCATATTGTGGCTATTCAGATGGTAGCTGTGATCCTGTTGTTGATAAAGAAAATAGAATTACAATTGAAGTCCTTCAAGTTTCACCAGAGTGCCCAATCACAATCCTGAATGCTAAAGTATATGTTCCACCTCCACCGACAACAACATCAACGTCAACTTCCAAAGCTGTTACAACATCTCCACAAGCTTCAAAAACAGAAGAATCGAAAATATGGTGGCTTTGGATTGTTATTCCTATCGTGGTTATTCTGCTGATTATTGGTATCATCGTGTATGTTTATTTTTGTTTTCATCCCTTATTAAAGCAATCATTTTCAGCTTCGTCATATGCTACAGGAAAAGATCGTTCAAGAAGAAGAAGCAAGAGGAACTTAAAAATCTGCCTTTGACTGGTATAACTATTGAAAATGGTAAACAACAGAAAGAAGAACATGCAAAAGTTCAACCAGAACCGAAAGAAGCTGTAAAAGAAGTGGAAACAAAGAAGCTCGATGTTCCTAAAGTAAAAACTCCAATCAAGAAAGAAGCTCCTCATCCTCCTACATCAAATGTTGAAAAACAGAAGCAGCCTGAACCAATGACAAAGAAGGAACAAACCGTTGCGACTGAAGCTACTGATGAACATCTTCCTCCTCCACAACTTCCTCCTCCACAATTTCCTCCTGTAATTGAATCCAAAGAACCTATCATCGTCGTCGAAGACCAACATGAAGTTCCAAAGAAGATGAAGAAGCAGTGTCGAGCATTGGCAATGGCAATGGGAGCATCAAATTCTGGAAGTTTTGGTTCAAAGTTTCGTGGTCGTTTCAAGGATAGCGTGGAGTCTCAACGTTCAATCAACAAGAAAATATCCTTTGAATGTCATTATAACTCCATGAAAAGAAATGGTCTCCTTGGTCAAAACTCAAAAGAAATCATGGGAAAAATGGCAATGTAAGATTTTCATTGCTTATGCTTGAAGTAATCATTTATTTCATTTTTAGGTTCTACAAACCTGATGCAAAGAAGAAGAATATCAGCGTGGAAGTTTCGCTCCTGTACAACTTAATTGGTGATGTGTTTGTTACCATCAATGGCCTCGTGTATGTTTATTTTACTCTCAACACCTTTCTTATATGTGTTAATTTTAGGAAGAAATCGATCGATGAACTGAAGAAACGTGGTTTGAAGCTTTATCACAACGGAGATATAAAAGAAATGACATCAAGAGTTCGTAAATTCCTCCTAGAACCTGATACTCCACACTACATCAAATTTACATGCTTTGCACTTGAATATGGTCATTTGGTTCCTGGTGATGATGAACATCTTTGTAAATATTCAATGGCTTTGCTTCTTGTCGTTGCTTTCACACTCAATCAACCTGAAGAATCTCGTCGACGCGCACTTACAACTATGCGGTACATATTTTATTATTGCTATGAATTTCTTTAACCTTTTGTTTTTTAGCCGTGAACTACCATTTTGGCGACGTGAATCAAGTATTGAAGAACGTAATGCTTTTGGATATCCTGCAAATGCCATTGAAGCTGCATATCAAGCTGAACCCAAATGTTTCCACGATGTTAAACTTGTTCGAACAAATTCAACTCCAAATGCATCTGAAGAAATACGATCAAATTCAAAGACTGATGGAACAACAGTGATCCAAAGCAAAGAAGTGGTCGTTGAAAAACCAAAGTCAAAATCAAAGTCAAAGAAGAAACGCCATTGAATGAACTAATTGTAATAACTTTATTTATCGTATTTATATATTTTGTAATGATTTAATAATAAAAAAATTTTATTTGTACTTTTTTTTGATATGTCTTGCCTCTAAATTTTATTGTAAGCTTGAATTAGAAAAAGTTGGATACTCGAAGTTATTGAAAGCAGACAATCTTTGTAAAGCTTTTGACAATTTAAAAACTTTGTTAAAATTTTCAACAAAAATCTAAAAATTGCAACGATTTCTTTGTTAAAAAATTTTGCATAGCTGTTGCTTCCTCTGAGATGCTATAAATTATTGGTGGCCATTGGAATAAGTTCATAGTATTCTTTTAGGGTAAAATGCGCTAGGATTTCTATTGGATGAGATCATGTAGGAATATCGCTGGGATGAATGATCCATTCCCTTAAGATAATGAGGATGGATTAAGCTTGGATGAGATCATGTACGAATACCAATAGGTCGCTGGGATGAGTGATCCATTAAATGAATTTGATCCAAGATCCATGAGATTTTTAGGATCCCAAGTTGAAGAATCTTTTTTAAAATTCATCAATGACTTTTTGATGCGGGATAAAATTTAAAAATAATAAAGGTGAATATGATTTGCATGAAATATTTATTAATGTGAAAATGAAAAAGAGAATGAACTTTTTCTTATTTGCATCGAAATGAAGCGCTGATGAGAGGTTATTTCCTTTGAAATGCCACCTTCTTCACCGCCCAGCCCAATAAAGACAGAAATTAAAAATGAATCAGATTTTTTTCTTCCGAAGTTTATAAAAGAAAGAAGTGTTTTAAATCATTTTTCTTGTTTGATAAACAAAAAAAAAGGAAAGAAAACAACATCAAAAACGAACGACGCCGAAGAAGAAAAAGATAGAGATTTGGACGCAAAAATCAAAACCTAAAAACGTCATAAAATCAAAAATTAAATCATCACATAGCCGCAATTGAAAAAGAAAAAAGTGAACGTTCTTGAGTTTGTTTGTTTGTAATAAAAATCATCTCATAATAATTTCTTCTTTTATATTTTTGATTCATAAATGACACGCAAAATGACCAATAAAAATCAAATCAAAAAAAATAATGGCGAAAAGAAAATTATAAACACAAAAAATACGGCAAAAATAAACTATCAGGAAATAATAATAAAAAAATGATTTGTAAGGATTTGAAGCTTGAACTAATCCATGGCTTAGGTGTTTAACAAAAAGCTTGGTGAATTTGAAAAAATTTCTAATTGCGTAAAGACTAAATAAAAAAATCTTTGATATTTAATAAAGCATTTAATCTTTCTTTAATTTTTGAAGGAACCAAATAAATGTCAAGAAACAGTGCATTGATAAACTATTTATAATATTTTTCTATCTTTCACATTGAAAATGATGTTTAGAAGCGTTTATGCAAATTTAAAATAGTCACCTCCAAAATTCGATATAAGCAATTTTTGAAATCCTAAAAACCCTTTCATTCTTCTTTTTTTTTCTCAACAGTCAGTCGTCGCCTTGCAAACAACGTCGTCAGAAAAAAAAATGCTCGTTTCTTCTTCGTCCTTCCTGTTTTTTGTTTTCTTCATCGTTGCTGTTGCTTTTGATTCTGGTGGAGATGATGGTCGTCATATTCTGGCTTCAAGCTTGGAAAATATCAACAATGAACTTTTGACCGATGATTCACCTATCTTTGAAGAAACACTCGATGGCAAAGTGAAAATGGTGTCTTCTGGAACTGCTCAACTCATACTTACAAATGGTAAATTGGATGTTGAAGTTGATTTGAAAAGTTGTATTGGAAAGTAAGTTTGTGTTTTTCCATATTTACAAAGCTAATGAATTTAATAACTTTCTAGTGTTCTGTTTTGTTATTATTCGTCACCTTCAAAATCAATGCCTGATGCATTAAATCTTTGCTCATCTCGACCAAACTTTTGTGGATTTCGAATTCAAGCTAGCAAAACTGACGTCACTCTTACAAGTCATCAAGTTCCTAAAACAAAGTTCGACCAAATATGTTCTTCATCTTATATTCGAATGCATGAACAAACAACATCATATTGTGGTCATCATGATATTAGCTGTGATCCTGCTTTTGATAAAGAAAATAGAATTACAATTGAAGTTCGTCAAGTTTCACCAGAGTGTCCAGTTACTATCCTGAATGCTAAAATATTTGTTCCACCTCCACCGACAACAACTTCGACGTCAACTTCCAAAGCTGTTACAACATCACCACAAGCTTCAAAAACAGAAGAATCGAAAATATGGTGGCTTTGGATTGTTATTCCTATCGTAGTCATTCTGCTGATTGTTGGTATCGTCGTGTAAGTTTATTTTGGTTTTCATCCCTTATTAAATCTATCATTTTCAGATTCGTCATATGCTACAGGAAAAGATCGTTCAAGAAGAAGAAGCAAGAGGAACTTAAGAAGCTGCCTTTGACTGGTATAATTATTGAAGATGGTAAACAACAACAAGAAGAATACGCAGAAGTTCAACCAGAACCGAAAGAAGCTGTAAAAGAAGTGGAAACAAAGAAGCTCGATGTTCCTAAAGTAAAAACTCCAATCAAGAAAAAAGCTCCTCCTCGTCCTCCTCCATCAAATGTTGAAAAACTGAAGCAGCCTGAACCAATGACAAAGAAGGAACCAACTGTAGCGACTGAAGCTGAAACTGATGAACCTCTTCCTCCTCCTCAACTTCCTCCTGTTACTCCTGTAATTGAATCAAAGGAACCTATGATCGTCGTGGAAGACCAACATGAAGTACCAAAGAAAATGAAGAAGCAGTTTCGAGCATTGGCAATAGCAATGGGAACATCAAATTCTGGAAGTTTTGGTTCAAAGTTTCGTGCTCGTTTCAAGGATAGCGTGGAATCACAGCGTTCAATCAACAAGAAGATATCCTTTGAATGTCATTACAACTCTATGCAAAGAAATGGTCTCCTTGGTAAAAACTCAAAAGAAATCATTGGAAAAATGGCAATGTAAGATTTTCATTTGTTATGCTTGAAGTAATCATTTATTTCATTTTTAGGTTCTACAAACCTGATGCAAAGAAGAAGAATCTCAGCGTGGAAGTTTCGCTTCTGTACAACTTAATTGGTGATGTGTTTGTTACCATCAATGGCCTAGTGTATGTTTATTTTACTCTCAATTTTGTCTAATGTGGGTTAATTTTAGGAAGAAATCGATCGATGAACTGAAGAAACGTGGTTTGAAGCTTTATCACAACGGAGATATCAAAGAAATGACATCAAGAGTTCGTAAATTCCTCCAAGAACCTGATACTCCACACTACATCAAATTTACATGCTTTGCACTTGAATATGGTCATTTGGTTCCTGGTGATGATGATCATCTTTGTAAATATTCAATGGCTTTGCTTCTTGTCGTTGCTTTCACACTCAATCAACCTGAAGAATCTCGTCGACGCGCACTTACAACTATGCGGTACATATTTTATTATTGCTATGAATTTCTTTAACCTTTTGTTTTTTAGCCGTGAACTACCATTTTGGCGACGTGAATCAAGTATTGAAGAACGTAATGCTTTTGGATATCCTGCAAATGCCATTGAAGCTGCATATCAAGCTGAACCCAAATGTTTCCACGATGTTAAACTTGTTCGAACAAATTCAACTCCAAATGCATCTGAAGAAATACGATCAAATTCAAAGACTGATGGAACAACTGTGATCCAAAGCAAAGAAGTGGTCGTTGAAAAGTCAAAGTCAAAATCAAAGTCAAAGAAGAAACGCCATTGAATGAACTAATTGTAATAACTTTATTTATCGTATTTATATATTTTGTAATGATTTAATAATAAACAAAATATTATTTGTACTTTTTTCTGACATTTCTTCTTTCCTCGAAGTTATTGAAAGCAAGCATTCCTTGTAAAGCTTCTGTCGGTTCAAAAACTTTGTTAAAGTTTTCAACAAAAATCTTTAAAAAATGCAACCATTTTTCTTCCCTCATAAAATTTGCATGACTTCATTCATCTCTCAAGCACCCATTTATTTTTATGGTTTTTTTTAGAAAAGGTTTAGTCTTGCATATTCTTGTGTCTTTGATTGTGCCGTCGTCTTCTTCTTTCCACCGTGACAACAACTTGCAATGAATCAATCTTCTGCTATTGCTGTTGCAAAACGAGTAAGTTTATTTTTTTTCTTTACCTTTTTGATGATCCTTCATTTTTTTAGGGCAATCATGAAATTCGTCAACAACAAACCTTCAGCAAGCATGGTTGATAAAGTCATCGATGAACTTAGTTCCAAACTTGTTCAACTTTCTGGTGAAGATTTAGAAGTTGAAGTCAATATTCGTATCAAATTTCCAAAGTAAGTTTTTTCGTTTAATTCTTAAACATTTGATGTAATTTTTTTGGAGTTTCAGGAAAAAGTCAAATCGTCAACGATCCATTAGCAAGTGCTCAACCAAAGTTGCAACAACAAAAGAATGTTCTTCTAATCAACAACAACCATCTCAAAAACAACAAAAAGATGATAAACAAGGATCAAAACCCATGAAAGCCACTGCTTCAACAAATATTCATAATCCAACACATAAAATACGTGATTTTGCATTTGATATTGAAAGTTATGCTAAAGTTGATCCACGTGAAGCTGATAAATCTGCTTATATTCCTCGTGAAGTTGCTGAAGCTGTTGCAAGAGAAAAAATTGCTGCTGTTGCATATCGAGCACGTGAAAAAGCTGCTGAAGCTGCTGCCGCTTCTGTCACTGCTAAATCATCTTATCAAATGCCATTAGCCAATGCGTATGTTGCTGTTTCTTTTGTTAACTAAAACTTTTATTGTGTTTTTTTAGAGTTCAACGTGGTCCATCTCCTGATATTGTTACAATGGGCAGTATGTTTGATGATGATAGTGAAGTTCAAAGCTATAATGGCACAACCAATGTTACATTATCTGAAAGTGTAAGTTCTCTTTCTTTTTGTTTGGAGATGAATCATGAAGGTTTTGGAACAAGAATACAATGATGATGCTGACACACCTACTTATTGGAATGGATCTTTTTGGTTTGAGAATATGAATACTATCTTCATTAACTGCTTACATGGTTATGGCAAAATCTGTTTCCGGCGCTGAAGTCCAAAACCTTTATCATTCATCTTCGAATCTTTAACTTTTCTTCTCTTTACTCCTACTAATCTCTTTTTCATTTTTTAGTCTCACTACTCTGAATATCCTGAACCTTTATCATCAACATCATTACCAACTAGTCAACTCTTTCCTAAAGCTCATGTTCATTATGCTAAAAAGAAGAAGTAAATCACACATTTTTTCTATTTCTTTCTTATGTATCCCGTTTTGATTGAATATATTATTTATGTACGTATGTGATGATGATAATATTGTAATTGTATAATAAAAATCAATAAATTTGCTTTGTTGTTTGCCATTGATCCTCATTCTCTTACTCAGACATATGTACATACACTTTGGAAATGGCCCTTTTTTTTGTGGAGGAGAAAATTGAAACAACAACAGGAAATAAAAATGCCGTAAATGACCTCGACCGACTGCTGCTGCAGCTTATTTGAATGCTCAAGTGCTTCTTGGTTGTATGTTGATTGAAAAAAAAAGAAGCAAGCGTTGTTCGTTGTTTTTCTTAATTTTTTTTCGTTTCAAAACCATTTTCATAAATTTTTATGCAACAAAAAAATAAAATAAAAAACGTTTCAGAAGTTAGTTGTATGCATGTTTAAAAGAATTGTTTTCTCTTTGGATTTTTATTAACTAACTTTGTAATGCTTTAAAAGTCTCTTCTAAAAATTCTATCATCAATTTCTTGAACTTTTGAATGAAATATTAATGGCCAGCAACCAGTAAGTTTTAAACTCGAATAGCGAGTTTGTTAAAAGCTGAAGCTTGGATTATTTCCCGCTTTAATTAAACACATTTATATGTATTTTTTGTAGAATCATGTTGCTGGAATGCAAGGATATACTTTAACCCCACAACAACAAGCTGCAATGATGCAACACCAACAGCATCAATATTCGAGGATGTTAAATCAACAACAACAACAACAATTACCACCGCAACAATCTCAGCAGCAACAAGCCATGGCAGCAGTGCCACAGCAACAACAACAAAAACCCCAACAAGGAGCTTATAATCAAAATTTTTATCAGGAAGGTTATATCGTGAGTTTCTTAAGCATAGAAAATATTGAATTTTAATAGAAAATTAATCTTTTAGCAAAATATTCAAACTGCTCATGGTTTATTATCTGGTAATAATCCACATATAAATAATACCCAACAACAAATTATGATGTCCCAAAATCAGCAACCATCGCAGCAACAGCAACAACAATTTTATGCTGCACAACAGTTTCAGGTTTTTATCCTTTACTTTTAAATTTCTCAGCCAATCCCATATATTTATATTCTTTTATCAACAACAGCTACCACAAACTCAAATTCACCAACAACAATATCATCAACAATCCCAATCACAAATTCAATATACTCCTCAAGCGGCTGCTATTTATCAGCAACAGCAACAACAACAAGCCGCTACTGCAGTTGCTCAACAACGTATTATTTCCCAACAACAACCCCAAATTCAAGCTCATGCGGCGACAGTACAGCCTCAAAGGAGACAACCACAAGTACCACAACAACCGGAAGCATCTAGTATGCATCGAAATATAAGTTAAACATCCTCCAGATCTTCTTCTTTATCTCGTCAATCAGCTTTTACTCAACCTATTTCTCAGACTCATATTCCAAATGCTGCAGCAGCAGCGGTGGTATCTCAACAACAATATTATAAACAACAACAACCTCAATCCCAAGTTCAACAACCCCAACATCAAAATTATTCGATATATGAACAAGCTGCCCATGCTCAAGCTCAGTTACAACAACAAACGCAGCATCATTCATATCTTCCTCCACAACAACATCAACAACAAATTCAAGCTGCAGCAGTGTCGGGACATCGATTAGCTCAACAACAACAGCCACAAAAATCTAAATAAAAATCTCAAATTTCTCTAGAAGTTTTACAATCTCAACAGCAGCAACATGTAATTCATAATCCAAAACCATCCAAACCTTCCACGGCGAAGGAAGCAGAAAATGTAAGTAAAACCAACAACAAAAAATTAAACCTAGAATTAAATTACAAAAATTTTTAATTTCTTCTTTTTCTGAAAACGAATCCACCTAATTTCTTGAAACTTATTTTTTTTTCAGTCCGCACTCCATAATGATATGATTCGAAAGCAACGAGCTGCAGAGGAAAAGCAAAAACAAATGGAACGAGAAAAGCGTGAAACACAAAAGATTCAAGATGAATTTCAAACAAAGCAAAAGCAAGCGAATCAATATGCTCAAAGCGTTCAAGAAAAATTAGATCAATTTAAATATCCCATTCTTTTTGCTGGATGTCATTTAACAACAAATTGTATGCCAAAAAAGATTATTTAAACTCAAAAAAATAAATATTTTGTTCTGAAGCAAAATTTCCTGGACTAATTTGAATTTTCTAACAAAAATTAATCTATGATTTTCCATATTTATTTAAAAATAGCAACAAAATAAAAATTCTAGAACCTTCAAACTTCAAATTGGAATTATAAATTCTTTGTTTTGATTTAATTAAATTAACAAAAAAATTGAAATTGAATGATTATGAAAATGACTTCCTTCAAATGAAATTACACGCGGCATTGTCTTCGTCCAAAGAGGACACAAACTAACTTTTAAAAATAAATAAAAAACAGTGTTAAAACACGAAAATAAATAAATATTAAACGAAAACATCCTCGCACGTTTAAACAAAAAACAAAATGAATCGAATTAACAACCAAAAAAAATTATGAAATATTTTAGTTTTTTTTATGCTCCATGTCTTTTTGTTTGTTTTTAATAAATAAAATTCGATTAATCATTTTGATACCATCAACATCACTTTTTTTTTGCTTGCTATCGCTGGTGTTGATCAATAATAAATTAAACTTGCGTGTTTTTGTTTTTCCTCTTTATGAGATTTTTTTGGTTCGATACACTCCAGTTTTGCTTTTACTATTTTATTTTTTTGGAAAAAATACATTCAAAGAAAAAATATTGAATGGGTTGGATTTATCAAAACAACGAAATGTAAAGGTTTTTGTTTTTCAAGGTTTTCTTTTTTTGCCCAACCAAAATAAATTTTTTTCTAATTTGTTTATTTTTGAGTGAAAATTTAATTTATTTTTTTTTTGATTTTTCAAAACATCTTTTTCTTCTTCGCCGCAGCTAATTTAATAAAGTTGAAAGAATAAAAGATACAGTTTTTTTTTAATTCAAACTACTGTCGGCTTTCATGGTTTTGAGTGATACGATCAAGGGTTTTTTTCATTAAAATTCTTGCATATCCTCTTCATCTATCAATGTATCTAGCAAAAAAAATTAAAATAGAAATGGCTTTCGGCTTTCTTTATTTTTCCATCGAAATAAGCTGTCCATCTATTGTTAATCCGAAGAACAAAATGGATAATATAAAACTTATCATAAATTTTTTTATCATTTTTAATTATAAATTTAGTCAAATGTTTAAGTTGGTATTTTTGCTTTACAATGTATTTCGCTCTTAGCCCGCCCAGATCTCTAAGAAACAGTAATTCATTCATCCTATAATTCAACAAACTAAAAAAAATATTTCTAATCTTTATTTATTTTTCTCTTTACGTGTCATAACCACAATATGCCTAGCCCAAAATAAAATCAAAAATGAACCCATAAAATTAAAAACTTTGAACTTATTACTTTGATATTTGTTTAAACAAACCTAAAAATAAAGAAAACACTTGACTTGGTGGAAAAAAAAAAGAATGATTCAATTTCATATATTTTTTTCTCTTTCAAATTTTTGGTATTCTTTCTTATCTCTTTTTGAGAAAAAAAAGTTTAAACAAACTACGATAATTTGAAGGAGAAAAAAAAGTATTTCGAGGACAAACTTTTCACGTGAAGAATGCCGTCTATCTTGTTTCCGATTTACTCCTCCTCCACCTTCACCGCCGCCCAATAAAGACAGAAATTAAAAATGAATCAGATATTTTTCTTCCGAAGTTTATAAAAGAAAAAAGTTTTTTAAATCATTTTTCTTGTTTGATAAACAAAAAAAAGGAAAGAAAACAACATCAAAAACGAACGACGACGAAGAAGGCGATGAAGAAAAAAAAGATTGAGATTTGGACGCAAAAATCAAAACCTAAAAACGTCATAAAATCAAAAATTAAATAATCCGTCCACCGCCGCAAATGAAGAAAAGTGAACGTTCTTGTGTTGGTTTGTTTGTAATAATCATCTCATAATAATTTCTTCTTTTATATTTTTGATTCATAAATGACACGCAAAATGACTAATAAAAATCAAATCAAAAAAAATAATGGCGAAAAGAAAATTATAAACAATAAAAATTGCAAACACAAACAATCAGGAAATAAAAAAAAAAAGAATTGTAAGGTTTGAAGCTTGAACTATCCATGGCTTAGGTGTTTAACAAAAAGCTTGGTGAATTTGAAAAAAAATTCTAATTGAGTAAAGACTAAATAAAAAATCGGTAATTGAAACATTTTCGATATTTAATAAAGCTTTCTTTTATCTTAGAAGAATCCAAATAAATGTCAAGAAACAGTGCATTGATAAACTATTTATAATATTTTTCTATCTTTCACATTGAAAATGATGTTTAGAAGCGTTTATGCAAATTTAAAATAGTCACCTCCAAAATTCGATATAAGCAATTTTTGAAATCCTAAAAACCCTTTCATTCTTCATTTTTTTCTCAGCAGTCAGTCGTCGCCTTGCAAACAATCGTCGTCAGAAAAAAAATGCTCGTTTCTTCTTCGTCATTCCTGTTTTTTGTTTTCTTCGTCGTTGCTGCTGCTTTGGATTCTGGTGGAGATCGTCGTCATATTCTGGCTTCAAGCTTGGAAAATATCAACAATGAACTTTTGACCGATGATTCACCTATCATTGAAGAAACACTCGATGGCAAAGTGAAAATGGTGTCTTCTGGAACTGCTCAACTCATACTTACAAATGGTCAATTGGATGTTGAAGTTGATTTCCAGAAATGTGAAGGAGAGTAAGTTTTACACTTTTTTTATAAAGGCCATCGTGATTATACTAACTTTTAGAGTTTTGTTTTGTTACAAATCTTCGAAATGGAACGACGTCGCTGCTAAACTTTGTCAACCAAACTTTTGTGGATTCAAAATTTCAGCAACTTCTGATAAACTTACGTTTGCTCAAAATGGATTTCCAAAGAAGGATTTTACGAATTGTCCGTCCACTCGCATGAAATTCGACTTTACTTCTTATTGTGGTAATAAAGATGCTAGCCGTGATCCTGCTTTTGATAAAGAAAATAGAATTACAATTGAAGTTATTCAAGTATCAGCAGATTGTCCAATCACAATCCTTAATGCTAAAGTATATGTGCCTGTTCTACCGTCAACAACTTCTACGTCAACATCCAAAGCTGTTACAACATCACCACAAGCTTCAAAAACAGAAGAATCGAAAATATGGTGGCTTTGTATCGTGGTTCCTATCGTGGTCATTCTGCTCATTGTTGGTATCGTCGTGTAAGTTTATTTTGGTTTTCATCCTTTATTAAAGCTATCATTTTCAGATTCGTCATATGCTACAGGAAAAGATCGTTCAAGAAGAAGAAGCAAGAGGAACTTCAAAATCTGCCTTTGACTGGTATAACTATTGAAAATGGTAAACAACAGAAAGAAGAACATGCAAAAGTTCAACCAGAACCGAAAGAAGCTGTAAAAGAAGTGGAAACAAAGAAGCTCGATGTTCCTAAAGTAAAAACTCCAATCAAGAAAGAAGCTCCTCATCCTCCTACATCAAAAGTTGAACAACCGAAGCAGCCTGAATCACTTCCAAAGAAAGAACCAACCGTTGCGACTGAAGCTACTGATGAACATCTTCGCATCAATATTCGAGATTGTTGAATCAACAGCAACAACAACAACAATTACCACCGCAACAATCTCAGCAGCAACAAGCCATGCCAGCGGTGCCACAGCAACAACAACCCCAACAAGCAGGATATAATCAAAATTTTAGTCAAGCGGCTAGTGGCTGACACCTCTCATTCAAAACTCCCGCATCTTCTTCACTGCAACATCAAAAGGAACTCTCTGATCCACAAACTGTTCTCTATTTTTATTGCCTTCTTTTGTTAGTTGATTTTATTTGTAATTGTGCTCTTTCCGTTTGTGACGGAATTATCGTGTATTTCTGTTGAGCAATTGCTCTTGTTGGATTTCAATAAATAAATTATAAAAACTACTCAACGTCTCTTTTTTGGTTTATTGCCGCTCTCTGGTGCAGCTGCAAGAAAAACTCAAACAACAAGAATTTCAAACTCAAACCTCAATCTCAACTTTAGAAGAACCGCAATTCAAAGCTGTAATACGTAAGTTTCTTTTATTGTTATTGTAAAACGTTATTATTATTGATTTATTGTGAAATTGTAATAAAGAAACTGCATATTTCATAATGTCTTCAATAAACAACCCATCTTCTCAACCAACCACCGCAACGCAGGCTCGACATTTTTATCAGTAAGGTTATATCGTAAGTTTTTTAAGCATTGAGAAGATAGAATTATAATATAAAGCAAATGTTTTAGCAAAATATTCAAGCTGCTCATGGTTTATTAGCTGGTAATAATCCACATATAAATAATACCCAACAACAAATGATGATTTCCCAAAATCAGCAACCATCGCAGCAGCAGCAACAACAATTTTATGCTGCACAACAGTTTCAGGTCTATTTTATTGGCTAATAAATTCTCCGTTTATAATATAATATTCTTTTTTAGCAACAACAACAGTTACCACAAAGTCAAATTCACCAACAACAACATCACCAACAATCCCAAGCACAAATTCAATATACTCCTCAAGCGGCTGCTATTTATCAACAACAGCAACACGCTGCTGCTGCCGCTGTTGCTCAACAACAACGCATTATTCCCCAACAACCTCAAGTTCAAAATCATGCGACGACAGTACAGCCTCAAAGGAGACAGCAGACACAACCACAAGTACCTCAACAACCTGAGGCATCTAGTATGCATCGAAATATAAGTCAAACATCCTCCACATCTTCTTCTTTATCTCGTCAATCAGCTTTTACTCAACCTATTTCTCAGTCTCATATTCCAAACGCGGCAGCAAAATCGGTAGTATCTCAACAACAATATTATGAGCAACAACTACCTCAATCTCAAGTTCGACATAATCAAAATTATTCGATATATGAACAAGCTGACCATGCTCAAGCTCAGTTACAACAAACACAGCATCATTCATATCTTCCTCCTCAACAACATCAACAACAAATTCAAGCTGCAGCAGCGTCGGGACATCGATTAGCTCAACAACAGCAGGTGCCACAAAAATCTCAATTAAAATCTCAAATTTCTCAAGAAGTTTTACAATCTCAACAACATCAACAGCAACATGTAATTCATAATCCAAAACCATCCAAACCTTCCACGGCGAAGGAAGCAGAAAATGTAAGTAAAAATCCAACAAAAAAAATCAACCTAGAAGACTGGGTTATTTAAATTACAAAGATTCGATCGAATTCCTAATTTCCTGAAACTTATTTTTTTTTCAGTCCGCACTCCATAATGATATGATTCGAAAGCAACGAGCTGCAGAGGAAAAGCAAAAACAAATGGAACGAGAAAAGCGTGAAACACAAAAGATTCAAGATGAATTTCAAAAAAAGCAAAAGCAAGCGAATCAATATGCTCAAAGCGTTCAAGAAAAATTAGATCAATTTAAATATCCCATTCTTTTTGCTGGATGTCATTTAACAACAAATTGTAAGCCAAAAAAGATTATTTAAACTAAAAAAATAAATATTTGTGTTTTTTTAGTAACAAAAATCCTTCCCCTTCCAAGTGAACACGGGGATCCTGTAGATATGCCAATTTATCAAGCTGATGGATGCGCGGATTTACTTCGTCGAGATGATCCCATTTTAATTGAATATATGTCTGGATTATTGCTAAATTCATTCGAAGATGTTAAAGAAATGTAAACCTTTATTAAAATCACTACAAAAAAAAATTTTGGGGAGTAAATTATTTAATTAAATAATTAATTTTTTTTAGAAATGTAAAACACAGTGAAATAGAAGCAAATATTTATGATGGAAGTGAATTGCCGCCATTAATGAAAGGCATACATAATTTCAATCAATATTCATTTCATGTTCAAACTGAATTTGATGATATTACTTTGGATCCAGAATTAGCAAAGGTAAAAATAAATAATTTGCGTAAAAAAGTCAAAAAGATTTTTCGGTAGCTTTCAAAAGACTCCATTTCCTAACTTTTTTTAGCTTTCTGGAACCTTTTCCATAACTTTTTTTTAATTTTTTAAAATTAGTATTTTTTAAGGCCGTGGACGAAGTTGCTGCAGATGGAGGTTTTGGTGATTTATTGCAATTTGTTGAAAGTGAAGATAATCTTATATCCACTTCTTCAACATCAATAATGCCAACAACAATCCATCAACCACACCACCAACATCATCATCATCAAATTGCTTCTGCAGCTTCCATGGCTCCACCACAACCATCCATAGCAAGAACTATGCCAAAACCGGTAAATACAACAGGAAAAGAACCAAAAGGAAAAGAAAAAGCTTTTGCAAATTCAATGAGAAAAAGAGATATGGTAAGCCCAGTAATCGCCTGCTATAAAGTCAAAATAAAATGTTTTGTTTTTAGGCTGTCTCTTTTTTTAAACCAACATTTTTTTTCTTCGCTGCTTTTTCAATTTAATAAATTTGGATGAAAAAAAGATACAGTTTTTTTTTTAATTCAAACTACTGTCGACTTTCATGGTTTTGATTGATACGATTTATCGTCTTCTTCTTTTTTTTTCTGTACCCTCTGGTGCTATCGAACCCAGCCAGTTTCATTCAACTTTTTTTACTTGTTGATTGCGAACGTTCTCAATTTTCTATAAAAATATCTTTCAATGAAAAAAAAAAAGTTCTAAACAACTTTTTTTTATCATTACATTTTTTTTTTGCGTTCATAAAATTTTTTTATTCATTTTCCAAAGTTGACAAAAAAAATCATGGCTTTTTTCGTTGAAATTCTTACACATACATCCTCTTCATCTATGTTGTATCTAGCAAGAAAAACTGCAAATTGAAATGCTTCCGGGTTTTCTGCATTCTCACTTCGAAAATAGCCATCTTCTGCAAATCCACGGAAATACAAAACTTATCGGAATTTTTTTTATAATTGTTTGATTACACATTTGAAATATTTATACTTTTTTTGTACTTTATTCTTCTTGGCCCAGATCTTTAAAAAAACAGTAATTCATTCATTCATCCTATGAATAGCCTAACTACAAAAATATTTCGAACTTTATTCTTTTTTTCGCGTGTCATGGACCACAAATAAAATCATCCACAAAAATAAAATCAAACAAACGAACCCATTAAATTAAAAACTTTGAACTTATTACTTTGATATTTGTTTAAACAAACCTAAAAATAAAGAAAACACTTGACTTGGTGAAAAAAAAAGAATGATGCAATTTCATATATTTTTTTCTCTCTTTCAAATTTTTGGTATTCTTTTTTATCTGTCTTTGAAAAAAAAACTTTAAACAAACTACGATAATTTGAAGGAGAAAAAAAAGTATTTTGAGGAGCAAACTTTTCACGTGAAGAATGCCGTCTATCTTGTTTCCGATTTACTCCTCCTCCACCTTCACCGCCGCCCAATAAAGACAGAAATAAAAATGAATCAGATTTTCTCCATCGAAGTTTATAAAAGAAAAAAGTTTTTTAAATCATTTTTCTTGTTTGATAAACAAAAAAAAGGAAAGAAAACAACATCAAAAACGAACGACGACGAAGAAGGCGAAGAAGAAAAAAAAGATAGAGATTTGGACGCAAAAATCAAAACCTAAAACGTCATAAAATCAAAAATTAAATCATCCATCCACCATCGCCGCAAATAAAAATGAAGAAAAGTGAACGTTCTTGAGTTTGCTGGTTTGTAATAATCATCTAATAATAATTCCTTCTTTTATATTTTTGAATCATAAATGACACGTAAAATGACCAATAAAAATCAAATCAGAAAAAATAATGGCGAAAAGAAAATTATAAATACAAAAAATACGGCAAAAATAAACTATCAGGAAATAATAATAATAAATATTTGAAAGGCATGAAGCTTGAACTAATCCATGGCTTAGGTGTTTAACAAAAAGCTTGGTGAATTTGAAAAAATTTCTAATCAGTAAAGGCGAAATAAAAAAATCTTTGATATTTAATAAAGCATTTAATCTTTCTTTAATTTTTGAAGGAACCAAATAAATGTCAAGAAACAGTGCATTGATAAACTATTTATAATATTTTTCTATCTTTCACATTGAAAATGATGTTTAGAAGCGTTTATGCAAATTTAAAATAGTCACCTCCAAAATTCGATATAAGCAATTTTTGAAATCCTAAAAACCCTTTCATTCTTCATTTTTCTTCTCAACAGTCAGTCGTCGCCTTGCAAACAATCGTCGTCACAAAAAAAAATGCTCGTTTCTTCTTCGTCGTTCCTGTTTTTTCTTTTCTTCATTGCTGCTGCTGCTTTGGATTCTGATGGTGATCGTCGTCATATTCTGACTTCAAATATTGGTTCAACTTTAAAAAATATCAACAATGAACTTTTGTCTGATGATTCACATATCTTTGAAGAAACAAACGATGGCAAAGTGAAAATGGTGTCTTCTGGAACTGCTCAACTCATACTTACAAATGGTCAATTGGATGTTGAAGTTGATTTGAAAAGTTGTATTGGAAAGTAAGTTTGTGTTTTTCCATATTATTAAGCTAATGAAATTAATAACTTTCTAGTGTTCTGTTTTGTTATAATTCGTCACCTTCAAAATCAATGCCTGATGCATTAAAACTTTGCTCATCTCGACCAAACTTTTGTGGATTTCGAATTCAAGCTAGCAAAACTGACGTCACTCTCACCAATGATCAGGTTTTTAAAACACCGTTCGACCAAATATGTTCTTCATCTTTTGTTCGAATGCAATATCGTCAAGCGTCATATTGTGGCTATTCAGATGGTAGCTGTGATCCTGTTGTTGATAAAGAAAATAGAATTACAATTGAAGTCCTTCAAGTTTCACCAGAGTGTCCAATCACAATCCTGAATGCTAAAGTATATGTTCCACCTCCACCGACAACAACATCAACGTCATCTTCCAAAGCTGTTACAACATCACCACAAGCTTCAAAAACAGAAGAATCGAAAATATGGTGGCTTTGGATTGTGGTTACTATCCTGGTTATTCTGCTGATTATTGGTATCATCGTGTATGTTTATTTTTGTTTTCATCCCTTATTAAAGCAATCTTTTTCAGCTTCGTCGTATGTTACAGAAAAAGATCGTTCAAGAAGAAGAAGCAAGAGGAACTTAAAAATCTGCCTTTGACTGGTATAACTATTGAAAATGGTAAACAACAGAAAGAAGAACATGCAAAAGTTCAACCAGAACCGAAAGAAGCTGTAAAAGAAGTGGAAACAAATAAGCGCGATGTTCCTAAAGTAAAAACTCCAATCAAGAAAGAAGCTCCTCATCCTCCTACATCAAAAGTTGAACAACCGAAGCAGCCTGAATCACTTCCAAAGAAAGAACCAACCGTTGCGACTGAAGCAACTGATGAACGTCCTCCTCCACAACTTCCTCCTGTTACTCCTGTAATTGAATCAAAAGAACCTATCATCGTCGAAGACCAGCATGAAGTACCAAAGAAGATGAAAAAGCAGTGTCGAGCAATGGCAATCGCAATGGGAGCATCAAATTCTGGAAGTTTTGGTTCAAAGTTTCGTGGTCGATTCAAAGATAGTGTGGAATCTCAGCGTTCAATCAACAAGAAGATATCCTTTGAATGTCATTACAACTCTATGCAAAGAAATGGTCTCCTTGGTAAAAACTCAAAAGAAATCATCCAAAAGATGGCAAAGTATGTTTCCATTTTTATATTGAAGTTATCATTTTTTTCATTTTTAGGTTCTACAAACCTGATGCAAAGAAGAAGAATATCAGCGTGGAAGTTTCGCTCCTGTACAACTTAATTGGTGATGTGTTTGTTACCATCAATGGCCTCGTGTATGTTTATTTTACTCTCAACACCTTTCTTATATGTGTTAATTTTAGGAAGAAATCAATCGATGAAATGAAGAAACGTGGTTTGAAGCTTTATCACAACGGTGATATCAAAGAAATGACATCAAGAGTTCGTAAATTCCTCCAAGAACCTGATACTCCACACTACATCAAATTTACATGCTTTGCACTTGAATATGGTCATTTGGTTCCTGGTGATGATGAACATCTTTGTAAATATTCAATGGCTTTGCTTCTTGTCGTTGCTTTCACACTCAATCAACCTGAAGAATCTCGTCGACGCGCACTTACAACTATTCGGTACATATTTTATGATTGCTATGAATTTCTTTAACCTTTTGTTTTTTAGCCGTGAACTACCATTTTGGCGACGTGAATCAAGTATTGAAGAACGTAATGCTTTTGGATATCCTGCAAATGCCATTGAAGCTGCATATCAAGCTGAACCCAAATGTTTCCACGATGTTAAACTTGTTCGAACAAATTCAACTCCAAATGCATCTGAAGAAATAAGATCAAATTCAAAGACTGATGGAACAACAGTGATCCAAAGCAAAGAAGTGGTCGTTGAAAAGCCAAAGTCAAAATCAAAGTCAAAGAAGAAACGCCATTTAATGAACTAATTGTAATAACTTTATTTATCTTATTTATATATTTTGTAATGATTTAATAATAAAGAAATTTTAATTGTACTTTTTTCTGACATTTCTTGTCTCTAAATTTTATTGTTAACTTGATTTTAAAAAAACTTTAATACTCGAAGTTATTGAAAGTGAGCGATCTTTGTAAAGCTTTTGTCGTTTCAAAAACTTTGTTAATATTTTCAACAAAAATCTTTAAAAAATGCAACGATTTTTCGCTAAAAAAATTTGCATCTTGATTTTTTTATAGTTTTTGCATTACTTCTTTCATTCTCATTCATCCGTTTATTTTTGTGCATTGTTTAGAAAAGGTTTAGTCCTGCTTTTATTCTTGTGTCTTTGATTGTGTCGTCATCTTCTCATCGTCTTTTTACTGTGACAACAACTTGCAATGAATCAATCTTCTGCTGCTGCTGTCACAAAACGAGTAAGTTTTTCTTTTTTTCTTTACCTTTTTGATGATCGTTCATTTTTTTAGGGTAATCATGAAATTCGTCAACAACAGCAACAACCTTCAGCAAGCATGGTTGATAATATCATCGATGAACTTAGCTCCAAACTTGTTCAACTTTCTGGTCAAGATTTAGAAGTCGAAGTTAGTATTCGTATCAAATTTCCTAAGTAAGTTTTTTCTTTATCGCTTTCTTTTTCAATCCTAAAACATTTGGACGTTATTTTTTTGTGTTTCAGGAAAAAGTCAAATCGTCAACGATCCATTAGCAAGTGTCCAACCAAAGTTGCAACAAAAGAATGTTCTTCTCGTCAACCGCTTCAACAACAACAATCTGAAAAGCAACAAAAACAACAAAAGGATGATAAACAAGGATCAAAAATCATGAAAGCAGCAGTTTCAACAAATATCAATAATCCAACACATAAAATACGTGATTTTGCATTTGATATTGAAAGTTATGCTAAAGTTGATCCACGTGAAGTTGATAAATCTGCTCATATTCCTGGTGGAGTTGCTGAAGCTGTTGCAAGAGAAATAATTGCTGCTGTTGCATATCGAGCACGTGAAAAAGCTGCTGCCTTTACTACTGCTAAACCATCTCATCAAATGCCATTAGCTAATGCGTAAGTTGCTTCAATGATTATATCTAAAACTGTTATTGTGTTTTTTAGTGTTCAACGTGCTCCATCTCCTGATATTGTTACAATGGGCAGTATGTTTGATAATGATAGTGAAGTTCAAAGCTATGATGGCACAACCAATGTTACATTATCTGAAAGTGTAAGTTCTCTCTTCTTCTTTTTTTGGAGATGAATGATGAAGGTTTTGGAACAAGAAGAATATGATAATACAAACGCATGTACTTATTGGGCTGGATTTTTTGGATTCGAGAATATGAATACTATCTTCATTTACTATTAACATGGTTATGGCATAGTCTGTTTCTCACAATAAAGTCCAAAACCTTTATCACTCATTTTCGATTCTTTAACTTTTTCTTTCTTTTCTCAAACTAATCTTTTATCTTCTTCTTTTTTAGTCTCACTACTCTGAATATCCTGAACCTTTATCATCAACATCATTATCATTACCAACTAGTCAACTCTTTCCTAAAGCTCATGTTCATTATGCTAAAAAGAAGAAGTAAATCACACATTTTTTCTATTTCTGTCTTATGTATCCCGTTTTGATTGAATATATTATTTATGTATGTATGTGATGATGATAATATTGTAATTGTATAATAAAAATCAATAAATTTGCTTTGTTGTTTGCCATTGATCCTCATTCTCTTACTCAGACATATGTACATACACTTTGGAAATGGCCCTTTTTTTTGTGGAGGAGAAAATTGAAACAACAACAGGAAATAAAAATGCCGTGAATGACCTCGACCGACTGCTGCAGCTTATTTGAATGCACAAGTGCTTCTTGGTTGTATGTTGACTTCTTTTTCTAACAATTTGCTAATTTCTCTATAAGCTTTTTGAATGGCTATTTTAATAGGATCCTCTCTTGCAAAATCATCGGCCATGTCTTCTTTGAATTCTTCCCAAAGATCTTGTGGTGCTAAAGGTTGACAATGGACTAAAAGCCTTACAAATAATGATCGCATTTGATATGGTAACATTGAAACTCGAGCTTCTGCAAGTACACGGTACCATTCTTTATCATCTTCAACTAATCCAAATTCAAGACATGCTTCTGTAAAAGTTTGGCAAAGTTTTCCATCGACAGTTTTCAATTCATCAAAACTTGTTGCGCCTTTTACATGATTGAGAAGAATTCGAAGATGAAATAGTTCTTGATTCGTGGGGCTCGCAGTGTACATACGACCGAATACTTTAAATCTTCCTTTTCTTGGCTCCCATTGATATTTGGCTTTTTCATTTGTTCCATCAGCATTTTTAGGTTTATTTTTATTGATGTCTTTCCATGTGTAATGCTCTGGGATTTCACTGTAAAAATAATTTTTAGCTTTCGAGTCTCTATTATTGAGTTCAAAATAATCTAACAACATCGTTTTTTTATCCAAAGCTGCTTGTAAATCTTCAGGGTTGTCAGCATCAACAAAATTTACTCTTTGTTCGCCAGGCAAATGAATTGGTAAACGGGTTATAGAATGACTTTGACCATGCAATTCATAATTTAATATCCTCCATACTGCTTCAGCTGCTCTCATATAACGGCTATTTAAAAACGATTCGCATTCGTCATAATTAACAACACCATCGATAATTTTAATTGCTGCAGAATCATGACCCTTGAAAATGTATTTATAAAGATATTTAACAGCTTTAATTGAGGATACAACTTCAACATTTATATGACAATTCATTAAAAGTAAAAGATTAGGGCAATGTGGAACGACATATTGATTATCAGCAACAAAGCCTGAACTTTTTGTAACTTCTCTACCATTATCTGGTCTTGCATAAGTTGGATAAGCATCTTCATCAAGAGTTGTTTCTTCGTGGAAATTTTTTGGAAAACCTTTAGAACAATTACCGTCTTTTTCGCATCGAAAACCGCATGGCCCATGAATCATGTGAGTGGAAACTAAGTTAAATAAGTTTGGAAATTTTTCAGGATCTGGTAATTGTGCGCTTATATAACGATCGATAACTTCAGCTGTTCGCATTTTGTAATCACCTTCAAGAGTAACCAAAAGATGCGCATGGGGTAAACCTCTTTTTTGAAATTCAATTGTGTAAACAAATGCTTTACAACCACCAAAGAAACCTTTTTTTTCTATTAAATCGATAACAAAATTTAATTTTTGTTTGAATACTCTTCCAACCAAATCAGGTCTATCAGCAGGAGTTTGTCCTTGAAAGAGATTTTCGGTAATTTCTGGCCAATTGGGATTGCACGTCATTGTAATAAATAAATCTGGTTTACCGAGACGTCTTACAATTGCCATTGCATCTTGATAAATTTGTTCCATATAACGGGGAGAGCCTGTATGAGTTGAGGGAAGAATAAATTTCGAGCCAATTGAACTTGCATTATTTTCAGTTTGGTGCTTCTTCATAAAGTCGTCAATGTTGGCATAACTATCACGATATAATTTATTTTGATTATTTCTCAGAAATTGAACTCTTTCTTTTATCATTTTTAAAGCGGTGTCCACTAACCATTGTTGAAAAAGTCTTCCACCATGCAATATAGCATTAAATTCTCCATTTCGAAATGCAATATGAAATTTGGCGTAAGCATTTCGAGTTATTGTTTTATTAGAGAACAACTTCTTCATTTCGTGGTGCCAAATAGGTTGCCCATGAGGAAAAAAGATAGGATAAAGCCAAGGTTCAACATTTTTATCCAACGCATTTACAGTTTTTAATTGCCTGCCTTCTTTATCATAAATTGTGACATATGAGTCGGGTATTTCGCCATCATCTGTGGTAGCAAAAACAGCAGCAACTTCATTGGATACTTGTAAATTGAAACGTCGAGGATCAACACCTTTTTTCAAACCAAAATGCAATGATAAATTTAATGGGGATGTATTATTTTGCAAAGATAAGTTTTGCTGCATTTGATATTGTTCATGTAACATTTGAAAAGCTTGGGCATGACAATTTATCCTGCTTAATGTTTCGGATAAAGTTTTTGTAATTTCATGGTTTAAATTTGAAAAAGCTTCTTGTCTTGTTTCAGCTGCTTCGAGAGGATCGACAATGTATAGTTGACCATAAGATTTAGGAGCATTGGCTTCATTTTGCATAGCTGTATTAATTTGGTAATAAACCTGCCCTTGGACAACAAAAGAATACGGTCCTGGTCGGTTGATGCCAAAACTAACAGTATCAGCGTTAAAAGAAGCAAAGGCATGGATGTTATTATATAGTCTAATGTTGTTTTGAAATTCTTTAATATTGAAAAGTTTTTTGATTTCTTCTGGAAAAATAGGTTTGGATGGAAATGCAATAGAGCCATGTTGACAACAACTGCTAAACGATAATCCTTTATTGCTGATTTTTTTACTTTCAAAATGATTTGCGCTACAATGTTCACATTTTATGTTCATGAGACCGAGATAATGTGGAGTTGTTATATCAATAATCTCTTTTCCACCTGCACAAATTAAGTTTATTGGACGCCTTAATAATCGCATTCCAGATTTTGCATTTTGTGAATTAACTAATCTTTCTTCTTGAGTTAAATTTTGTCTCAACAATTGCATTCTTGCCCTTTTTGCTATATTTTCAAGTTCAATTTCATTTTCATTTAAATTGGCTCTTAAATTTTGCATTCTTGCTCTTTTAGCTAAATTTTCAACATCTCTTTCATCTTCTTCTAAACTTGCCCTGGATGTCCGTTTTTGTTTTCTATCACGCTCTTGCTTTTTTGTTTTTAAAATTTCTTTATGTCTGACTTCTTCAGAAGGCGTACGTTGAATTTTAGGTGGCATTGATAATAATATTGAAATAGCTATATGTTAAAATGATTGATTATTTCCTTTGAAATGCTTTAAATTATTGGTGGACTTTGGAATGAGTTAAAAGGATCTTTTTGAGGTAAAATGCGTTGCGATTTCGCTTGGATGAGGTCATGTAGGAATACCATAGCTCGCTGGGATGAGTGATCCATGAGATCTTTAGTTTATAAATTTTTTGAAATTGTTTAAATGCTTGAAGTATGCGATTGTATGAGACCCCGCGATAGCGGGGGCCTCGCTTGTTATTAACCAACTTTGTAATGCTTTAAAAGTCTTTTGTTAAAATTTTCATCATTAATTTATTGAACTTTTGAATGAAATATGAATGGCCAGCAACCAGTAAGTTTAATACTCGAATAGCGAGTTTGTTAAAAGCTGAAGCTTGGATTATTTCCCGCTTTAATTAAACACATTTATATGTATTTATTTTGTAGAATCATGTTGCTGGAATGCAAGGATATACTTTAACCCCACAACAACAAGCTGCAATGATGCAACACCAACAGCATCAATATTCGAGGATGTTAAATCAACAACAACAACAACAATTACCACCCCAACAATCTCAGCAGCAACAAGCCATGGCAGCAGTGCCACAGCAACAACAACAACCCCAACAAGGTGCATATAATCAAAATTTTTATCAACAAGGTTATATCGTGAGTTTTTTGAGCCCTGGAAAGAGATGAACTATAATAAAGGGTTAATTTTTTAAAGCAAAATATTCAAGCTGCTCATGGTTTATTAGCTGGTAATAATCCACATATTGATGAGGAAAGACACCATTATGCGTGGATGCATAAGTCTTAGCGCGAAAGCGTTCACTCGCGCTCAGCTGATTACTTGGATGATGGAAAGAGTTTTTAGTGAGGGTTAGCTCGTATCTTGTGTATTAGCCAGGGGCTATCGTTAAATAAATATTGTTATAATATCCGCCGTCTTATTCCTCCTCATATAAATAATACCCAACAACAAATGATGATGCCTCAAAATCAGCAACCATCGCAACAGCAGCAACAACAGTTTTATGCTGCACAACAGTTTCAGGTTTATTTTATTGGCTAATAAATTCTCCATTTATAATATAATATTCTTTTTTAGCAACAACAACAACTACCACAAACTCAAATTCACCAACAACGACATCATCCACAATCCCAGTCACAAATTCAATATACTCCTCAAGCGGCTGCTATTTATCAACAACAGCAACAAGCTGCTGCTGCCGCTGCCGCTGTTGCTCAACAACGTATTATTCCCCAACAACCCCAAGTTCAAGCCCATGCGACGACAGTACAGCCTCAAAGGAGACAGCAACCACAATCACAAGTACCACAACAACAACCTGAAGCCTCTAGTATGCATCGAAATATAAGTCAAACATCCTCCAGATCTTCTTCTTTATCTCGTCAATCAGCTTTTACTCAACCTATTTCTCAGACTCATATTCCAAATGCTGCAGCAGCAGCGGTGGTATCTCAACAACAATATTATGAACAACAACAACCTCAATCCCAAGTTCAACAACCCCAACATCAAAATTATTCGATATATGAACAAGCTGCCCATGCTCAAGCTCAGTTACAACAACAAACGCAGCATCATTCATATCTTCCTCCACAACAACATCAACAACAAATTCAAGCTGCAGCAGTGTCGGGACATCGATTAGCTCAACAACAGCAGGTGCCACAAAAATCTAAATAAAAATCTCAAATTTCTCAAGAAGTATCACAATCTCAACAACAACAGCAACAACATGTAATTCATAATCCAAAACCATCCAAACCTTCCACGGCGAAGGAAGCAGAAAATGTAAGTAAAACCAACAACAAAAAATTAAACCTAGAATTAAATTACAAAAATTTTTAATTTCTTCTTTTTCTGAAAACGAATCCACCTAATTTCTTGAAACTTATTTTTTTTTCAGTCCGCACTCCATAATGATATGATTCGAAAGCAACGAGCTGCAGAGGAAAAGCAAAAACAAATGGAACGAGAAAAGCGTGAAACACAAAAGATTCAAGATGAATTTCAAACAAAGCAAAAGCAAGCGAATCAATATGCTCAAAGCGTTCAAGATAAAATAGATCAATTTATATATCCTATTCTTTTTGCTGGATGTCATTTAACAACAAATTGTATGCCAAAAAAGATTATTTAAACTCAAAAAAATAAATATTTTGTTCTGTCGCAAAATTTCCTGGACTAATTTGAATTTTCTAACAAAAATTAATCTATGATTTTCCATATTTATTTAAAAATAGCAACAAAATAAAAATTCTAGAACCTTCAAACTTCAAATTGGAATTATAAATTCTTTGTTTTGATTTAATTAAATTAACAAAAAAATTGAAATTGAATGATTATGAAAATGACTTCCTTCAAATGAAATTACACGAGGCATTGTCTTCGTCCAAAGAGGACACAAACTAACTTTTAAAAATAAATAAAAAACAGTGTTAAAACACGAAAATAAATAAATATTAAACGAAAACATCCTCCTGCACGTTTAAACAAAAAACAAAATGAATCGAATTAACAACCAAAAAAAAAGTTATGAAATGTTTTAATTTTTTTTTCGCGCTCCATGTTTTTTTGTTTGTTTTTAATAAATAAAATTCGATTAATCATTTTGATACCATCAACATCACCTTTTTTTGCTTGCTATCGCTGGTTTTGATAAATAATATAAAAAAATATAAAAGATGTAAATAATAAATTAAACTTGCGTGTTTTTGTTTTTCCTCTTTATGAGATTTTTTTGGTTCGATAAACTCCAGTTTTGCTTTTACTATTTTATTTTTTGGAAAAAAAATACATTCAAAGAAAAAAAAATGAATGGGTGGGTCGGGTTCATCAAAACAACGATAAAATAAAGGTTTTTGTTTTTCAAGGTTTTCTTTTTTATCGAACCAAAATAAATTTTTCTAATTTGTTTATTTTTGAATATTTAATTAATTAAATATTCTTTAATTTTTTAATATAACGTCTTTTATTTTTCTTCACCGCTTTCGATTAAAAAAATTTGGATGAATAAAAGATACAGTTTTTTTTTTAATTCAAACTACTGTCGACTTTCATGGTTTTGATTGATACGATTTATCTTCTTCTTTTTTTTTGTACCCTCTGGTGCTATCGAACCCAGCCAGTTTCATTCAACTTTTTTTTGTTGATTGCAAACGTTCTCAATTTTCGATAAAATTATCTTTCAATGAAAAAAGACCTAAACAACTTTTTTTTATCATTACATGTTTCTCTGTATTCAAAAGGAATTTATTCCTTTTACAAAGTTGACAAAAAAAATTAAAAGCTTTTTTTCGTTGAAATTCTTTCACATACATCCTCTTCATCTATGTATTTAGCAAGAAAAATTCCAAATTAAAATGCTTCTCGGTTTTCTGCATTTTGGTTTTGAAAGCAGTTATCCATCTTCTACGAATCCGCGGAAATACAAAACTAATCAGAATTTTATTTTATATAATTGTTTGATTACACATTTGATATATTTTAGTTTTTTTTGTACTTTATTCTTGGCCCAAATCTTTGAAAAACAGTAATTCATTCATCCTATGATTCGTCAAACTACAAAAATATTTCCGATCTTTAACTTTTTTCTATCACATGCCATCACCGCCACAAAATACTTAACCCAAAATAAAATCAAAAATGAACCCATTAAATTAAAAACTTTGAACTTATAATACATACTTTGATAAACAAACCTAAAAATAAAGAAAACACTTGACTTGGTGAAAAAAAAAGAATGATGCAATTTCATATATTTTTTTCTCTTTCAAATTTTTGGTATTCTTTCTTATCTCTTTTTGAGAAAAAAAAGTTTAAACAAACTACGATAATTTGAAGGAGAAAAAAAAGTATTTCGAGGAGCAAACTTTTCACGTGAAGAATGCCGTCTATCTTGTTTCCGATTTACTCCTCCACCTTCTTCACCGCCCAGCCCAATAAAGACAGAAATTAAAAATGAATCAGATTTTTTTCTTCCGAAGTTTATAAAAGAAAAAAGTTATTTAAATCATTTTTCTTGTTTGATAAACAAAAAAAAAGGAAAGAAAACAACATCAAAAACGAACGACGCCGAAGAAAAAAAAGATAGAGATTTGGACGCAAAAATCAAAACCTAAAAACGTCATAAAATCAAAAATTAAATCATCACATAGCCGCAATTGAAAAAGAAAAAAGTGAACGTTCTTGAGTTTGTTTGTTTGTAATAAAAATCATCTCATAATAATTTCTTCTTTTATATTTTTGATTCATAAATGACACGCAAAATGACCAATAAAAATCAAATCAAAAAAAATAATGGCGAAAAGAAAATTATAAACACAAAAAATACGGCAAAAATAAACTATCAGGAAATAATAATAAAAAAATGATTTGTAAGGATTTGAAGCTTGAACTAATCCATGGCTTAGGTGTTTAACAAAAAGCTTGGTGAATTTGAAAAAATTTCTAATTGCGTAAAGACTAAATAAAAAAATCTTTGATATTTAATAAAGCATTTAATCTTTCTTTAATTTTTGAAGGAACCAAATAAATGTCAAGAAACAGTGCATTGATAAACTATTTATAATATTTTTCTATCTTTCACATTGAAAATGATGTTTAGAAGCGTTTATGCAAATTTAAAATAGTCACCTCCAAAATTCGATATAAGCAATTTTTGAAATCCTAAAAACCCTTTCATTCTTCATTTTTCTTCTCAACAGTCAGTCGTCGCCTTGCAAACAATCGTCGTCAGAAAAAAAAATGCTCGTTTCTTCTTCGTCATTCCTGTTTTTTGTTTTCTTCATCGTTGCTGTTGCTTTTGATTCTGGTGGAGATGATGATCGTCATATTCTGGCTTCAAGCTTGGAAAATATCAACAATGAACTTTTGACCGATGATTCACCTATCTTTGAAGAAAAACTCGATGGCAAAGTGAAAATCGTGTCTTCTGGAACTGCTCAACTTATACTTACAAATGGTCAATTGGATGTTGAAGTTGATTTCCAGAAATGTGAAGGAGAGTAAGTTTTACACTTTTTTTATAAAGGCCATTGTGATTATACTAACTTTTAGAGTTTTGTTTTGTTACAAATCTTCGAAATGGAACGACGTCGCTGCTAAACTTTGTCAACCAAACTTTTGTGGATTCAAAATTTCAGCAACTTCTGATAAACTTACGTTTGCTCACAATAGATTCCCAAAGAAGCATTTTACGAATTGTCCGTCCACTCGCATGAAATTCGACTTTACTTCATATTGTGGTAATAAAGATGCTAGCTGTGATCCTGCTTTTGATAAAGAAAATAGAATTACAATTGAAGTTCGTCAAGTTTCACCAAAGTGTCCAATCACAATCCTTAATGCTAAAGTATATGTGCCTGTTCTACCGTCAACAACTTCTTCGTCAACATCCAAAGCTGTTACAACATCACCACAAGCTTCAAAAACAGAAGAATCGAAAACATGGTGGCTTTGGATCGTGGTTCCTATCGTGGTCATTCTGCTCATTGTTGGTATCGTCGTGTAAGTTTATTTTGGTTTTCATCCGTTATTAAAGCTATCATTTTCAGATTCATCATATGCTACAGGAAAAGATCGTTCAAGAAGAAGAAGCAAGAGGAACTTAAAAATCTGCCTTTGACTGGTATAACTATTGAAAATGGTAAACAACAGAAAGAAGAACATGCAAAAGTTCAACCAGAACCGAAAGAAGCTGTAAAAGAAGTGGAAACAAAGAATCTCGATGTTCCTAAAGTAAAAACTCCAATCAAGAAAGAAGCTCCTCATCCTCCTACATCAAAAGTTGAACAACCGAAGCAGCCTGAATCACTTCCAAAGAAAGAACCAACCGTTGCGACTGAAGCTATTGATGAACATCTTCCTCCTCCAAAACTTCCTCCTCCAGAATTTCCTCCTGTAATTGAATCTAAAGAACCTATCATCGTCGTCGAAGACCAACATGAAGTTCCAAAGAAGATGAAGAAGCAGTGTCGAGCATTGGCAATGGCAATGGGAGCATCAAATTCTGGAAGTTTTGGTTCAAAGTTTCGTGGTCGTTTCAAAGATAGTGTGGAATCTCAGCGTTCAATCAACAAGAAGATATCATTTGAATGTCATTACAACTCTATGCAAAGAAATGGTCTCCTTGGTAAAAACTCAAAAGAAATCATCCAAAAGATGGCAAAGTATGTTTCCATTTTTATATTGAAGTTATCATTTATTTCATTTTTAGGTTCTACAAACCTGATGCAAAGAAGAAGAATATCAGCGTGGAAGTTTCGCTCCTGTACAACTTAATTGGTGATGTGTTTGTTACCATCAATGGCCTCGTGTATGTTTATTTTACTCTCAACACCTTTCTTATATGTGTTAATTTTAGGAAGAAATCAATCGATGAAATGAAGAAACGTGGTTTGAAGCTTTATCACAACGGTGATATCAAAGAAATGACATCAAGAGTTCGTAAATTCCTCCAAGAACCTGATACTCCACACTACATCAAATTTACATGTTTCGCTCTTGAATATGGTCATTTGGTTCCTGGTGATGATGAACATCTTTGTAAATATTCCATGGCATTGCTTCTTGTCGTTGCTTTCACACTCAATCAACCTGAAGAATCTCGTAGACGCGCACTTACAACTATGCGGTACATATTTTATGATTGCTTTGAATTTCTTTAACCTTTTGTTTTTTAGCCGTGAACTACCATTTTGGAGACGTGAATCAAGTATCGAAGAACGTAATGCTTTTGGATATCCTGCAAATGCCATTGAAGCTGCATATCAAGCTGAACCCAAATGTTTCCACGTCGTCAAACTTGTTCGAACAAATTCAACTCCAAATGCATCTGAAGAAATACGATCAAATTCAAAGACTGATGGAACAACGGTGATCCAAAGCAAAGAAGTGGTTGTTGAAAAACAAAAGTCAAAATCAAAGTCAAAGAAGAAACGCCATTGAATGAACTTATTGTATTAACTTTATTTATCGTATTTATATATTTTGTAATGATTTAATAATAAAGAAATTTTAATTGTACTTTTTTCTGACATTTCTTGTCTCTAAATTTTATTGTTAACTTGATTTTAAAAAAACTTTAATACTCGAAGTTATTGAAAGTGAGCGATCTTTGTAAAGCTTTTGTCGTTTCAAAAACTTTGTTAATATTTTCAACAAAAATCTTTAAAAAATGCAACAATTTTTCGCTAAAAAAATTTGCATCATGATTTTTTTATAGTTTTTGCATAACTTCTTTCATTCTCATTCATCCGTTTATTTTTGTGGATTGTTTAGAAAAGGTTTAGTCCTGCTTTGATTCTTGTGTCTTTGATTGTGTCGTCGTCTTCTTCTTTCCACTGTGACAACAAGTTGCAATGAATCAATCTTCTGCTGCTTCTGTCACAAAACGAGTAAGTTTTTCTTTTTTTCTTTACCTTTTTGATGATCCTTCATTTTTTTAGGGCAATCATGAAATTCGTCAACAACAGGAAAAACCTTCAGCAAGCATGGTTGATAAATCATCGATGAACTTAGCTCCAAACTTGTTCACCTTTCTGGTCAAGATTTAGAAGTCGAAGTTAGTATTCGTATCAAATTTCCTAAGTAAGTTTTTTCGTTTAATTCTAAAACATTTGATGTTTTGGAGTTTCAGGAAAAAGTCAAATCGTCAACGATCCATTAGCAAGTGCTCAACCAAAGTTGCAACAACAAAAGAATGTTCTTCTCATCAACCGCTTCAACAACAACCATCTGAAAAGCAACAAAAACAACAAAAGGATGATAAACAAGGATCAAAAACCATGAAAGCAACAGTTTCAACAAATATTCATACACATAAAATACGTGATTTTGCATTTGATATTGAAAGTTATGCTAAAGTTGATCCACGTGAAGCTGACAAATCTGCGTATATTCCTCGTGAAGTTGCTGAAGCTGTTGCAAGAGAAAAAATTGCTGTTGTTGCATATCGAGCACGTGAAAAAGCTGCTGAAGCTGCTGCCGCCGCCGCTGCTGCTACTACTAAATCATCTCATCAAATGCCATTAGCCAATGCGTATGTTGCTGTTTCTTTTGTTAACTAAAACTTTTATTGTGTTTTTTTAGAGTTCAACGTGGTCCATCTCCTGATATTGTTACAATGGGCAGTATGTTTGATGATGATAGCGAAGTTCATAGCTATGATGGCACAACCAATGTTACATTATCTGAAAGTGTAAGTTCTCTTTCTTTTTGTTTGGAGATGAATCATGAAGGTTTTGGAACAAGAATACAATGATGATGCTGACACACCTACTTATTGGAATGGATCTTTTTGGTTTGAGAATATGAATACTATCTTCATTAACTGCTTACATGGTTATGGCAAAATCTGTTTCTGGCGCTGAAGTCCAAAACCTTTATCATTCATCTTCGAATCTTTAACTTTTCTTCTCTTTACTCCTACTAATCTCTTTTTCATTTTTTAGTCTCACTACTCTGAATATCCTGAACCTTTATCATCAACATCATTACCAACTAGTCAACTCTTTCCTAAAGCTCATGTTCATTATGCTAAAAAGAAGAAGTAAATCACACATTTTTTCTATTTCTTTCTTATGTATCCCGTTTTGATTGAATATATTATTTTTGTATGTATGTGACGAAGATAATATTGTAATTGTATAATAAAAATCAATAAATTTGCTTTGTTGTTTGCCATTGATCCTCATTCTCTTACTTAGACATACATACACTTTGGAAATGGCACTTTTTTGTGGAGGAGAAAATTGAAACAACAACAGGAAATAAAAATGCCGTAAATGACCTCGACCGACTGCTGCTGCAGCTTATTTGAATGCTCAAGTGCTTCTTGGTTGTATGTTGATTGAAAAAAAAAGAAGCAAGCGTTGTTCGTTGTTTTTCTTAATTTTTTTTCGTTTCAAAACCATTTTCATAAATTTTTATGCAACAAAAAAATAAAATAAAAAACGTTTCAGAAGTTAGTTGTATGCATGTTTAAAAGAATTGTTTTCTCTTTGGATTTTTATTAACTAACTTTGTAATGCTTTAAAAGTCTCTTCTAAAAATTCTATCATCAATTTCTTGAACTTTTGAATGAAATATTAATGGCCAGCAACCAGTAAGTTTTAAACTCGAATAGCGAGTTTGTTAAAAGCTGAAGCTTGGATTATTTCCCGCTTTAATTAAACACATTTATATGTATTTTTTGTAGAATCATGTTGCTGGAATGCAAGGATATACTTTAACCCCACAACAACAAGCTGCAATGATGCAACACCAACAGCATCAATATTCGAGGATGTTAAATCAACAACAACAACAACAATTAGCACCGCAACAATCTCAGCAGCAACAAGCCATGGCAGCAGTGCCACAGCAACAACAACAACCCCAACAAGGTGCATATAACCAAAATTTTTATCAACAAGGTTATATCGTGAGTTTTTTGAGCCCTGGAAAGAGATGAACTATAATAAAGGGTTAATTTTTTAAAGCAAAATATTCAAGCTGCTCATGGTTTATTAGCTGGTAATAATCCACATTTAAATAATACCCAACAACAAATGATGATGCATCAAAATCAGCAACCATCGCAACAGCAGCAACAACAGTTTTATGCTGCACAACAGTTTCAGGTTTATTTTATTGGCTAATAAATTCTCCATTTATAATATAATATTCTTTTTTAGCAACAACAACAACTACCACAAACTCAAATTCACCAACAACAACATCATCCACAATCCCAGTCACAAATTCAATATACTCCTCAAGCGGCTGCTATTTATCAACAACATCAACAAGCTGCTGCTGCCGCTGTTGCTCAACAACGTATTATTCCCCAACAACCCCAAGTTCAAGCTCATGCGACGACAGTATAGCCTCAAAGGAGACAGCAACCACAATCACAAGTACCACAACAACAACCTGAAGCCTCTAGTATGCATCGAAATATAAGTTAAACATCCTCCAGATCTTCTTCTTTATCTCGTCAATCAGCTTTTACTCAACCTATTTCTCAGACTCATATTCCAAATGCTGCAGCAGCAGCGGTTGTATCTCAACAACAATATTATGAACAACAACAACCTCAATCCCAAGTTCAACAACCCCAACATCAAAATTATTCGATATATGAACAAGCTGCCCATGCTCAAGCTCAGTTACAACAACAAACGCAGCATCATTCATATCTTCCTCCACAACATCATTAACAACAACAAATTCAAGGTGCAGCAGCAGCGTCGGGACATCGATTAGCTCAACAACAGCAGGTGCCACCACAATTACAAAAATCACAATTAAAATCTCAAATTTCTCAAGAAGTTTTACAATCTCAACAACAACAACATGTAATTCATAATCCAAAACCATCCAAACCTTCCACGGCGAAGGAAGCAGAAAATGTAAGTAAAACCAACAACAAAAAATTAAACCTAGAATTAAATTACAAAAATTTTTAATTTCTTCTTTTTCTCAAAACGAATCCCCCTAATTTCTTGAAACTTATTTTTTTTTTTCAGTCCGCACTCCATAATGATATGATTCGAAAGCAACGAGCTGCAGAGGAAAAGCAAAAACAAATGGAACGAGAAAAGCGTGAAACACAAAAGATTCAAGATGAATTTCAAACAAAGCAAAAGCAAGCGAATCAATATGCTCAAAGCGTTCAAGAAAAATTAGATCAATTTAAATATCCCATTCTTTTTGCTGGATGTCATTTAACAACAAATTGTAAGCCAAAAAAGATTATTTAAACTAAAAAAATTAATATTTGTTTTTTTTAGTAACAAAAATCCTTTCACTTCCACTTCTCACTTCGAAAATAGCCATCTTCTGCAAATCCACGGAAATACAAAACTTATCAGAATTTTTTTTATAATTGTTTGATTACACATTTGAAATATTAATACTTTTTTTGTACTTTATTCTTCTTGGCCCAGATCTTTAAAAAAACAGTAATCCATTCATTCATCCTATGAATAGCCTAACTACAAAAATATTTCGAACTTTATTCTTTTTTTCGCGTGTCATGGACCACAAATAAAATCATCCACAAAAATAAAATCAAACAAACGAACCCATTAAATTAAAAACTTTGAACTTATTACTTTGATATTTGTTTAAACAAACCTAAAAATAAAGAAAACACTTGACTTGGTAAAAAAAAAGAATGATGCAATTTTATATATTTTTTTCTCTCTTTCAAATTTTTGGTATTCTATTTTATCTCTCTTTGAAGAAAAAAAAACTTAAACAAACTACGATAATTTGAAGAAGAAAAAAAGTATTTCGAGGAGCAAACTTTTCACGTGAAGAATGCCGTCTATCTTGTTTCCGATTTACTCCTCCACCTTCTTCACCGCCCAGCCCAATAAAGACAGAAATAAAAATGAATCAGATTTTCTCCATCGAAGTTTATAAAAGAAAGAAGTTATTTAAATCGTTTTTCTTGTTTGATAAACAAAAAAAAAGGAAAGAAAACAACATCAAAAACGAACGACGACGAAGAAGGCGATGAAGAAAAAAAAGATAGAGATTTGGGCGCAAAAATCAAAACCTAAAACGTCATAAAATCAAAAATTAAATCATCCATCCACCATCGCCGCAAATAAAAATGAAGAAAAGTGAACGTTCTTGTGTTGGTTTGTTTGTAATAATCATCTCATAATAATTTCTTCTTTTATATTTTTGGGTCATAAATGACACGCAAAATGACCAATAAAAATCAAATCAGAAAAATAAATGGCGAAAAGAAAATTATAAACACACAAAAGGGCAAAATCATACTATCAGGAAATAATAATAATAAATATTTGTAAGGCATGAAGCTTGAACTAATCCATGGCTTAGGTGTTTAACAAAAAGCTTGGTGAATTTGAAAAAATTTCTAATCAGTAAAGGCGAAATAAAAAATCGTTAATTGAAACATTTTCGATTTTTAATAAAGCATTTAATCTTTCTTTAATTTTTGAAGGAACCAAATAAATGTGAAGAAAAACACTGCATCTTGATAAACTATTTACAATGTATTTGCATCTTTCACATCGAAGATGATCTTTTGAAGCGTTTATGTAAATTAAAAATAGTCACCTCCAAAATTCCATATAAGCGATTTTTGAAATCCTAAAAACCCTTTCATTCTTCATTTTTTTTCTCACCAGTCAGGCGTCGCCTTGCAAACAATCGTCGTCAGAAAAAAATGACGCTCGCTTCTTCTTCGTCATTCCTGTTTTTTCTTTTCTTCATTGCTGCTGCTGCTTTGGATTCTGATGGTGATCGTCGTCATATTCTGGCTTCAAATATTGGTTCAACTTTAAAAAATATCAACAATGAACTTTTGTCTGATGATTCACCTATCTTTGAAGAAACAAACGATGGCAAAGTGAAAATGGTGTCTTCTGGAACTGCTCAACTCATACTTACAAATGGTCAATTGGATATTGAAGTTGATTTACACAAATGTACTGGAAAGTAAGTTATTATGATTTCTAATATTTAAGCAATTATTATTTTTTAGTGTCTTGTTTTGTTACAGTTCTTCAAAACCTTCATTTTCAACAGATCTTTGTCATTCTCAATCAAACCTTTGTCCATTTCAAATTGAGGCTGATGATAACAATATCAAACTTACAAACATGGCAAGTCCAGTTTCAAAAGATCAACTCCAAATCCAATGTTCTTCTTATATTCGAATGCATGAGCCAACAACACCATATTGTGGTTATCATGGTGCTAGCTGTGATCCTGCCTTTGATAAAGAAAATAGAATTACAATTGAAGTTCGTCAAGTTTCACCAGAGTGTCCAGTTACTATCCTGAATGCTAAAATATATGTTCCACCTCCACCGACAACAACTTCGACGTCAACTTCCAAAGCTGTTACAACATCACCACAAGCTTCAAAAACAGAAGAATCGAAAATATGGTGGCTTTGGATTGTAGTTCCTATAGTTGTCATACTGCTTATTGTTGGTATCATCGTGTACGTTTATTATGCTTTTCATCCTTTATTAAAGCTATCATTTTCAGATTCGTCATATGCTACAGGAAAAGATCGTTCAAGAAGAAGAAGCAAGAGGAACTTAAGAATCTGCCTCTCACTGGTATAATCATTGAAGATTGTAAACAACAACAACAAGAAAGTGCAAAAGTTCAACCAGAACCGAAAGAAGCTGTAAAAGAAGTGGAAACAAAGAAGCTCGACGTTCCTAAAGCAACAACAACTCCAATCAAGAAAGAAGCTCGTCCTCGTCCTCCATCAAATGTTGAAAAACTGAAGCAGCCTGAACCAATGCCAAAAAAAGAACCAACTGTAACGACTGAAGCAACTAATGAACGTCCTCCTCCACAACTTCCTCCTGTTACTCCTGTAATTGAATCAAAAGAACCTATCATCGTCGAAGACCAGCATGAAGTACCAAAGAAGATGAAAAAGCAGTGTCGAGCAATGGCAATCGCAATGGGAGCATCAAATTCTGGAAGTTTTGGTTCAAAGTTTCGTGGTCGTTTCAAAGATAGTGTGGAATCTCAGCGTTCAATCAACAAGAAGATATCCTTTGAATGTCATTACAACTCTATGCAAAGAAATGGTCTCCTTGGTAAAAACTCAAAAGAAATCATCCAAAAGATGGCAAAGTATCTTTCCATTTTTATATTGAAGTTATCATTTATTTCATTTTTAGGTTCTACAAACCTGATCCAAAGAAGAAGAATATCAGCGTGGAAGTTTCGCTCCTGTACAACTTAATTGGTGATGTGTTTGTTACCATCAATGGCCTCGTGTATGTTTATTTTACTCTCAACACCTTTCTTATATGTGTTAATTTTAGGAAGAAATCAATCGATGAAATGAAGAAACGTGGTTTGAAGCTTTATCACAACGGTGATATCAAAGAAATGACATCAAGAGTTCGTAAATTCCTCCAAGAACCTGATACTCCACACTACATCAAATTTACATGCTTTGCACTTGAATATGGTCATTTGGTTCCTGGTGATGATGAACATCTTTGTAAATATTCAATGGCTTTGCTTCTTGTCGTTGCTTTCACACTCAATCAACCTGAAGAATCTCGTCGACGCGCACTTACAACTATGCGGTACATATTTTATTATTGCTTTGAATTTCTTTAACCTTTTGTTTTTTAGCCGTGAACTACCATTTTGGAGACGTGAGTCAAGTATCGAAGAACGTAATGCTTTTGGATATCCTGCAAATGCCATCGAAGCTGCATATCAAGCTGAACCCAAATGTTTCCATGATGTTAAACTTGTTCGAACAAATTCAACACCAAATGCATCAGAAGAAATACGATCAAATTCAAAGACTGATGGAACAACGGTGATCCAAAACAAAGAAGTGGTCGTTGAAAAACCAAAATCAAAATCAAAATCAAAGAAGAATAAACGGGTGAACTGATTGTAATAACTTTATTTATGTTTATGTCTTTTATTTATCGTATTTATATATTTTGTATAATGATTTAATAATAAAGAAATTTTAATTGTACCTTTTTCTGACATTTCTTGTCTCTAAATTTTATTGTTAACTTGATTTTAAAAAAACTTTAATAATCGAAGTTATTGAAAGTGAGCGATCTTTGTAAAGCTTTTGTCGTTTCAAAAACTTTGTTAATATTTTCAACAAAAATCTTTAAAAAATGCAACAATTTTTCGCTAAAAAAATTTGCATCATGATTTTTTTATAATTTTTTGCATAACTTCTTTCATTCTCATTCATCCGTTTATTTTTGTGGATTGTTTAGAAAAGGTTTAGTCCTGCTTTTATTCTTGTGTCTTTGATTGTGTCGTCGTCTTCTTCTTTCCACTGTGACAACAACTTGCAATGAATCAATCTTCTGCTGCTGCTGTCACAAAACGAGTAAGTTTTTCTTTTTTTCTTTACCTTTTTGATGATCTTTCATTTTTTTAGGGTAATCATGAAATTCGTCAACAACACCCTTCATCAAACATTGTGGATAAAATCATCGATGAACTTAGTTCCAAACTTGTTCAACTTTCTGGTCAAGATTTAGAAGTCGAAGTTAGTGTTCGTATCAAATTTCCTAATTAAGTTTTTTCTTTATCCCTTTCTTTTTCAATCCTAAAACATTTGGACGTTATTTTTTTGTGTTTCAGGAAAAAGTCAAATCGTCAACGATCCATTAGCAAGTGTCGTCCATTCAAAGTTGCAACAAAAGAATGTTCTTCTCGTCAACCGCTTCAACAACAACAATCTGAAAAGCAACAAAAACAACAAAAGGATGATAAACAAGGATCAAAAACCATGAAAGCAGCAGTTTCAACAAATATCAATAATCCAACACATAAATTACGTGATTTTGCATTTGATATTGAAAGTTATGCTAAAGTTGATCCACGTGAAGCTGATAAATCTGCTTATATTCCTCGTGAAGTTGCTGAAGCTGTTGCAAGAGAAAAAATTGCTGCTGCTGCATATCGAAAACGTGAAATAGCTGCTGAAGCTACTGCCGCTGTTGCTACTGCTAAATCATCTCAACAAATGCCATTAGCTAATGCGTAAGTTTTTTGTTTGTGCTGTTTCTAGGTTTAACTAAAACTGTTATTGTGTTTTTTTAGAGTTCAACGTGGTCCATCTCCTGATATTGTAACAATGGGCAGTATGTTTGATGATGATAGTGAAGTTCAAAGCTATAATGGCACAACCAATGTTACATTATCTGAAACTGTAAGTTTTCTCTTCTTCTTTTTTTTGTATTGAAATGAATGATGAAGGTTTTGGAACAAGAAGAATATTATAATACAAACGCATGTACTTATTGGGCTGGATTTTTTGGATTCGAGAATATGAATACTATCTTCATTTACTATTAACATGGTTATGGCATAGTCTGTTTCTCACAATGAAGTCCAAAACCTTTATCACTCATTTTCGATTCTTTAACTTTTTCTTTCTTTTCTCAAACTAATCTTTTATCTTCTTCTTTTTTAGTCTCACTATTCTGAATATCCTGAACCTTTATCATCAACATCATTACCAACTAGTCAACTCTTTCCTAAAGCTCATGTTCATTATGCTAAAAAGAAGAAGTAAATCACACATTTTTTCTATTTCTGTCTTATGTATCCCGTTTTGATTGAATATATTATTTATGTACCTATGTAATGATGATAATATTGTAATTGTATAATAAAAATCAATAAATTTGCTTTGTTGTTTGCCATTGATCCTCATTCTCTTACTCAGACATATGTACATACACTTTGGAAATGGCCCTTTTTTTTGTGGAGGAGAAAATTGAAACAACAACAGGAAATAAAAATGCCGTGAATGACCTCGACCGACTGCTGCAGCTTATTTGAATGCGCAAGTGCTTCTTGGTTGTATGTTGATTGAAAAAAAAGAAACTAGCAAGCGTTGTTGTTCGTTGCTATTCTTAATTTTTTTTCGTTTCAAAACCATTTTCATAAATTTTTATGCAACAAAATAAAATAAAAAAACGTTTCAGAAGTTAGTTGTATGCATGTTTAAAAGAATTGTTTTCTCTTTGGATTTTATTAACTAACTTTGTAATGCTTTAAAAGTCTTTTGTAAAAATCGTATCATCAATTTATTGAACTTTTTGAATGAAATATGAATGGCCAGCAACCAGTAAGTTTAAGACTCGAAAAGCGAGTTTATTAAAAGCAGAAGCTTGGATTATTTCCTGCTTTAATTAAACACTTTTATATATTTTTTGTAGAATCATGTTGCTGGAATGCAAGGATATACTTTAACCCCACAACAACAAGCTGCAATGATGCAACACCAACAGCATCAATATTCGAGGATGTTAAATCAACAACAACAACAGCAATTACCACCGCAACAATCTCAGCAGCAACAAGCCATGGCAGCAGTGCCACAGCAACAACAACAACAACCCCAACAAGGTGCATATAATCAAAATTTTTATCAACAAGGTTATATCGTGAGTTTTTTGAGCCCTGGAAAGAGATGAACTATAATAAAGGGTTAATTTTTTAAAGCAAAATATTCAAGCTGCTCATGGTTTATTAGCTGGTAATAATCCACATATAAATAATACCCAACAACAAATGATGATGCCACAAAATCAGCAACCATCGCAACAGCAGCAACAACAATTTTATGTTGCACAACAGTTTCAGGTTTATTTTATGGACTAATAGATTCGCCGCTTATAATATAATATTCTTTTTTAGCAACAACAACAACTACCACAAAGTCAAATTCATCAACAACAACATCATCAACAATCCCAATCACAAATTCAGTATACTCCTCAAGCGGCTGCTATTTATCAGCAACAGCAACAACAACAAGCCGCTACTGCAGTTGCTCAACAACGTATTATTTCCCAACAACAACCCCAAATTCAAGCTCATGCGGCGACAGTACAGCCTCAAAGGAGACAACCACAAGTACCACAACAACCGGAAGCATCTAGTATGCATCGAAATATAAGTCAAACATCCTCCACATCTTCTTCTTTATCTCGTCAATCAGCTTTTACTCAACCTATTTCTCAGTCTCATATTCCAAACGCGGCAGCAACATCGGTAGTATCTCAACAACAAAATTATGAGCAACAACTACCTCAATCTCAAGTTCGACATAATCAAAATTATTCGATATATGAACAAGCTGCCCATGCTCAAGCTCAGTTACAACAAACACAGCATCATTCATATCTTCCTCCTCAACAACATCAACAACAAATTCAAGCTGCAGCAGCGTCGGGACATCGATTAGCTCAACAACAGCAGGTGCCACAAAAATCTCATTTAAAATCTCAAATTTCTCAAGAAGTTTTACAATCTCAACACCAACAACATGTAATTCTTAATCCAAAACCATCCAAACCTTCCACGGCGAAGGAAGCAGAAAATGTAAGTAAAAATCCAACAAAAAAAATCAACCTAGAAGACTGGGTTATTTAAATTACAAAGATTCGATCGAATTCCTAATTTCCTGAAACTTATTTTTTTTTCAGTCCGCACTCCATAATGATATGATTCGAAAGCAACGAGCTGCAGAGGAAAAGCAAAAACAAATGGAACGAGAAAAGCGTGAAACACAAAAGATTCAAGATGAATTTCAAACAAAGCAAAAGCAAGCGAATCAATATGCTCAAAGCGTTCAAGAAAAATTAGATCAATTTAAATATCCCATTCTTTTTGCTGGATGTCATTTAACAACAAATTGTAAGCCAAAAAAGATTATTTAAACTAAAAAAATAAATATTTGTGTTTTTTTAGTAACGAAAATCCTTCCCCTTCCAAGTGAACACGTGGATCCTGTAGATATGCCAATTTATCAAGCTGATGGATGCGCGGATTTACTTCGTCGAGATGATCCCATTTTAATTGAATATATGTCTGGATTATTGCTAAATTCATTCGAAGATGTTAAAGAAATGTAAACCTTTATTAAAATCACTACAAAAAAAAATTTTGGGGAGTAAATTATTTAATTAAATAATTAATTTTTTTTAGAAATGTAAAACACAGTGAAATAGAAGCAAATATTTATGATGGAAGTGAATTGCCGCCATTAATGAAAGGCATACATAATTTCAATCAATATTCATTTCATGTTCAAACTGAATTTGATGATATTACTTTGGATCCAGAATTAGCAAAGGTAAAAATAAATACTAATTTGCGTGAAAAAGTCCAAAAGCTTCTTCGGTAGCTTTCAAAAAAAAATTTTTCGTCAAAATCTTTGTAACAAAAAGAAAAAAAAAGTAGCTTGTTTTATTCAGAATATTTTTTGTGATTCATGACTCCATTTTCTAATTTTTTTTAGCTTTCCCAATCCTTTTTTTTTAATTTATAAAATTAAAATGTTTTTTAAGGCTGTGGATGAAGTTGCTGCTGATGGAGGTATTGGAGATTTATTGCAATTTGTTGAAAGTGAAGATAATCTTCCATCCACTTCTTCAACATCAATAATGCCAACAACAATTCAGCAACCACACCACCAACATCATCATCATCAAGTTGCTTCAGCTTCCATGGCTCCACCACAACCATCCATAGCAAGAACTATGTCAAAACCTGTAAATACAACAGGAAAAGAGCCAAAAGGAAAAGAAAAAGCTTTTGCAAATTCAAGGAGAAAAAGAGATATGGTAAGCCCAGTAATCGCCTGCTATAAAGGCAAAATAAAATGTTTTGTTTTTAGGCTGTCTCTTTTTTTAAACCAACATTTTTTTTCTTCGCTGCTTTTTCAATTTAATAAATTTGGATGAAAAAAAGATACAGTTTTTTTTTTAATTCAAACTACTGTCGACTTTCATGGTTTTGATTGATACGATTTATCGTCTTCTTCTTTTTTTTTCTGTACCCTCTGGTACTATCGAACCCAGCCAGTTTCATTCAACTTTTTTTACTTGTTGATTGCGAACGTTCTCAATTTTCTATAAAAATATCTTTCAATGAAAAAAGACCTAAACAACTTTTTTTTATCATTACATTTTTTTTTTTGCGTTCAAAAAATTTTTTTATTCATTTTCCAAAATTGACAAAAAAATCAGGGCTTTTTTCGTTGAAATTCTTACACATACATCCTCTTCATCTATGTTGAATCTAGCAAGAAAAACTCCAAATTAAAATGCGTCCGGGTTTTCTGCATTCTCACTTCGAAAATAGCCATCTTCTGCAAATCCACGGAAATACAAAACTTATCAGAATTTTTTTTATAATTGTTTGATTACACATTTGAAATATTTATACTTTTTTTGTACTTTATTCTTCTTGGCCCAGATCTTTAAAAAAACACTAATTCATTCATTCATCCTATGAATAGCCTAACTACAAAAATATTTCGAACTTTATTCTTTTTTTCGCGTGTCATGGACCACAAATAAAATCATCCACAAAAATAAAATCAAACAAACGAACCCATTAAATTAAAAACTTTGAACTTATTACTTTGATATTTGTTTAAACAAACCTAAAAATAAAGAAAACACTTGACTTGGTGAAAAAAAAAGAATGATGCAATTTCATATATTTTTTTCTCTTTCAAATTTTTGGTATTCTTTTTTATCTCTCTTTGAAGAAAAAAAAACTTAAACAAACTACGATAATTTGAAGAAGAAAAAAAGTATTTCGAGGAGCAAACTTTACACGTGAAGAATGCCGTCTATCTTGTTTCCGATTTACTCCTCCACCTTCTTCACCGCCGCCCAATAAAGACAGAAATAAAAATGAATCAGATTTTCTCCATCGAAGTTTATAAAAGAAAAAAGTTTTTTAAATCATTTTTCTTGTTTGATAAACAAAAAAAAAGGAAAGAAAACAACATCAAAAACGAACGACGCCGAAGAAGAAAAAGATAGAGATTTGGGCGCAAAAATCAAAACCTAAAAACGTCATAAAATCAAAAATTAAATAATCCGTCCACCGCCGCAAATGAAGAAAAGTGAACGTTCTTGTGTTGATTTGTTTGTAATAATCATCTAATAATAATTCCTTCTTTTATATTTTTGAATCATAAATGACATGTAAAATGACCAATAAAAATCAAATCAGAAAAATAAATGGCGAAAAGAAAATTATAAACAATAAAAATGGCAAACACAAACAATCAGGAAATAAAAAAAAAAGAATTGTAAGGTTTGAAGCTTGAACTAATCCATGGCTTAGGTGTTTAACAAAAAGCTTGGTGAATTTGAAAAAATTTCTAATCGAGTAAAGGCGAAATAAAAAAATCTTTGATATTTAATAAAGCATTTAATCTTTCTTTAATTTTTGAAGGAACCAAATAAATGTCAAGAAACAGTGCATTGATAAACTATTTATAATATTTTTCTATCTTTCACATTGAAAATGATGTTTAGAAGCGTTTATGTAAATTAAAAATAGTCACCTCCAAAATTCGATATAAGCAATTTTTGAAATCCTAAAAACCCTTTCATTCTTCATTTTTTTTCTCAACAGTCAGGCGTCGCCTTGCAAACAATCGTCGTCAGAAAAAAAAATGCTCGTTTCTTCTTCGTCCTTCCTGTTTTTTGTTTTCTTCGTCGTTGCTGCTGCTTTGGATTCTGGTGGAAATCGTCGTCATATTCTGGCTTCAAGCTTGGAAAATATCAACAATGAACTTTTGTCTGATGATTCACCTATCTTTGAAGAAACAAACGATGGCAAAGTGAAAATGGTGTCTTCTGGAACTGCTCAACTCATACTTACAAATGGTAAACTGGATGTTGAAGTTGATTTGAAAAGTTGTATTGGAAAGTAAGTTTGTGTTTTTCCATATTATTAAGCTAATGAAATTAATAACTTTCTAGTGTTCTGTTTTGTTATAATTCGTCACCTTCAAAATCAATGCTTGATGCATTAAAACTTTGCTCATCTCGATCAAACTTTTGTGGATTTCGAATTCAAGCTAGCAAAACTGACGTCACTCTCACCAATGATCAAGTTCTTAAAACAACGTTCGACCAAATATGTTCTTCATCTTTTGTTCGAATGAAATATCGTCAAGCGTTATATTGTGGTTATCATGGTGCTAGCTGTGATCCTGCCTTTGATAAAGAAAATAGAATTACAATTGAAGTCCTTCAAGTTTCACCAGAGTGTCCAATCACAATCCTGAATGCTAAAGTATATGTTCCACCTCCACCGACAACAACATCAACGTCATCTTCCAAAGCTGTTACAACATCACCACAAGCTTCAAAAACAGAAGAATCGAAAATATGGTGGCTTTGGATTGTGGTTCCTATCCTGGTTATTCTGCTGATTATTGGTATCATCGTGTATGTTTATTTTTGTTTTCATCCCTTATTAAAGCAATCATTTTCAGCTTCGTCGTATGTTACAGAAAAAGATCATTCAAGAAGAAGAAGCAAGAGGAACTTAAAAATCTGCCTTTGACTGGTATAACTATTGAAAATGGTAAACAACAGAAAGAAGAACATGCAAAAGTTCAACCAGAACCGAAAGAAGCTGTAAAAGAAGTGGAAACAAAGAAGCTCGACGTTCCTAAAGCAACAACAACTCCAATCAAGAAAGAAGCTCGTCCTCGTCCTCCATCAAATGTTGAAAAACTGAAGCAGCCTCAACCAATGCCAAAGAAAGAACCAACTGTAGCGACTGAAGCAACTGATGAACGTCCTCCTCCACAACTTCCTCCTGTTACTCCTGTAATTGAATCAAAAGAACCAATCATCGTCGAAGACCAGCATGAAGTACCAAAGAAGATGAAAAAGCAGTGTCGAGCAATGGCAATCGCAATGGGAGCATCAAATTCTGGAAGTTTTGGTTCAAAGTTTCGTGGTCGTTTCAAAGATAGTGTGGAATCACAGCGTTCAATCAACAAGAAGATATCCTTTGAATGTCATTACAACTCCATGAAAAGAAATGGTCTCCTTGGTCAAAACTCAAAAGAAATCATGGGAAAAATGGCAATGTAAGATTTTCATTGCTTATGCTTGAAGTAATCATTTATTTCATTTTTAGGTTTTACAAACCTGATGCAAAGAAGAAGAATCTCAGCGTGGAAGTTTCGCTCCTGTACAACTTAATTGGTGATGTGTTTGTTACCATCAATGGCCTAGTGTATGTTTATTTTACTCTCAACTTTGTCTAATGTGGGTTAATTTTAGAAAGAAATCGATCGATGAACTGAAGAAACGTGGTTTGAAGCTTTATCACAACGGAGATATCAAAGAAATGACATCAAGAGTTCGTAAATTCCTCCAAGAACCTGATACTCCGCACTACATCAAATTTACATGCTTTGCACTTGAATATGGTCATTTGGTTCCTGGTGATGATGAACATCTTTGTAAATATTCAATGGCTTTGCTTCTTGTCGTTGCTTTCACACTCAATCAACCTGAAGAATCTCGTCGACGCGCACTTACAACTATGCGGTACATATTTTATTATTGCTTTGAATTTCTTTAACCTTTTGTTTTTTAGCCGTGAACTACCATTTTGGAGACGTGAGTCAAGTATTGAAGAACGTAATGCTTTTGGATATCCTGCAAATGCCATTGAAGCTGCATATCAAGCTGAACCCAAATGTTTCCACGATGTTAAACTTGTTCGAACAAATTCAACTCCAAATGCATCTGAAGAAATACGATCAAATTCAAAGACTGATGGAACAACAGTGATCCAAAGCAAAGAAGTGGTCGTTGAAAAGCCAAAGTCAAAATCAAAGTCAAAGAAGAAACGCCATTTAATGAACTAATTGTAATAACTTTATTTATCTTATATATATTTTATTTTGTAATGATTTAATAATAAAGAAATTTTAATTGTACTTTTTTCTGACATTTCTTGTCTCTAAATTTTATTGTTAACTTTATTTTAAAAAAACTTTAATACTCGAAGTTATTTAAAGTGAGCGATCTTTGTAACGCTTTTGTCGTTTCATTCAAAAACTTTGTTAATATTTTCAACAAAATTCTTTAAAAAATGCAACAATTTTTCGCTAAAAAAATTTGCATCATGATTTTTTTATAATTTTTTGCATAACTTCTTTCATTCTCATTCATCCGTTTATTTTTGTGGATTGTTTAGAAAAGGTTTAGTCCTGCTTTTATTCTTGTGTCTTTGATTGTGTCGTCGTCTTCTTCTTTCCACTGTGACAACAACTTGCAATGAATCAATCTTCTGCTGCTGCTGTCACAAAACGAGTAAGTTTTTCTTTTTTTCTTTACCTTTTTGATGATCTTTCATTTTTTTAGGGTAATCATGAAATTCGTCAACAACACCCTTCATCAAACATTGTGGATAAAATCATCGATGAACTTAGTTCCAAACTTGTTCAACTTTCTGGTCAAGATTTAGAAGTCGAAGTTAGTGTTCGTATCAAATTTCCTAATTAAGTTTTTTCTTTATCCCTTTCTTTTTCAATCCTAAAACATTTGGACGTTATTTTTTTGTGTTTCAGGAAAAAGTCAAATCGTCAACGATCCATTAGCAAGTGTCGTCCATTCAAAGTTGCAACAAAAGAATGTTCTTCTCGTCAACCGCTTCAACAACAACAATCTGAAAAGCAACAAAAACAACAAAAGGATGATAAACAAGGATCAAAAACCATGAAAGCAGCAGTTTCAACAAATATCAATAATCCAACACATAAATTACATGATTTTGCATTTGATATTGAAAGTTATGCTAAAGTTGATCCACGTGAAGCTGATAAATCTGCTTATATTCCTCGTGAAGTTGCTGATGCTGTTGCAAGAGAAAAAATTGCTGCTGCTGCATATCGAAAACGTGAAATAGCTGCTGAAGCTACTGCCGCTGTTGCTACTGCTAAATCATCTCAACAAATGCCATTAGCTAATGCGTAAGTTTTTTGTTTGTGCTGTTTCTAGGTTTAACTAAAACTGTTATTGTGTTTTTTTAGAGTTCAACGTGGTCCATCTCCTGATATTGTAACAATGGGCAGTATGTTTGATGATGATAGTGAAGTTCAAAGCTATAATGGCACAACCAATGTTACATTATCTGAAACTGTAAGTTTTCTCTTCTTCTTTTTTTTGTATTGAAATGAATGATGAAGGTTTTGGAACAAGAAGAATATTATAATACAAACGCATGTACTTATTGGGCTGGATTTTTTGGATTCGAGAATATGAATACTATCTTCATTTACTATTAACATGGTTATGGCATAGTCTGTTTCTCACAATGAAGTCCAAAACCTTTATCACTCATTTTCGATTCTTTAACTTTTTCTTTCTTTTCTCAAACTAATCTTTTATCTTCTTCTTTTTTAGTCTCACTATTCTGAATATCCTGAACCTTTATCATCAACATCATTACCAACTAGTCAACTCTTTCCTAAAGCTCATGTTCATTATGCTAAAAAGAAGAAGTAAATCACACATTTTTTCTATTTCTGTCTTATGTATCCCGTTTTGATTGAATATATTATTTATGTACCTATGTAATGATGATAATATTGTAATTGTATAATAAAAATCAATAAATTTGCTTTGTTGTTTGCCATTGATCCTCATTCTCTTACTCAGACATATGTACATACACTTTGGAAATGGCCCTTTTTTTTGTGGAGGAGAAAATTGAAACAACAACAGGAAATAAAAATGCCGTGAATGACCTCGACCGACTGCTGCAGCTTATTTGAATGCGCAAGTGCTTCTTGGTTGTATGTTGATTGAAAAAAAAGAAACTAGCAAGCGTTGTTGTTCGTTGCTATTCTTAATTTTTTTTCGTTTCAAAACCATTTTCATAAATTTTTATGCAACAAAATAAAATAAAAAAACGTTTCAGAAGTTAGTTGTATGCATGTTTAAAAGAATTATTTTCTCTTTGGATTTTATTAACTAACTTTGTAATGCTTTAAAAGTCTTTTGTAAAAATCGTATCATCAATTTATTGAACTTTTTGAATGAAATATGAATGGCCAGCAACCAGTAAGTTTAAGACTCGAAAAGCGAGTTTATTAAAAGCAGAAGCTTGGATTATTTCCTGCTTTAATTAAACACTTTTATATATTTTTTGTAGAATCATGTTGCTGGAATGCAAGGATATACTTTAACCCCGCAACAACAAGCTGCAATGATGCAACACCAACAGCATCAATATTCGAGGATGTTAAATCAACAACAACAACAGCAATTACCACCGCAACAATCTCAGCAGCAACAAGCCATGGCAGCAGTGCCACAGCAACAACAACAACCCCAACAAGGTGCATATAATCAAAATTTTTATCAACAAGGTTATATCGTGAGTTTTTTGAGCCCTGGAAAGAGATGAACTATAATAAAGGGTTAATTTTTTAAAGCAAAATATTCAAGCTGCTCATGGTTTATTAGCTGGTAATAATCCACATATAAATAATACCCAACAACAAATGATGATGCCACAAAATCAGCAACCATCGCAACAGCAGCAACAACAATTTTATGTTGCACAACAGTTTCAGGTTTATTTTATGGACTAATAGATTCGCCGCTTATAATATAATATTCTTTTTTAGCAACAACAACAACTACCACAAAGTCAAATTCACCAACAACAACATCATCAACAATCCCAATCACAAATTCAGTATACTCCTCAAGCGGCTGCTATTTATCAGCAACAACAACAACAAGATGCTGCTGCTGCAGTTGCTCAACAACGTATTATTCCTCAACAACAACCCCAAGTTCAAGCTCATGCAACAGTAGTTTCCCAGTCTCAAAGGAGACAGCAGCCACAACCACAAGTAAAACAACAACAATCTGAGGCATCTAGTATGCATCGAAATATAAGTCAAACATCCTCCACATCTACTTCTTTATCTCGTCAATCAGCTTTTTCTCAACCTATTTCTCAGTCTCATATTCCAATTGCTCCAGCAGCAGCATCCGTGGTATCTCAACAACAATATTATGAACAACAACAACCTCAATCCCAAGTTCAACAACCCCAACATCAAAATTATTCGATATATGAACAAGCTGCTCATGCTCAAGCTCAATTACAACAACAAACGCAGCATCATTCATATCTTCCTCCACAACATCATCAACAACAACAAATTCAGGGTGCAGCAGCAGCGTCGGGACATCGATTATCTCAACAGCAACAGCAACAAAAATCTCATTTAAAATCTCAAATTTCTCAAGAAGTTTTACAATCTCAACACCAACAACATGTAATTCTTAATCCAAAACCATCCAAACCTTCCACGGCGAAGGAAGCAGAAAATGTAAGTAAAAATCCAACAAAAAAAATCAACCTAGAAGACTGGGTTATTTAAATTACAAAGATTCGATCGAATTCCTAATTTCCTGAAACTTATTTTTTTTTCAGTCCGCACTCCATAATGATATGATTCGAAAGCAACGAGCTGCAGAGGAAAAGCAAAAACAAATGGAACGAGAAAAGCGTGAAACACAAAAGATTCAAGATGAATTTCAAACAAAGCAAAAGCAAGCGAATCAATATGCTCAAAGCGTTCAAGAAAAATTAGATCAATTTAAATATCCCATTCTTTTTGCTGGATGTCATTTAACAACAAATTGTAAGCCAAAAAAGATTATTTAAACTAAAAAAATAAATATTTGTGTTTTTTTAGTAACGAAAATCCTTCCCCTTCCAAGTGAACACGTGGATCCTGTAGATATGCCAATTTATCAAGCTGATGGATGCGCGGATTTACTTCGTCGAGATGATCCCATTTTAATTGAATATATGTCTGGATTATTGCTAAATTCATTCGAAGATGTTAAAGAAATGTAAACCTTTATTAAAATCACTACAAAAAAAAATTTTGGGGAGTAAATTATTTAATTAAATAATTAATTTTTTTTAGAAATGTAAAACACAGTGAAATAGAAGCAAATATTTATGATGGAAGTGAATTGCCGCCATTAATGAAAGGCATACATAATTTCAATCAATATTCATTTCATGTTCAAACTGAATTTGATGATATTACTTTGGATCCAGAATTAGCAAAGGTAAAAATAAATACTAATTTGCGTGAAAAAGTCCAAAAGCTTCTTCGGTAGCTTTCAAAAAAAAATTTTTCGTCAAAATCTTTGTAACAAAAAGAAAAAAAAAGTAGCTTGTTTTATTCAGAATATTTTTTGTGATTCATGACTCCATTTTCTAATTTTTTTTAGCTTTCCCAATCCTTTTTTTTTAATTTATAAAATTAAAATGTTTTTTAAGGCTGTGGATGAAGTTGCTGCTGATGGAGGTATTGGAGATTTATTGCAATTTGTTGAAAGTGAAGATAATCTTCCATCCACTTCTTCAACATCAATAATGCCAACAACAATTCAGCAACCACACCACCAACATCATCATCATCAAGTTGCTTCAGCTTCCATGGCTCCACCACAACCATCCATAGCAAGAACTATGTCAAAACCTGTAAATACAACAGGAAAAGAGCCAAAAGGAAAAGAAAAAGCTTTTGCAAATTCTAGGAGAAAAAGAGATATGGTAAGCCCCAGTAATCAATCGTCTGCTATTATTAACCCAAAAAAATTGGTTTTAGGCCGAAGGGTTAGTGGATTCCTTAACTCCATATTATGATGTCTCAGGTGATAGAAGCAGAAAACGAAAACATGGAAGCACTCAAAGGGATTCAGAAAGCGATGAAGAAAATCAACCTCAAACAAGCAGCGGTATCGGCGGCGGAACTTCGGATGAACCAAAATTTTTTAATAAATCTAAAAAACCTAAAAAAGCTAAACGCGAAGAAGAACCCGAGCGGCCTCCAACTCCAACAGAAAGTTAGTCGTTATTTTTTATTAAAAGTTTTTATATTAAAAAATTTATGCAAATTTTCATGAAAACTTTTAGTTATAAAACAACGCGAAATGGAATGGGCTGAGCGAGAAAGGCATTTGCAAGATAAACTTCGGCGAAGACAAATGCAAGCCGAAGCTGAAGGTTTGCTTTTAAAAAAATATTTTTTATAAATAAATTTATTAATATTTTTTTTGCATGAATTTTATAGGTTTGTGTGTGGCAGCGGAAGGAGAATCTCAAATAAAAGCAGAAGCTTTAATTGAACAAATTTTTGATCAAGTTGGGGGCTTCGATGTTTTTAGTTTTGAAAATGGTAAATAAAATTATACACAACAAATTTTTTTATTCATTTAAAAAAATTTTAGGCACTTCATTAAGCGATGTTTTAATTGATCGAAAGCTTCTAAGTGAACTTCGACAAGAAGCTCAAAAACTTAAAAGTTGGAGAAAATTGCATAAACTCGATGGAGATCGGCTCGCGAAATTAGTGCAAATGTTAGAAAAAAATATTCGGGATGTTATTGATGAAGATGGACAATTAATTTGTAAAGATTTACTAGAAGTAAGTTTTAACTTTTTTGATTTTTTCCAAAAGAAAAATGAATTAATTATCGAAGACAAAAAAAGATAGTATCCAAAACTTTGAAATTATTGTTGAGATTTGATTACTTTCATTTTGAACAGAAGAAAGTAATCAAATTTTAAAAAATATCGTTAAAGTTTTATGACTCTGATTTTTTTAAATCTTCGAGTAAAAAGGTATGAAATTATTTTTTCAGTCTGATGACGTTGCAAATGAAGTAGCTCGAGAACTTCTGAATGAAAGATTTATTCGAGCATCCGAAGCTGCAACTTTGGGATTAGTTATTATGACATCCCATCGAGCTCCAAAACAAGCGATGGTCGAGGATACGATGGAACGAGCAGCACAATTATGTAAACAATTATTATCCAATGTTATTTATCCGGCAGCGGATACAATTGTAAGAAATACCAAAAATAAAAAAGCTGAAGCTGCAAGAAGACGAAAAGGTGGCGGAGGAGATTTATCGAATTCTGGAATCCATGGAATTTATGTTAGAGTTGTGGATATGATTGAATGCTTTTCGGAATTGGTAAATATTTGATTTTTATTTGTCAAAACCCAAATTTTTGGAAAATTAAAGAAAATACATACTAAAATAATTTTAAAAAATTTTCTTCGACGTGACTTCCATAAACTAATTGTTTTTTTTGTTTTTTTTTTATTCAAATTTTGAGAATTTTTTGTTATAAATTTTCGCGTTTTCCTTAATTTTTCTAATTTCGAATTTAAATATGAATTTTTTTTAAGATTCGAAGTTTCCAAATGAACGAAGTCCTAGTGTCTCAATTAAGCACAATGGCAACCAATCCATTTTTTGTGGATGGCATAGGAGAAATTCATATGGCTTCCATTCAACTTCTTTCCATTATTTTTCGAAAATTTGAAAATTTTCGACAAGATATCATTAAAGATTTATTATGTTCCATTCATCAATTACCTCCATCAAAAAATATTAAAAATTGTTATCGATTATCTAACACGGAAAATATTCATAATTTTACTGTACTCATTTTGCAATTGGTTCAATCCGTCGTAATTGTAAGTTTTATGTACACTTAAAAAATAGCTTACAAAATGCGAAAAGTTTTAAAATTTTTGTAAACTCACTCCTTAATTCAAATAATTAAGAATCAAGAGGATTAAAAAAAAGTTAAGAAATTTTAAAAGTTAAAAATATAGTTTTCCTAAAACTAATTTAAAAAACTTATTTAATAAGGGTTTTTTTTTTATCAAAAATAAAGAAACAAACTTTGAAAAATTTACAGCAAAAAATTTTTTAGTTTACTAGTTTCGAATTTAATGGACAACCAATTAGGAAATATAAAGCAGAAAACAAACTATTTTTTCACAATTTTTAAATAAATGTTTATATCGAAATTTTTTAAATTTTTAGATTCCAACTAAAAAACGAACAGATGATGGCGAAGATGAAAAACCCAGTGAAGAGGATGATTCTGCAATAGTAAATTGCTTTAAAGAAGCTCAAAATCGAGCGGGTTTATTCCTTCAAGGTTTTTTACATAAATGCACCGCGAAAGCTGAAGAAGATTATCGACGACGATTTGAAAACTTTTTGCAAGATTTATTAACCGTTTTACATCGGCCCGATTGGCCTGCCGCAGAATTAATGCTCACAGTTTTAGCAAGCGTTTTAGTTAATTCATTTCGAAATAAATCCTTGGATATTTCTTTGCGTTCTGCAAGTATGGAATATCTTGGAACCATCACGGCTCGACTTCGAAGAGATCGAAATAAAAATAATTTTGATCGTGAACAACTTAATATTGTTATTAAAAGTATTTTATATGATGAATCGAATAATCCAACTAAATTACTTGATGATATTGATACTTCAGTTGTAAGTTTGCTTAATTTAAAAAAAGTATTTTTGTGTGACATTTCTAAATTAGTGTCTAATTTCCAAAAAAACAATCGAACCAAATTTTTGGAAACATTAAAAAAAATTTAGCTTGAAAAACCTAGGTCGAAAAAAAAAATTGAGAAAACTTTCGTGTAAAAATTCTATAGAAAATTCTGGAAATCTCTTATTTTAAAAAAAAAAGTAAAATAAAAACTAATTAAAAATAGAAAAGCTTAAAGTTCATTTTTTCTTTAAAAAAACGCAAATATGAAAAAATAAAAAAATTTCTTAAACTTCGGGTTGAAAAGTTTAAAGCCATTTTTGGAAATTTTTTTTAGAAAAAAGTCTTTCAAAAAAGGTTTGAAACTGAAATCGAAGTTTCGATTTTTTTAAATGTTATCGAAAATATGTCTATTAATTATTATTTTTATTTTTTAGCTTTCATCCACGGAAAAAATGCAAAAGCTCCAGCAAGCTTTAATAGATTTTTTAATTGCAACTAAAACTGATAATGATGTCTCAGCCGAATACGCCATTTCATTTTATGCTGGTGAATGGTATAAAAAAACTGTTGAAGATATAAATGCTTTACGACAAAATTTTCAACAAAAAATTTCAAATCTCAGTGAAAATGAATTAAAAAAAGCTGAAAAAAGTCATAAAAAAATTATGGAACGTTCAGAAAATATGAAACAATTTCTTTTAAAATTAGCTGATAAAAAGAATCTCAAAAAACGTAGCACTTATGTTGCAAAAACAGGCAAATATTTAATTGATATCGATGCTTCATGGACCGTAAAATATTTAGCTTCTAAAAAAGAATTCAGTCAATCATTTGATATTTATTTAAATTGCATTCTTAAAGAAGTTCAATCTGATTCTCCCGTAACTTTGAGAACCAAAGCAATAAAATGTTTATCTCAAATTATTGAAGCTGATACGAATGTCCTCGATTCGCCTCAAGTTCATGTAATTGTTCAATCAAGAATGATGGATTTAAATAGTTTGGTTCGAGAAGCGGTAATTGAATTAGTTGGAAAATATTTAATTTTTCGTCCTGATCTCTTTGATAATTATTATTCTGTTCTTTGTGATCGAATTTTGGTAAGTTTTACTCCTACAAAATTTGAAAAAAGCATAAAAAATGTTAAGGAAAAAGTTTTAGATTTAGAGAAATATGTGTTTTTTAAAATATATTTTTAAAACTATTAAAAACATAATTTTTCGTATTTTTTTTTATCAAAAAAGATATAAATAGAAACTTTAAAAGAAATTTCTTTTAAAAATTATGAAATTTTGAGTTTTTTGCTCCCATAAATTAAAAAAATACTTCTTTGTTTTTTAGTTTTAAAATTTTCATAAATTTGAATATTTGTGAATTTTTCAAAAACTCTTTTAACAAAATAAAACTTTAACATTTTTTTCATGCTAAAATAACTCTACTCTACTTTTCTTTTTTTAGGACACTGGCGTGGCAGTTCGTAAACGAGTAATTAGAATATTTCGAGATTATGTTGAAAAGGTTCCTGAAAGTCCAAAAGTTGCTGAAATTTTATCTAAAATTGTTCGTCGCGTTTCTGATGAAGAGGGTGTAAAAAAATTGGCTTTGGATACTTTAACAACATATTGGTTTACTCCAATTTCGGATAAAAAATTCCTTAAAGAAAAAGTTATTATTCTTATTGATGCTGTAAATTTGTTGAAGGATGTCAAAGGAGAACCCGTGGAAACTTTTTTCATTTCTTTCCTTAAAAAAGATGAAATCGATAAAAATGCTTTATACGCCGCCAAACAAATTGTCGATACTCTCGTGGATTATGTTTTTGAATTGGAGGATCAAGTAGCGAAAAATCAATTCCAACAACAACAACAAAATGAATCAATAAATTCAATGATGACAGAAGAACAAAAAATTGAAAAAGAAAAAATTAATCAAAATCGTTTACTTTCTTCGCTCACAACCCTTTCGATTATTTCAAAAATTTGCCCCGAATCCATTGTTCGACATGCATTTGTTTTTTTGCCTCATCTTTCAAGGAATATTCAAACTCCATCAGAATTGCAAGTCCTTAATCAAGTTATAAATATGCTTGAACGTGTTATTCCATTAATGGAACAACCATCAAAAGATTTCCTCAAAAAATTGGATGATAAACTTTGTGATATTATTCGAAAAAAGGGAATGCTTCTTATTCAATCTGCTATCGCGTGTTTGGGGGCAGTTTATAAACAATGGAATACTTTGTTTCCAGAAGGGAAATCAAATATTTCTAAAGTTTTTCTCAGTTATGTTGGTAAGTCAATTAATAATTTAAGAATAATAATATATTTAAAAAAGTTAAAATTTCAAAAAAAGCTTTCCATAAAAATTAAAAAAAATCGGGCGGTTACCGTATTTTTAAGACGAAACTTTATACGAATTTAAAATAATATTTTTATGGGTTTAAAAAAAGTTAAATTTTCATACTTTTTATTATCAGAAATAAAGAAATAACCAACAAAAAAGTAAAATAATTTTCTTTAAAAATTAATAATAAGCAACTTTTGCATATCGAATGCAAATAGCATTTTTTCTGGAAAATCGCAAAATCCCATTTTATTTTTTATTTTAATCTTACACCTTTTTAATAAATTCAAGCATTGTTGTTAATTACCCTGTTTTTTTTAGCATTCTTAAACAAAATCAAAGAATCCCTTGGAAATAATATATCTTCTTCAATTCCACCAAATGTTCAAGGAAATTTAAAGCGATGGTTATTTTCCGTTGGAATAATGTGTAGATATTTTGATTTTGATTTAATGATTGATAAAAAACAACCAACAACGATGATGACATCATCTTCTTTATCAACAAGTCCACCACCACCAACAACAGAGATGAATTCGACCCATGGAATTGAAGATAAACGTGAAATAAGAGTTTACGCTGAAGCAACATACACATATTTATTTTTCTTTTCTCGATCAAGCGATGCAGAAATAAGTGAAAAAGCTTTAGCTTCTTTGGGACATTTATGCTCGGAATATCCTGATTTCTTTGAACGTCATGAACTTCGAAATATGTTTCAAGGTTTATTGGCGAGCAACGAGGAGAAACATTTACCATTGAAAGTTGAAGTGCTAAAAACTTTATCATTGTTTTTAACTGTGGAAGAAGAGAGAATGGTTAAAGCTCGAGAAGAATGTAAGCTTTTTATTCTAGATTTTTTTGGGAAAAAAAAGAAGACAGAGTTCCATAGTTTTGTTGATGGGATTTTGCCGATTTCGATCAAAGAAAATTTTTGAACTATGTTTATGAGTATTTTTTTTAAATAATTAAAAATAAAAGAAAAAATTGATGAAAAAAAATGCCGATAATTTTTTTTGTTTTTAAAATTGCATGATTTGATTTTTTAATTTTAATAACAAATTTTTTAGATAAACGCCTTCGAGACGCTGGTGAACTAGAAGATGATTTAGCAAATACTGATACTCGAGGAAGTTTAAATTCCACTGTGATTCAAGTATTTTGGAAGCATGTTCTCGCGAGTTATTTACATTGCAATTCTAAAGTTCGAATTGCTGTTTCTCAAGTGGTTTATCAAACGATGATGCAAGGCTTAGTAACCCCAGGAGATCCCTTGCCAACTATGATAGCCATGACAACGGATTCAGTTTCATCAATTCGAAATAAAATTGAACCATTGTTAAAGGAAATCGATCAAAAATATGCTGGAATGTTAGCTTCTAAAGCAACGCTGGGAATTCGATGGACATTTGAAATGCATCGACAATTAAATTTAGGAAAAAATTCTTATGTATTTCGAGGGTTTCGAGCTAGCGAACATTGTACTGCTAATGGTAAGTTAAAGAATTAAGGAATTTATAAAAGGAACAAAGAATTCGAAATGCAACTTTGTAAACTCAAAAGTAAAAAACTATTTTCTTTTGCACCCAAAATATAAAAATCATTTATTACTAATTTTTGAGAACAAATTTTTCTAAGTTTTTAAATTTATTTCTTTATTTCTGATAAAAAGAAAGCCCAAATTAAATTTTAACAATTATAAAAAAAATTAATTAAAAAACAAAAAATTTTTACTCTAATAATTTTTTCTTAGCATTTTTAGAATTCCCTAGCTTCCGTATTTTTTTTTTTAATTAGGAATGACTAAACAAAAACTTATAAAACTTTCTTCATTTTCCAATTTTATTCAATTTTTTATAAAGTAAAGTTTCTCAAATTCACAGACTTATTTTTTATTATTTTTTTAGTTTTGGATAAAAATGGTTTACCGAAAAATTCAGCGGAAGCCGTGGCGGTCCTCAATGCTCTTTATGCGTGTTTAAGAACAAATCGAAATCAACGTCGAAGCTTTTTAAATAATGTAGTTCGAATGTTTTCTGAAGATTCAAGAGAAAAAATGACCCTCGAAGAAATGTTATTTGTTGCAGATAATCTTGCAACTTTTCCCTTTCAAGTTATGGATGAACCTCTTTATATTATTCACACCGCTGACGCGATAACTTCACTTTCTGGACAAAATGTTTTAACAAGCGTCAAACAAATGCTTCTTCCAAAACGATATGGAGAATTAGTAGATGAAGAGGATGAATTTACGGTGGAAAATATTTATCGTATGCTTTTTTTTCTTTTAAAAAAATATACAAAATACCCGAAAAAATTTTTAATATAAAAACAGAAAATTAAAAAAACAGAATTTTCGGGCTAAATTTTTTTTTGTGTTTTGAGTTTCTATGATTGAAAATATGCAAATTCTTTTAGGTCGATTACCCGAAGATAAAACTCAAATTTTTGAACTCATGAAAACCAGCCAAGCTTGTTTTTTGCTTTTGGAAATTAAAAATTACCTCAAAAAACTTTATCGATTAAGTGATCAGTGAGTTTCTTAATTTTCTCTCCAACATTGGCTATGATAATCATTTTTTTTTTTTGCAGGCGTGTAAATGAATATAGTCCAGCGGAATCTGCAAAAGTCACGGATAAACCTATAGCTCGTCAACAAATTGGAATATTCTCTCCAGATTTTACTTTAACTGAATTAAGACCCGAAGTTATCGCTAAAAGAGACACCGTCGAGGGGCATATAAATTTGTGTGAACAACTTGTAAATGTAAGTTTTTTCTTTCATTAAAAAATCTGACAATTGTGGACGAAAAAAAAATTAAAGACAAAAATTCAAATTTAGAAAATTTCTAAATTATCGGAATTTTTATTCTTTTTGATTTTTATTTAAAATTTTAATTATAATTTTTTTAGTTCCGAAATATTTTCTTTTCCCTTGATAATAATCAAGTTGCTTCGGATGATGAAGATAATAAAATTGAATCAGCTGATGAAACTCTAAATGATTCGACGACGACGACGACAACTTCTAAAAGAACTCGAGGAGCAGCTGCCGCAGCCGCTAATGTTGTGGATGATGATGAAGACGATGATTGAAGACTAAAAACACCACAACCCAAAGAGGCGTCCCAAATAAATCAATGTAAATAAAAATTAACCTTTTTGGTTGCTTGCTTATTTTTTTGAAATTGAAATTGTTATCATTTTTTTTAACTTACAAAAAACTAAAACTTACTACTGCTTACACTCATTTTATTTTTTAACTTAAATTTTTTTTATTGTTTTCATAACCTCTCTCATTTTTTTTTTGTTTGCTTCTTCTCACTTTTTTTTCTCTTTCAATGAATCTTATTTTTTTATTATTATTATTATTTTGTTTTAAACATTTTTGTTTCTAACCATTCAGGGAATATTAACTAATAAAATTTAAAAAGAAATAAAACTATTATGTTTTTTTTCTACAAAAATTCATTAACAGAGGTATATTAATTGATTGGTTATTGACTTTGACCAATAAGAAATTATTAAATTAAAAATAATAAAGGTGTCAATAATGTCGAGAGCAATGAAGATTGGGAGTATGGATTCTTTATTGGCCCTCAAACTTTGGGTAATTAAACCGACAAATAAATTGCACGGTATAAAATTTAGACGCGATCGATTATATATATAAACGCGATTTACAAATTAATGGTTTATAAAAATGAGAAAGTGAGCGAATGAATAAATATTGCTCAATTCGAACGGCTTATAAATGGATGATATGATTCATCCATTTGCGCCGTAGGAAAATACAAAGTAAAAAAGAGAAAGAAAAGGAAAGATTTATTTAAATGGAGCGAAAAGCTAAGGCTTTCTCGACAAATAATGCCTTTGTGATAAATCAAATAACTTTGCAAAATCAAAATAAATTTTGAAGTAGCGCTTTTGATAATCACTCATTCCTAATTCTACCACGAAAATTGTTATGATTCTATTTTTATTTTTCTGAGGCTTCTTTAACATATTTTTTTATCTTCACTTTGATTTTATTTTGTCTGCGCATTTTCAAAAAATATCAAACTTTTTCATATTTATTATTTAAGCCTGTTTTATAATCTATAATGGATTCTACTCCTGCTATCAACAAAGCATGAAGAAAACCTGCAAATACCGACAGTCAACATCAATATTTAACTCGATCAAAGAAACAAAAAGTTGAAATGGCTATTGTTAGTGTTTTTTACTTTACATATTATTTTAATAATAGTTTTAGAAAAGCAATAAGCCTTCCCTTAATTATGATATTCTCCGTGAAATTTATATTAAATCTTTTTGTGGTTGCTATGATGAGAATGACAACAAAGTCTTAACAAATTTTATGTTGGCTGGAAAAGAGAGCATAAAAGTTGTTTCAAATTATTTTCGTTATCCAACAGAAGTTGCAATTTACGGCTCTTTTATGTCCGTAATCGTTAAGTATTCTGTAAGTTTTTTTCATATATTCTCATGCGTTTTAAGATTGTTTTTTTTTCTAGGATAGAGCAACAAAGCAGTTTCGGTTTAACTATTGTAATCCCATGCTCGCATTTATAATACCATCTATTTCTTCTTCAATAATTGCATTGAAAATTGATTGTGAAGAGTATGGCAAGAAAAGGTTCAATTATGAGGAATTCAAAAAGTATAATTGTGCAATGCTTCTTGAAGGAAGTAAGGTTCACATAAAGTTGGAGCTCGTAAAGTATTTTTTCCCTGAAAATTTTAGGTATCATATCTCTTACTTTTGGCTATAAGTGTGTTATTCCTAACAAATTAAAGAAAATGTTAATGAATAAAGAAAGCGTAGAAGTTGTCAGAGCTTCAAGTTTTGTAAGTCTAGTTGATCAAGATTGTTATGCAACACTAGCTTTTGTTTTTAGGATATCCCCGTTATGCCGTCATCGTGTAATAAACTTATCTTCGATAATTACACATTTGATGAAGCTCCCGAATACGTCTCTCCTCAGTAAGTGTACACTTTTTAAATTATCTGCTATTGGGTTTTTAGCCTTGATTTCTCCAAAGTAGAAAAACTTGTTATTAAAGGAGATTATGGTAAAAATGGTTTTGAAGAAGGAGTTATCGAAAGTTTGCCACCTTTTATTGCTAGACGTTTCGACAATCTTAAATTTCTGGATATTAATATCTTTCTACGTTTTCCTTTGTATTATTATGAACATGGTGAAGAAGATGCCTTTTTTAATATGCTTGAAATAGATTGGAATCTTTTCCGAAAAGTTCCATCAACTGTCATAGGAACTATTCAAGTCATTGCTGATAAACGTGAGAATAGCGATAGCTACCAAGATGTAAACTTTATTTATTATAATTTTATATATGTTTTTTAATTATAATTTTTAGTTTATCGACAATGAAGAGTTTGAAATTGAAGAAGCTGATAGCAATGGAATAATTGTTACCAAAGAATTTTTAATCCATGATGGTTTGAACTTTAAATTTACTGCTACATTTGATTTTTTGATTATAAACTAACAATAGTTTTTGATAGCAATGATGACTTTAGCGGTGATAGTGATTCAGATATTCATTAATGGCAACGAATAATTATGAAAAAAATTGTTTATTAATTATTCTCATTTTATCCCTTTTTTTTCTTTGCTTTGTTTTTCGTATATCCTTGAATGTGAAAGATATTTTATTTTGATTGTTATTTGCTTGTTTGTTATTTGTTTTGATATAAAGTTTTTCATGAAAATTCTAATTCTATTTTATCTGCCGTAAACTCAAATGTCTTACAAAAAGTTGATAGATGCAGCTACAGAAATCTCGTTTTAAAAAAGTGTACACGGGATCGATTTGCTTTCTCTAATTTTTTATTCTTCAAAATTATTATAACATCTTGATACCCCAAAAGTTAACTGATCTTTTTATTGACCATTGCTCTTTCTTTTATATTAGTCAAACATTGATCAAAAAGCACACAAATTTGAGCAAAAAATCAATCACTTTGTTTTTTTCTTTTTCTTTCAAAGGTTTTTTTGTTTTTGTGTGTTTCCTTTCACTTTTTTGTTCCAACTTCCACCCTTTTCCTTCGCTGGTTATTTTTTTTTTTTTTTTGCACGTGGTATTACTCTTCTTTTTAAATTAACTTATTTTAACTTAAATTATTTTGCCCAGCTTTTCAAACTTAATTAGTTTTTATTATTTTCCAAATCAAGAAATGAGTCAATCAATAAAGCATCAAGCTGCTTTAGCTCGGTCATTAATGAATCGATTAAATCAATCTAAAACTTGTTGTCCCCATCATTCTGGTGGAGGAAATGGAACAGTGTGCATAGCTCGCCCAAATTCTAATTATTCTTCTGAAGGTTTGTTGTTACTTTTGTTTCTTATATCTGATCAAAAAAATTTTAATCTTAAATTTAAAGAATTTTGTTTTTGGGTTTTTTTTGGAGAAAATTAAAAGATAGTTTTTGAATTTAGTGAACTGATTTTTTTTAGTTGCTGATTATGCGTTTGAAATGATTAGTTCCACTTTACGTTTTGGTAAAGGTGCGACCGCAGAAGTGGGATATGATGTTCAAAATTTTGGTGCTAAAAATCCTTTAATTGTTACAGATCCAAATGTGGCTGAAACTCGAGCATTCAAGTAAGTTAGCTGCCTTTTTATTTGAATTTCTTTTTTGCAACAAAAATATACAAATTTTATTTTTACGAAAGCCCAAAAATTATCTTTAAAAATTTTTTGTTTCGGCATGACTTTGTAAATTTTTATAGAGAAACAGCAAATTCTTTAACGAAACTTGGAATAAAATTTGATGTATTTGATAAAGTTAGATGTGAACCATCAGAAAAATCAATGCAAGAAGCAATAAATTTTTCACGAAATAAAAAATATGATTTATTTATTGCTGTTGGTGGAGGCTCCGTAATTGATACCACCAAAGCTGCAGCGTTGCTTACAAATAATTTAAATGCAAAATTTTTGGATTTTGTTCCTCAACCTTTTGGAAATGGTGAAATTCCTTCCAAACCTATGTTGCCTTTAATTGCCATTCCAACCACCGCTGGAACAGGCTCGGAAACTACGGGGGCATCAATATTTGATTTACCAGAAAAAAAATCTAAAGCTGGATTTCGTTTGAGAGCAATTAAACCAACTTTAGCAATTGTGGATCCATTGAATATGTTAACCATGCCAAGAAATGTTGCAATTTATAGTGGCTTTGATGTTCTTTGTCATGCATTGGAAAGTTTTACAGCGACACCATATTATAAAGTAAGCTTATTTTTTTATTTGGGTTGTCTGCCGAAATTCTAGAGACATAAAGAAAAAATAAAGTATTTTTGATGGAAATTTTCTAATACTCGAAAAAATTTAAAAATTATAAAAAAATAATTAATCTAAAAATCACTAATAGTTTTCAAAATTTTTAAATTTCTGAAAAAATATTATTTAGCTAAAAGCAAGTTTATGAATTAGGCAATTTTTACGAATTTACTTTTGTAAAAAATATTTTATAAAAAGTATTTATAAAAACATGATCCAACAAATTTTTAAGCAAAAAATAAGGAAACTTCCATTTCTGCAATCTTAATTTTGCGTTTTTTTACTAATGTCTCCTAATCAAAGTTTTTTATAATTTTTAAAATTTACAAATAACAAAATTATGCTAATGTTTTTTTGGTTTCTAACTTAATTTTTATTTTTTGAAATCTTTACTTTTTTCCAGAGAACTCCCCGCCCTGCTCGACCTGATTTACGTCCCCTTTATCAAGGGGCCAATCCTGTAAGCGATGTCTGGGCAAGAGAAGCTTTAAGAATAGTAAATAAATATTTTCGTCGATCCATATTTGATCCAGATGATGTTGAAGCAAGATCACAAATGACTTTCGCAAGTAGCTTTGCTGGAATGGGGTTTGGTAATGCTGGAGTCCATTTATGTCATGGCCTTTCATATCCGATTAGGTTAGTTTTGGCAAAAAAAGGAACAACAAAGGCTAAAAAAAATTTTAAAAATAATATAAAATATTTTTTTAGTTCTCAAGGAAAAAAATATTTTGATAAAGATTATGGCAAAGATCATGCTTTAATTCCTCATGGCCTCTCTGTAATCGTTACAGCTCCAGCTGATTTTATTTTCACAACACCCGTGGATCCAAAATGCCATCTTGAAGCTGCGAATCTTCTTGGAGCTAATCTTCCTGAAACTGCATCCGTGGATTTAATTGGAAATTCTCTGGCTGACATTCTAAGAAAATTTATGAAAGATTTTGATTGCCCCAATGGTTTAGAAGCGATGGGATTTGATCGAGGAAACGCGGATGACCTTGCAAATGCAGCGATGGGATTTTTAACAGCAAACAAAATTTCACCCAAAGATACTGATGTGGATTCCGTAGCTAAAATATATGAACAAAGTTTAAAAGTTTATTGAAATTGTTTTTGCCTTATGCAAATTTTTAGAAAAGTAAATAAATAATTTTTTTATAAAAAATGCTTCTTAACAATTAAAAATTTATTGTTCATTTAAAGAAAAGAAAAAATTTATCTTTAGGTTTCCATGTTTCTGATTTTTTTAAGCTCAAAATATATTTAGTTTGTAAAATCTGAAAATACAAATTAAAAAATGTTTTCACCTAAATTCTCGAAACCAATAGCTTCCATTTTTCTTTATTTTTTGGAATCAAAATAAAAAAACAACAAAATTAAAATACAAAATCGTTACATTTTTTATTGCATTTCCAGGATATCCTCATTCTCTCTTTTATTTGTTGCATTCCATTTTTTCCAATACCTGCTATTTTTGCTTAATTCATTTTGGACACTACCTACCTACAAAAAAAATATTTTTCTTCTTCGATTCTTATCACTCACAGGATTTCCTTCTTCCCCTCTCTCATGAAATTTTTTTTTCTTTTTAACTTTCTTTAAAAATAGTTTTCTAGTGAAAAATAAAATGTCCGGAAAAATACTGACTAGCTGCTTTTCCTATTCCCGTGAATCTTAATGGCGTGATAAAGACTCGCTTTTTTCCAAACAAAATAAAATTTAATCATTGAAAAAACACGGCTTCCGTCGTCTCAACCCTTATTTTTTCCTTAAACAAAAAAATGATTAAAAATAAATTTATTTTATTTTTGTTATTTGTTTCCATTTTTTGTAGTCGCGGTTTAGGTTTAAATATTTTAATTGTTTCTCCTGCAATTGGACATAGTCATGTTCAATTTGCTGGTAAAATTGCTGATGTTCTTATTGATGGTGGACATAATGTGGTTCGTTGTTGTTGCTTTTTTTAATGATACAAAAATTTAAAATATATTAACTTTTAAACTCAAATCGAAAATATTTCAAAAAATCTTTATAAAAAACGAGTCTATAAAGAATTTTTGAAAATCCTAACATTGTTTTGGATCTAACGACAAAAAAAAATTTGCTTTGTTATCAAATTTTTTTATTCTCTCGAACTTTATTAAAATAAAAAATAAGAAATTAAAAACCAACCATAAATCAGACAATTTTCTCCAAAAATTTGAAAGCATCTTTTAAAACTAAAACCCTGAAAATTCATGTATAGTTTCATAATTCAATAAAAATAATTTTAAAATTACCCTGTTTCAATTTGCATATTTCATTATTAAATTTCTTTCCATCTTCAGACAATCCTCGAAATTTCCTTCGACCCAGATATAACTGAAGCTGGAACTGAAAGAGCTCATACAATAAAATATTTTTCTGAAGATGTTGATTATTCGGGATATTTAAATCTTTCATGTAAATCTTCTGTTTTTACACCTTCTCGAAAAACAGCATCGGATGTTCCGATGGTATTTGAAATGTATAAAAAAGGTTGCAATGGTAAATTTTTTTATTTTCGGTTCAGAACAAAAATCTAAATATTTTATTTCCAAAAAATTTTGCAGCTTTGGTAAACGATGACTTATTTTGGGAAAAACTCAATTCAACCAAATTTGATATTGGTATGACTGAATTTGTTGATAATTGTCCAGATGGAATTTTTGAAGTATTAAATATTGAAAAGGTTGTTATGATTAGCGCGGTGACTATGTTCAATCCAACTTATGAAGCTTTTGGTATTCCATTTATTTCTAGTTTTATGCCAAGTAAGTTTTTTTAAATATTTTTTACTTTTTAAAAATTTGATAACAAAAAACTTATTAGAATAGGGCACACCAAAGCTAATTCTAAAATTGAGGAACTTTGTTTACAATATCCAAAGTTAAAAAGTTTTATTAATCCTTTTTTTTTGTTTAAAATAAATAAATAAACACTTTCTTCTTTTTTTTTTGCAGATATGTTTTTGCCATTTTCTGATCGAATGACTTGGAAACAAAAATTGCTTAATCTTTATGTGAATTATAAACTCAACGATATGTTTATAATTAATTCAAATGCTCAAACAGAAATGTTTAGAAAAAAATTTAATAATCCAAATTTTGAAAATTTAATTAAACTTCGACAACGTAAAGCTGCCATGGCTTTTGTGAATACCAATCAATTTTTGGATGTTCCAACTTTAATTACAAATAAAATTAAATATGTTGGTGGAATAAAAGTTAAAAACGCAGCTCCAATAAATCCACGGTTATTGGAAATAATCGACCAAAGTCAAGGATTTATTATTCTATCCTTTGGAACTTTTGCTCGATCGAAATCAGTTCCAAAAAAAATTCGAAATTCCATTTCGCAAGCATTCAAAAATTTTCCTAATTACACATTGTTTTGGAAATTTGATGTTGAAGATGATGGAGAAATTCCTGAATTTATAAAAGATGCAAAAAATATTTATTTAGAAAAATGGTTGCCCCAACATTCATTATTAAATCATCCAAAGTGTAAAGGATTTATCACTCATGCTGGATATAATTCCATCCTTGAAGCTACGCTAGCTGCAGTTCCAATGATTTTGGGTTAGTTTGATTTTTATAAACTTTAGAAATTACAAAAAAAATTTATCCAATTATTTCGAAACAAAAAATACATACAAAAAAAATTACTTTTAAATAATAATAAAATTTCCTTTCGAGAAGCACCTTAACTTGTTTTTGGAAAGAAAAAATCTTTGAACATTTAATTTTTTTCTTAAATCAAAAAATTAACAAATATCATATTTTATTTTTGCAATTTTTTTAGTTCCATTATTTGGTGATCAACCCCATAATGCCGCCGTCGTAGCCCAACGAGGCCTAGGAATTTTGCTTGGTCGAGAAAATTTGCATGAAGTGGGATTAACTTTAGCTTTAAAAGAATTATTAAAAGACACTGAAAATATTTATCATAAAAATGCTTTGAAATTTTCACAAAAGATGAAAGAAGCCAATCAAATTTTATCTCCCGAAGACATAGTTTTGAAATATACGGAATATGTTTATAAATATGGTAATTTACCTGAATTAAATTTAGCTTCAACAGATATGAGTTTTATGGAATTTTATATGATTGATATTTTGCTTATTGCTTTAGCAATTTTGGCTGTCGTGTTAATTATTGCTTTTATTATTCTTAAATTTATTATTAAAAAATGTTTTTTTGTAATTAAAAAGAAAACAGAATAATAAAATAAAATTTTTCAACAAAATGTAAAGTTTCACAATCAAAAAAAAGTTATTTTCTCAAACATTGCAACTACATACATATTTTTGCAAACCAGTGTTTCTGCAAAAAAATAAAAAAATAAATACTGATTTATTTAACTTTGATTGAATTAAATTTTTTTCTTTTAAAATCTTTCCCTTGGGTTTCTAAACATTAGACATTTTACTTATTTTTAAAGCTTCTCAAAAAAGAAAAAACTTAAATTTACTTTTCTTTTATTTTAAAAAATTCACGTTTTTTGTTTCTCTCCTCAAAAAAGTGAATAACATTGCGTTTGTTTTTTTTTATTTTTCCATGACCAAATTTTTTTAAGCTTATCCTCGGGCTAAAAACAATTTTTTATAAACCTTTAAAATAATTTCCAAGAAAATAAATTTGTTTCGTCTTTCTTTACAAATAAAATGATAAAAAAAAAGCCTAAATAAACTCAGGTTTTGTAGTTTAAAAATATTTATAACTTTTTTTACATTCAAAAAATATTGTTCAATGATTTTAAGAAATTATATTATATTATTTTATTTTATTTACATTGATAATTTTTTAGTGCGATTATAATTTAAAGATTTTAATTAAAAAATTATATAACATTTTTTTCTTGTTTTATGTAACGAAAAATTTGGTAAATGACGCGAACTAAAAATGGAACAACTTTTTGAATATGAAACAACAGTTCTAACGTTTCTACAATAAAATATCCAATAATATTGTTTTTATTTTAATTTTTTTAAGCCAGGATGCTTTTCCTGTTGTGGAGATTGGCAAAAATTTTGTAATCTAATTTTACTATTATGGTAATAATATACACAATAAAACCTAATCATTTCAATTTAATTTTCTTTGTTTTTTTCTCAAAAACCAAAGCTTTTCCTGAAAACGTTTTCAATCAACCATATTTTTTTTGGGTTTCTTTCTCCCTCAAAGTATTTTGGTGAAAAACAAAATTGCAACAACAAAATTATGTTTTTAGTTTTTAAAGAAAAAAACACATATTCAAAGCTTTTTATTTTCACACTTTTGTTAAATCTTTTCCCTTTTTTAATCGTTTTCTATTGAAATATTTCTCACTCTATTTTTTTTTAAATAACTTCAAGAAAAAATATTTCTGAATTGCATCAACGAGAAGAAAAAAAAGAAAAACTGTGAAACAACTAAAAAACAAAGCTTGAAAATCCTAACCCTCAGGCTTTATTTCTTCCCGGCATTGAAGAAAAAAAAACTAAAAACTCCGCCCATTTTTTCTGTGACACCTTTTGAGACATTTTTTTCTCTCATTCAACTTCGGCGCCGCTTAAACAACAATTGTCCCTACTTTTCATGTTTTTTCTTTTTGGAAAAAAACTTAAACGATGACACAAAAAAAAAAAGAAAAGCACGAAGATGCCGAAGAAGAAGCCTTCTTCTATATTATTGCCTCGAGAAGAAAGTTGTGAGATGATATAAAAATTCTTTTTTCTTCTCTCTTTTTTTTCGATGTTTAAATTTCGTTTCTTCTCTTCTCTCTTTTTTTACTCATTCCTTCAGAAGTCGAGTTGAGTTGCAAAGAAGGCAAGCAGCAACTTCGAAGATGACCAATTTAAAATAAAAAAAGTTTGTTGTAGTAGAGGCCTTTTAAAACAAAACAAAACAGAAAAAAATAACGACGAAAAAATCCAACAAATTTAAAAGCACTTAACTTTTTTTTTTCAATCCGTTTTATTTTTTTTGTTTTTTTTTTCGTGTTTTCTTTTTATTGAGTAAAAAAAAGTTTTTTTCTGGACTTTTCTTTGATTATAGAAAACGAAAAAATTATTTTTCAAAGCTTGAATATGGAGATTAAGGTTTAATGAAATTTTTATATCCTCATATCCGGGAATTAAGATTAGCTTAATATTATAGGAGGAAAAAAATTGGCTTTAATCATTCATATCCGTTTTAAAAATAATTTTCAACTCCATAACTTTGTGATTTTTGATATACGCGTACTAACAACAATATTCAAATCTCTTTTATTCATAGAACCGTGTCACCGTGAAAATGACTTCTCGCGAAACTTTTCACAAATTTGCCCAAAAATATTTTTTAATTAATTTTTTATTTTAGCTTATAGAGGAGATATGAAAAATAGAGCTTTCCAATAAATAAAAAATATAATGAAACCCAAATTTATTATATTATTTTTATTTTTAATTAAATTTTTTTTCATCAATTATGCCTCAGGAAATAATGAATTATCACATATTCTTAGAAGGGTTACAACATATGATAAAGAAGAAATTCCTACTCATGATTTAAGTAAGTATCTTTTCTTTATTTTATTATATTTTAAAAAAAACATTTTTTTGGAAATGAAACTTTTTGTTTGTTTGTTTTTTTTTTCTTGCGATAAAAAGCATCCGTTTTTGCTGCTTTGTTTTTCTTGGTAACATTAAAAAAGAGTTTCAAATACAACAACAAGCATAAAGGGAAACTCTACCAAGGAAGTCCGCCTCATGCTTCAACTAACTGTTCCAAAAAAATTTTCTTGGGTTTTAAAAAAAATAAGACGATTGGGTAATAAAATGGCGAATTTATATTTCTGTCCAATTTTGATGGTTGAAAATTGAAAAAAAAACGCAGAAATAAAACTTTCCAATTTTTTCTAAACTTTTAATTTATCGGCTCAAATAAATATGGATTTCTTTTGTAAAAATATTCGTATTTCTATAAAAATTTCATAAAATTATTTAACAACAAAATTTTCATAGTTAAGATTTTAAATTTTAATTGCCTTTTAAAGTTTTTTATCTCAAGGCTTACGATAATATTTTGTTTCAAGTCACAAGTTTTGTAATTAATTTTCCTCCAACGCATTTCTTTTTTTATTTTTTTTTTTTTGAAAACCACGGTTACAACTCCTCCATTTTTTTAACTTTTAAAATTTAAATGACATTTTTTTTTTGATTTTTTTGGAAATTTTTTCGAGTCATTTTTCATTTACTATTTGTTTTTTTTTTTACAATTTATTATATCAAAAAAAGAAAAAACATTATTATTCGTATTTAAAAAAATCCAAACCATTTATCTCCATATACATTTTTTTATTTATTGCCTTTCTTGATTTTTATCTATTTGCCTACAAAAAAAACATCTACTACCCCCATTTTTTTTATTTTCTTTGCTCCATAAAAGAAAAAAAAACATCATATTTTTTTTGATAAATGAGTCTCTCGCTGTTGTCTCGTGTCTTGTTGGATTGTCATGGACCATTTTCGAAGCAGAAGAGTAGCAAACAAAAAAATTGTCACACAAAAATGTCTCCACCAACAAATAAGGAAAACAAAAGACTTTTTTTTTTCGACCAACAAAAATAAAACAAAGCAACAAAAAATATTGCCGTTCTCTTTTTTTATTTTTTTATTTTATATTCGAACTTGAAGGGAAGCAAAACAAAAAAGTCCCATAAGAGCAGCACTTTTTAGCCTCCTCTAGCTTTTTTGTGTAAAACTTTTTTTCTATTCCACAAACACGGCCACCAAAAAAAAATAAAACAAAATAAAATAACTACTTACAATCTTTTTATTTTTATTTTTTGCGTTGAAAAATGTTTTAAAAAATTAAACACGGAACAACAAAAAATAAAAAAGTTGAATGGTTGGAGGCGATTCGATTCAATTGGATGCACCACTTAAAAACCCATTTACAGTTTATCTTTTTTTGGGGGAAGAAAAGTGGTGGCATTTAATTAACTAAAGTATGTGTCTTCTTTTTAAGAAGACGAAAAAAGTTTTTTGTGTTTTTGGCATGAAGAATAGAAAATAAAAATATGATGTGTGATAAGTGAATGGAATACAATTGAAAAATTGTAATTAATTAATTAATTAATTGAATGGCTTAAAATAGATTAAAAAGAAAAAATGGGTTAAAACTATTTTTGTGGAAGAATTTTATAGTTTAAATCCAACTATTTTCTGGTTAAGTTTTTGTGTAACAAAATGCAACTTCCGGATTTTTTAACACATTCGCAAAAAAAATGTATCTTTAACAACAAATAAAATTGCAAAAAATTGTTTGATTCCTACTACTTTCAAAGTAAATTGAGACTTTCAAAAGGCATTTATTTGTTACCGGAAATCTTGACACAAAAAAAAAACAAGCAAACATAAAATAGGGCTAAAAAAGGGTAATCAAAGAAATAATGAAAAATGAGATAATTTGTGACAACAACCGAAAAAAGAAAACAATAAAAAACGTTATAATTTTTCTTAAAGAAAAAAATGCTGGAAATTTTTAAAAATAAAAAATAATTATGAATAATTTTTTTCTTCTTTATTTTGCAGATCATCCAACCGTAGTTAAAATATCTATGTATATCGAAGGAATGACTTCATTTCGGTATGAATGCTTTTCTCTGAATTTATAGAACCTCTAAAATGAAATGCAAAATATTTTTAGTGCTCAAAGTAATGATTTTGATGTGGATTTATATTTTCAACAAGAATGGATGGATACTCGATTAGCTCATAATGGAACTAAAAGAATTTTAATTAAAAATAAAGATAATTTTGATAAAATTTGGCATCCAGATATTTATTTTGCTAATGCTCGAACTGCAAGCTTTCATGAAGTTACCATGCCTAATTTTCTTGGTAAGCAGTTTAAACCACTTTTTCAAAATTTGGAGTCTTTATAATTTCATAAAAAAACAATGCAATATTTTTGATCTTTTTTCTTTTTTTGGAAGATAGTAACCAAATTGAGGGCATTATTGGATAAATTTTGTTACTATCATTTTTTTTATACTTTCTAATCTCAAAATGATCCAATTATAAAAAACAAATTATTAAAATTCTTAATGATTTTTTTCCTTTTTTTTCCAGCTTGGCTATATCCAAATGGTACTTTATTTTATGATTGTCGGTAAGCTTCGATTTTTTCAACATTTATTTTTTTAGCTTTAGTCGTTCCTAGTTAACGAGTGTTTTGCTATCCAATAAATTTGCTCAAAGCAAAAATATAAAAAATATGATAATTAGTTTTTTTAAATTTTTATTTTATGATCGAATGAGTTTAATTTTTTTTTTCAACATTTATTTTTAATATTTTTTGTTTTACACATCATTTTTTTTCTGTTGCTTCAAAACGACCGCAAGAAAAAAAAAGAAGTCAAAATCATAGCTTTTTTTTAAGTTTTTGGTCTTTTTTTTGCAAATGAAAAAAGCCATTATTTTTTTAAAACTTTAATGCATCTTTTTTTTTCGGCAGCAGAAATAAAAATGTCAAAAACCAATGACGACTTCTTCGACGACATACATGACCATCAAATAATATTTCATGGGGTGATAATTGAGGGAGTAAAAATATATGCAAAAAAATCATAAGACCAAAATCCAATGATTCTTATTTATGTTTTATTTTTGAAAAAAATAAATATGAAGATAGTAACAAAAATCAAGCAATACTTTTTAATTTTTATTTACTATCAACTTTTGGCATATAAAATTTTTTTCTTCATCAAGCTACATAAATTTTTTTTTCGAAATTTGGCACAACTGCAAAAAAAAAGATGAAGGAAAAAAATTGATAAATTAGTTAATGAATTCCAAATTACAAATTAAGTATTTGCATTTTTTTTCTTTGAGTCTTTCCATTTCGTAGCTAAATAAATATTCTGAAAGAATGGCAAAAAAAAAAACATAAAATAAACTTAATTAATTTATTTATTTCATTTTTTAAAGGATTTCATTAACTGTCATTTGCACTCTTAATCTTGCAAGATATCCATTGGATTCACAAAGTTGTTCATTAAGAATTTTATCATGTAAGTTTGTTCTTTTTTTATTTATTGGTTGCTATAAACTTGGGGACTTTTTTTAACAAAGAAAAATAAAAAGAAAAAAAATTATAAAAAAGGCACGATAAAAAAATTTTTCAAACTTTTGATTCAAGAATCACGGAAACTTTTCAATTTCAATTTCTGAAACAAATAAAAAAAAGCTATCAAAAATTTTTTTGTTGTGGAAATGTTTCAAAATATTTTAATGTTAAGACACAAACTTTTTTAGAACTCCAAAAACTTTCATTATTTACCAATTTTTTTTATAAACAAAAAATTTTTTTTGTGTCATTTTTTCTTTTGTTTTTTCTTGACAAAATCTCAAAGGGATTAAATATATAAAAAAAAAACAAGATGGGTGAGATAGGCGGAAGCCATTGACTCACTTCCTTATTTTCTAACTTACTCTTTCTTTTCCATTTTTTTAAACTTTTGTTATTATATTGATTGAATACTTTGTTTTAAAGATGCATACGATGTTGACCAACTTCTTTTACAATGGAAAAGTGACAGCGCGATCGATGTAAATAGTGAAATACGAATGCCTGATATGGTTTTAAGAAAATTAGAACCTCATGCAAGAAATGATACTTATGCAACAGGTATGTATGTAAAATAATCAAAAGCCAAAAAAAAAATTAAGCCAATCTTGAAACAAAAAAATGAAAGTAAATCAGTTTTGGCAATAAATCACATATTTTGATTACTGCCGCTTTTTGAATGATAGTAACTTAATTTTCACAATATTTTTCAAAATATTATTACTATCTTTATTTTTTTTTGTGTTGCAACAAAAAAGTTTTAAAAAATATGTGCATTTTTCAGGAGTATGGTCATGTGTAATGGTAACATTTAAAGTTGATCGAGAACTTATGCATCATATTATTCAAACTTATATTCCATCCGGATTAATTGTGACTATAAGCTTTTTTTCATTTTGGTAATTATTTTAACAAAACAAAAAAGATTCAGATTTTGTTAATCTAAAAATTTTATTTTTTTTAAGGCTTGATGTGGATTCTGTTCCTGGAAGGGTTTCACTTTCAATTACAACCATTCTAACAGGTTGGTCCAAGAAAAAAAAAATAACTCATTTTCAGTCCATAAAAATCAAAATTTGTCGCATTTTTTCCTACAAATTTTGCTTTACTTTTTCCTAAAAAAATAATTCCAAATTTGCTATTGTATTGCCAAAAAATGGCTTTGCACGAAGATTAATAAATTTACTTGCAAAAACCATTTTTTAGTTCCATCTTTTTCGAGTTTCATTTCTAATATTTAAAAATAAAGATATTTATTTTCTTGTTATAGTTGCCACTCAAAATTCTGCAGCTAAAATGGCTTTGCCACAAGCATCAGATTTAAAGGCCATTGATGTATGGATGGGTGTATGCTTAACATTCGTCTTTTCAACTATGATTGAATTTACGTGAGTTTTTTTTTTTTGAAGAAAAACAACGTTGTTTTTTCAACAAAAAAAGAAATTTTCTTAAACATAATTTCTTTTCTTTTTTGCAGAATAGTAAATTTCTGTGTTCGTCGCAAACCCAGGGAACGTACACGACGATGCAATCCAACCATGGGTCTTGGAGAACAGGTTCAACGCCTTATTTATGCTAACCAAGTTTGTGTTTGTTCCTTACTAACAAAAATAATTAGATAAAATTTATTATTTATTTTTTTTAAATAACAATCAAATAATAATAATAGTACCTATTTTTATGTTGTATTCTTTAGTTTTTTCATTTCTTTTGAAAAATTATTAAGTTGGAAGTTTTGGAAAATCGAAAGCTTAAAAAAGCTATGTATAATTTTATTTTCGCTTTTTTTTAACCTTTTTTTTTTGTGCTTTCAACGAAAAAGAAAAGCATCATCCAAAAAAAAATTCCAAAAAACATTTTCTTAAAGGAACATAGGTTTTTGATGCCTTTTTCAAAAATTTCGATGACACGCAAACAACATTTCAAAAAATCGATACTGGGACAGCGCGGGAAATTCAAAAAACTTTTTCCATGCAACCTTTTTTATGAGCGTGTAACTTTTTTTTGAATTTCCCGCGCTGTCCCAGTATCGATTTTTTGAAATGTTGTTTGCGTGTCATCGAAATTTTTGAAAAAGGCATCAAAAACCTATGTTCCTTTAACATTTTTTTTTTCTTCATAAACTCCTTCCCTTTCTTTTGCATCCCTTCCTTTTTTTTTATAAACACTAACCCATTTTTTTTAACAATTATTTATTTCATCCACAAATCTTTTTTGATGTCATAAAATAACATAAAATAATCGTTGTTGTTGGTATGTCTCGACGACAACCGACGACGACGGCACCCAACAACTTCCAAGAATTTATTTTTTATTCATTCTTTTGTTATAAATATTTTTATTTTTTTATTTTCTTTTCGAAAACTCTTTTTTAAAACCACTTTTTTATTTTTGCAGAAACTCACATCTTATGAATCACCTATTCATCAACAAAATGCAACATGTCGAACAGTATTTTTTGAAGATCCACCATTTATAAATGATAAAAACTTAGAAGAAAATGATGAAAATAAAAATAATCCTCCATCTTCGATTGAATCAAATGGTGGAGGATTATTTCGTCGAATGGGAAATGGAATAATTCATAATCCCATTGAATCCACTCCTTCGTTGCTAAATGGTTGCGAAGAATGGAAGCGAGGACAAAGGATGTCAAGAACCAAGAAAAAGGCTGAAGAAAGGTAAATTTAAATAAAGACATGGAATCAAAAAAAATAACAACCTAATTTTTTCCAGAATCTTACGAGCAGAAGAAAATCGAAAAATGGCCCAAAATATTGATCGAAAAAGTCGCTTATATTTTCCATTAGCATTTTTAATTTTTAATGTTATTTATTGGTGGTATTATAGTCGGCGACCAATTGAAAAATAATTACATATTTACATGAATCCTTTTTGAAAAGCAAAAGAAAACATGGATCATCATCATATATTTATTTATTTAAAATTACTTCCTTTTTTTTCTTGTCTTTTCTCTTTACTTACTTATTTACTCCTCCATTTTATTCAGCTCAAAAACATAAAAAAAAATAAAGAAAATAAAAGAATAATGCATTTCATTCATTAAATTGTTTAAATATTTTTATGGTTTCTTTTTTATTTGGTTAAATATAATAAAAATTTATTAATAAAAATCTTGAAGATAAATAAAAAAAAGTCATATCAACAACAAGCGAGCCAATGAATGCTAAACAATACAAAAAATAATCAATTTCAAACAAATCACTCAAAAACCTTATTCATCGAACACAGCTTTCTTTTTTAGCTAAACTCGGGTAACGCAAAGTAACCTTTCAATGAATTACAGTTTCTAAACCAATGAATTAATAATAATAAAAAAATTAGAAAAAAACATGGATTCTGCTATCAGCAAAAAGCTTTTGCGATATTATTAGCTTTTTATAATCAAATCAACTAAGTGACACCTCAAACTCGCTTTTTGCAAGCATAAACATGTTACTGCTGATCTTTTACAAAAAGTTTTACCAACAGATTTATAGGAAGTTTTAATTGAGAAAAAAAGCATCATCAATGTATTTATTTATTTTATTCAATGTTAAACATCAATCAAAAAAACACTTTCAAACACTTTTGAATGATAGCGAGCAGTCAAAGTTGTCGGCATAATGCCAATGGGAATGCATTCTTCAAGCCTATAATTTGTTTATGTTTTTTGATTGATTCTCTTCATTCTTTTCATGTTTTTTTGCTTGCTGCTTGCATTCACACTTTTGTAACATCATTTTTACATACATCGCTTCTTTTTATCATTCGTCGTTCATCGCGCTTTTTATGTAATCATCTACGCTATTACTTTGAATTACATACATGTTTTTTTTAGATGGAGAAAAATATGACTTCAACTACTGCAATCAAAAGCTGTTCAATCAACAACATTAAAACTGGACAAAAACGTCAACGAAAATCTTATGATGATGGTTTGGATACCTTGAAAGTAAAACACATGTATTGGACAAGATCAAAGAAAACAGAAAATGAAACAACCATTGTAAGTATACTTATTAAAACTTTTATAGCTTCATATTTCATCCTTTGTGTTTTAGGTATCTAAACGACGTCGTAAATATGTGCCCAAACCTTTGACTGATGAAGATAGAACTTTAACTGATCTTCCTGTCGAAGTACTTGTAAGTAGTTCAATATTTTCACGCCATGATTTATATGATAAAACTTTTATAGAGCAAAATCTTGGACTATGTTTCCTTCGATGATCTCTTCAACCTTGAACTTGTTGATAAACGAACTCGCAATGTTGTTTTGGGTTTAACATGGAAAAAGAAGCATTCGCTTGATCATGATTCAATCATTCAATTCACAAAGTATCCAAAGATTCCGCTGAAAGATTTACGACCTCCTTCTATTCATATTCCTTTTCAAAGACGTCGCTCTTCTCTCAAACGACATAACGTCACACCTAGATCAGTAAGTTCTGGTTATTATTACTCAGGAATTTTTAATGTTATTTTTGCATTTTAGGTCGATGCTATCTTTTCTCGAGCAAAAATTTTGCGTGTTGATCTTTCAGTTTATCATTCATCATTGGGAGCTGATATTATTTTTTATGAAGCTTTCGAAAAGGTGCCTCAACTCACCAGTATCAACTTGTCTTTTGTTCAATTAAGAGAAATGGGCCTAAAAATGATTGCTCGCAGCTGTCCATCACTAGAAGAAGTTTCATTGGAACGTTGTTTTCGTCACGAAACTATGGAACCTGCTCTTGAATTTCTCTATGAAAGTTGTCCGAATATCAAATATCTCAATCTTGCTGACAACATGTTAGTTGGAACAAGCTTTTCAAAGACTCCAAGAAATCTTCGTTATGTAAACCTCTCCAAATGTTACTATGTTCGTCCAACAACCATGAATGATCTTGCTTCCTGTTCTCCAAATATTGAAACATTGATCGTGAACCTCTTTAACGATGCTGGCGAAGCTAATGTATGGCTTCAAAAGTTACCAAAGTTGAGATTCCTCGAAATGTCTTGTTTTACTGATTCTCATAACGTTCACATGAATTTTTCAAAGTTGAAAGAATTGGAAATGCTTTCAGTTGCTCACAATGCTTTGATCTCAAGTGAATCTTTACAAAGTCTCCAGCATTGTCCAAAATTGAACTCTTTGGATGTTAGCTACAATGCCCAATTGGACAATTCCGCTATCGAAATGCTTAAGAAGTGCAAAAGTCTACGAATTTGTGATATCAGCTTTCTCTCAAACGTCACGGATGTTGTTGATTTTGTTAAGAATTCCAAACTTGAAGTAAGTTGTTTATATCTATGTTTGTTGCTGATCTTAAACTTTTACTTTTAGCGTTTTGCAATCAACCATTGTCGTAGCCTTTCTGAAGATTCTATCAAAGAAGTTATTACGCAAGGAGTTGTAAGTTTGTTTTTAATGGTGATCCAAAAATAGTTTATCCTTCTTTTTTAGTATCTCAAACATCTTGAAATCCGAATTCCGACCATTTCTGATTACCGCAAATTGTTGCGTGGTGCTTTCTCTCAACGACTTCAAAAACGTAAAAACAACTTGAAGCTGTATCTTCCATCAATCAATTCAAAATCTCGTTTTCCGAAAAGCAACTGGTGCGAAGTTCTCACATCGTTTCCTCCTGAATTTATGAATATTCAAAGTCAATACAACAACAACAAGAAGTAATCTCAAAATGGTTCATGGTCTGATCTGAACTACTTCGATTTCAATGTTCTCCATTTTTCAATCATCATATTCTCTTGTTTATTCTTCGTATTTATATATTGTTTGTTCTTTCCTTGATTTCTTGTGTAATGTCATAATAATTGTGTAATCCATTTTCTCATTTTTGTTTCATTCTTTGTTTGTTATGACTCATGCCTTTTAATAATATGAGCTTGTTGATTTTAATAAAATATTTTTTTTGTCTAAGGATTCATTGTAAACATTTAGCAAGTGAAAGAGGAACATAACCAACACTTCTGAAAAAAAAAAGCAATAAGAGCTTTTGATTTTCCACCTATTTTTTCTTATTCCATATCCCTCAAAAAAGCAAGCAGCAAATAGACAAGATGATTAAATACTTTTTATTAAACAAAAACCACAAAATAAAAGTTCAACATGAAAAAACAAGTTTAAGAAACAAGCAAAAAGTAATACGAAACAAGCATTAAGGCTAAAAGATTCCATTAATCTTTATCAATTTCAAGAGAAATGTTATCACCAAATGTTTTGTAAAGATCCGAACGAAGTGCAGACATTTGTTTACGAATATGCTCCATTTCAGTATCGACATGATTCTTCTTGAGTTTAGCTTCTTCAAGACGCTTTTCTATTAAAGCACTAACATCATCGGATTTAGTTGAAATGAAAATTTCTCCAAATTTCACAGGAATCTTTGGTTCATCAATTTCAAGAAGTTCAAGTTCAGCATCTTCGAAACCACCTATTTGATTCTTCAATGCTTTTGTTTCAGCCTGAAAAAGATAAGAGTTAGTAAGAAAGAAGAATAATGATGATAAAGAAGAAGCCATAAGGCGAGAGCATGATTTAGGCTTGATCACTAACAACCTTTTAACGAGCAGACATTCAAGACAAATAGCAAGCACAAAACACAAGTTAATCATAACCAAAAGCTATTTACCTCTAGTTGTTGTTCACGATCAAATAAGCGAGCAAATGTGTTAATTTTTTGTTGATCTTCAGGTGATACAGATGTTTTATGTTCCATCTAAAAATTAAGAAGCTTTTAACAACGACAGTAAATAAGGTAAGTAAAGAAGGTATAAAAACAGTCAACAAAACTGTTGTGAATGCATAAATCGAGACAAGAATATTACTAATAAACTTTAATCAAACTCAACAACAACAAAATAACAAAACAATAATAATGAGAATTTTAACATTTCATTTTTGTTTGAACGCATTCATAGCTTCTTGTAATCCTTTTTGAGTAACTCGTCTGTTCCTAAAACGTAATCACTCATTATAGTCATCAACAAATCAATCAAAAAGCTTACTTTTTATCTATTATTTTTCCATGTTTCACCGTTTCTTTAACTTTGCTAAGTTCAAGAACCATTCGTCGCCCAGCAAAATGAACACCTTCAAACATTTGAAAAGCTTTTTGTGCATCACGAGTATCAACAAATTCCACGAAACAAAATCCACGCTTTTTACCAGTGACATCCTCGGGAATACGAATTTCTTTAACTTCTCCAACAGCTTTCATCAATGGCATCAATTCGGATTCTTTGATAGTAAATGGCAAATTTCGGATGACGATAGTTTTGCTCCGTTCTTTATCAGCAGTTTCGGTTTCATCATTAACATCATCTTCTTCTTTTTTAACAACAACTTTTGTTTCATCAGGAATTTTATCAAAGATTGCAGCAGGAGCAAATTCAAGCTTTACTGGTCTTCCTCTAAACATAGCACCATTTATTCGATCAAAAGCAGCTTTAGCACCAGATTCATTGAGTTCAAGAATAGCAGTAAGTCCCATATCTTGATTGAAAATAATCCTTCGAATAGTACCAAATGGTCGAAAAGTTCTTTGAACATCTTCTTGAGTGAAATCAGGTGGCAAATTCTTAGCGATGAGAGTCGTCCTTGATCGTTCAGGTCCTTGTCCAAATGAGTAAATATTCACATTGTTATCAAGAAGAAATTGTCGAACATCTTGTAATATTCTCAATTCAGCAAGTGCCAAAGCTGTTGGTGGTCTAAAACAAATGATTTCAAACAAGCAAAAGTGACAAAGTTACTTACGGCAAATCTTTCGATCCTTCAAGAAGTTTACTCTTTTCAATTTCCAGCTTCTTTGAAAAGGTTTCAGCTACAACATCGCCGCTGACAAACAAAGCATTCCATGATTTTGTTCCATGATCGATATGAGATTTTGACACGAATGGAAGATTCATTATTGGTTGAGCTGCATTAAGTTCCCGTCGATCATCACATGGAAAAATCTTCAATATTTTACCCTAAAAAGGCATACAAACGTTTATTCTTTGTTCCCGTAGTAAAAGAACTCACTAAAAATTCAGTTCCATCTAAACTTTTGTACAATTCCACAGCTCGATCACGATCAGTAAAAGTAATATATGCATTTCCATTGCAATCTCCAGTTTTCTTATTGAACAAGCATCGAAGTTCTTCGGTATCTTCATCCCCAATGAGTTCGCGTAAATTTTCTTCTGTGCAACAATAAGCTAAATTTTGCAACCATAATCTTCCATTATTCGCAATCTTTTCAATTTGAGCTTTCTTAGTTTCGGATATATCATCGGTTGCTTTTTCTTCGTCCTCTTGGACGTCTTCTTCTTTCTTTACTTTCTTTGATGATTTTTTGTTATCTTCGAAAGGTGTTGGACGTTTACTATAAAAAAAAGTGATATGAAGAAAAGCGATGGAAATTGTGTTGATACTTACTTTGAAAACTTTTGAATAGGTTGTGCAATTTCGACATGAAAAACAAAATTTTAATCTTCGTTTTACAATTAAATGAACTTACTTGAATTCTCGTTGTTCCCATATAAGTTTTATCATAAGTTTTAACAGCTTTTGAAGCGGAATCTTTATCTTTGAAACCAACAAATGCAACACCATTTGATTTACCTTTAGCTAAAGCTGGAAGGTCCACGCTTGTAATTACTCCGCAATCACAAAATTTCTTTGTTAATTGTGTTTCATTATATAAACGCGGGGGTAAACCTTTAACACAAATTCTGGTACTCATATTTTTGATTGAATAAGAAAAAAAAAGTTTGAGGAGCAAAATTGAAAGACTTTGAAAAAAAAAAAAACTTTCATTGAAAATTGTGTAATGTCGCTGAAACACATAAAGCCAGAGAAGGTTATGGAACAATCCTAAAAAATTTGGGACATCGAAAACAAATTTTTTTTTAATATGTTAGTTTTAGAATTTGGAATATTTTTTGATTTAAGTTTTCAATAATGCATTAAAAGAAAAAATTATTGTTGAAAATATAAAAGAATAAAAGATACACGGTTTTTTGTTGACAAAAATGGCAAAATTACGTTAGAAGTTTTGTTTCAGAGTATTTCTGCGAATTATTTTTTCTTTTTATTTATTTTTTGTTGTTGAATGAAATTTTTTTAAGTTTGATTAAAAACTGTTATCCAAGAAATAAGAAACTGTAGTACATACATACGATAACTTTTTTTCTTCTTCTTGATGCAAGTTTTCCAATATGTTTTTTTTTGCCAGTAAATTGTCGCTTCATTTTTAGTTTGCCATATGTATTTTTATTTTTTGCTACCATGGTTTTTTCTTTTGCTTTTTATCTTTATTACCTCAAATTTCTTTAATATAAGCAAACCATAACAAAAAAGAGGCAAGAGAAAAACAAAACAAAAAATGTTTAGAAATGGAGACACTTTATTTTTTTTTTCATTAGGGCAGCAAAAAAAAGAAATGTATGTGTCTTTGAGTTTGGTGGTGAGCGAGCGACTACGCTGATGATGACTGACCAAAATTGAAAAAAGCGAAGAAAAAGAAAAAGGAGGAGAACGAAATGGCTGACATCATGACATGGGCGAGAACGAAAAAAGGAATGTTGGATGCACACATTTTTGCACAACACATCAAGCAGAGAGAGAAAATGTGGGAGAGAGAATAGAGTACAATTCGACTCTTATCTGGCGAGAAATAAAAAAGTGTCAGCGAGAGAGACATAACATACATACATTCATTCACCTTCCCCTTTAGTTTGGTTTGGTTTGGCTGGGAGTGGGAAAACTGACGACGATGACGAAAATATATCGACATTTTGGAAGCAAATGCAATGCAGCGAGAAAAAAAAACATTAGCGAACCAACCAACCACCAAAAATGCGCACAAATAAAAAAAACTGCTAAAATGTGCGCGTATTTATTTTTTATAAATTAATAATTTCATAAATGTACCTATGTTTTAATAATCTTTTTTGAAGGATGTTGTTTATGGGAAAATACATAAAGGCTTTTTTTTCGAAATTGTTTATAAAAAAAATAGAAGGGATGGAAATTTTTTAATTGGGAAAATTCAAACCATTCCTTTATTGATTTTTTGGCTTCTTTTTTTGACAGTAAATTAAGATTTCAAAAAACTAAAGCGAGTTAAAAAAAATCCAAAAACAATTGTTTCAAAAATTGCAAGTTTTCGTCTAAATTTTTTTTTCTCGGGAAGTTTTGATTTCATAAATTAAAAATTCAGAAGATGATAGACAAATATCCGATTTGCTGAAATCGTTAAATTAATCGAATTAAAAAAATGAGATTCTGAAACAAATTTTTTATTTTTCGGCGAATCAGTGTTAAAAATGCGAGAAATTTTGATTTTTGCTATTCAAAATAATTGGTGATCGTGTTCTTTTTTCCCATTGATTTTTTTTCTTCAAATTTCTCAATTTTTAGGTTTGAAAAAATATGTCAAAAGCCCAATTTTTTATGTCCCAACGTGGCAGGCCCAAACTCGCCTTTCAAGGTTATATTTATCAATGCCAACGCGAAATGGGTCATTATACAACTTGGAGATGTGAAGCTCGAGAGAAGCATGTCAAATGCACCGGAAAAGCCAAATCATGCCATGATCAAGTGGAAATTTTAGTTCCACACAATCATCCACCAGATTATCCAAGAGTTCAAAGTGAAATATTAAAAAGGACTATAATTGAAAATGCTGCAGCTCAAGGATTATCAGGGAGTTCGGATATCAATGGAATAGTTTCATCCATTCCTGATTCAATTGCAGCTAAAATGCCTACATTGGATTGTATGAAACGGGCTATTCGAAGGTAAGATTCTAATTTGCCTGAAAATATCTCAAAAAATATTTTTCATAAGCCCCAAATTTTTGAAATTTGCTGTTTTTTGTTAAAATTTTAGTAAAAAATGGAAGATTTCAAAGGTTTTTTTTAAACATATTTGTAAGGTTGGAAAGAATAAGGTTTAAAATTTAAAAAAATTTAGTCAAAAAATAATACACACTGTAAAAGTTCGATTACAAAAATTTAGAAATTACTAAATAAAATTCTTCAAAAATATTTGGAAATTACATTTAAATAAATAATTTTTTTTCTTCTAGAAGACAACATACGATGATGAGTGGCGGTGGTGGTGGTGGATCAGCTGATCCTAATAATCGATCTGGATCTGTTACAGCAATCCAAAAGCAGCTTAATGGCCCTCCACTTCCTCCATTACCGACGACGACAATGTTACAAAATAATAATGGAAATGGAAATAATGGAAATGATTATTATTCAAATATTCTTCTTCCTGAATCTAATTCCATGGATATTTTTAGTAGTAACAATTCCAGCGGCAACAACCATTATGATGCTAAACAACAACTTCAATCATCCATATTTGATCCAAATCCAGCAACTTGTAGTTATACCACCATAAATTTGGAGCCCCCACAATCTCCCATGTCAACGTCATCAAATAACAATGAGGAGGATCAAGAACCGATTGGATCATCAAATAATGGATTCATGGAATTTATTTGTCACCTTCAAGGTGAAGTGAATGACCTCAAAACTGAAAATGCCGAACTTAAATCTCAACTTAAAAAAGCTGATGAAAGATTAAATGAAATTGAAAGGAGGCTAAAAATAAATAAAAAAGAATTGCCAGCGGTAAGTAGCTTCAAAAAAAAAAAAATAAAGCTATAAGAACATCATTGATGATCGAATGACTTGACTATAGTAAAGATCTTTGGGAAAAAATCGATAAGATTTAGTTATTATCATTTAAAAGAAAGTAATCACTTTTTGGCAATTATTGCTCAAGTTTTGTTACTTTCTTATATGGGAAAGAAAGTAATCATTTTTTTGTAAAATATTGCTAAAATTTTATTATTGTCTCGCTTTCTTTATCAATAGGCGAAGTTCAAATTTTTTATTTTTTAACTAATTTTTCCTCTCATTTTTCAGGATGCTCGATTTGAAATTGCTCGATTAACTTTATCCAAAATTGGAACATTTCAATTTTATGGCGGTTCTAAAACCGTTGATGTTGCTTCTTTTTTAAGACAAGTCTCACCTGAAGAACGTTCAGTAAATCCCAAATTGCCTCGAATTCTTTTTACTGAATGTATTAAAATGATTTTGGGTGATTCCATAGTTTATTATACATATAAAAAACATCCCAAAGAAGGTTGCTTTCAATTGGATTCAAATTTATTTAATTGCATTTTAGGTAAATTTTATTTATTCCAATTTTTTAATAAATGATTTTTGTTTATTTTTTAGGTTTGATTTGTGACGGTTATGGATTAAATAAAGACCCACAAAAGGATAATGAAAAAGATAAATATTTGAGAGAATGCATCGTGGAAGAGTTAAATATTACAGCGAGAAGAATTTTGTAAGTTTCTTAAAAAAAAAATTTTTCCGATATTAAAAAAAATAAATATAATAAATGGATTTTTTTTTCTTCAGCAAAGAATCAGCAGCTGATGCCCAAAAAGCCAAAGATCTTCCTCAACCGCCGGCGACTATGAGTGTAGCATCAAATGAGCCAACTCCTGTCCCATCATTGCCAACCGATACTGGAGGAGGAGTTAAAAGAGAAACATCTGAAACCCCTGTTGTTTACATAGAAAGTGATGATGATTCGGATTATTAAACTAATGTTCTTTTCTGTTGTCTTTTTAAAATTGTTATTCGTTTGGACCTACATTGTAACGTAAATTAATTCTGCCACTATATAAACATTAGACCGGACCTACATTCCTATTGATGGAGGTTCTTCCTCTCTTATTGATATCAACTTATAAATTAATTAAATACTTATTTATTAAAGTATTTTTGTTCCACAATTCTTGTTTATATTAAAAATTACAAAAGATTTAAAAAAATTAGTAAATGGCACGATAAATCGTTAAAATAAATTCTTTTCTGGAAATATCTCTTTTTTTACCATTGATATTTGGCTCCAAAGGGTTTCTAGATGTTGCTGTTTCAAGATATATTCCAAAAATATTATTTTTGGCATAGTAATATTTTTGGTCGTGTACATATTTAGTGGCAGCCTGATAGTTTGTCGAATATGAGTGTAGAAGATTATTTTGATTAATAATATCATTACAAATATTGACAAAAAAGAACCGTAAACAATCAGTATATCTAGTGTCGTTATTCTATAAAAAATAAAATAAATATTTTATTTCAAATCATAAGCATGAACTTCTAAAAATTATTTATTTGATTTACACAAAATGAATTCAGGTTTTAGCTTTAAAAAAATTGAGAATTTTCATTTCCATTAAATTATGTAAAAAGATCAGATTTCAAAAACGCAACTTATTTTTCGATATTTAATCAAATTATTCTTGAACTTCAAATCTTTATAGAAAACAATACATTTATGCGTAAACTTACTTTGATTAGTTGATACAAAATAGATCCATTTATTACATTTAAGTCAGATAAGTTAGGCAGATCTTGATGTCCATTGTAAAGTTCAACTATAAGTAAAGAAATATGTTTATTAGTTCCATTAATCGTTAACTTACTAAGTTCTCTGTCAAAATGACAAAAAAAGTGGTAGGCAGCTGAATATTTATTAGGCTAAATAAGAAATGATATTAAATATGGCTGTTTATTTTAAATTTAAAAAAGTAAAAAATAAAATGCTAGAAATTTAAATATTAAATCTTATAAATGCTAAAATGTATAAAGAACCACTGGTTTTAAATTTATGCAATTTTTAAAAAAGTGTTGGAAGCATTCTCCATGCTATTTTAAATTTTTTTATATAATTAAGAAATTGTTTTAATGTCTTTAAATTTATTGCTCACGTAACCAGAGATATTCAAAAAATTTCAAATTGAAGCTTATAAAAATTTTAATGATAAAGCTTGGTGAAATATAAAATAGAATGTTCTTTTTGTATTAAATAATATTAACGCTAACTAAAGAATCAAAAAAACTTCAAACAACTCTACTCGACAGCTCTAGTTGTAGCTGCTACATAAAAATGTTATTAGTGTACTTTGATTCCGTCACTTTATATTTAATTTCTTACTCACCCAGGGAATTATTGTTCGGTTGTTTTCAAAAAATCCTTCTATTGAAGTTAATAAAAGTGAATATAGTTGAGGAACAACATTAACATTATCATTATCAATAATATCATTGGAAACTCTACGATCTAAAATACTTAACCTTAATTAGAGAAATAAAATTGTAATGCGTAAGAGACATTTAAAATAATGGAATAATAAAATTTAAAATTTATGGAACTCATATTCAGAGTTTTTAAAAAAATTCATTACTTATTTTAAAACGCTAAAATATTTTCATAGTTATATTATAACCATGAAGCACTTTTAATAAAAAGAAAATATACCTGTAAGTAACAAATTTACTGCCTTTTGTATGTTTATGTCATCGTTATGTATAAAACCTTGTAAGGTCAAATTATTTTTAATATTATTAGTTATTGGAGCACATTGAACGTCTAAAATATTTTCATATTATCAAAATAAGAAAGGGAATAATTGCCTCTAAGCCATAGGCTGTTGTCTGTGATTGTCCCATTCACAAAATCTAACATTTTTAAAAATACTTGGAACCCTGATAGAGTGTTAAAGCTAAAAAAATAATAATTATGAAAGGCACAAAGCTTTTATGGAACTAGTTTACTTTGTCAAGGGCATTTTTTTTTCTCGTTCTTTTTTAACCAAATGAGTGAATTGAAATATTTGTAAAGCTGATAGATCGGAGGGAGAGAGAGTTTTACTACCACTAGACTACAAATGCTACTTTTTAAGTGCTTTGAAAGTTAATCATATCAACAAGGACGCCTTGAGATATTTTAGTAGATAATTGGATCTAGACGCCGTGTAGGATCCGTCTCCAGAAAAGTATCCATGCAAAAATAATGAAAAAATATATAATAAAAACATGCGGGGTGACAAAGTAAACTAGTGCCCGTTACCCTCCAAGATCTTATGTAGTATATATACATACACAACTATTTTTTTAAAAATTGAAACTAACCTTTCAAAATTAACCTTCAAATGATATCCATTATATTCCAAATAAAAGTGAGGCGACTCCTTATTTAGGAAAATTGTTGTGGCTTTTATTTGTGTTAAAAATATCCATGGCGATATGATGTTGTTTCGGAGAATATTCACGGTTTGTTCGGCATTCTTGTTATTAAAAATTCGGAAATTGTTTAACACAGTTATGGCGTCTGTATAATTAAACCTGCAATGCTCAAACTTAGCTAAATATAATTTCAAATTAGTAAACATACTTATTAAATGTTCTATTTAAAGCATTTAAATATTCTTGAGATGTATATGGTGATATTGATATTTTCTCTTGGTATAGTATTATTTGTATAATATCTATCAGCACCTAAGCTCTTTAAAAATATTTCTTTAGATTCATACCATCTTCCTTGAGTATCAATAAAAATACGCGATGAAGTACCAAAAAAATCTTTAGCAGTAGTTGAAAATATGAGAGTTATATTAATATCATTGTAAACAACCAGCTCTCTGCTCCAATTTGTACATTTAAAATACTTACAAAAATCATGAACACTTCTGCAACAAAAAGTTGGATTTTCTAATACTTCTGATAACGCAGCTTGTCGAAAAGTTAATCGGATTGCCACATCGGTGGTGTGACCCCCTACTTTAAAATAATTTACCGCATTTGGACCAGAAAAAACAGCAAGAGAATTCTTTACACGCGCAATATTTTCAGCGCCTTCAGCCATTTTCTATTTTTATTTTTACAAGTGAAGCTAACATTGAGGCGCTCCCTCTATGATGAAAGATTTTTTGCTGATATGTTATCAGTCCGCATTTTTCATTGAGAAAACATACATATAGGCGTCAAATATAAGAGTCCTTACATTTCATTGTAAAAATCTATTTGCTTGTTAGCGCTCTCTTTATTTTTAACTTTTCCTTACAACTTATTCCCCATTTATTTTAAAATGGCTAATGAAAAATATAATGAAATTTTTTTTAATGAATTGGAAAGTGGGATGTTACCCGACCGTTATGCAACTCTTTCACAAGTTGATTATAAAGAATTATTACCTTACCAGAAAAATATTTTTGATGTTAAGCTTGAAAAAATTTTACAAACTACAAGCTATTTTTTTAAAATAGTTACTTCTAATGATGTGGAACTTATTAAAACTATGTTAAACAATTATAAATCTTTTCGAAAAACTGTTGATGATGATGCTCTTAAACGTAAAATATTTCATCGTTTAAACGGATATTGGGAAATTGCGGAAAGTTTGTTAGCTGAAGATGAATTACAAAAGCCTGTAGCGCCCGCAGCCACACAAAATATTATTTTGCCAATTGAAATTGATGAAAATGTAAGTAAATTTCGTTGTACTGTTAAATACTTATAAAAAATTTTAGGACTCAAAATTAACACAATGTTGCAAACAGAATACAAAATTAAAAAAGGAAAAGAAAAATGATCAACAAAGAAAGCTCAGCAAAAATCTTAATAATCATCCATTCCGCAAAAAGTGTTCACAGAAAATGCGTAAGAATAATAGACTTCTTTCATTTCGAAAAAAGCAGCCATGTAGAATGTACAAAAATAATAAGCTTCATCAATTCACCGAAGAAACGGGTCAAAAAGATTATAAATTAAATGATAATATTTTAGCAATCACTAAAGAACCAATTGAAATTGTAATTTTAATTACAGCCATTTTTTATGTCGTTATTGGGATTTTATTTTTTCCAAAACCTCAACACTTTTTGGAAAATTATATTTTTAACAATATATTTCATCATAGTTTTTTCATGATGATAAAAAAATAACAAAAAGTTTTCATATATAAAATGTATGTATATGTAAACACTTAATTTTTGTTGATTGTTTAAATGGTTTCGCTTTGTTACAACCATGCCATATAATTTAAAAAAAATTAAATTATGTATATCCTTATTTTTAAAAATTGTAAACTATGATCCAAAATTATATTTGTATATTTTATATGCTGAATAAATGTAACCACTATCGGGCTATGTCCCGATAAGTTTGAAGTGTAAAAGCAAGACAAATTAATTTTCCAAGATGAGATTACACTATAAAACAGGCGATATCGTAAAGGATGAGTTGGCTCATCGACGAGTTTTTTTTTTGAATTCTTTTGTTTCTACATGGTGTATTAGTGATTATTGATGGTATTTTTAGGGTCTTTTTTGGATATGAATCATGTATCGAGAAATGAGAAAATGACCGAAATAAATGGAACTTGCAAAATTTCGAAAACAAATCGTCGTTTCAGGAAAAAAAGTTCCACCGTCGATTCTCTAATCAATTCTTTCATTAAAGATCCAACAAAAATAAAAAATATGTTATACAGAAATCAGGGCACTCCGTAGAAGCTAATCTCCAACAATAATGCTTTATATTTTTTCTTCGAATTCACTGTGAATATTCGATCGAGAGCTTTGAGTAAGGTCTGTATAGGTTGTAATAATGTAAGCTATCTAATAAAACTATTTTTAACTGATAATGAGCTCTAATTAATTAAGATATAGCCAGATAATATCAAAATTTACGGTAACGAAAATTATAAAAAAAATTAGCAAACTTTTGCGTTGAGAGTGTTGTGAGCTTGATCATTTACTGTATTCACCATCATTCTCCTGTTAAAACACTTGCACCTTTATTTATGAGAAGAAAAAAAAGAAAGAACCTATAAAAAAATTTTTATTCTCGAGTCCTTTATCGATAAGTTATCAAACATTATTTTAGAGTGTGGAAATAATTCATTCTTTTCCATTTTGATGTTTGTCAATGCGTAATAAAAATAGCTTTACTGTTTTAAGAAGACTTTTAAAGTCATAAGAAAGGAATGTTTACACCTTCAAAGTCAGCAGATGAAATAAAATTGAAAAATGATGAAACATTCGCATTTAGAGCTATCAATAAAAAAAATTTCGAGTTATTAGATGACACCTTCAAAAATATTGAGAAATTTTAAAACAAATGTATGCTTTTTATCAAAAAGTTAAAAATCTTTCTTTTATAAATTTCCGGGGCATATTTAAGAAAAACTCCATTATAATTAACCGGTCATGACTTACCTCTGAATAAAGTTTTTATACCCGCAACGTCTCTACAATAAAGCTGAACTTCTTCAAAAATAACAAAGAATAATTAGCTTCCTAATTATATTTGAAATTTATTATTTTTAAATTAAATAAGTTTATTTAAAGCTTTTTTCGATTTTTTAAAAGTTAAAAGTCTTTTTTTTCTATTTGTTTTTTATTGGTTTATTGTAATTTTTCCCAAATGTGTATTCTTCTTCATTTTTTTGTCTTTGAATAAAAAAAGTTTGTAAAAAAAGAGTCTCATGGAAGAGGAAAAAAGAAAACAACTCCATTGGGAGAATAATTGCCTTCTCGAAGAAACAAAAAATACACGAGAAAATAAACTGGACTTTCTTGCTAAATAAAAAAAATAAAACTTTGTTTTGACTTTGCTGAAAAAAAAGAGAAAAAAATTGTTGTCGAAAAGTGCCTTTATCTTTTTTTTTTATTTATCCATCCATTTTGGAGGAAAGGAGAGCGGTGGACGTGGACCACCACTAATGGAATGGATAAAAAATTTGTACAAAAAAATAAAGGATAAAAATATACGTTTTTTCAGGAAATAGTTTTAGCGTTTTTTATGGTTGTCGAAAAAGTTGCTTAATTCATTGAAATCATAGTTTTTCAAAAGCTTATTATAAAATACTAATAAAAATATTTGTTAAATTTTGTAGTAAGATTTCATTTAACCTCTTCGGTATCTTATCAAATTAAATAGCTTCCAACAAAACTTTTTTTCTCGCAATTTTGGATTTCGAACTTATTTTTTATTTATCATTTTACATTTTTTAAATATTTTTGAAACCATTGTCCACTTACTTTATCTTTCTATTTTGTGTTTTTTAAATATGTATCTAACTCTCTTTATTTTCATAAAAAAATTAAAACCATCAATCTTAATTGTTTAAAAAATTTTTATCAAGTACAAATGTTCGGTCAAAAACAGAAACATAGTCTGCGTGTTTATTAATTTTCATCTCTGTCCATGAATCATACATTTTATTCCAAACAGCTTGAAGACATCTTTCTTCCTTTTATTTCATAAAACTTTAAACTCATTTATTTTCATGACAGTGCTGCAGCAGTAGTTTTTTATTTCATAAAAAAACAATTGAACTGAAGTGAAAGAAAGCAGGCGACTATGACATCTTCATTCACACAATTCTCATTTTACTTTACTTATTTATATTTTTGTTTTTGAAATTTCTCATTAATTTGAGCTATAAAAAAAGGAGAGAAAAAAAGGTTTTGAAACACAATGGATTAATTAATGAAAATTGTAAAAATTTAAAGGTCGTTTTAATAATAATAAAAAAAATTTTGTTTAACATCATTATTTATTTCTATGAGCCAAAGCAAAATTACTTGGGTTTTTTGTTGGTAAATTTGTTATTTTTTCGAGTCATACACCCAAGATTTTAGTTTTATTTTTTTCTCCTCAAAACTCGTAGCGAAATTTTTCATTTACTTTTTTTCGTTTATTTTATCTTCGTTTTCTTATTTTTTTACTGGCTTTTTTTGAAACTAAAATATACCAAAAACTTTTGGTTTTTAGTGAAACTAAAATTAGAAGCATTCGTTGAAAGCCATTTCAAAACGTTCAAAAAAAATTTCTTTTTGAGCCAAAAAAATTGGAACATGGATATTATGACTCCCGAGAGAAATTATTGCTGCTTCTAGAGTCATCCATAGGCATTTTAATTTACATTTTTTTAGTTTAAAAGCTTAAACGCTACAAAGCTGTTGGTTGCTGCATTTTTGAAAAGCTAATGAATATATTTTTTTTGTTTAGGGCTTTAAAAGCGCTAATGAAAAGACAAAAGCTTTTGAAAAAAAAATAATTCATGGCTTCGTAGCTTTTCATCACTTTTCCATCCATCCATTTTCTAAAATAAATGATTTAATTTATAGTCTCTCTCATTTTTACATAAAAGCTTCTTAAATATTTTTTTGGGAGTAAAGCTAAACTAAAAAAAATGATGTTGATGATAGTATATTTTTTTTTGTGAAGCTCATCTAATTGAAATTCGTATTTCTTATTTTTTCTCCCATTTTTTCTTTTCTTTTGAAGAGAGTATAAAAAAGGAGGATGAAGCATAGCCATTCTTTTTCCAAATGGGGCCATCATCATTTTTTACTTTTTGAAAAAAAGAAGAAAAAGAAGAAGATGAGTTCAATGCTTTTGGCTAATGGTTGTACTTGGGCGGCTTGGGTTGTGGCAATAGTAGTTTTTGTTGTTGGAAAGTTTAGGTATTTTTTTATTTTGACCTACTCTTGAGTTCACAGGATTACAAACCAAAAACATTCACAATTTTTTCTGCTTGACTCGAAAAATAATATATTTAACTATTATTTTCTTGGTTAAAAATAGGATACGATGATGTGATTCTTTAAAGCTAGTTTTTTCGTTGCCAATTTTTTAATTTATTAAAAATAATTTTTTTGTAAAAGTGTATGTCTTTTTTCTTTTTTTTTTGCAAAATTAAAATTAATAATACTCACTCGCTTCTTGGCTCTTGGTGATAATCCTTAGCTAATACTCATTCGAGATATAAAAAAAAACAAAAACAAAAGAAGGATATATTTTTTTGGATTAGATATGTTATTTACATGAGCTATGAAGACTCCCTTTTTTGGCTTCTTACTTTTGTTGTTGTTCTGTTTTCTCACTTTTGCTCATTATTTGATGGTCATTTTTTTGTGTGCTACTCTTTGCGCATATAAAAAGAATATTTTTACGTTTATCTCCATTTTTTTTTAATAAATCCACAAAATGTTAAAAAATATTTTTATAGCAAATTTAAACAAAACAAAAAAACTGCTTTTTTTTTAAAGTTGTCAATACTCCCATTTTTTTTTGCTTTCAGAGGAAGTGATTCTCAGTGGAGTCGTTTATTTATTTCTCTTTTTTTTCTGTATCCATTTCTTCCAGACATTCATCATTATTTGTAGTAAGCAACTTTTCATTGTTGTCATATTCACCATTTTTTTCTGTTTTTTTTCGAAGGTTTTACAAACTTCCAAAAAAATAATAAAACTTTGTTTTTGTATTTTATTTGTATTAATTTTTTAAAGTTTTTATTTTCATAATTATTAAAAAAGAATTTTTTATTTGTTTTTTAATATTATTATTTTTTAATTCTAAGAAAAGTTAATTTATGCATAAATTACTTATACCAATGTACTGTTTAATCAAGTATTAAGAGAATTTTTAAAAATATCTTTTTTTAATTAATTACACTCTGAGTTAACAAAAATAAATAATTAGTTGCAAATTAATTTAATAATAAATTTCAAAAGAATGATATCTTTTTATAAAGAATATAACTTTTTTGTTATTAGATTCTTTGGAATTGATTTTTTTCTCTTTTTAGGATATTCCCCTTCTTTTATTTCTTTTTTTTAAACATAGAACTTTTTTGCAGAGTTTAAAAAAAACTTCTTTTTTTGCTATTTAGTTTTTTGTCCTCTTTTTTTAGTTTACATTTTTGACCCATTGTTTTCTTTATTATTTTTTTTTAGCTGCTGTTTATTTATTTGTTGATGTTTAATTTTAAAATTACATTTCCATTGTTTTGTGTCTCTCTTGTTTTTTTTTTTTTTACTTTTCATCTTTGTAACTTGGACCTTATTTTTTTCTGGACTTGACTCGCTACTTTCTGGTTGATGTTAAAAAATATTGGATTAGCTTTGATCAACGCCGCCATTTTTTTTTCACCGCTGCCGTCGTTGTCGTTGTTGCTAATTGCTTTTACATTAAAAAATGTAATGAATTTATGGGACGACAATTTCAATAAAATTAAATTAGATAAAATTTTTAAAAAAACGTATAACAAAAAAATTTATTATTTTTAGTTTTATTTTTTTTTTTTTGAATATAGTTTTAACAATTTTTATTATCATCGATTGCTCATTTCCTGTCAAAAGTTTTTTGCTCGCAATAATTTTTTGATTTTATACATTCATGCCCGGCGATTTTTTTTTGTCGCTGACGATTTGGTTTTTTTTTTTGTGAATTGCAACAACGTTAAACATCTTTTTTTTCAGGAGGCACGAACAAAAAAATAAATAAACCATGGTTTAGCAACTGCAGCAACGTGAAAGAAAATAAAAAAAATCAAACAAGCATGAAAAACCAACGATAATCCGTTTTTCAAACTTTTTTTTATTTAACATTTTTTTTTCGTGTTGTCACAAATAAAAAACTTGGGCGATCGCTGCTCTCAAATGCTATTCTTTGTTTTTTTTAGTTATTCTTTGTTCGACAAAAAAAAAGAGTAGTTTAAATCAATAATTATTTTACAAAAAATTTTATTATTTATTTTTATTTTTTTAAAATCGAATCGATTCGATAATGGAATTAAACGATATCGAAAATACTAATAATTTATTAACGAATAATCCAACTACAACGAGCGCGACGACGAAACGAATTTATATGGATCCCACACAAAGAGAATCTAATTTACAACTTATTCCCGTGAGTTTGAGTTTTAAATATAATTATTTGTTAAAAAATCTTGATCAAAAAAAGAATTCTATCTTAAAAAAAACAGACATTATTTCTCCAAAAACCTGTCGGTACAATAAAGTTTGACTAAACTTTTTTTGATATTTTATTTGCCTTCTTATGTTTAAAAACTTTTATAAGGGACAATTTTTATTTTATTTTTAACCTTTTTTTCCATTTCAATCAATTTTTTTTACATTTAAATTTCCATCTAAAATGAATTTAAATTAAAATTCTTTTCACCCTAAACTTTATTTCTTTTTTTTTTTACTTAAAATACTAAAATACTACTAAAAAAGAAGTGTCATTTCCATCTGTTTTTATGATGCAAAACCAACCACTTTCAAAAGCAAAGGCATTTTCATTCATTTCTTTTATTTCTTTCATCAGTTGATAGCTTTTTTACTTTTTTACTTTTCTTTTTCAATCTTTTTTTGTTGTTGCTTGAATTCTTTTTTTTCTCTCTCAATGGCATCTTCATCAACCTACGACGTTTTCTGTCTGTCAAATAAATTGAAATGAAAAAATATATAATTTAAGTGGCGTTCATTTTTTTTTTTCTTCTCTAAGCCTCATCATGGCTTCTTTGACAAAGATTAGCCTGAAGGTGTCGCCTCTCTTTTTCACACCAAAGAATGTCCTTTTTCGCCCTTCACGCTTTTTTCATTTGAAAAATTTTATTAATTTTTTTACTCTTTTCTTTTTCTTAATTTACCCAAAATTTTCTACATTTCAAAGCGAAAATTAAAAAATTTTAAGACTACTAATTTCTGGACGCATCTTTATGTTTCTTTTTTTGGTGTTCCCAAAGGCGATTTCCTTCTCCAAAACCATTTTTAATTCTCTTTTGCGCAACATTTTTTGACTTTAAAAAAAATTAAAAATGCTTTTTAAATTAGTGGTGTTGTCTTTTTTTTGTTACTCCCAAAAAATTATGTAAGTTGTTGTTGCTTAAAATGGTTTATAAAAGAAAAGCGGCAGGAAGAAGAAGAAAGGAGAAAGCCACAAAAAGGAAGGAAGGCCACTTTTCATGTTTTCTTTTTTCAAAAACAGAAAGAATGGGGTTTTTGAATTTTTCCAAAGGCACGAAGAAGAGAATACATAATTAATAATTATGGTTAATTTTATATTGAAGTTGGTCTCTAAAAGAAATGTTTAATTTTGTTCCTGATTTTAATGTTCTAATAAAATATTTTTCAATTAAGCTTTTCTTTCACAAAAATAGCTAGAAAAAAGGTACAAATTACAAAAAAAGCATCGAACCATTGAACCCAAAATCGGCAGGCAATAAGATCAAAATGAAAAGAAACTCATATGTATGCAAATTTCCATTTTTTTTACTTTAATAATATCGCGGTTATTTTACAAAGCCACTCAACATTTCTGTTCTTTTTTTCCTGGGCAACAAATAAAATTATATTTTCTCCCTCTTCACAAAAATTCAAAGAACCTTTTTTAACAAAAATAAAGAAGAATAATAAAAATGAGTGGCATTCATTCATTTAAATTAGTTTGCATCAAATTTGTGAAATTTCGCTTTTCACTGTTTTCGTCGTCGTCGCCATCGATAAATTTGGTTTTTACATGCCCTCAAGGCACAGAGGAGGCAGGCTTTTGAGATGCTTTCGTGAATGAACTTTCACTTCAAAAGTGAACCTTGTTTTCTTTCGCGCAGGCTCATAACAAGGAGAAAAATGCAAAGGCAAAAAAAGGAAGAGAAAATTAGAAGATGATGAAGAAGCTCATAATTTGATCAACTTTTTTTTCTTTCAACCAAACCACAAAAAAATCTTTCTTTCAATTTTTTCCTTTTATTATTATGACAGAAGAAGAAAATGGGTTTCGTCATTTTTCGGGAAAAGCCATTCATGAAAAAAAGTGGGTGGAGTTTGTTATGAAACGGGTTTCTTGACGACGACAGAAAACTTGAAGCTCAAGCTTTGAGGCTTTAAACCTATTTTTTTGTTTGTTGCTGGCTTCATAGTTTTTGGAGTTTTTTTGTAAAACTATCTTTTATTTGGAACAACACACAGATAATTTTATCTATTTATAATATTTTGATGAAAAATGAAAAAATTAAGTTCACCATTTCGAAAACGTAAAAATATTATTCAACAAAAAGATGTTAATATTATTCCCGCAGCCAATAATATAAAGGTAAAAATTTTTTTAAGACACTTTAGTTTATGGATTTTTTTGATTAAAATTTTTACAGTTTCATAACATTTTAAAAAATAACTTTAGCTACTAAAAAATATTATGTTTTCGCTAATATTTTTTAAAGAAAAATTATTTTCACATTTGTTGTTTTTCTATTTTCTTATCCCTACTATATTTTTTTTTCTGTTGAATGTTGGTGGTTGTAAACTTTTTTGTTGTTGCTTCTTCTCATCTTCCAAACATTTTTCCACATATTTGGGATGAAAGACCCCAAAGGTCTTTTTTTTATATATTTATAAACATGCATTGTTTTGTCATTTATTTTTGACATGCATTTTCATCTTTTTCTAAGACAGTTGTGGCTTCTCCCAAAAAAGAAGCAAGTGTCTTCGCTGTCGGCATTTTTTTTTTGTTGGAAGACATCAAAAAATGGACGCTTCTGACTTTCTTTCTTTTTTTTTACAAAAAAAAAAATATGCCGATAATGTGCGAGTATTTTTTTTTCTTGTGGGAGAAGCAACATATAAATAAATACACGCAATGTTTCCATCACATTACATCGCTTGCTTTCTGGAATAATATGGATATGGGATAAGTTGAAAGAAGTTGGAGGAGGATGACGACTGACAGAAGAAACATTAAAGTTGCATTTTATTTTTATTTTTTTTTCTTGACATCTAACGATATGCAAGAAAAAAAATGACCAATGGCTACTCACTACTTTTTTTGGCATGCGTGTATTTCACTTGACTTCAAAAGGATAAAAAAAAGAAGGGATAAGTATGAGACTAGGATATCCCAAAAATGTTACTTATGTTGGTTTTTATATGGAAATTTTTACATAAAAGCTTCTTTTTTTTGGTTGATGGAAGTATAAATGTTTAAAGAATTATTTTAATGTCTTCAGATTGTCTTGAATCAGTTTTAGGTGTAATTTCCTTGATCATATCTCAATTTATAATTCATTATCAAAGATCTTAATATTTTATTCTAAAATCCCAGAAAAATTATCAAAATCATAAAATTGTTTTTATGACTCATTTTTTTGTTATTCGATTCTTTTATTCCCACCAAAACAACCACCTTTTGATCAGGTTGTTAGCTGTAAATCTATCAACATTTATTTTTTTACCTTTCAGCCTTCTTTTTCGTCATTTTGAAGCCTATAACCAAAAGGCATTGTAAAAACCTCAAACCTGTCGTTTGCTTTTTTATTCTCCATTGTTTTTACATTTTTTGTGCTTTTTTTCCATTCCACAAAGAGACAATTCTGCCAGACGTCCCATAACTCGGTGCAATCAAAAAAATTCTTAAATTGACTCAAAGTGACCAGAGCTTTTTTTAAATATCGCAAGTTTAAAAAAAACAAGCGACAATTATTATTACATAAACGCTCATTATTTTAATTTTTTTATTGTTTTTCTTTTTTTTTTGCGCGATAAAGAATAACTAAAGGACCCCAGCTTGCTGCTACTGCTAACAAAATTTTTCGCGCTCTGATTATTAATAACAGCTGTTTCATTTTTTTTCTTTGGTCGTCGTCGTTTAACGAAAAAGAGTCACATTTAACATTAAAAAAAAGTGACCACTTGTCTTTTTGCCTTCTTTACATTTTTTTGTTGTTTTTTTTTTTCAAGAGAACCAAAGAGAAAGAGGACCAACTGGTCAGCGAAAAAAAAATATAAAAATAAGCGTGTCTGCTGCCTTTTTATGGATAAAAAATCTGGAATAGAAAAAAAATAATGCCAAAAAAGGAGAAACATAAAAAAATGCAAGAAAAAAAGAAGTTCGAAATAAATATACAAAATTTTAAATGATTCGAGGCAATTGTGTTTTCTGCCATATCTCAAAAATTTTGATACTCGAAATTTTTGTGATCTAAAAAATTTAAGAATATTAAAAGTCAAAATTTATTCAATTCACAATGCTCTAATATTTTTTCTAAGAATTTTAATAACACGTTTTTTTTCTCGCTAGTTCCAACATTTTTTATTCTGAATTAACTTTTTCTTAAAAAATATAAATTTTTTGATACTTCCTTTTTTTATTATTTTCTTTTTTTCTTTTCTTTATTATTATTTTTTTTAAATGAAATTCGAAAAACAATCTTATTTTCATTTTCATTCATTTTATGCGCGAAAAAAAATATATGCAACTAACCAATAACCTCATCGCCAGCTTCTTTAGCTTCAAAAAAGTGAATATCCATCTTTTTTTTTCTTTTGTGGTTTCCTGTTTTAAAAGGCCCAAGTTCATAACCAACAACAACACTTTTAGCTGATTCTCTTCTCTTTTTCTTCAATTTAAAAAAAAAGGATATCAAATTTCTTTGGTCAGCAAGCGAGCGAGCGACCCAGTAAAGAAGCCACCCGGCTGTTCCTTCCTTTTTTTGCTTCTTCCTCGCAAGTCTCATCCATCCGGTCACTTATAAAACTACCCTTTTATTTGAGTCTAAATGATGAGTGAAAAACATAAGCTTGTTGTTGGGTGTCGTCGCTAAAAACAATGCTTGCGCCTCCTTGCTTTCACTTATTTTTTGTTCTTCATAAAAGAATTTTGAGGATTCATTAATTTTTTGATGAAAGCGTCTCAAAAAAGAGGCTCCACAAAAAAATAATGATGCATCACTCATTTACGCTTACGTTTATTTGGTGTTGTTTTCTTTTCGCACATTTTTTTAGAAACAAAATTAAGATTCACTTTTTTTGCTACTTTCTTTTTCTATTTTTTTTTTTGTGGCGGTTTTTGGAGGATCGAAGGAAAAGGAAAAAGGAAAACTTTCTTATTTTTTCAATTAGTGAATCACGTTTATTAGCTAATGAATGTTTTTGTTTTTTATGACTTAAATGTTTTCGCGTTTTCACAATTTTTTTTATTTCTATTTCTTTTTTTTATTGTCTTTAACAAAATTTGATAATGTCTTTAATTATTTAGTGATTGATTTTCTGTTAGGAATGGATTATTTAAAGGTAAACCGAGTTTTCAAAAAAAAAAAACATTATTTAATTTTATGAAAAGTTTTTGAGATGTGATTAATGTCTGTAATTTTTTTCAACTTTTTTGAGCTAATTTTATTTCGGTTATAATTACAAAATTAATTTTTAAACTATTATTTTTTTTTGTTATTTTATTTAATTTCTAGCAATAATAACTATTTTTCTTTTCTTCTTTGGTTTTCATTAATTAGCTTATTCAAAAGCAAACGCAATCAAAGTCGTTACAAAAAATAATTTTGGCTTACTTTTTGACTTTTTGTAATAATAATGGTTTTTGATTTGCTTGCTTTGATTTCATTAAATTAAAGCTATGCTTTTTTTTCTATGATGAGGGTGGCGAGAAAAAAAATGAGCAAGCTTATAAAAAATCTTATTTAGTTGAGACTCTCTATAATTAGACAATTATTCTATTTGTTTACTCTAATTTTTTCTTGCCCTTTCCTTTTTTTTATAATCAAAACAAAGCAAAGAAAAAAGAAAAAAAATAGCGCGCAATTAGCATAAAAAGCTGGATGGATAATAATGAGAGCAAAGATTTTGAGAACATTATGGATCAGTGAAAAATGAAAAAATATATATTTAAAAAAAAGCAAAGAGAGCATAACAAATTTAAAAATAATGATTATTTACATTTTTTGAATCGGCGCAACTTTTCTAGTGAAAAAAAATTGTAAGAAAACCAAAGTTTAAAAAAATCAAAAAAAATTTGTTAGATATTTTTTTAAATAACACAAAACTTTGCTATTCAATGTTTAGTTATTTTTTCTCACTCTTTCGCTTTCGTTCCAAAGATTTTAAAACTTTTTTTAACATGGCTATTTTTTTATAAACATTTTTGGATCTAAAATGCTCACAAAAAAATCTTCACTACTGAATCGAACATTGATTCGAAAATTATTTCCTGTCATACCGTATTATTGTCAATTTCATTGCCTGTTCGTTCCATTTCTAAAGCATTTCCATCATTTTTGATGTTATTTTAAAAAGATAACAATCAGCTTATAATATTTTTTTCTCTTATTTTTTTTCAAGCAATTTGTTGTTTTAAAAATTTTTATTTTAATGACCTCTAGTTTTTTTTTATTTGCAACATCTGTTTTTCTTTTTCTGCCTCCCTCCATTTTTTCTTCTTCTAATCATCTCCATATTTATTTTCATGATCATCAAATATGGGAAACAACCATTTTTGGCGCGCACACTTTCCAATTTTTCAATTTTAATGTTTCTCATTTTCTTTTATCTTTGAAAAAATAAAATAAATCAAAAAGAAAAAAGTTGCATTTTTTTTTTGACAGATTTTTTTCGGTGAAATAGAAAAAAACTAAAATAAATAAAGCAAAGTCTTTTTAAATCTCGAAATAATTGTAAATTTATTTTGAAAATATTTTTTCAGATTTATACAGACTGGGCTAATCGATATCTAATAAAATTTAAATTAGAGCCAATTCGAGAATTAACTGTAGAATTAAAAGATCCCAAACGATTGGTTTATTTGATTAATGCTATAAGTAAGTTTTCCATATATTTTTTTAAAGCCAAAAACTTAAAAATAAAGATACCAGCATTTTTTTTTGTTGAAAAAAAACTATTGAATGGAAAATCATTTTTTCTAGCCAAATATTTCCAAGAGTACTTTTCTTTAGATATAAAATCTGGCAATAAAAAAAATTAAGAGTTTGAATTTGTTGACAAAAAGATTTCTTTATTTTTTTCGAAGTCAATCAACAGTTGTCTGTCTCATCATCATTCTTTAAAAGTTAGCCACCGCAGCAGCATAAATATTCCTAATTGATTTTTTAACCAAATTTTTTTCCTTCCAAAGGAAAATCAAGTAAGATGGACTCGAAGTGGTTTAATGAGTGATGGATGACTTTCTTTCTTTTTCAATTTCCCGAAAAATTTATATTATACTTTTAAAAGATAAAAACAAAAGGTTTAGATGCATAAATAATTACACGACTTTTGTTTTGGTTTAAGTTTTAATTTGAGATTTTTGGAAAGATTTATTTTATAAACATTTAAACTTTAAAATTTTATTCTAAGATGCAAAAGAATTATTGTTTTTTATGTCGGAAATGATTACGGTTTTAAAAAACATTTTTTTATTATCAAAATTCTTAAATCCCTGTCTCGCCGTGAAAGCTTTTTTTTTAAACATTTTTTCTGTAGAAATCTACTTTAATTATCCGCCCTCGAGTTTTTTAAAGAACTTTTTTTTTATCTTTTTTGCCTCGGGATCTAATAATCAAAAAACACAAAGAAAAATAAATAACACTTGCAAAAAGCATTCATTTTTATTTTATTCTTTATTTCCGCCGTTCTTCTTCATCCAAATCTTCAAATAGCTTCAATGGATTTGATTGAGGTTGATGTTGTTGTAATGAAATTTCGGGCGGCGAGATTAATGTACTTTTTTTTTTGCAAAAAAGACCAACAAAAAAAGATAAAATAATTTTCTTCTTCTCTGATTTGAAATCAAAGAAAAGGAAGCAAGCAATCAAGCAGCAATTAAATAATTTTTATTTTTTGATCAATCAAATAACAAAATAAAAACAAGGAATAAAGCTTCTTTTTTTGAAGCCGCAACATGAAACAAACATTTTTATTATAAAAAAGAGTGAGATTTTGTTTTAATTCAAAGGTATTATTAGTCAATTGACTAAAAACTTTTGTTGAATGCTCTTATTAATTTTTGAGAGAAAAAAAACATTGCGGCTTTTTTGTTTTAAAAAATTATGCGTTTCTTAGCCAAAAAAAATTACAGAGAATCTTGCCTCGAGAAATCTTGTTTTAGTATTACATATTTGCATTTAGTTAAATTTTAAAGAAAGTTTTTATTTCGCGTGCATCCCAAGTTTTTTAAAGACAATGTTTTTTAATTTTAGCCTTTTTTACCCGAAAACTTCTTGACCATTACTCTCGTCCTTTGCTTTTCACTCCATCAAATTTTTATGACAAATTTTCTGTGGCATCATCGACCCATCACTTTTTTTAAAACTTGTCTTTTATGAAATGCTTTTGACAGCTTTTTTGAGTTTAACATGAGTTGCGGCTTGTTTAAAACATTTTTAAAAACTTTAAAATAAAACAACTGTTTTTAACTAACAAAAAATAAAATAAAATCCTCCTTGTTTTTTTAATGTCCATTCTAAAGTTCTTCTTTTTATTTATATTTTTTAAAAAGTTATTTTTATTTTTTGCCAAAAAAATATTTAAAATAAAAGTCAGCTGTCATAACTTTTTTTTCTACTTGACGAAGAGGTCTTTTTTAAGTTACACAAAAAAGCTATAAAGGTTGTTTTTTTTTGTTTGCTTGGGTCGGTCATTTTTTAATTTATAAAAAAAAGTAAAAACTCGAAAATGCTTTTTCATTTTCTTTTTTACGAGTAAAAACTTTGAGTAAAAGATGCTGGAATCTTTGTTTAACACATTTTTGAATTTCATTAAACCAAAAATATTTTTTTCAGCCAGTGATTCAATTGGTTCATCTCCTGATAATTTACTTTGTTCATTAAATGCGAATTCACCTGTAAGTTAACCAAAATAAAATTTACAATCTCTTCTTAATTTTTATCAACCAAAAAATAAATAGCAGGAAAGGGCAATGCGCGTGTACTTTTGGTAAACAAAAACACCAAAGGAAACTTTTCATGACTCATCATCCAAAAAAATAAAATGACCACGACTTTAGCATATTTCTTTCTTCTTGAGCTGCAAACAGGCCAATTTCTTAAGATTATAAACCAGGCAGGAATCAAGCTTATTAAATTTATTAAAACTCCCCGTTTTTTGGCTTCCAAGAATCACCGTCCCTCAAAGGACCAAAATATTTTGTTGAAATAGCAACCGTTTTTTTTTGTTAGCCCGATCATTTTATTTTATTTTCTTTTCATTTTCATTTTCAAGGAATTAGCCTTGCTGTTGCTTGCTTATATTTTTTTATATATGTAAATGACCACCACCGCCACCCTCAATGAATCATATTTCTTTTTTTTTCGACAATCAAACAAACATTTTATTTTTTTGTTGTATACCACCAAATCATTGAATGAGGGTGAAAAGATAGTTTTTTGGTGACCAAAAAAAAGAAAGCAAAAGAAATGGTTTCACGCGTTTCGTTTATATATTTTTTTCATTGCACATTTTTTTTGGTTTATGTAAATAAACCAAAAATAAATGTCTTTTTAAGGAAAAATCGGGTATTTGTTTGACTTTGTGATATAAAAAAATTTAAAATTTGGCGGTCTTAAAATTTGTTAACTTTGGCCCTAAATTTTATTTTTATAATTTTCTTTCGAAGCCGCCCGCAAATAAGTAAACCTACCTTTTTTCCATTACCCTCCAGAAAAATTATCTAATTCTAAAATAAGTTTTTAAAGTTTTGAAATTTTAATGCCTCTTTTGTCCATTCCACTCATCTTTATGACTCTTTTTCCCCCATTTAAATTAAAGGAGAACACAGATAAAAATAAAAACCTTTTTTATAAATCAAAATGGACATGGGTAATAAAAAAGCCTTAGCTAATTTAATTGAATAGAAAATAAAGTATTTAAAATGAAAAAAAGCAATAATGCCTTTATTTTTATTTTTATTGAAAGTGAAATAGTGAACAGCCGAATGGGGCGAACTGGACTCATTTGTTCTTTTGCTTCCAGACCTTTAGAAAAAAATGAAAATGCTTCCACAGTTTAAATACCTTTTTTATAACGTTTAGCTAACTTAAATTATTTGGTCAAACTTTTTTCTTTTAAAAATAATAATTTTTTTTATGTTTTTGGATTAGGAAAAAAAAAATGATAGTAACTTAAAATGGCAAAATATTAAAAAGATTTGTTACTATCTTCGAGACAATTTTTTTTCTGATCCAATTTCTAATTTCTCTATGCTTTTTTTTTCAGGTTGAAATATTAGATAAATGCTTACAATATCTTGCAAGATTAGGCGTGAATGTTAGTGGAATACAAAGTAGAGGTCAGTTAAAAAAATTATTTACTTTTTTCATTGCTCCAATTTTTTTTGACCATTGAACAAAAAAACCGTTGCAAATGCAATAAAAAAATACTGAAATGAAGTGTAAAAATAAAAAAAGAGTCGTAATGTCTCATTAATATCAATTTAATCCCATTTTCACGCGGCTTCGGTGTTCCGTTTTCTTTCTCTCTTTTTTTCTCTCGCAGTTTTTTTTTTGTTGAAGCTTCAATTGGTTAATTTTTGTTTTCTGTCTCTCTTCTCTCAGCAGCCACTATTTTTCTAGCGTCATTAAAATTTTTTTTAATTTCAAGGCTGAGCTGCTGCTTTTAAAAAAAAGGCCATGGGAATTGGCTCAATGCAGTCAACAGCTCTCTCATATTTTTATTTTTGTTTTTAAATATAAATTTGTTTTTGGTTTCTTTTCGCAGCTTAATTAATGTATTTTTTTACCTTTTTGCTTTCATTCATACAAAATTAAACCAACAAAAAAATATTTAACTCTATTTTTTTACTTTAAATCAAAAAAGGTGAGAAAAAAAGAGAGTAAATCAAAAGTGTTCAATATCGTTTAAATTTGGTTACTACTATTGTATTTTCGACCTAAAAAATTGTTGAACTTTTGTGTTTCTATTTTTTTAAAATTAAATATAATTATTTTTCCACACAACTTTTTTTCGATTCATCATAAAAATTATGTTGGAATTTTCTTTCCGGTCAACTAAAACCATTTTTATTCCCTCCATTTCTTTCCTGTTTCTTAAAGGCGACAACAATAATAATTCTGAAAAAAAAAAGACGACGATGGTGATTTTAATAACATGATTGGATTTAAAAATATATTTTCATGTTTGTTTTTCAAGTTTTTATATTTAACCAAACGCGCAAAAAAAAAGTTTTGATTGTAATTTAAAAACATATTTCAAACAAGAAAAACTTTTTTTATTGATTACATTTTTGTGGTGTTCGTTGGTTATATAAAAAAAAGCACACGAAGAAAAGGCTCTTTCGAATGGGACACAATTTGCCTTGAAGTATACCTTCAGGCGAGAAGTAGTCCTCAGCTGAGTTGGGTCGGCCACTCATATCTTTATCATTTTAAACCTTCCCCAGAAGATTTATTTTTTTATCTTTGAGATTGAATTCAAAATATTTTTTTTTATCAAATGAAACTATACTTTTTTTTATCTACCAATAACAAACAATGCCTAAAAGTTTTTCCCTCTCTAAATTATCTATCTCTTTATCCCTTATTAAGCCATACTACAGCCATTCATTTAATGTTTTTTTATATATCTTTTATACTAACAAATAAAAATGAATTGAAAAACAAATTCCATTGCTTTCCGTTCACTTTTTTTTTTGTTGCTTCCAGCAGTAGTTGAAAAAAAAAACAGACTCGTGTGATAGATGACACCTCGTTCAAAATAAAAGAAAAAAAGAAGAGGAAGAAGCTATAGCTTTGAACAACAACGTTCAAACAACAACGATTTATCTTTTTTGCGCGTTCTTTTTTTTCCATTTTTCCTTTGGCTTTTTAGTTTTTTTAGTTTTTTTTTTGAAAATAAAAAAAGATGAAATAAAATAAACTAACTTTTTTTTATACGAAAGTCGCGGAAAGGATAATCTGTTTTTGAATTATTTGGGCGCTAATTTGACATAATTTTTATTGCGTTGCAAGAATTCCAGTAATTAAAAGGAAAATAAAATGTTTTCTTAATTCCAATCACAAATGATAATTCATTTTCGTTTTTCCTTGTTAAATTTTTTTGTAAATTTATTCACGGATAGTTAGATTATATACAAAAAAATAAAAGTGAAACACGTTTACGGAAATCAGACAATAGCAGAAAAAAAAGAAAGAAAAGGAAAAATCATGTTTTTGGTTATATATTTTTTCTATTTTATAAATCCGTTCCGTAAAAAATCCGTTAAAAGAGCAAGTTTATCATTTTCATTTTTTTGACTTACGCATAGTTAGTTAGTGACTGACTTGTTCCAGAATAAAAAAATTAAAATGTCGTTCCAAAAAAAATTGTTTTAGTTTTTACGCTTATTAAAAATTATTATTTCCTTCTTTCCGAACACTTTTTGTTTTCTTTGGAAACTATTTATTGTGTTTAAAAAAACTTGAAAAATGAAACGCCTGAAAAAAATAATAAAAAAAATATATAGTAAAAATATTCTTTTTTTTGTTGTTATATTTATTTGATTAAATTTTTGTTTCTACAAAAATACCAAAGAAAAAAAAGTTAAAGTAAAAGTTATTATTGTTAGAAAGAAGTGGAGTGGAGATATGTATGAATCAAAGAAATAAAAGGAAAGTGGAATGTATCATTTTACAAACACGCAATCGCCACCGCATATTTTTACTTTCTTTTCTTTGTACTCTTCTTTTTTTGGTTGGTAAAAATAAATTTTGAGTGTTGTAAATATTGCGCAATTCAATCGAAATTCAGTATACTTGGATGACAGAAAATTTTGCAAATTGTAACTTAAGAATTTATCTTTTTCAAAACAAAATACATTTACATATTTTCAGAATGAATTGTTTAATTTTTTTCATCTAAAAAAATAAGAAAATAGTAACTAAATTTTGACAATATTTATTATTTTTTAATTACTTTATTTATACATTGGATGATAGTAACCAAACTTTAACGATATTTTTAAATTTTTCGCTTACTATCTTTATTTTCGTTTTTAGTCATTTCTATTTTAGCAATTCGATGAGGATCTTAACATTTTTTTGTTTGTTTACTAACTTATTTCTTTATTTTTATATTTTTTTTATTGGCACTTGATCCCAAAGGAATTGCGGCTTCTCTTCTTTTTTTTTTCAAAACCACCCTTTTTTACCGCTGCTTTATTTTTTTTTTGTTATTTTGTTTTTTGTGACAGTTTTTTTTTCCGGGTCATTGAAGCTTTGACAAAATCTTTCTTCATTTTTTTTGTTCACAAAATAACTAGAAATTGAAGAAATTGAAACCAGTGGATTAATAAAAAAAAATTTGTTGGAAAAAATTTACATAGATTATTTTTTTTGCCGACAGATCTTTCTTGTTTTTTTTGTTGTTGCAAGAAACTTTTTAAAAAAGATCATATCCCCGCTGCCACGAGGCCATCCGCCATCCGATTGACTGACATTCAGCGGCTGCCTTGTCTACCACAACATATCTGAACAGATTGTTGACCGCAACAACCCTTGACAACTGAAATGTCTTTTTTGCCTTTGTTTAAACAAAAAAAAAGAAGTTCAATATGGTTTTTCTCCTTTCTTCCTCTTCTGTGAGATAGATCGTTATCTAATGAACGGATCTACTATCCGCAGCCGTTATTTTTTTCTTTTATTCAGTTCAATCCGTTATTATTATTTTTTCGCGCATAATTAAGAAAAAAAAGGAAAGAAAAAACTTTTTTTGTTGTTGATTATTATTCGGCCTCTCTGCCTCCCTTTATTGTGGTTTTTATTATTTTTTTAATGGGATTCCTTTAATTTAAATTATATTATAAAAACTTTATTAACGCTTCATTAAAATTTTCTTCTCTTAACGGTTGTTAGGATATTTTACAACTTTTTGCTTCTTTTTTCGTAAAAAAATTGTTTTGAAACAAAAACTAGACTTTTTTTCGGAGACGTGATTCCTATCACCAAAATACTTTAATGTAAATTTTTCCAAAGCGTTTTTAGTAATAAAAACTTTTTCATTTCGAAATTTTTGTGAGCAAAAAATTCTTTGCGAGTAAATTAATTTTCATTTTAAGAAATTTTTTCTCTCTCTTTTTAGCTTCAAAGTTTTATATTTTAAAATAATTTAATTTCAAATATTTTTTTTCCAGAATTATTAAACGGTGAACTTGGTACTGTTCTATCATTACTTTATTCATTATCACATTTTAAACAAAAACAAAAATCCCTTCAATTTTCTTCTTCAAATTGTGGAGCATCAAAATTATCTGAAGGTTTTGATAGTTTTAAACAATCACCAGAAAATATATCAAAAATTGCGGCAATTGCATTAACAACCATGCCTCCCAATACTGGTGTAGCAACAGGGTCAAGGTAAGCAATATTTTTTGATTTTGGGAAATATTAAAAAAGGTAATAAAAAGATAAATCTTTTAATATGGTGTTTAGCAATTTTTTTATAGTTAATCTAAGTTAAAATAAAATTTTGTTGCTTTTAATAGACTGAAAATAAAATGGCAATAAAAAATGAACAACGATAGTTTTTGAAAATTAATTTTGCTATCAATAGTTTTTTTTTATTTAGATGTCTCAAAGAAGGATATTTCTATTTTTACAATTCACCCCTAACTTTTTAATTTAGCTCTCATTTTTATACAAAAAAGCTCCACTAACATTTTCATTAACAAAAAAATGGCAAAATAATTTTTATTTCTTTCTCGTTTTTTTCATTTTAATTTCAAAATGCGCCACCCAAGTTAGTTGTCCGCCTTCTCAAGCGCTCAAAATGAAAAGCTATTACTTTCCTACTTTTTTTCTTTCCATTTTTTTTTTGTGGAATTAAGTGCCATTCTTAACTCCTCGTTTTTCTCGATTGATGAAAGCCACTTCCATGGAGCATGGCTGCTGGCGCGCCTAGAAGAAGGTTGGACATCCAGCAAGCACTCACTAATTATGGACTTGACTCAAAAAAAAATTGAAAAGCTTTGAATGAAGCGCGAATATTAAAAAAGTAAAAAAAAAAGTGACCGATGGCCGATTTCCTCCATTTTTTTCTTCTCCTTCTTTCATGAGGCGCTTAAAAAGCAAGCAAGCCAATAACTTGGAAAAGAAAAATGAGAGTATGAAAATGAAGAAACGAAAACGACAAACATTAATTTTGAATGAAAAAAAAGTGTGGATGGCAAAGAAGAAAAAAAATGAGATGAAAAACGGAAAAACATTTTTTGCGGAAAAAGATGCGGTGTTCTTCTCGAATAACTTAGTAGAAGTAATTTTAAAGTTGAGACAGACAAATATATGGATGGATAGATGGAAGTATTTAAAATAAATTTAAATTTAAATTGCTATGTTTTTAAGTTTTTAGTCACCTTTTTGGAATGTTGAGTTGAAGAACGACGACGGAGAAAAAAAGGAAGGAAGAGATGAATAAAATATTTAGCTTTAGGGTTAGGCGTTCTTAAATTTAACCAAAAACTTAAAAGAAATTTTGCGAGTTAAATTATCGAATTTTAATAGATTCAAGAATAATAATACGATCAATACAAAAATTTATTGACTTTATTTTAATAAAAAAAATTTTCTTCTTCAGATTGTCAACCCCATTGCGAAACCCACAAATTGTTGCTGCTCCAACAACAACATGTTCAACTTTTTCTTCACCTTCATCATCAACTTCAATTAAATCACCTTCATCAAAACTTTTGGCACCAAGTAAAATTTCAACAAATCTAACAACAAATATTTCATCACAAGTGCCAATTCCATCATCGTCCCCATATTCATTAAATTCATCGTCATCTTCAATTCCTCCACCTAAAGGTAACGGATTTATTTTTCTCCATCGTGGATTTCTTTTTTTATTTTTACATCTTTAAACCTTTTTAAAAAAAACGGTAGACTTTCACTTTTATGAAAGTTCACAAAATAGAAAAAAAACCCGGATTATGCAAATTTTTTGTAATCCGATTTTACTATTTTCTTCTAATTTTTGTTGATTGAATTGAAAAAAAAAAGTAGTGAGTGAGTGACATTTGAGGATCCTTCTTTCTTTCTTTTTTTTATTTCGCTCATTTCCATTCATTCATTTCACTTTCTTCTTCATTTATTTTGAATATTATTATTTTAGAATCTAAAAAAAGAAAAGAAAGAAGGATGTTTGTTATTTATTTTTCTAAATTTTTGTATTTTATATTTATTTATTTGCCAAAAGCATAGAAAGGCAAAAAGAAAGCGGAGCTTGCTCGACTGACCGACCGGTTTTTGAGGAAAATGAAAGTCGTCGCATTTATTAAAAAATAAATAAAAGAAGAAAAGAAAAAAGTTAATTTAATTTTTATTAGTTTTATTTCTTCAAGAAATAAATGAAATGAATGAAAGTCAGTCAAGTCAGTAAATGGCAGTTTGCTATTTGTGAGTTGTTGTTGTTGTTCATTGATAGTTTTTATTATTTTTTGTTGTTTTTGTTTTAGACTTCACTTTTCTGACTTTGAATTTAAAAAATGATAGAAACTTAAATTTGACGATAATTTCATATTTCCGTTTACTATCACTACCATGAGATAAATATTTGAAATTTTTTGCTCGAAAATGCTTACTATCATTAAAAAAATAAAGAGAGTAATCTAAAATCAAAAAATTCTTCAAGTTCACTTACTTTGCTTCATTTGATTTTGTTTACATAAGGCGGATGGTAACAAAAATAAAGCAATAAATCCCAGACTTTTTTTTAATTACTATCATTTTTAATGGACTTCGCAGAGATTTTTTGCCGCTCAATAAAACAGGCAAAAACAATTGTTTCCGTTAAGTTTATTTTTATTTTTTTGATGATTGCCGATGTTATAGTGATTTGTTTGTTTACTTTTCTCATTGTCCATTATTTTTTCAACAAAAAGGAAAAAGGATATTGCGCAAAAACTTGGCTCTTTGATTCTTTTTTTTATTTAAGTTTCAAAGAGAGTAGTTTTTTTTTTCTCACCGGAAGTTAATTATTGGACCACCATCACCATTAATTTTTTTTGCCGCTTTTTTGCTTGATTTTTTTTATTTGAAATAAAAAAGTACCGAAAAAAAACTACGCCTTTTCTTTAAAAAAATTTTTTTGGTGGTCGTCTTCTTCCATTAGACCCTTGTTTGAGCGAAAAGGAAAAAATAGTAACGATGGAAAATGAAAGAATTTTTTCTTTGAGGAAAAAAAATGAATGAAACCTCCATTTTTTTAAAATTTCATCTTTATTTTTTTTGTTGTCCGTGATGCTTCTTCTCTCATTTTTTCGTTCATTCTTGCATGCGTTTTAAAGCTAAACCACAAAAATAAAATTGCCTTCATTTCATTTTTTGTTGTTGGTTGAAGGTTGTTGTATGATTTCTTTCTCTCGTATGCTTTTCACTTTCACTTCTTTTTTTTTATATTAAAAACAATAAAAAAAACTATTGTTTTCGTGTTTTCTTTCGTTTTAATTTTGAATAGAAAAGAGGCCAAGAAAAAAACTGTAAAGGGCCATGGTTTGTTTTTTCTTTAGAAATATCAAAAATGGCCTACTATTTGACTTACAGAAAGTTATGGAAATTATGTATTTTTTTAAAAGATAGTAACCGAAATCAAGCGATAATTTTAAAAATTTGATTATCCTCACTTTTTAAACTTGTTGTTATCACTTTGTTAAATTTTGCTAAAAATTTTATCATTTTTAAAAAAAATATGCGAGCAAATTTACCTTGCAACAAAGCATTATAAAATTTTTATTATTGATAGTAACAAAATTTGTATTAAGTATTGCTAATTTTTTGTTACTCCCTTCGAAAAGAAAAAGCCAAAACCATTAGTTGCTATTGGAAATTTGAAACTTTTTCTTAATTTTTATATTATATAATTCTTACTTTGAAGATACATATAAAAAAAAAGAGTGAAAATAGAGTCCACTTTTTGTGTATTTCAATTTATCTATCCTCCTCTTGTTTTTTTTTCTTTATAAACACATATGGCTTTACTTAAGCTCAAACACACAACTTCCACCAATATGTTTGCTGCTTATCTTTTATGCCAATCAAATATATATAAATCTTTTCTTCCCTTTTATTGTTGCTTCTTCTATCTCTAAACTTTTTCCTCTTCTTCCAGCAGCCCTTAAAAAAGTATGGTTTTTTATTTTTCCGTGAAAAAAAAACACTCTTTTTGCCATTTTTTGTTGCTTCTAAACCATTTCTTTCTGTCGGAAACAAATGAATAACTCCAATAAATTTATTTTGTCCATAAATTTTTTCTTCTTTGAAGGTCAGCTTTTTGTATCCTAGTTCAATGAAAATAAAAATGCGCGAAAGATTAGCGGATTTTTTTTTACAATAGTTTTTTTGTGGCGGCGGCAGGATCGGATTTGGTCACCTTTTTTTTTATAAATTTAAGTGGAAAGGTTGTTGAGAATCAAATCCATGGGACCATGATGATCTTCACAATTTACATACCTGGGCTATTATTTTTTTTTTTGTAAAAAAAATTTTTTATATCGACAGAGATTAGTTTAAGTCACTCAAGTGTAAAGAGAAACCTTGATTTATGGAAAGTTTTTGGATTTTTATGACAAAAACCGAGAGTATCTAAATTTTGCGATACTTTGAAAAAAATTTTGATTTCTGTATTTATTTTTATGAAAAAGAAAATTTTTTGTTTTGTTAATTTTCATTGTGGTACCTTAGTGGGATTAAAGATATTAGAAACCAAATTCACTTAATTTAGAGAAAAAAAATAAGGATAGTAATAAATTTTTAAAAATACTTTTCAAATTTCGATTACTATTTTTTTTATTAAAAATATTTCATTTTTACGAAGCCCATCAAATTTTTTCTCAATCAAAAACCCACCAATATTTACCTATCTCTTTTCTCCATAAAAAAACCTTTATAATTGTTTTTGGCATTGACGTTGAAACCCGGATTTAAGTTTTTTTTTTTGAATTATTACAGTAAAAATCCTTTCTTTTGAAGAGTTAATGTGACAACAATCGTTTTTTTAAATAAAAGAAATATATGTGACAGTCACCTGGTGGCAAGAAAATCGCCATCGACTGTCTCATAAAAAAAATCATCATCGTTTATTATTGTTTGTTTGCTGTTTGAACAATCTGCTTTTCTTTTTCTTTTTTTCGTTTGGTTTCTTAAAAACACAAAAATAAAAAATAAAAAGCTTTTAAAAAATGCGATTGTCGTCGTCGTCAGCTGCCAGAAGTCTCTATCTCTCTCTCTACCTTTAATAAAAGCTTCCATATTTTGTTTTTCTGGCTCTTCTTCTTCCTTTTCATCGCTTGCTTGTATTTTTTCCTTCTCGTTGTCCATCTTTTTTTTTCTCAGACGTGCGCGCACATTTCTTTCCAATTCCATTTATGTGTGAAAGCATCCATCCTTTTTTAAAATAGCATCCATTAATATTATTATTATGGAGATATTTTTTATTTTTTTATTTCTATTTTTATTTGATTTATGATTCCACGACAACGATCCATGAGAAAAACGTAAAGAAAAAAAAACAATATTTTTTAGTTTAGTTTTTTGACGTGAAAATAATAATATCCCCTTAAGGCAAATAATTTTTTTTGATAGCTCGGCTCTACTTTTTTTTAAAAGCATTTTTATTATATTTAATTTTTTTTAATGTATTTTCTTTGTTTTTTTTAGTGAAACCTCCTTCAATCCCTCCACCACCAAGTCAACTTCCATCAAGGCTACCAGGAGCTGCTTCAGCTAATAATAGTGTCGGAATTACAGGAGGTGTGTCAGGATCAAAATTAAAATCACCTGGAGTTAAATCAATTCATCAGTCATCAACGACTGGATTATCATCTTCAAATAGTAAATTGGTGAAATCATCGAATGAGTAAGTTTATTGATTTTTAAATGGATTTTTAAAAGTTGGTTGATAGTAATTAAATTTGGACAATAGTTTTCAAATTATATTTTTCTCAATTTTTTATTAAATACATAGTAACTTTAAAATAAAGCGGATCTTTTTAAATTAAATTAATTTTAATTAAATAAAAAAATTCTGCTTTTAAAAAAAATAAAAGAAGACAGTAATCAGAAGTTAAAATTTATTGTCAAATAATTGTTATTTCACTTCAACTTTTTTTTGCGTTTTTGAATTATTAAGCTTTTTTTTTGCAGGACATCATTTTCTTCTGCAGCATCAACAACGAGCACATATGCATCAATAAAATCAGCAAGCTCAACTTCGAGAAGTCTAAAACCCCCAACTCGAATTTCAACTCCTACAACCGCAAGTGCTTCTTCATCGAGATCAAATTCTCAAACTAAACTTCTAATTGCTGCTGATAATTCCAATTCAAAAATGATGAAACTTTTTGGATCATCATCTAAAGATAAACAACAGCAAAAAAAAGCCGCCGCCGCTGAAGAAATGACAGCGGCAATGCAAAATCGAAGTTCATCTTCGAGTTTATTGAAGCCAAATAATGTTGGAGCCCAAATTGGAAAATCCAAAATTGCTGGATTAAAAGCTCCATCAGCTTTACCAACAATGGCTTCAACTTCAAAGTTGCCAGGACCAGGAGTTAGTGAAAAAGTAAGTACATACAAAAAACAAAGACAGTAACAAATTTTTTAAAATTATTGGTCAATTTTTATTACTATCAATGATAGTAAATAATTTCTATCAATAATTCGCATACTTTTTTTTGTTAATCTCTTTTAATAATAAAAAGCAGACTTAATTTCCAAGCCCTAAAGCTGGCAGAAAGGTTTTTTAAATTGAATCGCGCATAAAAGAAAAAAGAAGTGTGCCAATAACAACAAAACAAAAAAATTGAATGAACGGAGAAAATAAAGGAGGGAAGATCAATCAATCACCTTCCTCTTCTTTGCTCCTTTGGACGACGAGGCAATAGAAAGACACAGAAAAGCGCGCAAAGAAATATAATAAAAAATAAACTCATTCATTAAGTTTAAAGCTGTTTTGTGAATGAGATATGGCTTTCTTCTGGCTGGGCCCTTAAGGCTCTAGGCTGCTATGGCATTTTTTTTTGTTGTTCCTCCGTTTATAAACCGCAAAAACATTTTTCTTTTTTTTAGTTAGCGGCTGTCTCTAATTTTTTGGTTCAAAGGTCAAAATAAAATATATTTTTATTTTTATGTTTTTAGGCGCAGATTCAACAACAACAGCAGCCATCATTGAGGCTTCCATCAACTTCTGGAAACAGCAATATTGCTTCTTCAGGAATTGTTAAACCCATGGTTGTTGTTGCATCATCATCAATTGGAGCGCCAAATAGTGGACTTATAAAACCCTCACAACTTGCTCCACCATCGTCTACGACAAATAATAAAGATAAAAGGTTAGTGGAAAAAAAATTATTTCCAATCTTGGAAAGAGAATTTAAAAATTATTTTCCTTCTTTTTTACTTTTTTTTATGATAAAATTACAGATTTAAATTTCTTTCCTAGCTGGACTCCGGGTAAAAAAAGAGTACTTTTAAAAAATTCTGTAGTTTCTCTTTAAAATTATTTTTCGATATAACCATAAATAGTTTTTTATTCACAAATTTTTCCCATCAAAAATTTGAATGAAATAATAATTTTTCAATTTTTCTAATTGTATTTTTTTTTAAGATTTTCAAAAAGCAGTGAAGAAAGTAGCGATAGTGGCGCATATTCTTTCTGCGCTTCCTCTTCAACTACTGGTGGTACTGGTTTTGGTGTTGTTGATTCATCATCATCATCGGCATCTATAAATTCATTTAATCATCAACAAAATAAACAACCAAAAAAAATGATGACCGGTTCAACAAAAACGACGACGACGACAAATATAAATGATGATTATTCCATTACACCACCACCAAATACATCTTCCATGCATAGTAGTGATTTTGATGATAGTGGAATTCATTCGGATGCAACAACCACAACCAATAATATGTCTTCAATAGAATTATCTTCTCATTCACCTAATATTGTTGTAAGTTTTCAAAAGATGGAGGAGGATGAATGAAAATTTGTATAATTTTGTTTAAAACTCAAACGATCAGAAAAAAAAATTTCAAAGCTTTGGGTGGTTTTTCAAAGCCAAGGAAAATATATTTTTCGATAAGAAACTAATTTTATTTTGCTTCATAACAATTTTTTGAATCTTTCCAAAAAACGTCTAATTGTAAATTAAAAATTTAAGAATGTCCACTAAAAATTTGAATATTTTCCTGTCTTTTTCGAATGACTGAAAAAAAAATAATGTCACGTAACCGAAGCCGATGATGCTTTTTTCTAGTTTTTTTTTCATAAAAAAAAACATAATAAAAAACGCTAAAAGCTTCTTCATCAAATTTATTCTTCAGTACATTTATTTTTTTATTCTACCAACAACAATCTTTATTTTTATTTTTGCTTGGGTTTAAATTACTTCCTTCCTTTTCTAGCTCCACTCTACTCTAAAACATCTAAAAAAAGATGGCATTCTTCTTTCTTTTTCTTTCACGTTTTTCACGAAAGAAATAAAATTTTCTTTGACGCTTCCTCTTTTTTTTCTTCTTCAAAAAAATCATCATTTCAAAAAAAAGATTGACAAATAACAACAAAACACTGGCATATATATAAAAAAAAACATGGAATTTTTTTATTTGTCATTTTTTGCTTCAAGAAATTTTTTTAAAAGGATTTTGTTTTTTCTTTGTCGTTGTTGGTTAGTTGGAACGAGAATTTCAAACAAAAAAATGAAAAGTGATTGATGGCACTTTAAATGTGGCGCCAATGTTGTTTCATTTTTTTTATTTTTTCCTTGTTCTTTTTTTTTGCTTATTAGGGCTTTTGTTTTTATGTTTTGTTTAAAAGGGTTTTTAATTTATGCGTCATTTATTTTTTTTTCTACTTCTTTTTTTTTTATTTTGATTTATTAAAATAAAACATGGATTTTTTTGGTAGTTAAGTTGCGAAAAAATTATTTCGTGTTAAAACCCTTTCAGAAAAAATGTTTTGATAATTAATTATAAAACTTTGATGAATAAATTAATTTATTTATTTTGTTTCAGGACCATAAACCTGTGTTAGCTGTGAAAGGAATAGCAGTCACAAAAATTCAGAACAGTGGTTTAAAACCGCCCATTTCTGTTTCAATTTCCAATTCAACGACACCTGAAACCCAGCAGCAAGTAACAGCCACAACGAATACAACAACTTTAGCCCCAAATATGCCATTGATTATGGCTCAAGCTCCAACAGTTGGAATCGTTTCACCTATGAGAAATCAAGAAAAAGCCACCACCACCGCTCAAGATGATTTGGATTTGGATGAAAAATCAGAAATTATTGAAGCTGCAGCAGCGGCCGTGACAATGAGAAATGAAGCCAACAAAAAATTTGAAAAGAAAATTAGTTTAAATGAGGAAGATGAAGAATTAATTCCTATGAAACCTTTGAAATTAACCGAAATTCCATCATTGAGAAATTCAAGAGGTATGTTGTTTGACTTTAAAAATAATGTAAAATTCATGATAGTAATCAAAACTTGACAATTAATATCTGATTTTAATTACTATCACTCCATCTTCAACCATAAAAATTTAAAAGTGTTAAAATATAAAAAAAAAAGATTTATGCTAATTTTATGACTTTTAAAAATCATTTACTTCAAATTCGAAGATTTTTTTCGACCTTTAAAATTATTCCACAATTCAAAAACCTAATTAAATAAATTCATTCAAATCTCTAAGCTTTTTTTGGGCGCTCAAAAACAACAATAGAAAAAAATTTGTATTCCCAATTTTTTTGATTTGCTTCTTGAAAATAAAAAAATTTAATTAAAATTCATTTATTGCATAACAAAAAAAAATCATCTCATAAACATCCAGGTGGCACTTTCCCTTTCCCTCTTTTTTTATTTTCAATTGACATCTCTTAAACCTCCCAAAATTACGAATGTCATTGTTGCTGTTGCATAATAATTTATTCTCCTTTTTTTTTATTCTCATTATTATTATTTGCAACATCCTCCATCCATACTCTTCGAAAGACGAAAAAGAAAAAAAGAGGTTCTGCTGCGCCTGAGTTTGACCCTTCTTCATTTCCTTTTTTTTGACTCACACACGCTATCGTCGTCTTCGTCAGCTTTTTTTTTCTTCTTCATTGACTCGTGCCCTTTTTTTTGACTAATTACCGCAAACAAACAAACAAGCAAAAAATGGCATTGTTGTTTTAATTCGATTTTCAAACAAAAAAACAATGAACACGCTTATTTATTTTTCTTTCTTTCTATTGTTGTTTTATTTTCATTAGTATTAATTTTTTGGTTTTCGTGAAGGTGGTGAAAAAAAAAAGAAAAGCTATGATGCAAATAATAATAATAATGACCTCGCGAAGAAAGAAATATATACCTATCTATCTATGTACCTTCTGTCGTTGTTATTGTTGTTTGCAGATATGCTTTTTTGACTTTTCTTTTCTTTTCAAAAAACAGAAGGAAGAGCTTTATTTCGGACCATTGTTTTTTGACAGAGTTGTTAATAAAAAGTCAATAAAAAAATTAGGTGTTAAAGTCAATAAAATTTTGTTTGATTAAACAGATTTTTTGATGTGATTTTTAATAATTTTTGAGGTTATTTTGAAATAATAATAGTAACAGGAAATGAGCGATATTTTCATAATTTGACTTACTATCATTGATATTTGAAAAATATTAACTAAAATCAATTTTTTTTGGCTATTTTTAATTATTGAAATAATTATTGACATTTAAAATTAAGTTTTTCAACACATTAATTCGGCATCGAAAGTAATAAGAATTTAAGAATTTTTTGCAATTTTATTTATTCCTTTAAAATTTTTTTATTCCTTTGAAATTTTTTTTACTTTTTTTAAATTTAAAAAGTTTTGATATCTTTGTAACGGATTTTATGTTTATTTTTTATAGACTTTTAACGACTTTTTGCGATAATTTTTTTCCATCTTAGCACCAAATGACCTCAAAAAATTAATGCGATATAAACACATGTGTGTTACATATATATATATCCGTGCCAATTTGTCATTAATAATATTAATAAATAAATAAATCTTTGGATAAAAAAAGCAGCAGCGGAAAAAAAGGAAATTGAATCCGTTAAATAACCTCATTTATTTTGTTTTATCCTTCCTTCATTTTTTGAGTTCCATTTGAATGACTTTTTATAAACACAAAAGCTATCGTCTGACTCTTGGACCTCGGAAACCAAGAGAAGAAGAAAAAAACAGTGGGAGACCCAAAATAAAAAAAAATCATGTTTGCACATGCGCGAAAAAAAATTCTTGTTGGTGTTGGCAGAGTTGCATGTTTTATTTTTGTTGTTGGCACATTGGCACTTGTCCTTATTTGTAATTTTAGATTACACTAATTCTTTCTTATTCTTTAATCCTATTACTTGGTCCTATTTTTTAAAATAGGGAAAAGAAAAGAGGAAGGAAGGATTTGTAAAGGTTGTTTGTTGGAAGATGATGAGTGAGCGCGAGAAACAAAAAACACAAGTGTGAGGAGAAGCGAGAGAAAAATGAGTGACTTTTTTGGTTTAGGATTAAAATTTATTTTAGCACAAACAATTCATAAATTAAAAAATGATGAATTTTTGTTACTTTCATTTTTTTCCAACAATAATATAGTAAATAAATATAAGAAATTATTGTTAATTTTAAATTACTGTCTTTTTTTTTTGTCAAATTTTGATTGTTTTACGTTTTAAGTTTTTTTTCTGATTAAATTCACAGGGTTACCAGCATTTTTTAAAATTAATTTTAATTTTTTAGTTTCTTCAACACTTGAAACAATTCCTGGTGGAGCTTCGGATGAATCCTTAGATTCCATAACCACAACCATTCATTGTGTTAAACAACTCATCGTTGGCGGCGGCAGCTGCCAAAATTCATCCGGCGGCAATAATCATTCCCAAATAGAATCTTCTTCATTAAATTCAAATAATCGTCGATCCGGTTACGTTTCAGAGGGTGAAGCTTTGGCATTTCCAGAAGCCACAACAACAAATAATCCAAAAGATTTAAATTCTAAGATCCATCATCATCATCATAGAAATAATACTACTAATAATTGTGGAGGTGAAAATAATATTGGAATATATGCAAAGAAAATGAGATCTAATTTTGAAGTATATCAGCAGCATGGGATTAATAGGAATTCAAAACCATCATCCAAATATGATTTTAATGATAGGTTGGTGGTTATTTTTTAATTATTGAAATTTATTTCTCAGTGAATTCCTTGAGTTTTTTTTTTATAACCCTTTTCATTTCTTTCTATTTTAAGAATGAAAAAACCATCAAAATTTTTTTAAAACTAGTGTTTTTTTATGACCCTTTCTTTTTTTTCTAAATTTATCCATCCATCCCATCCATCGACCGGTCGTGAATGGGTATTTGGCTTCTGTTCGTGAATGGGTATTTGGCTTCTGTGTATTTCTTTGTTTCTCGGATGTTTTTTTATTCTTCATTTTTTTTAGTTTGCGTATTAAAGTTAGTTAGATTTTTTCTTTAACAAAGACAAAATAAAATTCATTTAAACTTGGGAAAGAAAAATATTTTATTTTTCAGCGGCATTTTTTTGATGTTTTTCTTTTCTTTATTCGGGCTTTAAAGGATAGTAACTTTAAATCGACAATATTTGAGTTTTTAGAGTTACTATCTTTAAATAAGTTTTAACAAAAAAATCTAACTTTTTTTACTATTTTTATATTCCCAAAACTCTTTAACATCAAAAAATATTGCCAGCAGCCAGCCTGTTTTCCGGTTGTTTCTTTTACAAAAATTTTTAAGGAACCGAAGAGGATCCGTTTTTTCTTTTCTTTGTTTCCATTGTTTTTTTGCCTTTATTTTTTTTCGCGCACTAATTTACAACCAACCAAACTTTTTTTTCCTCTCCTCCACACAGGATTTTTTGTTTTCTTCAGTTCTCATCAAGTTTTTTTTTCTATGTGGTTGGTTGATGTGATTTGTTTTTATGGGAAAATAAAAAACAATAATGATAGAGGGAGAGTTTATGAATCTGAGAAAGAAAGAAGATAATAATAAACTGGCAAATAATAAATTAATAATTAATTTTTTATGACTGATTTATTTTTATGATTATTAATTTGGTTTCTCATTATTTGTTTATTTGTTGTTTTTGGTTTAGATGAAAATTAAAATTTAATTAAGGGTTTTTCAAAAAAAAAGAGAGAAATCAGATTTTCATAATCAGGTTTGTGGTTTTTGAGAAAAAAAGATAGTAATAAAAATTAAACAATATTTTTTTGTTACTCTCACTATTTAACGTAAGAAAATATTTCTTTTCTATTAATTAACTCTGTTTTTTTTTATGCTTTTCCTTTCTTTAAAGTTTAAAAAACTCTCATTTCATTAAACCGGATAAACTTCTTCATCCAATTTTTTTTCTGAGTAAAAAACCCGACTGTTTTGATTTTTTTATGTTTTATGTCTGTTAAACTTTTTACACTTAAGTATCCATCTTTTCAAAAAAATGTACATAGTTTTTGTTCGAACAAGCAGCAGCATACTAGAGCTTTTAAACATAAACTTTAAATATTAAGTCAAGAGTATCGCAAAAGCAAAAAGTGGTCATCATCAGCTGAAAGAAGAAAGGATAAAAAACTTTTCGAGCTCCTGCTGGTTTTTTTTTTCATCTGGTCGATGGTGTTCCGTTTCGATGATTTTTTTATTTATTTTTTCTTTGCTATTTTTTGGTTCTTATTTTTTAACGATGCAAAGCAAAACAAAACAAAAAAAAAGACTGGAAAGAAAGAAAAATACGTTTTATTTAGAAAATGCGCAAAGATGCCATTCAAGAAAGAAAGTTTTTCCTTTGCTCTTTCTTCTTTGTATTTTTTTTTGTTGAGCAAGGCCATATTTTTTTTCTTTCTTTATTTTTTAGCTGCCTTTTTTTTAAAGGTCATTTTTTGATTTGAGAAGAAGGTAACTAACTAACAAACAAAAAAAAGTTTAATAATGGAACAACCAAAAAAAATTAATGGATGGATAATTATTTTTTTGGAGATATAATAGCTACATTCTTTTTTCTTTGTCTTTAAAAAAATGGTTTTTGTAAAAGAAGATAGTAATCAAAAATTCACAATAATTTTTTTATTTTAGTTACTCTCATTTTTTTTTTGTTTTCAAGAAATCATAATTTTCGTTTTTCTGGCTTTCTTTTTCTTCGCGCAATAAAAGTCCAATAACAATGGTGGTTGTTGTTGTTAGTTCTTTGTAATTGTAATATTCTTCTCACAAGTGTCAAAAAAAATTATTAATATATATATGACACACATGAGATTTTTTAATTTTTATTCTTCGACTTCTTTGACTTTTTTTTTGACAGTTTTACTACACACAATTGGGTTTTTCTTTATACTCAAATAAACTCAAAAGCACTGACATTGACCCATAAAAAACTAAAGAAAATTTTTTCTCCTTCAAAATTTTCATGAACTTGGAAAACTCATAATTTTTGTTTTCTTGGATTTGGAAAATTTGCTTCTTTTAAAAAAGAACATAAAAATTTTTGATGTTGCTAAATTTTAAGAAATTATTGTCATTTCAGAAATTGAAAATTTTTATGTAAATTAACCCTTCAAAATAAACTTCTTTTTTTTCGGAATCAAAACCAATTTTTCAAGGCTTCTTACAACCATAAATTTTCTATAGTTATTTGTTAATTTTTTCCTGACTTTTTTTTACTCTTCCAAATTTTCTTCCAACTTCAAGTTCTTCTTCAAGAAAGAACAATTAAAGCCGTTCATCTATTTTTATTTCTTCTTTATTTTATGCAAATTTCTCTTCACTTATCCCGTTAGTTTTTTTTTTGAAAAATGCTTTTTTATTTTCTGGAAGAATTGGGTTTATGTTTTTATACTTACCACCAGGCATGCACTAACTTGCTTTACTGCCGCCCGCTGCTGCCATGTTGTGTGCGCGAAAAAAGGCCATCCATGAAAATAAAAATGGAAGATTCTTTGGCCCATATTTTTTTTGTTGTTGCTTGCGCGAGAAAAAAAAATGTATGCTTTTCTTTTCGACCTTATTTATTATACCCTCAGCCTCCAGGGTGCTCCTTCCTCAATTTTTGGATGATTCTTTGGTCTTCAATATTTTTTTTTTGTTCTTCGAAAAAAAACTGGCGTTTTTATGCTTTCTTTCTATTTGAAATGTATGTATGTTTGATTGTGAAATATTGTCCCTCTTTTTCCGTCTTCTTTTTCGAGGTTGGGTTTTACTTACTTTTCTTCTTTCTTTCAGCTTCTTTGTTTCAAAGAAAATAAAATAAAAAAGATGCGACAGATTTCATTTCTTTTTTTTTTGATATGTGTTTTTATTTTGTTTTGGTTAGGTTTTAAACGAAATAAAACAACCAACGACATCGACGACATCGAAAACGATGAGGGTGACAAAAGAAAGAAAGAATATTTGAAGACATCGATGAGGAAGAAGGAAGAAAAAAATGAAAGAAGCACACGCTCACTCGTCGATTTTACTCATTCGCGCTCGCAGCTCAATATTAAAAAAACCTAAAAATCTGGGAGGCAGAAAAAAGAGAAATCTGCTGCTACTGGTGTCGGAAATTTACTTTTGAAGTTTTTTTTGTATCAAAAAAATTTTGCGTTTTATTTAAGTAAAAATTTAAAAAAAATAGAATTTGTTTCGAAAAAAACTGCCAATAATTTTGATTATGTTGGAAGATATTTTAAAGGTTTATAAGCTCTCCTTTTTTATTCAAGGCACTTATCTTTTTTGGTATCTGATGAGAGAGATGTAACAATAGGATTTATGTATTTATTTAGGTTCCTCTCTGGAAGTAAGGAAGGATTAAAAATTTGGATTAAATTTTTTTTGTAAATTTTGAATTCTAAATTTTTGCTTAAAAAAACAGTTTTAATCCTTTTAGAGACTTACTTTATTGATACTGTAACCCATTTTTTTGTATTTTCACTCGTCTAAAAAAAATTTTAAGAATGGTTTCTCAGTTCCAAAATTTTTATGGAAACAATATTTTAAAAATTACATTCTTTTGAAACTTGCCGCCGCCGCTTTTGAAGTATTTGAATCTTTTTATTTATTTTTCTTTTAAACTCAAACTTGTCAAAAAATAAAATTTTTTTTCTTTGATATTTTTATATTTTTCTCACATTTCCAAATTTTTTGGGAGTTCTTTTTTTAAGTTATATTTTGCCGACGACACGAGATGACAATGACAACTAACTTTTTGATATATTTGTTTTCTAAGTATTTTTAAATAGTCAAAAAACTTGGGTTTACTAAAAAAAATGAGAGTAACTTTAAATGTTTGAATATTATCAATTTTTGATTACTATCATTTTTTATTCAAAGACCAAACTTTGTGATGGTCATTTTTTCCCGTGCTTAATAATTTTCCTTTCACCTTTCTTCTTCCATTATGAAAAAGCTATTGTTTTCATGTCTTTTTTTTCTTTCTTATTTTTTTCTTGTCCATGAACAATAAAACATTAAAAATAAAAGCCTATTCAAAAAAGGTGTCCTCACAAAAAAAAAATAGAGGAAACTTTTGTTTTGTTGCTAGGGTGGAAAGAGGAGGCTTTTTTGCTCTCTCTTTGATGGAGTTAAAATGGCAACAATGAACTTTTTCTTTCTTTTTGCAACAAAGTCAATTCATTATTGTTTGCCAAAAAAAATTTTTGTTGTAAAGTTTCACACATTTTCTTACAACTTTTTTTATTGGTTGTTAGTTTTCTGTGTGTTTTGCCTATTAATAATCAGGGAATAAATTATTTTGATTCGAGGCTAAACGAAAAAACAAACAAAAAAATTAAAATAAAATAGTTATGTCTTATTTGGATCGATTAAAATTTAAACTTAAAACGTAAGTTTTTTTTAATTTTTGTGAGAAAATTTCCAAAACTTTTAAACCTCTATTTTCTTGGGGTGAAAATCTTTCTCTTTCAATGTTTTTTTTAACCTTCTCACGATCATAGAATTCAATTTAAATTCGATTCAATTCAATCAAAAAAATGTTGTTGTATCCATTGTTTGTTTCTTGAGTTTTTTTCCTAGCGGAACAGATTGTTTTCTTCCAAAAAAAAATTTTCGTTTATCGTCTACTTTTTTTTTCTACGGCAGCAATCGCTTGCTTGATTCTTTGCCTTTAAAATTAAATTTTTTCAATTTTTATAAAAGCAAATAAATGATCAAGACTTTCTTCTTTCTTTTTTTTCAAAAAAAGAAACAACTTTTTTGATTTTTTTCCTTCGAAACTTCACCCAAAAAATTTAAAAAATATTTTATCGCCTTGTTTTTAAATTTAGAAGAAGAAAATTAGTTTTTAAAAACAGATTGCAAAAATACTTACTTTTTCATTTCTTTAAAAGAAAAGCGAGCGATTTTTCATTCTATCAAAAAAAACTAAACTAAAAACTTATGTAATTTGTTCAATCCTCTTCTTCTTCTTGTTCGATGAGAAGAAGGATGGATGGCTGACCATTTGGTGTTTTGTCGTTATTTAACTTTTTTTCCTTTTTTTCTTATCGTTAAAAAAATTTCAAAGGCAGAATAAATAATAAAAAAATGTTGAATGTAGCAGATGGTTTAGCTATATTTTATTTTTTACTTGGGAGTTAAAAATAAAGAGAGATAGATGAACGAGTTTTTGAGTGGTCAAAAAAAAAGAAAGAAGAAAATCTGTCATATATAAAAAAATTATATTCTTTGATTTTGAACAAAGGGCAATGAAACAAATAACAAAATTTTTGAAAAATGAATTTTTTTGAAACCGATGGTGTTTATCATTTAGAGTCATGGCGCGAAATCTTTTTTGTCTTAAAACAAAAACCAAAACAATAATAACGTTACTTTTATATTTCTCTAAAAATTACTATCACTTTTTAATTGACAAAAAATTTAATGTTTGATTTTCGCATTTTTTAAAAGTAAATTCATAAATCCAAAAGAAAGTAACTCGTTTTCTGCAATTATTTGTACTTTTTTGGTTATTTTCATTTTTCTATCTTTCTCCCTCTTTTTTTTACCTTTTCAATTCATCGGAAGCTTCTTTTTTTATTTGGGAAATAGTTATTAATCCCAATTGATATTGTTTTCAATGTCAACAACAATATATGACTCTCTCGCTCCCATATATCCATATCCTCATCAAAGTCATAACCATGGTCCATGGTCATCATCGTGGTCAATTCGTTCGTAGCAAACATATTAGCACACATGAGATTTACTTTCTTTCTTTCTCTTTTATGCCAATCATATTTGGTGGGAGTCTGTTGTTGTCAGAATTTTTGCGAAATTGTCCGTATATATATTTGCACATTTTTTTCTTCATCCGTTTGATTTTTTATGGTCATCATAATTACGATATTATTATTACCGTTGTTACCATTTTTTTTTATTGCTTTGGCTGTTGCTATACTGCCCCAGAGTCAAAAAATCATTCATTAGTTTGGTTTTGCGCATATAATTTTTTTTATTCTTCTTTCATGTTTAGTTGGTTACCTTTTCGGCAGACGGCAGGCAAATAGTTAGTTAGTCGTCTGTTTTTGCTTCTTGCTTCCTTCAAACCTTGCAAGCCGAATTAGAGAGGTGACGGGAGATGGTTATTATTATTATTTGCTTGAAAGAACTTCGTTGCTTTTTTTATTTGTTGATTGTTTTCGACTTTTCATTATTATCAGCATTAATTGGCAATAAAAAAGCATTTTGTTTCACTTTTTTAAATTTTTATTGCTTGTATGATTTTGTGATTATGAAAAAAAATTAATAAAAATATTAGGATTTTCGCCACAATTTTTTTTTGACGTTTACAATTTTCTAACATAAAATTTAAAGCAATTAAAATTACAAATATTCAAAAAAAGATATTTTGATTGTTTCGAAATATATTTATGTTTTCCTTTTTTTCTCGTTGACGACTTACATGAATTCCATAAAAAGTAAAAAAATAAATAAAACTTATTTTTTGTGATTTTTACTTGGCTTTTATTATTATTAATTAGTAATAATGAATAGCCTGCTTTTTTTTTGCCTTACCTTTTTTTGGAGATCAATCGGCTTGACCGTTTTTTTAAACTTTTTCTTTTTTTGCCATTTGCGCAGGTTTACTTACTCACTGGCAAATGCTCTCACTCGCTTGTAATAATTGCCAAATAAATACATACATAAGTGAATTTGTTTCAATCCAATTCATTCATTATTCGTGTCCTTCTTTTCTCGCCATTAATCTATTTCATCCATTTTTTTGGTTGTTCTTCTTGTTCAAAGCCTTGTTTTTTTTTTTGATGAGCATTTAAAACAAAAAAATGAAAGAGTCGTTTTCGAATCGAGCCGAACGAGAGAGATCCTTGTCCTCCGTTACGAGATTGAAAAAAAAAACAAGCAAGCATTTTGCTTTTTTCATTTCTCACCATCTGCTTTTTTCTTTTTTCCTATTCCAATGACCAGCACTTCCAATACCACCACAGCAGGCGGTCAGCCAAAAAAAAATTTGGTCCTAGTGGTATCTCTCTTTTTTTTCGTTTCTTCGTTCAAAAACCCTGAGGGGCAGTAGTGATGGTGGTGGTTCCGCTTTACATTTATCTTATATGTCTTGTTTTTTATTTTTGGGTTGGCTCAACTCATTTTAAGTCATTTTTCAAATTTTTTTTTGACAAAAACATGAATTGACTGCCTGGTTCTCTTTCACTCGAATTTTTTTCAGTTAAAATTTATATTTATATTTATATTTTTTTTCTCTATGTTTTTACATAATTGAAAATAAGATTAATGAAAAGCCTATGAAGCAAAACAAAAAATATGGTTTTTTTTTCTTGGGAGGTCGAAGAAATATTTTGAAATAAACTTCTTTTTTTTGCAAATTTAGAGTAACTTTAAAAAGCTTTCTTATATTTATTTTTTGGCACTTCTTTTCTTTGAGCACTCCTTCCTCAGTTTATATATTTTTTCATTCTTCTTTTAAATTTTAAGAAGATTTTTTTTAAATATTAGTAATTTTGGTTTGACAATAATTTCAATATTTTGATTACTCTCACTTTTTTTATTCAGGACTTTTTCGATCTATAAAAACATTTGTATTTAGTAGTTAGAAGCTTACGACCATAATAATCCATTGTCCATTATATTACATTTTTTTATTCTCCCACTTTTTTTCATTTTCTTCATTTTTTTTTTATGTTTTGGCAACACTTGAGTGCAAGCAGCAATAATAAGTGCTAGAGCTTTGGCCTTTTTTTTGTTGCGGTCACTCCTTTTTTCTCTCCATTTTTTTTTATTATTTGGTTTTCCCAAACAAAAAAAATATAATACATTATTTCTTTTTTATTGTTTGCAAAAAAATAAAATAAAAATATAACTTTTTATAATTATTAAAAAAATTTTTATTTATCGTTTGCTTTTATTTTTCAGTTTTGAAGATTCCTCTTCAATTTCATCAGGAATATCAGAAAATTTTGATGATATTTCCACGGACGATTTAACTGGTAGCTCACTATCTGATTATCCCATGACTGCTACCACCGCTCAATTACCTTCTTCCAAATCAGCAGCGGCTGGACCTTCGTCGTCGGCGTCATCGGATTATCATTCGCTTACATTTCAAAGAAATTTAAATAAACTTTCTAATGGAACTCAATCCAACAAGCGAAAAGATCAACAACATCAACAAATAAATAATGATCAACAAAGATTTATTAATGGCAATCATCATCACCAACATATGCCCCAACAACAACAAGCGATGGTAAGTTTTTTCCGTGATTTGAAACGAAAAAATTGATAGTAACTAAAAAAAGGAATTTATTGCTTAAAATTGATTGCTATCATTATTACTATGAACTTTAGCAAAAAAGTCGTTGAGTATTATATTTTTCACTCCGTTTCAAAACTATTACTAAAAAATTGGCGTCACTAAAAATATGACAGTAATCATTTCTTTAAATTTATTGTTTATTTTGTGTTACTGTCTTTGGCTTTAAAATTTTTTTGTTGAATCAAAAATTTTTCAATTTATCTAAAAATTGTATTACTTTTTACTTTCCTTTTTTTTATATTCTTTCAAAAACTCTCTTTAATGCCATTAAATTTTTTCGCGCTTTATTCCAACAAAAAATATTTAAAATCATTGAACTAGAAGAAACCGCCTTATTAAAATCCTTTTATTTTTCTTTTAAAAACCCGCATAAATAAAGCAAAGAAAAATAAATTTTGCATAATTTTATATTCTTTTGCAGTTTTGAAAAATAAAATATATATCGTTTTTGTTGGCATAGAAACGACGACGATTTATTTTTCTTTTTTTATGTTTGCTGCTTTTGTTCGTGCCATTTAGGGTCAATCACAAAAGTAAATAAAAAAAAATTGTTAAATGGCATAGAAAATTTCATTGACAGACAACAACAAACAATTCCCTAAAATCAATCAAGAATTTGTAATGATTTTTTTCCAAAAAAATTAAAAATATAATAGAAATTAAATTTTAACGATATTTTGCAAATTTGAATTACTATCATTTATCATTTTTTTGGTTATTTTAGTTTTTTTAAAACTTAAGTTGGTGAGTATTTTATTAATAAATAATTCACATAAAAATAAAATAAAAATGCCTTCTTCTTTTTTTTGAGTATTTAACGCAACTTTGACCATGCAAGAACGACCAAAAAAAAGAAGAATAAAGAAGAAAAAAAAGTATTACGCAATTTTCTTTTTGCCCTCAAGCAAATGGTCGTCGGTCACAAATGCAGTTGCATTTATTCTTGGACTCGGACTTTGCATGTTTGCAACAAAAAAAAGTCCAGAAAGAGCAAGCAAAAAGCATTTATTATGAAATATGCACATTTTTAATTCCTTTTTTTATACAAAAAATAGAAAATTAAAGTTAATGTTTCTCTCTTTTTTTCCGGACTAAGTTGACTCGAGTTAATTTTTTCTTTTTTGAGTAAAGAGTCAAGTTAGTAAAAACAAAATAGAAATAGAAAAAAAAGTATAGTAATATAAGAATATTTAATTACTGAAAAAAAAACGCTGGCATAAATAAACTTTTCTGAAAACAGAGTAATTGGATTTAATTAATAATAAAAAAAGATAGTAGGCGAAAATCAACAGTATTTTGGCAAAATTGATTACTATCATAACTTCTTTTTTTTGACTTATCTCTTTTTACCATCTGCAAAATTTTCAAATAAATTTAAACCCTTTATTAATTCTCTGACATCTTTGCCGTCGTTGGTTTTGGTTCTAAACCCCAACAAAAAAAGCTTTAAACCAATTTATAACAAATTCGTTTCCAAATTGTCTTTCTTTTTCTTGTCTTTGCATATTTTGTTTGTCTTTTTTTCCACAAAAAAAAGAAAGTACAAAAGAAGACACGATTTTTAATGGTATCAAACAATTTTTCAATCGTATTATTTTTAAATTTTGGAGATTTTTTTTAAAAAAGATTTTTATTTTTGACTTCCTTTTTTTAATTTACTTTTTTCAAACTAATAAAAAAAATATATAAAATAAATTACTTAGGTTTGATGTTTTCTCCATTTCCATTTTCAGCGGCGGTACAGGAAACCCTGAAATGTGATATACCATAATAAATATATATATTTTTTTTGGGTTTACTTTTCTTCTGCCGTCCTCCTATTTTTCTTCATCGTTTTTTTGTTGTCTTTTGTCTCTCATTTCTAAATTTGGATAGATGGATGTCCATTTTTAGTCATTTAAACCTTCTTCACCCAAGCCAAAGCAAATCTAAAAAAAATTGAATTTGAACTTTTGAGGTTTAATAAAAATAAAAATAAAATATCAAAAGAAAATTTAATTATTTATTTATTTTCCATATATTATTTTTTAGTCGACGTCCAATAATCATCGATTATATCATACTCTCGTTCCTAAACTCGCGTTAAGTGACGACGGAGAAACTTTATCTATTTCAAGAAATTCTAATGCTCGTTCATCTTTGAGATATGCCCCTACATCCACTAATGGTCGACAACTTGTAAATGGTGAGCGTTTTTTTTTAAATTTTACTTTCTGAAATTTTCATTTAAAAAAAATGATAGTAAGTAAAATCTAACATAAATTTTCAAAATTTTTTGCTACTGTATTTTCTTGGTTATGACGACAGTAACAATTTTTTTGCAAAATATTGTCAAATTTTTTTTACACTCCTCTTTACAAACTTTTTTAAAACTATAAATCAATTTATTTATAAAAAAAACTTGTACTTTTTTTTTCTTGGTGGTCACTTTTTTATTTTTCGAAGAAACCCAAAAGTAAAAAATGATAGTGGACGACGAACGACGACGACACTTCACTTTTCGGGAAGGGTATTTTTTTTTTTGAGTTGAAAGGCATTTCATGTTTGATTAATGGTTTTTTGGATTTTGACACAACGTCGGCCATCGACTTCTTCAGCAGTCCGGTTTGGGATTTGTCTTTGAAGTTTATTTTTTTTTTGTCGCCTGGTTCGAACAAACACGCAAATGTTGCATTTATTTTTATTTTTTTATAAAATATTTTTGCGTGTCAGTTGTTTTCGGCGGCTTTTTTGTTTTGATTGACCAAAAGCATTTTTTTAGTTTCTTGAAAAAAGGGTAAAAAAATAGTCTATAGTTTTATTTTTTTTGGTTGAATAAATCCAAAAAATAGCAATTGCACAAATCAAAATCAAACAAAAAAAAAAGAAAAAGATTGACAGAATCACGTAGAAAAAAAATGTTTTACATCAATCACGGCGGATAAGTAAAAACAATTTGACACATATATATGCGGCGACGGTGGTTGCATAAAAAAAATCATAGAACGACGAAAGAGAAAGGAAGGTAATGATTGTAATAGGAAAAAAAAATCATAGAAAATTGTTGGAAATAAAAATAAATTAAGCCCACGAATTTTTTTTTCGGTAGTTTTTGAGATTTTTAGATGGATCATTTTTTGTTACTTGGGAATTTGTGTGAGAGTGAACAAAAATAGACAATAAATTGTGAAAACTTATTACTGTCAAGATTCTCAAAAAAAAAAAAAAACCTTTGTAGCGAAAACTTTATTTCTTTGATAATATTTTTCGTTCATTTTTTTTAGGTTATAATCAATCCGTCGGACCTCCTCAACATAGCCATTATTCAAATGGAATAATAGCAGCAGCAACAAATTCCCAATCAGCTAATAATTCTCCATATCATTCACATTCCCTTGATCGACACGGATATTTGAAAGTTGCATTTGGTGAAAATAATTCAAATTCCGCGAATACAACTCCAAATAGTCCTTATCGTTTATCCCTTGCTTCTCAACAATCTTCTAATTCATCCACTTCGCCTAAAAACGGAGGAGGAGGAATGTCTTCTGAAGGGTATAGCAGTGGAAGACAAAGTGTTTCAGGTATGGCTTTTTTTTATTTTTCTGATTTATATCTAACTTTTTTGGGTTTTAATACTTTTTAAAATTTTAAAACACATTGACTTTTCTTCTAACTTTCAAATTTTCTAATATTTTTAAACTTACTTTTTTTCTTCAAGACACAATTACTTACTTACTTACTTTTGTTTTTTGGCTTTACCCAGCTTTTAATAACTCATTTTTTTCGACTTTTATATTTTCGCTTTTTTACGTTAACTTTTTATTGATTTTGAATAATTTAAGAAAATATTATTGAAACAATTTAAATATTTATGCATTTTTTGTTAATATTTTTTATCTTTTTTATGTCTTATTCTTAAATAATGGCTGCTTTTTTTCATATATAACTTTACCACGAAAATCCATTTTTTCGAGCTTTAAAAAAGTTTTTTTATGGCCCAATTTTTCTCTTATTTTCTACGAAAAAAAAATATGCTAAAACACCTATGTTTTTTTTTATTTCATTTTAGCTCGACACGATAATCATCAAAAACAACAACATCGATCTTCGAATGGGCAAAGGCGATCTTCATCTTTGTCATTTGCTTCAAATGCAGGAATGTCAAAATCTATGATTATGTTTGAATCAGAAAATAATGGTTCAACAACAATATTATTTCCATTATCAACAACAAATTTAAATATGGCCGCGGCCGCAGCCGCAGCAGCAGCGACGAAAGATAATGGAAATGGAAATTATTCAGCGGCGTCGTCAAATGGAAAACATTCGCCTAAATTAAAAAGGTCCCAACTTAAAGCGATTGATATTGATTTCGGTGGTGGATCAGTTCCATCCTCACCAGCAAGAAATAATTTACAAGGTGTGAAATGCATTTTTTTGAGTTTGAGTTTTGTCAATATCGTAAACTATATTTTGTGGTAGTAATTTTGTCTTTTATTCGTCTTGTCTCTGAACTAACTAACAAACAAACTTTTTTATTTCTTGATTGTCTTTTTGCTAGTTTTTGCTATTTTAGTTTTAATATTTTAGTAGAAAACTTAAAAAAAATTATTAATGCTTTTTATGATTTTTAATGATAGTAAATAAGTTTTTGATTATAATTACCCAAAATGCTTACTATCATAATTTTGAAAGTAACTCAGTTTTGATAATTAATTTTAAATTTTGGATTACTATCTTTTTTCGACTTGTTTTTAACTAAAAAATTAATTTGCACAAAAACATTATTTTTTTAACATTTTTTTTCTTGTTTGGTTTGGAATTTTACTAACACTAACTAACTATCTATAATTATTATTTTTTATTTCAAAAATATCCAAAAAAAAAAATTTAATATTTTTTTAGGCTCATATTCCGCTCGATCTGAATCAAGTGATGTGTATGCAAATTATTCAGCTTTACAACACCAGCAGCAACAACCATATCATAAATTTTCATCAAATAATTATGGTCAAATTCGTTCGCCATTAACTAAAGTGCCATTAGTAATTCCAAAAACTTTGCCACAAGGTTCAAGTGAAATGTCTTTGGCTTCTTCAACTGGATCATGCATAGGTTCAGAGGAAAGATATGAGAATGAAATAAGAAAATTAAATTATGAATTAGAAAATTATCGGCAAACGATTACCAAATTAACAGCGAAACATGAAAATTATAATCAAGTTATTCATATGTTTGATTCCCGTCTTCAACTTCTTGTGAGACACGTAAATAAATTAAATCAAAAATCCCAGCTTAAAGAAGATGAAGTTGAAAAGCTTAAATCTCAAATAGAATATCTTCGTTCACTTTCATCGTGCGCTACTATTCCAAATATGGGCGGCGGCAGTGGAGGTGGAAGTGAAAATGGAGGAGGAAATTTTGTAGTTGGAAAAATTATTGTTGATGGACAAAGAAGGCATGATTGTTCTGGTTCAACAGATTTGCATCGACATCCATCCATGGAATCTGTGGCTTCTCATCGATCATCTTTATCCACATCATCCAAAAGTTCATCGAGAATGATGATGGATAAAAATAATGGAATGTCGTCATCTAAAAATAAAAAGAGTTGGGTAAGTAATAAAAATTTTTTCGATTTTTAACGATTACTAACGATGGGTTTTTTCTTTTCTTAAGACAACAAACATGGATAATCAGGTATTTTTTATAATAACTTCTTTTATTAATTGTTGTTTGGTGTTTTGAAAGTTTTTAGTTTGTATGTCAAACTTTTTTTAAATTTACAGCATCGAGGCTCTCAAACTCATAAAAAAATTTATTCTTTCTTTTTTTCGTGGAAATAAAAATTTGACAAAAAAATAAATAATTTGAATAAAATTGCGCTGAAATTGGCCTAAATCTCGGGAATCCAATAGAAACCAATAAAAATATATATAATTTCTTCAATAATTAAAGCACCTTTTTTGTTTCATAAATCCAAAATTTCCGATTTTAAAAAATTTTTTTCACTCTAATAATTTTCTTTTAAAAAGCTGCTTAAATTTTAAATATTTGTAATTCGGTTTTTGTTGTTTGGTATTTGCATTCATTTCCAAATATGACTTTTATTAATTACTCTTTTTTTGCATTTTCAGATTCGATCAAGCTTTAGTCGAGCTTTTCATAAAAGTAAAAAAGGAAAGAATGGTTCCGTTTCGGATGTCGAACAATCACCTTTGCATTCTTTATCTCTTCAACCCATTGCTGGCTCCGTGAACCAACTCGATGAATTAGCAGCAAATAATGGAAATCCAATAGAATTATTAAATCTTAAAAAGGAACTTAAAACTAAAGAAGAAACTTTGACCGATTTTCGATTGGATGCTCTTGATAAAGCTCGAGAAGTGGATATTCTTCGTGAAACCGTGGCTCGATTGGCATCAGAAAATAAAATATTAAAACGTAATTGCACGATTCTTGCAAAAAGAGTGGATTCTCGAACTTCTTCAAGGCAATCCCTTTCGACTTGCCATGATGAGGATCCAGTTTATGATCCTTTGCCAGGTGTCATCGGTGGAGGAGTATCAAATGGAAATGGAAATAATTGTTGTTCATCTTCGTCACATATGTCCGAGAGATCATTTTCATCCACCACTTCATCTTCCAAACGATCCAGCAATGGATTATCCACGAGAGTGTGTATTAGTCTCGAACCTTCGGGGTCGCTGGAATTTACTCAGCACCAACATGAATTAACTATTGGATCATTAATTCAACCAGTTTCCACTACAAATTGGAATGATATTGATTCGCAATTGATTATGATGTTAAAAGATTATTTACATCGAATTGAAATTGATACCACACTTGGAATAGATTGTGAGAAAGCTATTATTGGTAAGCAAAGTTTTAAAAAAAGCACACAGAAGAATTTTTGTGAGCTAAAAAGCAGCTTCTTTTTTGTTAAATTTTATTTGCAAAAATGATCTAAAAAATTAATGAATGATAGTAACGATTTTGAGAAAAATATTGGCTAATTTTGATTACTCTCTTGTTACTGATAGTAATCAAAATTTGCAAAATATCGCTAAAAAATTATTACTATCTTTTATTAATTTCTTTCTTTTTTTTACAGGTTATCGAGTTGGAAATGATTTCATTCGAAATAAAACAGCACCAGATTTAATTACGCCGACTCAAAATCCCGCTGATATTATCACTCCATCCACCACTATTCGAATTCGATTACAAGGGGTTCAACAAAATTCGGTGGATGGTTTAATTATAGAATCATTATTTCCCAAAGCTATTTTAACTTTACTCATTCGGCTTCTGGAACAATCTCGTAGATTAGTAATTCATGGAGCTCGAGGAATAGGAAAATCAAATTTAGCTAAAACTTTAGCTAAATATTTTTCATATAAATTAGCAGCTAAATCAAATTCAATTAAACCTGAAAGTATTGTGGATGTTCGATATCCGGATGATGAAAAGGATAAAAAATTTCAAACCATTCAAGATAACCTTCAATCGCTACTTAAAACTGGAACATCATCCATTATTTTAATTGATAATGTTCATCGAAAATGTATTCCACATTTACTTAAAGCTTTTAAATCAGCTGATAATAGTCAAGATACTCCATTTGTTATTTGCACGGTGAATGGTGCTTTGCAAAGACAAGTGGAAGAAATGCAATCCGTTCATGGATTTAGAGTTTTTCAACTCACTAATCATATGGATGCTGTTAAAGGTTAGTGATCTTTTATGTAAAAATAAAAAAAACACACTTTAAAAGAAAAATAATAGTAATAAAAATTTTACAATAATTTTAAAAATTTTGTTACTATCTTTTAAAGAGAAAGTAATGCTTTTTTGACGATAATTTGAAAATGTTGATTACTCTCTCCATAAAAGAAAGTAACTCTTTTTTGACAATAATTTTCTAATTCTAATTACTCTCTTATTTTTAATAACTTTTAAATCAAAAATCAAAATTTTTTTTACTAATTTCCCCAACATTTTTTTAGGATTCATGGGACGTTATCTTCGCCGCCGAATTGCTGAAGCCGAGCTCACAGGACAATGTCGATGTGGAGAGCAAATGCAAATAATAATTGATTTCCTTGGTAAAGCTTTAATTGCAATAAATACTTTTATTGAAAAAGCTAATGCCCATGATGAAACTATTGGTCCTCGAACTTTTGTTCAATGTCCCTTATCAATTGAGCCATCTCGTGATTGGTTTGTAAGATTATGGAATGAAAATTTGGTTCCATACATGATGAAAGCAGCTAGAGAAGGTAGGAATTAAATAAGTTTATGTAAAATATTTTTTTAAAAATTAGTTTTTTTGAAATTAAAAAAAGAAAGTTATAAATTTTTGACAATATTTTGCAATTTTTAATTATTATCACTAACAAGCGAATAATTAAGCTTAAAAAATAATTTCACCAAAACGTTACTCTCAATTCAAAATTCAAAATTTTAGTTTCCATCAATCAAAATTACTAAATTGATTTTTTGTAGGTATGATTCTTGGTTGCCGTGGACAACTTAAAGATCCAACAGAATATATTATCGAACATTGGCCTTGGCCAGATAATGGCGAATCTTCTCTATTACATCATGTTGCAATAGGAAATGTTGAAACTGGGGGAGAATTTGATCCTATGTTAGCTTTAGAAAGAATAGAAGAAAATCGTAAACTTCAAGAACATGTTCATGCTCATTAAGATCCAAAAAAACTTTAATTTAAATTTTTCGTTGCGAGGCTTCTGTGTCACAAAAAAAAGTTTGATATTTTTTTCAATCCCGTTGACTTCATTTTTTTTATTTTTCGTTTTTTTATTATTTTTTTAGGAAATTCACAGATTTTTAATGTTTTTAAATAAGTGCATTAATTTTATTTTACATTTGTTATTTAAAAGTTGTAAATAAAGATAAAAAAATACTGGCAAATATTATTCAAGTTTCTCGGAAAAAAATTAAACGTGACACGCAAAAAAAGTTCAAAATAATAAAAAAAAAAAAAGCATTTGTTGCTAGGTAATTTGAATTTCCTATATAAATCAAGAATTTGGGGGGCATACAATAAATATGTTCTGTTACAAACAAAAAAAAGCAAATTATTTTTTGTAAAACGTAAAAAGTTAACTTACATTTTCCAATTGACGTTTTCTTTCAGCAATTAGTAATTGACGTGCAAAATATTCATTCTGAAGATATTGGAAAAATAAACTTCGTTCCATCGCGATATCTCTCAATACGTTGCAGCAATCAAAAGCACGTTCTTTTCAAAATCTATAAAAAAAGAACTTGATCGTTAACATTGGTTTCAGGAGGCGCATCATTCTTTGAAGAGAGTAAAAAAAGGTTTGCAAAGTTTTTCATTTTTATATGATAACTAAAATAAAAGACAATTTTAATAAAAAGATTAAAATAAAAACAGTTAATGGAAAACACGATATAAATTAACTCTGAAAACGCAAAAATAAAATAAAAGAGTGAATGAGATTTTTCTAAAAGAGTTGAAAAGTGATTGATTGTGTTTTGGCGCCATTTTTTAGCTTCAACCGATGCTTCCCTTTTCATACTGTCTTTTTCGTTGTGGACCAAGTTTTTTTTCTCGCATTTTTGATTGAATGTTCGAATCAGAATTATTAGTTCATAAAATTTTATTTTATAAAAATCTACAAATACAATGACTTATTTATACTAAATAAATTTACTAAAATTACAAAAAATCAAGTATTAGCTTCAAACTAAAATAAATAAATATATCCAAATTTATTATATGGTTGAAGGTGTTGTTGTAACAATATGTGGAGCAACATAATTACTAACATTGCTGGGACGATATTGCAAATCAATGGCTTGTTTTCCATCAAAAAGTGTTGGAGCTTGAAGGAAAAATGTGATACTTGAAATGCATGAAATAGAAAAAATTATTAAAAATAATCGATCCAATACCATTGCAACATATTTCCAATCTTCAGCAACCTATAAAAAAATGTGTAAGCAAAAATTTAGAGTTAGAGTTTGTTAAAGCAACAAAAAAAATGATAGTAATAATTTTTTAACAATAATTTGGAACTTTTGATTACTTTCACGTGCACTTGATAGTAAGAAAAAAAAAGACAATATTTCTACGAAATAATTTACTATCATTTTCATATTTGGTCTAATAATTAATTACCTTTTCATCTCGATCCTTTTTCTTCATTAATTCTGCAATAAAGCAAACATTTTCAAAGGCTTTTTTAACTTGGGGAGTTTCATACTCGTTAGTTTCGCCGCTGTTATTATTAATATTTGAATTGGCTGCAATTTTCCTCGTTAAATCCCTTGAAACTCGATGATCGTGATGATAGTTCAACGAAATTCGATCCATACGACTTGATTTTCTAATGCATACTCGTCGAAAAGATTCCTCATCAATTCCAAGTGGGCGACGCATAAATAAAAGTTTAGGTAAAATTCTTAAAAATAATACTTTTATTATTTTTGGCATTCGATGAGTTGTTGGAGTTCGAAAATGGAGATTCAAACCTAAAAAAATAAAGTTATGTACTCATTTTATGCAAATTTACTTTGTATTATTTATGAGCTTTCTCGCGCGCAATCATAGTTTTTAAAATTTCTCAAAATATTATTCAAATTTGTTTTTCATCCTTCTTTCTTTTTTCAGCTTTCGACAAAACATCGAATCAATCAGTTGAAAAGTTTTTGGTTCAACAATCAAAGTCGCTGCTACTGCTGATTTTTGCTGTTGCTTGATTTCTCTCTTTGTTGGTTGGTGAAAAAGAAGAAAGAAATAAAGAAATTTTTTTTTGGTATTCAATTGTTTGTTTCTTCTTCATTTTGGTGCTGGTGTGATTATTTTATATAAAGAAAAAAAGAATCATGGGTGATCAATATGAACTTGTTGGTATGTTATTTACTTTATTTTTTACACTTTTCTTGTCTAATCACATTTCTTCATATTTTAGCTTTTGCTAAAGGTGGTCCACCTCCTCCTCCTCCACCAGCAACAAACAAAGAAAAAACCGATGAAAACAATCATTATGAAGTGCCAATATTTGTAAACAAAGCTCCACCACCTCCTGCTGCTGATGGGGATGATGATGATCTTGCATCACATAAATTATCAAATAAGAATAAGAAAGATTCCAAAGGTAAACTCAAAAAGAATAAACGATCAAAAAAATCAGCTAAAAAACATACAAATGATGAAGTATTTGGTGATGGTGAAGAACCTAATGATCCAACAAGTGTAAAGAAAATGGGTGCTTCCAAATCTCTTCTTGCTGTTAAAAGTGCAAAATATTCTTCTGAACATCCTACTGTTGGTGGTTGTAAAAAACCTAAGAAAACTGCTCAGGTTTGTAAACACTTTACTAATGTTGCTATTGTTGTGTTTTCTAAGTTAATGGGGATTGAGTAAATGTATGTGCTTATGGTTGCTTGAAGCAATTTTGGTGGTAACAAAATTGTTGCTAGTACATGCTTATGATACTGCTTTTTCTCTCCGTATTAAAGCACTCCTATGCAGCTAGTGCCTTTTATGGGTAATGGGAAGTGCTATTTGTAGCTTTTTATCGAAATAGCAATTTATGTACTTGCTTTCGCGCGATTCTTTATATAGTTTTCCTTAGGCCAAAAACAACTTTGTCATTTCTTCTCACTATTAACTTTTCATTTTTTCAGGAAATAATAGCCGAACGTGAAGCCATACGAACTCGATTTAAGAGAGATTTAAAAATCACTGGACTTATTATTGGTATTGCTGTCTTGATTGGTATCATCTCAATTATTGGAATTGGCGCTGCAACAAGTTTTAACTTTGGTAATCTCTAATAATAACTTCTTGAAATTGTGATGAATGAACTTTTTTGAAATGTCTTCTTTGAATCTCTAATCTTGTCATTTGTATTGTAAAAATCATGAATAAATAAAATGTCTTTGAATTTTATTTTGTTTTGTCTTGTTTTGAATTTTGAATGGCCTTTAAAAAACTTACAAATTACTGAAACAAGAATACTTCCAGTTACCATAATCATAGTGAAAAGGAGATATTTTCCTATCAATGGCATGGTTATACTTATTGCAGGGATGCTTTCCATCTATAAAAAAAATTGTTTTGAAAAGCATGGATTTATTTATCTTTATGGATTATCAATGAAGCCAACCAAGTGCGATGGATAAAATAAACTTACAACTAACAAGAAAAACAGAGTAACAGCAACAAGAATTTGAACACAAAGTGAAATTTTTTCTCCTGAATCCGAAGGCAAATAAAATACAATAACAGTTAGAAATGAAATTCCAATGCATGGAAATACTAAATTTACTGTGTAAAATAATGGTTTTCGGCGAACAAGTAAAAAGTACTAAAAACTTTACAAACTCTTTAATTCCATTTATAATCCCTAAAAATAATTACCGTAATATCCACGAATGAACCCATATTTGTACAACAACTTGGATATTTTTTAGATCTTCGTTGGCCCTTTCTCGACATAATATCCCATTCCACTGATGGATAATAATCGGAAAGATCTATGCCATCATCAACGCTAGTAATATTTTCTATTTGACCTTTTCGGTTGATTTGTTCTTCGAAATAAATATCAGTGTCTTCAAAATCTAATCGAAGCAATGATTCCGGGTATGTCCATGAACCAAACTAAAAATGTTTTCGTTGCTATGAATTTTAAAGTTTTGGTATTCAATTTCGATTTCGATGCAGAAAATATTAAATAAAAATAACTAACAGTTAATTTACATTCTTGCTCATCGAATGGAAACCATTGAACATCGATGTGACAAACAGATTTAAAAATAGCTGGAGGCTGCCATGTTACTTCCCCAGAATAATGGAGCGTTGCTTTAGTGGCAATAGTAATATTAAATTCATTGTTTGCATTATTATAAAGTACAATATCAGGAACTTAAAAATCTATTAACAATTATTAATTAGTTTTTTTAATTAGTTATTATGGAAAAGTTGGGAAGGAAAGAAGAAACTTATCCAAATCATTTCATGTGGAACATATAAAACGCTCACGCCACCATAATTTCGTGGATTCCATGATAATTTTTTATCTATCCATACTTGTTTCATCCAAACCGAACATGTCATAACTTGGTCGATCTCATGCTATAAAAAAAGAGGATGAGGTTGGTTGAGTGGTAAATTTCGTCAGAGAAAAATTTATGCAACTTTTTTAGGCCAAAAATATTTTTTTTTAAACTCACAAGATCGATAATTTGGGATAACCTTAATTGAAATTTAATGGTTAAAGCTTCTCGAGGATTTGTTCCAGGTCTCAATAATCGATTATAATCCACCATTAAATCATCATAAAGTCGTTTAGCATCTTCGCTACCAAAAATAAAAAAATAATAAGAAAATTGTGGAATCAAAAAAACTAAAAATAAAATGGCTTTCATTTTTTTCTTGTTTCACCAAAACAAAGCAAAGTAAAAAGCAGAAAATGGAAAATAAAATGAAAGTGAAACGATGCCTTTTTTTTTTGGGTTCCTATTTTTCTGTTGTCTTTGACTTTGGAGAAGAAAAAAATGAGAGGCTTAAAGATTCTTCCTTTTTACGAAGGACAAAGCAAAACAAAGAAAAGGAATCACAGGAAAATTCAATGAAAAATAAAAGCCAAAAAGTAAGTAAGTAAGCCCCGTTTAGTTGCACACGAAAAAAGGAAATAGGGTTTATTTTTTATTTTATTTTTTTGGAAGAAGGCTTGCTTTACTTTTACTCAATAATGAGGCATTTAAAATATATTTTTAAAAAAAATGGAAAATAAAGGCAAAAAAAAGAAAAAAAATAGAATGCATGAAATTGTCATAAATCTCAAAGCATCATAAAATTCGGTTTTTAAAAATTTTTAAATGGGCCAATAATAATTAACAAGCTCAGAGACAAGAAAAGAAACTTTACAATGAAATATCAAAATTACAAAAAGGCTCCAAATTAAAGAATGGGAAAAAAATATTAAAAATTAAAGCGGATAAGCGTAAATTTATTTTTTTTTTTTTTGCAATCAAGTTACATTTTTAGGATTTTTTTCTTTAACAATTTAGATTGACATCATTTTTTTAATGTTTTTTGAAAAGATTTTTTAAGGAGGTTATTTATAAATCGTGGCGTTTTGATGAAGGATGCCAGTATGCCTTTATTTTTTTTTTATTCTTCCTTTCTTGTTCACAAACATCGGCCACTAAAAAAAACATCTTTCACTTTCTTTTCTTTTTTTAATATTTACAAATTCTGAAAATCGATTCGTTTCCTTTGCTTTTTTACACCATCGACTTCTTTTAAAATTAAGCATTATTATTTTAAAGTTATAAATGTTTTTGATATAAAATTAATTTAGCTTCATTTTTTTTATTTTCAAAGAAATTTATTTAAAGAAATGGATGCCAACCAACAAAACAGGTACACATATTTCTCATATATTAACGAATATTTACTAAATATGAAAATATCTAATTTTTAGAGTAGTTAATCATTGTCGGATTTACCAACTTCTTGGTTTGAATTTCCATTTTAAACTTTATTGTTTTTGATAATTATTTTTTTCATTTAATAAAATATGTAAATAATCTTTTTATGAACATCTCAATGTGGAAGCTTACAACGAATTTCTTTCTTGACTAGCAAAAAGTTTTAAAAAATGTTGCAAAAATTTTTACTTTGTTCTTCAAACTTTTTGTTTGTTTGTTGAATGTCGCCAATCGCCGCTTTTTGAACTCTTCATTTCTTTCTTTCTTGTTTCTGTATTTATTCTGCGTGTTATAATACCATCCACAGCCTCTTTAGATTCACTTTATTATTCAATCCATCATTTTTTAGGTAATCAAAAATGCCGAAGCTCAACAATGACATCCTTCAAGAAATCTTCATCGAATCAATCAAAAAGAGTACTTTCAAATCGATGCCAAATTTTATGCTATCAGGAAAAGAACCAATGAATATTGCTCTCAAATATTTTTCCAAATCCCAAAGTGCTGAAGTTCATGATGGTAAAATTTTGGTTTATTTCATTGATCGGGTGAGTATCTTTTTTTTTAAACTTGCTTCTGCATATTTTTACACTTTCGTTTATTTTCAGAATGGTTCAACAAAACAATACAAGATTTCCTATGATATTCCATGTTTGAAACTTGTTTTAACTGTTATTGGTGCTTCTATTACTGAATTGGATGTTCATAGTCGCTGTAGTTTGATAAAAAAGCACAAAATTTTGGATTATTTAATTGGAAATCGTAAGTTTCTTTTTTATTATCACTTGTGTACCATAGTTATTTGTTGTTGTTTTTTAGGCTTGAAGGAACTCTTTCTTTTTACAACCCTTCCAGAAAAAATCAATCAACAGTTATCGCGAGATTTTCATAAAATCATTGTCCATATTTGTAAATAAACTTTTTGTTTTGTATTTGTATTTGCAATCCATCGTTTTTTATGTGTGAAATAAACTTGTTATTCTTCCACTTGTTTCATTTTTTTTGAAATTATGCATTTTGTTTGGAGGTAAAAATAGCATATTTCGTTGCAATTCGGTGTCAAGCAAAATGGTTAGGAAAAAGCTTCAAAAAAGTACATATCTTCCAAATTTTTATTATACCAATTTCTCAAAAATTGGCTGTGGTTCATCTTAATTCATTTCTTTAACATAACGAGAAGCAGCATCTTCCACTATGATTAAAGTTGATAAAAGTTTAATTTGCAACAAATGACACTAAACTTCAAGCAGATTTTAAAAATATCGAGGGAAAAAATTTGATCAATGGATTGAAGAACAAAATTGAGGCATTGATGTGATGCCATTTGTGGAATCGAAACATCAGAACAACATACAGAAATAAAAGAACGTTTTTTACCTATCAAAAAGTTTATGGGTTAAATCGATAAACAAATTTGTCATGTTGCTCCATTTGTTTAACATGCATAAATCGCATCATCAATCTCCTTTAATATTTCTGATTTGAAAAACATTGACATTGATTGAATAAGTTGAAGCTATCGACACTTTTCATAATGGCATTATCCTTATTTTTCATTATTTCATACTCTTCTAGCTTCCTAAAACGAAAGCAGCTGAGCAAGAGTACTGTCTTTCTTCACCTTCATTTTACTTGCGTCTTTTTTTTGCTCTTTGCTTTTTTACTTTTCGCTGCTTTTTTTCGATTGTAAATTGCTCAACAAATTTTCAGTGATACAACTACATATATTTTCTGCGTTCTTCATACTCTGTTAATGTCATCATTATGGGTAAGCAAATTTCTCTATCTCTCTTTCAACTAACTATGATTATTATTTTTACAGGTGGAGTATTTAGTATAGTTGGCAATCAAACTCAAGAAGTTATTGGTAAACTTGGTAATCAAACGCAAGAAGTATTTGATAAATTCAACAACAAAGTGTATGATAAACCTCCAAATGTTCATGAATGGTTTAGTTATAATGAAATTTTGTACATTCTTGCATCGATTGAAGCTATGGTTTCTACGGTGGCTGTTATAATTCTTGCTGCAATTCATTTGTATTTTGTTATGAAATATGTCAGTCATACTTCTCTTCAATCTGGTTTGTATTGGATTGTATTTCTTTGTCCTGTAAGTTTATCTTATACTTACAAGACTTTGTTAACAACGTTCTCCTTTTTAGATTGTTTCACTTTGTGGCTGCATTGGATTGTTGATTCCTCGAACTGGCGCTTTTCTTTATTCTGTTGGACTTGTTTACCTACTTGTATGTTATCTTTCATTCTAACATCTTTAAAATGTTTTTTTTAGCTCTGTGCCTTCATGCTTGTATCAATTATGACAACGCTTTATGGATCTCGAAAGGCAATGCATCAAAAAATGGTGGAAAATGGTGTTCGCTTGAATCCTCGTCAATCTTTTGGTTGCTGTCTTTGGTGTATTCCTGATATCAAACCTTCAGCGTAAGATCACCTTTATCTTAAAGCTTTATACCATTAAACATTTTCAGGCACAATTTGATAATTCTCGAATGGTTCATCTTTCAAAGTCCAATTCTTCGTGTCATCATTGAAATTTTGAGTATGGCTGTTTACTTCGAACTTGAAAATAAAGATCACGTGTAAGATTTCGATGTTAATATCATAAAACTTGAAAACTACCTTAACACTTTTAGATTCTTTACAATTGCAAGTATCATTTCGCTTATTTCAATGACGGTTGCATCATATGGAAGTTACGTGTTAATACCTGCTGGAAGTGTATGTGCTTTTGATTCTTTTGGCATCTTTTAATCTTCATCGTTTTCAGAAAAATTTAGCACAATATCGATTTCTAACTATGTTCCGAATAATTGATACTGCACAATTTCTTTACACCTTTCAAATGACGGTTATGAATGTTCTGGTTGTGATGGACTTCTTCAATATCAAATTTTTAACCAACTTTTTTGTCTTTGGTAATATCACTGCTTCAACAACAATTCAATGTCAGTCGTTACTTTATTGTTTCATAGTTTTAACTCTTGCTTTTTTCAGTTTGGGCATCATACTTCGCAACTCAAGAAATGCTTATTGTTTCATGCGTCGCAACATATTTCTTTCGACCATCAAAATCTGCTCTCTTTGATAAATATCCACATCATGCTGCTAGTGATAAAACTGCTCTCCTGCCTCTTACAAATGAACCATCTCAAAATCCATTCGCATGTCATTCAGCTTTGGTAACAGCTGTAGGAACTGATGAAGAAGAAACTAGAGCTCGTTCAAGACAATCAAAGGCTAATGAACATGGTAATCAAACAAAGAGAAAAGAAAGAAGAACTTCAAAAAGCATCCCAGATGATGGTAACGCAAATCTAGTCAATATGAAACGTGTTTCTTCTATGAAGAATGGATCACCAACTTCAGCATCAACTCAATCTTCAACAACCGATCGTGAAAAATGATTATAAGAAACAACAACATTCAATCATCGCAAAATTAACTATTTATTGATTGTAATGATAATATTTAATATTCATGTTTAAACTTTGTAATTTTCTTTATAATAAAGATTTTTTGTTTCATCTGTTTGCTCTCATCCATGTAACCATTATGTAACCGAAGGAATGATTTCGGATATCAGAAAACCAATAATTAATGTTTCTTGATAAAATGCATTTACCTAACTTTTTCGTTTGCGTAGCTGTAAGTTTGAAAAGAAGCTTATTCCCATCACGAAACGAAACTAATAGGCGCACTTTCAACAAAGGAGTCAGCTAGCTGAAAGCAAAAATTTTAGTCAGTTGATTATTTTTTTCTTTCCATGTTCAGTCGCTTTTTCTTTTGTTTGCTTCGATATTGTCTTGATTTAATCATGTTCTTGCTTAGTTGATGCGTGTTTGTTGTTCCTTGCTTACGTGTTTGAATACAGTGTTTCCATTTTTGTGTGTAATTTACTAACCTAATTTGTTCATTTCTTTTTCAGCAATGATGTCGCTCAATCATCTTTCGTTTGGTAATCCACATATTAATTGTTATGCTAATATCAAAGAAGTCAATCAAGGCGCCTCATCAAAAATCTACGTTGCAATACATCGACGTTCCAATGATCAAGTGATTATTAAAGCCATTGATGTGAGTTTTCTTCTTTCTTTCTTTTCATTTTTACTTTATCTTTTTAGTCCATTCATCCTCTAAAATTGTTCAAACAAGAAGTTCGTCTTTTGAAGAAAGTTAACTGTGTTAACGTTGTTAAATGCTTTGAATCATTTTTTCATGAAAAACGATTGATGATCGTTTTGGAACTTGTGGATGGTAGAGATTTGTCGCGTGCTATTCTTGTAAGTTTTGTTTGGTATAAGCTTGGCTCTCATGTCTCTATTGAACATTCTTCATTTTAGCATCAACGAGAACATGGAAAGCTATTTCCTGAATATCAAATTTGGCATATTCTCCAACAAATCTGCAATGGCCTCAAATCTCTTCATGGCAACAATATTTTGCATCGAGGTTTGTTTGAATCTTTTACTAGCAATTTATAAACAAACACTTATTTCCAGATGTGAAACCAGCTAACATTATTGTCACTAAGAAGCTTCAAGTAAAGATTGGTGATCTGGGTCTTGGTTGCATTTTGGATGAACGCGCTATTGAAGACGATGCTTTAGTTGGAACTATGTTTTACATGGCTCCTGAACGTACCACTGGTGAAAAGTATAGTCTTCCTAGTGACATTTGGTCTCTTGGATGCGTTTTATATGAAATGGCAGCTCTTCGCACTCCTTTCAGTGGTGAACATTGTAACGAATATGCTTTGGTTAAGCGAATTCGTGCATGTGAAATGCTTCCTATTCCAGGTGATAAATATTCTGAACATGTAAGTTCATCATTTCATTTTCTCATTCTATTAAGACTTTATGTTTTTAGCTTCATCATTTTGTTGATTCATGCTTATCCCGTAATCCTGCTGATCGTCCGACTGCTGAAGAAGCATACAAAGCTGCTAAGATGATTGATGATAAATTCCAATCTTTTGCCTATCCAAATTGGTAACTTTGCAATGTAACCTCTCCATTGTTTTTTACTTTTGTTTTGTAATAACCTTTTTTACCTTATTATTAATAATTGTTAAGTTTTCACCTTTTTTTATTGTTCATACTCCTTTTTTAATAACCTTGATTGTTGTATTCTTGTTAAAGGTTTTAATAAATGCTTTCTTTCTTTATTTACGTTTGTCATTGGTTTTCTTTGTAATGTTTTCGTTTCTATTGGTAGCAGATTTGAATCAGCTGTTAAAGGCTTTATTAAGCGTTTATTAATGAGATTGAAAGCAGGAAATTGTTGAACATTAGGTTTCAAAGCAAAAGGCTTGGTCGCTGGCTATGTATGGGTTGGTTCATTATGCATTTCCACCATTGTTTTTAGTACCATCGTTTAACCAAACTAAAATTGCCTATAGCCTTGTTGCATTGCTATTATTTCCATTGATCTTTTAAATATTTAAAATATATTTCATTTGTAATGGCTATAGGTAAACTTTGTCCCAATGGACTCATAACTGAAATAGCTCCATGCTTTCAATCCATTTCAAAGTTAGGTGTTATTGCTTGCTTGGATTTTAAAAATATTTTTAAATCTTTTATCATTATTAAAATAAATGATAAATTGTAACTCTGAAAAACAAAAATCATTATTATTCCACAAAGAAATAAATAGCAAACAAGCAAGAAGGCAGACAAGAAAAAAACAAACCAAAAGAAAAAGTGATGGTGGAGCAGCATTTCCGGTAATTATATTATGTATTGAAGTAGCTATGAGTCCAATGGGTGCAATAGTAGCAAAAATAAATATTTCAGAAAAGATAAAAGTTAAAACTTTTATATTTTCTAATATCTAAAAATAAGTTTGAGAAGATATTAGGAGAGAAAACAAAAAACAACAACGATGATGTCAATGAAAAAAAGGAAGAGGTTAGTTGAGATATTTTTATTCTCAAAATTGCGCTTGTTTTTATATTTTATTTTTTTAATTTTTGTTTGAAAAATGTGTTACAGTAAGAAAATTACAAGGAAAATGGTTTTCGTTTTCTAAAGTTTTGTTGTTTGCAAAATATAAATTGCAATTTGCAAAGATACTGTGATGCGACGGAAAAAGGAAGCTGTTTTAAAATTGTAAAAACTTAGAAATAAAAAGAACGAAAGCATAAATTTATTAAACAAAACCTATTTTGTGAATTTGTAAATCTTTTTTGATAACTATCCAAGCTTTTTCAAATACACACAATAAAAATATTTTTTTGTTTTGTTTCTCAGAGTTTTAAAAGATTATTCAAAAAATTTACTCAAACTTTATAAACTCATTTTGCATGTGTGTATTTAAGTGCATTTTGACTACAAAAAAAAACATCTAATTTTCAGATTATTTTTTGTTTTTCATCAAACAAATTTTCTTTCTTTCGTAAACTTTAGATTTTAGAGTATTTGAATTTCCGTTTTTACAAAAATTTTAATAACAACAACGAAGCCTATTTTTCTTTTTTTATGAAAAAAGGAAGTTTTTTTTGTTTTTTCATTTGACGCAAATTCGAAAAATAAAGGAAATTGAAAATTGAGAACTAAATAACTTACTTGACATCGACGTCGAAGAGTTACGCGATATGCAAGAAGCTGATACATTTGACGATTGTGACTTTTTAAAATTTTACCAATAATTAAAGTTAAAATATGAACCATGATTGCAATGTAAACTAAACAAAAATAAACATTTTTCATGGTGGAAATAAATATCCCTAAAATAAATAAAAATACTGTACTTGAAAAAAAAATCGAGATGGAAGATTTTTTTCGTTTCGATTTGAAAGATTTTTGTTATGAAACTTCAAAATTTTGATCTGGATATCTGATTTACTTTCCGAAATTCATTGGCGCCATTTTTTCTAAATTTTATTTGCCTCTTTTTTAAACTTACACGCCACACTAGGAATAATATAAAGAATAGTTAAACCATAAGAAAAAAAAGTTAAAATAAAAAATAAACAAATTCCCGATGAATAACTTGTGTATTTTTTAAGGATAATGGTTGATAAAGTTCGCTCAATAATAAGCATCAATAAACTACTTCGAATTTGTTGAGTACAAAATGCTAATAATAATTTGGTTATTTTCATCGGAATTAAATTTTCATCATTGTAAATAAAATGTAAAAATGAAAGGATTATTGATGTCAAACATGTTCCAAGACTATATGGAATTAAACTTGTAAGTAAATAAAGCCTTAAAAATAAAATAGATTAATAATTTTTTAAAGAAAATTTTCACTGCCAAAAATTAATTATGGTACCTCAAACTTCTTGGCAAAACTTTATAATTCCAACTTTTAGTTCGAATATAAAAGCAAAATATTAATATCGCAATAAAAGCTAATAACATATTTGTTAAATAAACAATATTGAAAAACATATTACTACTATCCATCGTAAAAGCCATGGATGGGTTTTATTATAAAAAAAATTCTTTACAAAAAAAAAACGAATATTATTACTTTTTTTAAATTTTTTTTGATACTAAAAACAGAGGCAAAAAAATGGAATAATTTCGTCGCTGCAGTCAAGTAATTGTAAGCTTTTTTTCTAGCCTTTGCTCCTCCTATAAAAGATAATTACTTTACCGATAATTTAAAAAATTATCTTCAAAATTAGGAAAGTATTTTGATTCAAACTTTTTTTAATGGTAAACATTACTATCAAAAACCAAGGTTTTTAATAAATTTTTGCAAGATTTGATTTTTTGTTGTTATTAATTCTTGCAAATTAAAAAATTTGAAAATTAAATAAAATGAAATAACAAAAGTTTTTGTTGCAATTTTCTTTTCATCGAAATTGCAGATTGTTTTTTTTAGTTTTAAGAAAACAAACTGTTATTGTAACTGATTTTATGATACTACTGTCTGTGTCCACAAAATTCTCCGATGTGATTAAAACCAAATTTTTCGCAAGACACTCATTTATTGAAAAAAAAACAAAGAAATAATAAAAACATATAATACATAAAAAAAATAAGACAATGATTGGTGGGTGATGTTACAAAAACATATAAAAAAAATATTTCAATCAAAAAAACTTTTGTAATAAAAAAATCATATAAACTACAAAAATATATTTGTCAATCAAAAAAAGTTTGCAACAAAACAAAAACTCATATACGAAGAAAAAAAAACGAATCAAGAGAAAATAAGAAATAAAAAAACGAAGAATGTTGTTTTTTTTTACAAAATTTTATGTAAGTGGTGGTTGGTTTGATTTTTTGAAGAAAGAAAAAATAAGCGATAACTTTTTTTTAACAAGCACATCCTTGATTTGATGAAGATGAATCACGATTATGATCAAGGGTAATATGTTCATTAAAATCAGGGAAATCACTGGCATCTTGAGCATCCCGTTTTAATGCAGCTCTTGCAATGGATTGAAAAGCATCTTCAACGTTTAATGCTTCTTTAGCAGAAACTTCAAAATATGGCATATCTCCTTTCGTTTGACACCATGATTGAGCTCGTTTAGCTGACACAGTTCTAGCTTCTTCATTATCAATTTTATTTCCAAGTAAAACAAATGGGAAGTTTTCTGAATCTCGGGGGCTAAAAAAAAGACAGAGGATTAATAACGTTAAAAAAAAGCTTTTTGCAGCGGTGCTTTAGCTGCTGCCAAATAAAAGAGCTTCAAAGCCATTTTAATATCAAAACAAAAAAGCTGGTCATCGTGTGCTTTTTTTGTTGTTGGATATTTTGTTGAAAATAAAAAATATGTTATTAATTAATTACCTTGCTTGAATAAGAAATTCATCTCGCCATGTATCCAATGATTTAAATGAGCCACTATTAGTTACATCAAAAGTAAGAACGCAACAATCAGCTCCACGATAAAATGCTACACCTAATGATTGGAAACGTTCTTGACCCGCGGTATCCCAAATCTAAAAAATAAAACAATGAAATATTATATTTGTAATAAATAATTTTTATATATTCCAAAAAAATAAGTAAAACGAGGAATGGAACTTACTTGCATAGTAACAAGTCTATCATCAATTACAACATCTTTAGTTAAAAAATCTGCTCCAATTGTAGCTTTATATTGATTACTAAATCGTTTATTAACATATTGATTCATTAATGAAGTTTTTCCAACGCCTGAATCACCAAGAATAATAACTTTAAGGAGAGCCTTTTTACGTGCAGCGCCGCCGTGACTCATGATTGATTATTTTTTTTTGGTATGGAAAAGTTTAAAACTGAAAATAAATAAGTTTAGTAAATATATAAAAACTTAAAAAATATATCGAAATTTCACGACAATTATTCAGGTATTTAAACTAAAATTCGGTAGGGAAAAAATACTGGGCTTTGAGGAACCAAAAAAGAGGAGAATATATGAAATAAATTTTCATGGAAGTCATCAGTCAAAAGCAGATTGGAAATAAAGATAACGATAGAAATTGCTTAACTTACTTATCCTTGGAAAATGCAGGAGAATAATTTTTTTGAGGAAGAAAGAAATTTCGAGAACTGAATGAATGAATGCAAATATGCAAGAGACGAATAATATTAGCTTTCGTTATTGGTTATTAAAAGAAAAGATCGAAAACAATAAAAAGTTGTGAAGTGGCTAACCAAAGAGAATAATTATAACAAATAATAATTATTAATTATGCCCTCTTCTGCTTTCTTTGGATTTAGTAATTCACGCTTTATTCGATGAAGATGAAAAGAAAAAATAATGGCGCTTTTGGGTGTGATGGTAAAAGCCAGGGTCACCATGCGTATATTTATTCGATGAAGGGAAATGGAAATAAAAAATATGGTTGAGAATCACGCTTCTTCACAACCGCCAATAATAGAAAATATAAACAAATAAAAAAAAATCATTGATTAAAATAAAATAGAAAAAATAAAATTAAGAAACAGTGGCTAGCGAAGAGAAAAAATTGATGATTATGCAATAATCATTCAAAAAAAAAATCAAAACATGTAAACAATAAAAGAAAAGAAGAAAAATAGTTCGACGTCGTCAGTCAATCAGGGTTCGATGATGATGATGATAAATACGCGGAACTTAGACAACAATAATTAAAAAATCAGCTGACCATCACCAATAACAAAACATATAAAAAGTTTGAGTTTTTGGTTTGGATTAGAATTAGAAAGTGATAAAACAAAAAAAACAAAAAACTCATGATTAATTTCATTTTCTAATAGGTCAGTCAGTCGTAGTCATCCGCTAGCATTTTTTTGATTTAAAATATATTTTAGAAGTAGTCAGCTGAAAAACAATGGGAGGAAAAATATACACAAGCAAGCAGCAAGCAGCTACTCACGAGTTTCACGCGTGTTGTGTATGTGCGTATGCGTATGCAACAACGAAAGCTATGACTTTTTTTATATATTTTCGTTGGAAGACAATATTTCCCCGTCGTCGCATCTTTCTTTCTTTATGTCTGCGACCGACCACTTTGTTGCTTTCCTTCTTCTTTCTAGCACTTTCAACATTGAAAGCAAGCAAATATGAAGAAGAAGAATATCAGCAGCTTTTGAAATATAAAGAATATTAAAAAAACATGGGACGTCGAAAAGGAAAATAAAGAAGGAAGGAAGAAGAAAAAAAATGTGACTACTCATTTTTTTTCTTTCTTTTTCGATCGTTCGATTCATTCAATTCGGTGGACGTTGATGTCTGGGGCAATGAGATTGACGACGTTCATTTTGGGTGGCGAAGGAGGAGGTATAAAATTAAATACTTTGCTTCTTCTTATCTTTTTTTCTTTTGTGTGATTGTTTCTTTCGAATGATCAATTTTTAAAATGGATGGGACTGGTTTTTTCTTTCTTCTCGATGGAAAAAACAGCAAAATCAAAATTATTTTTGGATGATTTAGCTGCAAGGTTCTTCCAAAGGTTAATAATAAGAAAGCATTAATGGAAAAAATTAAAGTTTAACATTGGAAATGGAAAAAAAAGCTGACAATTATTCCTAAAAATTTAAAGCTGCCGATGAAATTTGAAAAAATATCAAACAAATTTTCTTGGATTTTTATATTTTGAAAAAGATTTTTATTTATGTTTCTTTTTTTAAATATTCAAAAAATGATGTCAATTTATAAAATGGAGGACAATTTGAAGAATGTTGTTGACTGGATAATATTTCCTTGAACCTTCTTTTCATTTTCAAATGTTTTTATATTTTTCACTTTTTTAATATCAAAATGCAAGAAAGCTTTTATGAATCATTCGTGTTTATAAGCCAAAAATCAAACTTTATTTCCTTTTTTTAGATTTCTAATTCTTTATTAAAAAAAATATTCTCAATTTAAATTCTTTTTTTGCACCTTTTTTGACTTCCAAAACATATGTTTGAAAAAAGTGACCTTAATTTTTGGCACAAAAAATAATTAAAAGAAAAATAAGAGAAAGAGAGAGATCACTCCTTTAGCCGTCTACTTGGCACAAAAAAACGAACGGAGTGGTTTTATCCATTTCCAACGAAATAATTTTTAAAAAACTATAATTTTTGAACAAAAACTAAAAAAATATGACTAATCCTGATCTTATCGCATTAATTGGGTATCTTTTTGCTGCCATTTGAGCAATGTTAATGGCTTACAAACATTATTTGCTTTATTTGGGAGACAAAGAAAAAATCCAATAGTTAGTTAGTTCCCTTTTTTGAGTGACTACGCCGCGATGCATTTTGTAACGCGGGATATAAATAAATTTAATTTTTGGAAATGGTTCTTCCTTCTTTCTTGTGGGGAAAAAGAACCAAAAATATTTTCTTCGCTCAAAAAAAGTTCAGATTTAAATTTTCTTTATTACTAAAATAATTTTTTAAAACAATGACAAACAATTTACGATAAGAAAAAAATGATATGAAAGGTTCAATTTAAAAAAATATTGCAAAAAAAAATTCTCCTTTCTCTCGAAATATTGCAAAAACAAAATTCAAAAAAAAGAAAAGAGAAGAGACTAGTTTATTTCAATAAAATAATTTTTAGAATTCTAAAGCAAACAATTTTTTTTATAGATTTTTAAGATTAATTAATTTGCCGTTGTTACTGTCGTTGCTGTTGACTTTTTAATATTATTCATTGTTGGTGTTGTAATTTTAGGAGATGGTTGCACTCGACGAGTAACATTACTAATTTTTTCAGCAAAATTTAAACTACTCAATGTTTCTTGAATTGATGGCTTTTCAGATGCAACTTGAACGATCATAAGGGTTTTGCTATTTCCATCTGAAAAAATAAAAATAAAAATAAAATAATTTGAGAAAATCAAAAACAATTTTAAAAAAATATCAAAATTATGGTACTTTTTGATTTTCTTGCGAGTCGTGTGCTTTTTAAAAATATTCAATAAATATGCTAACTTTAATTCTTTAAATAAAAATTTAAAAAATTTGAGGGTTTTTGTTTCCATTTTAAATTGTTTTTTATGCCACAAAAAAATTTACGAATTTTTTTAATAATTTTTAAAACTCGTGTGCTTTTTAAAATTTTTTTGTTTGTTTGGATCGAATTCTAAAGTTTCTTCTTACCTAAAGAATCCTCTAAAATTCTTGTCAACAAGCAATTTCTGAATGGAACGTGTGCTTGCTTTCTTCTCAACGCGGATACAACATTTCCAAGTTCTGATAAACTTTTATTTATGCATTGAGCTTCTTTAAGTTGTTGACCAGCCACTTGAGATTTGGCTACTCTTTCAGATCCAGCCAAATCAATGAGATTTAATTTTCCAATTGAAATGGAATTATTTGTTTTATCAATCATCGATAATTCTATCATCGTTATTGCATGTGAACGACTGGATTGGTCGTTTAAAGCTGTAGCGGCGACGGAACGATTTTTACGTCCTGCATCCAAAATGGCTTGAACTTTTTCCACCGAATCCACGGAATGTTTTGATAGTTTACTTATTCGTTGACGGCCATCTTTTTCAAGATGAAGCTCGAGCTTTTGATTTGTTGGGTCTAAGAGATCTCTGAAAAAAAATTCGTATTTTTTAAATCTTTAGCTTTTAGCAATAAAAATTTCGTTTGGAACTTCAAGAATTTTTTCTGATGATTGAAGAGAAAGAAAAAAGCTTACTTAATTTTTTCATTGTATATTTCAATCAACGATACATTAATTTTAAAATCAATTTGATTGTAATTTTGTTTTTTTTCAAGTTCATGAAAAATTTGTATTAATGCTCGTTGACCTATTCCTGGATTATTTGTAGGGCCATCCATGGTGTATGTTTTACCTAAAAAAAATTTATTTCATAAGGTCTCTGAACGAAAGCATTCAATTAATTTTTATGTTTTAAAGCGAAAAAATTTTTTTAGGGTAAAAACAAAAATTTACCACTTCCTGTTTGTCCATAAGCAAATATGCAAACATTTACTCCATCCAAGCAAGATAAAACTAAAGGTTCAACTTCTGAATATAAATCCAATTGATCGGAGGATTCATTAAAAATTCGATCAAATGCAAATTTTCTTATTATTCCCGAATCTGCTCCAACTGTTATAGCATCACAATCAAGGGAATCATATTGAATGGAAGTGGGAAGATTTTTAATATTAGGTCGAATTCGGCAGAATACTCTTATATTTCCTCGAAGTTGAACTAATGAATCATGAAGGGATTTTCTTAAATTTACTTCTTCTTCATATCTTGAAAGAAGATTATTTATTGTTGCTTGATTTATTTGTTTCAAAATGGATATTTCATTTTCATGTTGACGCAATTTTTCTTCAAGTACAGATATTTTTTGTTTTAGTAAAACATTTTCATCGAGAAGGAGGCTATCATTCGAAATGGAACTCTTCGATCGAATTGGGCTATCAAAAGATAAAAGTGGATCACATGGAATTACTGAGCTCGCCGCAGTGGTTTGAGAGATGTCATCCCTTTCCTCCTCTTCAGTATCTTCACCTTCCAAATACCCCTCAGAATCAATTTCATCTCCACCAAAAATTTTTGTTTCAATGCTTCCATCATAATTATTTTTCGTTCCAAGACATCGATGACAAACATTCGTTTTAGAACCATTTCCGTTTTCAGAAGGATAATAACTATCAAAATTATTTTCTTCATCAGTTTGAGAATCCGAATCCATAAGCAAAGATAATTGGGCATAATTAGTTACGGATGAACTCAACCGCATTTCCAATCGACGATTTTCAAGTTTAGCCTTTTGTAGCTCTTCTTTAAGCTCGAAATTTTCATCGCTAAGGGTTCCAAAATCCACGGATAAATGTGAAATTCCACGCAACATTCTTTGTTCAGAAAATGTTAAAGGTGAACAGCGGCCCGTTTCAGCTAAAAATAAATAAAAATTGCATTTTTTAGTTTTAAATTTTGCAAAAGTAAAAAAAGAATTTTAAAAAACGTAGAAAAAAAGCGTTGAAAAAAAGTGAAATTTGAGATTTAAAAAATTTGTTAAATGCAATATTTTTTAAAGGGTTTTTCCGACGATTTTTTAATTCGAGTAAGAATTAAATTAATTTTTATATTTTCGAAAATGGTAGAGAAGAAATTACGCAAAAAAAAAAAAACTTCAAGCTTTTCCAAAAAAAATTATATAAAATATTAAGCAAATCAATCTTCTTCTTTTTTTCCAAGATGCCAAATAGCAAAAGATAAAAAGAATCCATTCAATTCAAACTTTTGTTGTAAGAAAAAATAAATACAACAAAAAAATGTTTCAACAAAAAAAAAGAAAACCGACACCACTTCTTTTTTCTTTTCTGCTTTTTTTTTGCTTCCACCACTCAAAATCATTCAAATAATAATAAATAAAAAAATAGCAAGCAAAGAGTTGAAGAAAAAAGAAAACGCTTCCGTCATTTTCAGCCCTTCGAATGATGATGGGTTAAAGAAAGAGTAAGTAAGTTATTATTGTATTTGCAAACAACAATCAAAAAGAAAAAAAAAAGTGTGGAAGCAAAATCTTTTGGATCTTTTCTTGGATCTAAAAAAGCTTTGAAAAAAAAATGGGGGCGGCTTTTCCAAAGTATGTATTTAGTGCGTAAAAAAAGTGAAAAATGCGTAGTATTATTATTATTTGTATTAGCAAAATGTCAAAAAAAAAATAAAGTTGCAAGAATGGTTTTTTTCTTTCTCACCTTTAAATAAACTTCGCAATTCTGATATTCGACCTTCTTGTTCATCTATGACAAGTTCGAGGTTTTCAATTAATTTGGCTTTGATCTGAAAATTATTAAAATTTAATAATTCGGAGCTATTAAAAATAATAAACCAAAAAATAGGGCTTTTTTTGATTTTTGCAATTTGTTATCCTGCGTTTCATACGAAAAAATTTTCAACTCCAAAAACTAAATAATTATATTTCAATCATTAAATTTTTAAATTTGCAATTATATTACCAAGAGTCTCAAAACTTTAAATTCTAAAGAAACATTGGCCATTTTTTGTCTGGGAAAAGTTTGCTCCAAGCTTAATTTAAAGGCAGAAAAAAAAGGAATATTAAACTTACATTTAAATGAGCTTCATAAAAATGTTTATGTAAATTTGAACTATGTTCTTCGATATCTTGATTGGATTCACATTTATCAAAATCAAAATAACCCATCGTTGAAGCTTTTGCTTCTTCTTCTTCTTCTTTTATTGGAAGTGGAGGAGAACGACTAACCAAGAATGGCCTAGGACCCATTCTCAAAGAATTCAAAAAACTAAAATGAAAATATTTTTGTAAGTTTTTGAAATAAAATAAAAAGTAAAAGTAAAAAAACAGTTTTTTGCATTCAAAAAATAAAATAAAAAACTGGAAATCGCGGAGGGTTTTTTTATTTAACGGATTATTATTTATTCATACAGAATTAAAAAAGGAAAGAAAAAACATGTGTTTTTAGAGAAAAAAAAGGATAAAGGCGCGAAAATAAAAAAAAACATCGAAAACATTTTTTAAAAACAAGCTTTTTTCCTTAAAAGAAGGAGAGTAACTAAAAAACTTTTTAAAATAAAAATTACTAATTTTTTTTGGACGATGAAGCGGAAAAAACTTTTTTTTAAAGAAAATAAAAAGTCGCCAAAAAACATCATAAAAAAATATATAACATTAATCCTTGAAAGTTTCATCGAAATTTTTTATGTATTTTTTATTTTTGGAGAATTTTTGCAACAAAAAAAATTGTTATATCATGTTTCTGGAAGTTTGTTGTAGCTATTTTTGCATGCAGAGTAAATTTCATAAAAAAAAAGTAGTAATAATAACAAACAAAAAAGTGAACACAATTATTAATCATAAATTTATTTATTTTAGCTTCCAATGGAAAAATGGAATAACTCTTCGATGGTGTTCAAAAAAACAAAGAAGAGAAAATAAATTAGAATTGACAACAAAAAAAAAATGAATGCAATAAATAATAAGTTTTAATGAAAAGAATAAAATGAATTTTTGTTACCAGAAAAAAAGGAAGCATTTATGGTAAGGATCGATTCAAAAAAGACATTTTTAGCTTTATAAGAAATTCTTCTTCAGAAAAAAAAAGTTTTCTTAGTATTAAACAAAAAAATTTTTATAAAAATTTCTGACAAATTTGTGAGAAAATTCATTTTTCAAAATTTAAATTCAGTAATAATTCTCTTTTCGAAAACATAAAAAAAATGGTAGTATAAAACTTTATTATTGCTTGTGCAAAGTATTTCATCAACTTCACGCATTTACAACAAAAGCTGCTAACTCTCTCAACATTTTTCTTTTTAACTAACTTTGCTATGAGTGTATGTAAGTATGTGTAATAATAATTTATGAATATGTATGTATGTAATAATTAAACATATAAGTATTTAAGTGGAAAGAGAGGGAGTAAAAAAAACGCGAGAAAAAAAACTAGTAACAAATGTGGAAAAGCGCGAAAGATAGAGAGAGATTGAGATAGAGAGCCAACGTCCATATTCATTCTTTCTTGCTTTGTTGTTATTTGTTTACTCAACCAAAAAAATAAAAAAAAATACATACGTCGTTGTATATTTCATGTTTCATGGAAAAATTGTTTGGGATTGTCGTCGTCAGAGAGAGATATATATGAAACAGTTTCTGGATAAAAAAAATAAAAGATAGAACAAAAAAAAACAGGCAAAGCTGATTTTTTGTGTTTATGTATTTATTTATACAGTCAAGTGAATAAATAAAATGCTTGCTAGAGGAATGAGGGAGAAGAAGAAAAAAATATGTCGTCGCGTAAAAACGATAATGATGAGAGAGCTTTTTTTGGAAGAGGATGGGCGCTTGATTGCTGACCATTAAATCAAAATCAAATTTGGCAGTGAGATAGACGTTCCAAAAAGAGATGAATTTTTTATATTTTAAAGCAGCAAAAATTAAGACAAACAAATTTAGAAAAAAAACGCTAGCAATTTTTAATTAAATCAAAAAGTTATCACAAGAAGGAAAAATTATAAATGAGAAAATTAGTTAGCTTATTTTCGTGAGAAAATAAAAAACATTCAACGATAAAATTTGTTGACACCTTTTTTAAATGAAAAAAAATTGATGGTGATTTATGTATATTTTTTAAATGTATTCAGAATTTTTTTGGGAAAAAATATTCGAAACCTGTCTTTAAAGAGTCATTATATTTTTAAAAATGACTAATGTCCTAAACTTGAACTTGACCTTAACTCTCAATCATTCTAAAAACTGCTCAAAAATCTTACTAAAAATAAATCAAAAAAAAACCTCAAGAATTTTGTAACTCCGAAAATGGCTTTAAAACAGAAATTTTTTGATTCAACACGAAAAATTTTAAACCAAAATATGTAAATCTTCTGTTAATTTGTGAGGGCAAAAAAAAGTAAAAATATATATAATAAAGCAAGCGTCAAACTTTTACTTTTTTAATATATATTTTTAATCTAATGTGTACCATCATTGTTGTTGATTTATCTCACCTCTTCCAACAACAACAGCTACTTACTAAAAAATAACAAAACAGCACAAATCTATTTATCTCTCTATCTATCTTTTTTCTATAGACTCATTCAACAACAACGATAACAAACATGTGAAGAAGAGATCATCCATTCTCCTCCAATCTGTTTTTTCTATTCTCTGTCTATCTTCCTTTTTATTTTTCAATGTCAAATAAAAAAAAAAGATTCATTTCTTTTCCTTCATTCTTTCTGCCTGTGCGCGAGTGCCCGTACATATATTTTAAAGGGAAATATAAAAAAAACAGAGATGAGATAAATATATTGTTCGAATTGAATACTAAAAAAATGAATGAAGAAAAAAATAATAATAAATATTGTAAAAAAAAACACAAACTTGGTGGTACATAATATAGTTGCGCACAGTCATGGAATGAAAAAAAAATAATAAAAAAAGCAATTGACTAACTTTTGGGGAAGAAAAAAAAACATGAGAGATGAGAGGGAGGAAAAGGAAGAAAATTAACTTGAAAGGAAATAAAAAAGAAAAGAGATATGTATTCGCTCATATTTTTTATTATTTTTTTTTATTGGAGGCAGACACTACCGATTAAAGAAAAGAATGAATGGATCAACTTGGAAAAAAGATTTACAGGAATCAAAAAAAAAAACAGCAAATAAAATAAATAAAAAAATTATGTATATGATTTATTAGATACTTAGATATTTTTTTTATAACAACTCTCAATCTTCTTTGTAATCTAAGAAGGCAGCTTTTTTTTATTTGTCTATCAAGCAAGAAGAGACACCCATGATTGAGAGGTGGTGGAGAATAAAAAGTTGGTTGAAGATGATGTTGTTCCTCTTCTTTGTCCCTCTTCGAGCCACCACTTTTTATTTATTTAACTATTATTATTAATACATAACTATTTCTTTTTGTGTTCTTCATCGTCGGCTGCTTTTTTTTGAATAAAAGAAAAAAAGGTTAAATTACTTTTTCTTTATTTTTTTTTTTATATATGCGTTTTTTGTCTTCTTTTTTCTTTAAGTATTCAAACAAAACAAAAAACAACAAAGCAAAAAACATAACAAGCAAGTTTTATTTTATTTTTGGACGAAGAACGTCAAAGCTTGAAAAAGTTATGTCAAACATAAGTAAAGATTGGTTGAGGGAAGATTCTTCTTTGTCATCGTCAAATGTCAAAAGTTAGTGATTTTTTTTTTGTTGTTGCATGAAAGTACTTTCTTCCACGACACCTCATGATTCAAAAAAAAGTAACACTTTTTTGTTGTTGCAATTTTTGCAAAAAAGCACAGTGTTTTTTTTTTTTTGTAAATGACAGCTTTTAATTTTTTGCAAAAATAAAAGTTTAATTATCAAAAAAAAAAAGAATTCATGGTGGAAAGAAAATAAATCAAAACACAAAGTCTTCTATTTTTTGATTATTCTGATGGTTGTCGGTGGATAAAAGAAAAAAATATATTTTAAGAAATCGTCTGAGTGCTTGGAATCAAAAATTTAAAAAAACGCGTCATTCTTGATTTTTTTTTGATTTTTTTGTTACCTAATTGAGGGATAACATAAAGTAAAAAAAACTTATGGCTTTATTTAAAAAAAATTGTGGAACACTTTCATTTAAAAATTTGCAAATTTATGGGACACCAAAATAAAAAAAAACAGATATAGGCGACAACGTTGAGAAAAGTTCTGATTAGAGGAAGCAAAAAATATAAATCTTATAACTAATTTATAGAAATAATTTTCAAAAAAAAATATAGTCTTTTTCCATATTGTGACTGACTGATCTCTCAATATTTTCACGTTTCATCCCCACTTTCTCATTCTTCTAGATAGTTTCCTTTACTTTTTTTTATGCAAAAGTTTAGCCTTGAAGAAAAAAAGACAGACGATGACCCTATCGCATCCTTTTTTTTATTCGCTGCTGTATCATCATCAATACAAATATGGATGGAACTCAAATAAAATAAATAAATAATAATAAAAAGAGTAAACGTTCGTTCTCGCCCAATCAAAAAAAGAAGGGTGAAAACCCCCAGAAAAAATCCAAGACGAAACCAAGAAAAAGAAAAAAGTGATATAATTTTTTGTTTTGTTTATTCAAAATATTTATTTTTTACTTCATTTTTCTTTTTTGACTCAAAACAAACTCATGAACCCTAAAGATTGATTCCACTTCTCTTGAGTTCATGGTTTTTTATTGAAAGAAAATAGTCTTTTTTTTATTCCAGAAAATGAGTTTTTGAACCACTGCACCCTGACTACAGACAAGAAAGAGATAAATAAAAAAGAGAGTGAATAAGAGCGCAAAAAAATCGTTTATTTAAAAAAAGAAAAAAATATGGAACGTTTCCCTTTTTATTTTTGTCATTTTTTAGTATTATCGACTTTTCTTATTATCCGTGGCGTGGCTGTTGTTGAATGAAGTTTTATTTTGTGATTCATGCACAGTCATTTTTTTCCTTTTTAAATTTCTTTAAGGAGTAATTAGTTTAAGAGGAAGAAGAAGAAAAAATAATTGCGATTAATAAAATGAAGAACAAAGATGAAGAAAAAATCAGATATAAAAAAGTTGTATTTTACCAATGTAAAGAAAAAATTATTCCAACGACCAAGAAAAAAAAACGAACGCATTTTAAAAAAAGCTTCGAAAATGTTAAAATGACATCAGTCAAACAAACAACAACCACAAGCTTTTTAACTTTATAAAAAAACTTCTAAAAACAAAAAAGGAAAAATCGGAAGAAGATAGATTAGTGGGACACATTTCCCCCATGGGTGAAATAATCCTCCACATCAACAACTTTAGGAAAAATAAAAGTAACAAAATGCATTGAGTTTTGTTTTAGAAAATATAAAACATCGCTACCATACTCAAACAAAAAAAAAATAAAAAGAGTAAAGCAAGTCCCGATGTAATAAATAAAAAAAAGTTATATAGCAAAAAATGCAACATCTGACGCCAAGAAAAAGAAAAAATAAGCCATTTGGTGTTATTTTACTGCCTTTCATTATTTCTTCTTCCATTTGAATCGTAGAAGTTTTATTAAAATACGATTTCGTTTTTATGATTTTTTCTAAGCCGCAAGAAAAAAATTCAAAGCTATAAAAAGCTTTTTTGGAAGAAAAAAAAATGATGACATAATCCTACACAGTAATTTTCATTGTGCGTTCGTCCGTGTCATTTTATTTTTCATTCACAAGATAAAGAAAAGAGAAAAAATGAAAAAATTTGCATAAATATGAATGAAATCAAAAAACTTCATTCACAAGCGCGATGGAATGATTATGTTAATTTTGCTTTCAAAGTCAATAAAAGGCGAGAAAGAAAAAGCTGCTTCAGATAAATTTTGCAAGCTTGCTCGCAAACGGTGACCTTAACGCTCTCTCTATTTAAGCTCACACGCAAAAACCTGATTTGGCTATCAAAAAAATTTTGCTTTGTAGTGTACCATTGGAAACTTTGGCTATCACATCAGGCTAAGTGGTTTCGACTGCTTTTCCGGCCGTTCTCTTCATTTTATGAAATATTTATAAAACTATATCAAATTACAATGTGTTCAAACTCAATAACTATGGTGATTCGTTTTTTCTTTATGAATAGTCAATAGCATCCTCATTTTAGCTCAAACTCAACAAGTGTTTTCAACGTGGTCGAATTTTATGAAATGCTTATAAATCTACTTCAAATTTCAAAGTGGTCAAATTTAACAACTATGGTGATTCATTTTTTGTTAGAATTATAAAAAACGGTAGTACTTTAGTTCAATCTCAAAAATTTTTTTTCAAAGTGGTCGAATTTTATGAAATCCATATAAAACTCCATCAAATTCCATTGCAGCTTAATTCAATAACTATGGTGAGTTGTTTTTTCTTTGATCTGTTATAAGCGTCCGCATTTTAGCTCAATCTCAACACTTTTCAACATGGCCGAATATTGTGGAATGCTCAACAAAATTATAAAATTACTACGTGGTCGAATTCAATTACTATGGTGTTGTTTTGAAACATTTTTAAACAATTGAAAAAACCTTTGAAACTTCATTCATATGCCTAATATCCACATTGATTATCCATTAAGAACTACAAGCCTTTGTTCAATTTTTTTTGTATAGTTGTTTTATTTATTGTATGTAAAATGTTGGTATAAAATTTAATAAAAATCATTTCAAAAACATGTTGCCGGCGGCCCGAAGGGCCGCGTAGCTCCTAGTAATAATAAAAAATGCTTTAAAGTTTAAACTAAAAAGATAATTAAAAAAATATATTTATTAAGAAAGACAACAGCAACGGAAATGTTTAAGAAGAAGAAAAAAAATAGATAGAAATCATACTTTTTTTTATGGCAAAAAAAAAATATGTGGCTATTTTGGTTTTTGTCGTGGAAGATGAAGGCTTGGAAGAAGCCAAACAACAAAAACAAAAACAATAAAAAAATGGTTGCAAAAAAATGTGATTGTGATCTAACAAAAAAACAGAAACTACAATATCAGTCTTCTTTATTCAAAGTTAATTTGAAAAAAAAAAGTAAAATTTTTCTTTCACCTTTGTTGTTGCTAACAAAATATTCCAACCAGCAAAGGTTTTAAAAAAATATCTACAAAAAAAAGAGGAAAAAAACAACGAACAAGTTAGTCTGTCTCAAGCTTCCATCAATCGTTGTTACTTACTTCAAACAAAAAAAAATCAAAGATAAAACAAACAAAAAATAATTTTTCCCCGAAAAAATTTTTTTCATGAAAGTTTAGAAAGATTAAAAAGAAAACAGCTAACAGCTTTAAAAAAAATTTGGTTGCTGCTTGCTAGTAGCTGTTTTTGTAAATTTCATAGGTTGGTTTTTAAAAAAAAACAAGTTATTTACGTCGTCGTTTGCTAACTAGCTTTTTTAATCCAAAGCAAAAGCGAAAACAAAAAAAGATAAACCTTTTCTCGATTAAAAAATTTATTGTATTTGAAACAAAATTTTTATTTTTGAAAAAAATGGAGGGCGGAAAGATAATCTCTTTCAACCGCAAAAAAAAAGTAAGTTAGACAGTTACGATTGCATAAATGTTACTTTTTCTCGCTCAACGACTACCACAACCTCGGCCATCTGTTGCTTCCATAAAAAAAAAATTCAGTGGAATGTTTTTGGAGCTAAAAAACAACCGGTCGAATTTATTTATTTATTTACTCCTATCAGCCAACCAAAAAATAAAAAACCTCTTGACTAACTAACTAAAAAAAAGTTTATTATTTGAGGGAGAAAAAAAGAAGGGGAAGCTGGTGTGTTTCTTTATTTTTTTCGCCTCAAAAAAGAACTTCTCAACCTCTTAGACTTAAAGAATAATAGTAGTTGATGATGATGAACTATTATAAAAAAAAACAGGAAATGAACTATCTCACTTTTGACGACGACGACCGAAAACGATTGTCGTCGTTGTTGGTTGCTGCAACTAAAATAACAAAAAAGTTTTTTGAATGACTCCATTTTCTTCCTCTACGTTCTTCTTCTACAACTTCTAATACGTATGTAGGTACTATTATATCCTCGAAAAGTAAAATGTGGTGGAAGAAAAGAGAGGAAAAATAACTAACATGTTTTCCTTTCACTAAATAAAGAAAGAAAACCCAATCCATCATCTCGCAATTGCACAATCTTCCATCCTCTTTCCTTCTCTTGTCTGCCAAATGAAAGCTCTTATCACTTTGAGATTCAAATGTACATAAGTTTCAGTTATGCAAATAATAAAGTAAACAAATAACAACAAAATTTTTATTAAGTTTTTAAATAAACAACTTAAAACAACAAAAGGCTAATAATTAATATAGCATTAAAAGAACCTTAACAACAACAACAATGAACATTTATAATTCTTTTTTTGAATCATCAGCTTTGAATTGATTATACAAGTAAACATTCTTCCATGTGATGAATGAGTAATGAAGTTGAGCAGCATCTTCAGCAGGAATTCCAATGGTTTCAAAGTACTAAAAAGAAGAATGTAAAAAGGAGAAAAAACGAAAAAAGAAACTAACGGTCTTATGATAAACTTTCAATAAATCTTCCATAGTTTGGACATGATTGACTTCGAACAATGGATTATGCTTCGTATGATTCATTGTATCAAGCCAAAGATCGATGGATGAAAGTTCATCAAATTGACTACTTTGTAAACCATCTTTTTGCCGAGTACCAGCATTCTTGAGACCATCATATTTTTGTTCTACAGCAATTTTATGAGCTTGATCAAGAAGTTGAAGATAACTATCACGACCAAAAATCTAGAATTATAATAATAACAAGCTTAAAATCAATAGCAAAAGAAAGTTAAACATACTTCAATGGTGTAAACTTTATTAGAACAATCTTCACTGTCGCTAGTTGATGGTTCAAGCGATGGTTGATCTGAACTAGCTCCTTCACAAATTGATTGAAGACGACGACGTTTGAGACCAGGATCAAAAGCTGCATGACAAGAATTGATACGCATTTTCATATTTTGATTAGGAAGAGATGCGGCAAGAGAATCGCGACCAGGATTAGTAGATATCTTAACTTGAAGCCGACGAGAAATGACCAGTTGACCAACGGTGAGATTGAAATGCAAGAAAAAGTTAGCTCTGGTGAAATCAGAGCTTAAACAAGCAAACGAGAGTCCAATGGAAGGTTGATCATGAATTGGATATTGAAAACGGAGAATTTGAGTTCCATCAGCCCATGCACAATGTTGAACACCTTGATCATCAGTACGAACAACCATATTACCATATGAACTTTCTATAAAACGGAGATAGAAATATACATATGAAAGAGAAAAGAGAACATACCATCACGATGCTTGTTACAAGCTAAAACAGCTCTGTTCTTATTCTTCTCATCAGCGAACTTCATAAAAACATCAACCGTAGCACCACCATGATCCGAAATAGGTTGACCAAGATAAAAGCAAAAGATTTTTCCACGAGCAACATGTAAGGACTTTGTGTCATTGTTGAACTGAAAAGAGAGTGTTGTTAATTCATTTCACAAATAAATGCAAGAACTTACCACAAGTTGAGGATGTTTGATGTTGGTTTTTGGAGGCTCGGTAGTGATGTCAAATTTGTCATCAAGTTCGGTGAAAAGGCTTTGACTTTCAGGAGCAACTTTTGTAATATCAGTTGAAAGTGGACCATAAGCGACGTTGTTTGGTGATGGATAAGGAATTGGCTGAGGTTGTGATGATGAAGGTTGATAGTTGGAACTTGTAGCATTGTAGCGTTGAGAACCATTTGCTGTTCCATTTACATAACATGGTCGACCAGAGAAAGTACGAGTAAGAGTGTGAGTTTCACTCATAACGAAACCATTGGGATCTGCAGGATGACGAAACATTTCTTGTGAAGTTTGCTCCTAAAAAACGAATAACGATTAGTAAAATCAGAACTAAGTATAATATTTGAAACAAGAATCTAAGTTGATCCTAGCATGAGGAATGTAAAGCGATAGCAAAAGCTCAAGCATGCGTACTAACATCTCACGTTAGAAGCTATTGGTTAAAAATTTACTCGAAAATGTTCCCACATTAACACGAAAAAGTAAGAGGTAAGTAATTCAGAAAAAAAGCTTACAATAAATGAAGAGTAATCACCGATGCTAGTACATGCAATAAGTTCTTTGTTGTCCTGAAAAATGAAAATTTAGGTAAATAAAGCATACACGTAAGAATAACCTACTTCAATTTCATCAGCCATAGTTCATTAGCGAAATGCTACAAAATATTGCAAAAATATTTGTAAAAATGCAAAAAATACGAAGAATTCTGCAAAGATACAAAAAGGTTTGAAAAGTTTGATGAAAAAAATCGAAGAATGAATTTGGCTTCGCAAAAAAAAAGATGCGAAAAGTTTTCGTGTTAAAAACAATTTTCGAATGGGAAAGAAAAGGATACAGTATTTTTTTTGCTTCATTTTTTTACTGTTGCTTGATTTCACTCATTTTTTTACATATGTAATTTTGACTTCCAAAGTTTATAAGGTGTACTTTTTATTATTTTAATTTAATAAAACTACAAAACACACAAAATTATTAACAAAATTGAATTGAAGGAAGTTAAATTTAATGATTTTTCCATTGTAAAAGCCAAGAATCATCGCCTGAATTGAGATTGATGAAATTTGTTCCAGTGATATTTAAAATTTTTGAAAATGGTGAATAATCTGATGCTGCTGCATCGATTGGTGAACCATTTAGATAAAAGCTTTTAAGATCAGGTAATGATGGATAACCAAATACTTCGATGTTATCCAAATATGGAAGGGTTAAACCGGTCTAAAAAATTTTTTAGGATTAGTTAAAACTTTTTGTTTGGGGTTAAAATTAAAAATGCTTACAGCTTTTTTAGTTTGAGTAATTTTAAGTTGTCCATTAGCGGTGGTATAATTGAATTCATATATAAAATGATAATAATTATGTGTATCGATAGTTTCCACCCATGCTTCTCCATCATCCCAATATAATTCTCCTTTAGCTGTAGCTGTCGTTCCATCATCATCATTATTTTTAAGGCCAACAACGAGTTCAAACCGATTTTTTCGGGCATCCACAGTTGAAAGAGCTGGAGATTGTCGAGGAAGGATTGAACCAGCTCGAAGAAAAACTGGAATTAAAGCATTCCAAGGTGCAGCAAATGTTCCACGACCTGATGAAACTTTAGTTCCATAATAAGAATCAAACATGGAATACCATTCTGCTCCAGTTGGAAGATATGCATCAACAGTAGTGGCGCCTTGAGTAACCACAGGAACAATAAGCATATTAGAACCCCATAAAAATTGATGAGATAAATTATGGGTTGCTTCTTCATCAGTGAATTCAAAGAATAAAGGTCGAACGACTGTTCCACCATTGAGGGTTGCAGCAAAATGCAATGAAAATAAATATGGTAAATGACGATAACGGAATAAATTATGTTTTCTCGTAGCTGCAGCCACTGTTGGCCATTGTGCAGGATCTTGAAGGGGAGCTCCAAGAGTATTATGATTTCTTGAAAAACTATGAAATGCGCCCATTTGTTGCCATCGAAGACATAATTCCTCAGTTGTAGTTCCAATAAATCCACAAATATCTGAACCAACATATGGAATACCAAACATATTAAATTCTTGTGCGCCTATTACAGATGTTTGTAAATCTTCCCATCGAGCCGTGTTATCTCCCAACCAATGACCCGCATATTTACCCGATGATGGAAAGGTGGATCGTGAAATAACTGCTCCACGTTTACCATTTTTCACTGCTTTTAAAGCTTGATACGTTGCAACAGTTTCCGACCAACCATAAAGATTTTTAGTATCATAAAATTTTTGGGTTCCACGCATCGTAGTTCCAAACATGCATAAAGTTTTTGTTGCAAGTACATTTCCACCTTGCCAAAAGCTACTGTAAGTTGGATATGGTGGAATATCATAACCTGCATCATTTCCACTTGTTGGACATTTAAGTGGTAAATCATCTGGATGATCACTAGAATCATAATACCATGGATGATCTTCATTTGTACCAAAATTAGATGGTTCATTCATATCAATCCAAATTCCATCAAATGCTTGTTGTTGATGATATTGAACAAATTCATTTATCCACCATTTAGTTGTTAAACCAGTTTGATCCAAAAAATCTGGGAATCCTACATGTTTATCTGGCCATACAACGCCTAACATAACTTTAGTATTTTTTGCAAGGGGATATTGATCTTGAATATTTCTCATAACCACATCCTCTCTCGGCCATTCAATGAAACTTGCATTTTGTTCCATAGCTCGTTTAAAGCTATCATAATCGGCTTCAATAGCGGGATCAAAAATGATTATAACTTTTTTACCCATACTATGAAGAGTTTCAGTGTAATTTGGCCATGCTGCCCATTTATTATGGTTATAAGTGAAATCTAAAACAAACAAAAAATATTTATGAAAAATTCCTTTGGCTCTTTTTATAGCACTATTTTTTGTGTCTTTTATCTTCTTACCTTTATATCTTTCCATATAATCAATATCAGCAAATTGAACATCTTGTGGAATTCCAGCATCCACTAAACGTTTAACAGTTTCTTCAACTTCCGCCACTCCTGTGTACCCATATCGACACAATTGAAATCCAAGAGCCCAATAAGCTGGTAAGAAAGGAGTTCCAATAACTTGTTGATATTGTTGAATAACATCTTCAGGTTTGGGTCCAGGAAAAAAGAAAATTTCAAGTTGCCCACCAATGGTTCGATAAGTTAAATGCGGAGCTGGCCCAGTAACAACTTCTTGAGCATTTGAATTAAATATAAATACACCATATGCTTTTCCATCATCTTCCAATCCAAGATAAAATGGATGAACGCCATAAAGATTTTTAGTTGTATCACTTGCTGAATCTGGTGGCTCATCTCTTGCAAACATTCCCCAAGTAGTATATTTTGTAAAATCATGTTGTAAATTTTTGTGAATATGTTCACCAAAACCATAAATTTTTTTAGATGGTAAATAAGTGGCAATTTGAATGAATTGATCGGAGAAAAGCAAACCTCCAATGCTGGTATCCCAAATTCTAACACCATTTGATTTTCGTTTAACATTGAAAGAAAAAATATCGTTACTTGTGAGTTCCACGGTTAACGCTTCACTCGATTGAATATTTGCATCTTCATTCAATGGAACAACTGGGCGCCAACGTGTAACTCCAACGGGAGTAATAGAAATTTTTACTGCACTTCCCAAATTTTTCCATTGAAATTGTAATTGAGCAAAGTTGCTTCCATATGGATTTCCCACGCTATTATTAGCGGGAATAAGAGTGGCACTGGTTTTAGTTATCGCTGATGCTGCATATCCCGTTCCAGCTGGGTAATAACAAAGTGGAACTGTTGGATTTGCCTGAAAATTAAAATACTGTAGTTTATGGCTTCGAAGCAAGAAAATATATTAATATCAACTTTAAGAATCCGTTAGTTAAGTTTTTAGTCGCAAGCTTTTAGTTTTTTAAGCGTTTTTAAATTAAAAAAATGTTAGTTAAAATAAATTGCGCTAACCCAAATATGACAAATCTCTCTGCTTGATTGCTTTTTTGATATTTGGTAAAAATATTTTCTCTTTGACGACGACAAACTTTTTTCTAAAAACGCCTATCAAAAATATAGGTTTTTTAATAGAAATTCTGAGAGAGAGAAAAAAGGTTTACTTACTGAATCAAAATTTGAATCCCATATACATCCACGTTGATTGCATGCATTTTGATCAGACCCAGGTGTTGGATCACAATCTATTCGAGAATTAGGTGGAACTGTGGAATCACCATTTATTCTTCCAATAATTAAATATACCGCAAAAGTTATGAATTTTAACAACAACATTTTTTCGTTGGTTGTTGTTGTTAAAAAATACCCTGGAAAAATTTGAAAGTCAGTTATCAAAAAAAAGGGTTTGATAAAAATACAAAGTTCAAAAACAAAACAAAAAAAGTCAATCAACTAAAAAAATAAACGTAAGACTATCAATTCTTTTTTTCAATTTGTTTTTCTCGTATTTTTTTGTTTAATAAAAAAATTGATTGAAAACTTTTTGTTGTTTGAACATAAAAAAAAACAAGCAAGCTCGATCGATTATTGAGAAAGGAAAAAAATCAATCACAAGCTTCTTGAACCTTGGCTTTAACCAAAGCAAGCAGCTTTAAAATAAAAGCAGTCGATAAAGAAAAAAAGTTTTCATTTATTTTTTCAATCATCAAAAGCAAGAAAATAACTGGAAAAATGGCGAGATGAAATAAAGAAACCATTCACTTCTTTTTTCTCTTTCTTTTTTATTGTCCAAAGCTGATAAGAAAAATTAAAACTAGGCTGAAGAGGAGAGACCGACCTCTCTCAATCCTCCACATGTTTTTATTGCGACCCTTTTTAATCTTTCTTAGCATGCTTCTCTTTTTTCCTTCTTTTTTTTTCCTCGACTGATAAGAATATATCAAAGGAGAATATGTTTGGAATATTGAAACACAATGACTTAGATTTTTGTTTGTTTGTTTAGTGTTGTAAGAACGTTCATTGGCTGATAAAAAGAAACTTTTCTTTCTCAAGAAAAGAAAGGATGAGCATTGATGAAACATGGAAACCACGTGAAAAAAAAAGGAAGTTGAGTTTTAGGCGTCCAGAAAAAAAGGAAAGAGATGATTTGAGTTCCTCTATTTTTTATACGCCCAAAAAAAAATAGAGTTGATAGTCGTCATTAAAAAAGGAAGCGGACACCATTAATTGAAGAAGGCCGAATATTTCAAATATTTATTGAACTCTTTGATTTTTAATAAAACTTTTTTTCTTTCGAAATTCTTTGTGAAAACTTATCAGAAAAAAAATGTCTTTAGGTGATCGGAGCTTATTTGGGAACTTGTATCGTTTTAAATTCTAAATCAGCCAAGTTTAAGAAAATTCTAAAAAAAAATCTACCAAAAACTATGTTGCAGAAGTAAAGATAATTTTTATAGGTTAATTTCAATCAACAAAAAAACAGAATAAACGTATTTTGCTGACAAATTCTCAGAAAAATCTTTTGTTGATTATGTGTGTTATGAGAATCGTGATCATTGCTTTCTGTCATTTATTACTGATAAAAAAGATTAAATTTATTTATCATCCATTCATTCCCAAACAAGCATAAACAACTCCTTTCTCTTTCTTGTAAAGCAAGAAATAATAACAGATGAATGACATATGGTGGCAAAAAAAAGCAAGCACATATGACCTTTTAAAGAGAGAAAGAAAAAAAGAAGCATAAACAAAACAAAATAAAAAATTAGAAAGATATTTCGAATCCAAAATGAATATCTTTAAAGTTTTTTAAAATAAACATTGTCTAACATTTTTTGGGGTCAAAAACCTTTGGTTGATGAAAGCGCTTCCAAAAAATGAAAAAACTTTATTTGTTGTTGATTCTTTATATTTTTTTGTTTTCTTTTTTAATATTTGTTGTTGATTGTCGCCGACATCGAAGAGCCAATGAAATTAAAATCATTAACACCTCGAATCGAAACTTGAAGGTATTGATTGAGCAACGAAAACCAAAAACCTTATATTTAAAAAACTTTTAGCAGCTGCTTTTTAAATTATAAATTTTTTTAGTTGCATTGCCAATCAAATTTAACGGATTTACGCGATCAATTTATTTATGAAAATGAAGAATTCGCTTTTAATTTTTATGATTTTGATCCAGGTTTGTTTATTTTTTATTCCAAAAATAACAAACAATCCTTTTTTTGTGTGCAAAAAAATTTGAATAAAAGCATTTTTTTGTTGTTGTTTCAGATAATCATCATTTTTGGTGTGATGCATATGGATTAGAAAATTTTTTTGAAACTTTTGATATTTTTGGTAAAACTGCACCAAGAAACGATCGAATTACATGGTTCGTTTGTTTTAATACTTGCTTCTTCTAAACTTCTGAAAATGAGATTTAAAAATATTGATTTCAGGCATCTTCGACCTGATGGCCTTTATTTGAATGAAATCAAAAAAGAAGCATTAAAATATCCATGGTGGAGTTGGTCAACGGTGATTTAAAAATAACCAACAAAAGTTAAAGCACCAGAAAATTTTGTTTCTAAAATTTGAAAACCAACATCGTTTTGTGCTTTAACAACTTTTTCTTTAATATTTACTTTTATTTGAAAAGTTTAAAGATAATAAATCTGCGAATAAAATGTTTTTAGCATTTACATTCCATTTAGTTTAGCAGTCAAAATAAACAAATAAACATTAAATAATTAACAAAAATGAGTACCTGGCGGATTAAATCATTTTCCATGTTTATATGCCCGCGATTAGGTTCATAAAGCTTTTCACAAGGTTTACAGTAAGCAACATCGCTATACAGCATTTGCTAATACTGTTTAATTTCCATCAAAAATTATAATTTAATTATGCTTTTGATTAGAGTTTTTGTAAATATTTGAGATACCCAACGAAATCTTCACTATTCTCATAATCATCAACAGCAATAAACAAAATCATAAAGCTATTTGTGATGTGTTAGATTAAAAAGAAACTAAAAAATGCTAAGGCAAAAAAAGATAAACATTTCATCATCACAACAAAAGAGTGATAAAACTATCTGCATTTATTGATACATGCAGGTAGAAAAAAACCATCATAAAAAACCATGTTTTTAGTTTTTCTTTGAGGAGCAAGCTTTTAGAAATGCAACAATAACACTTGAAAAAAATAGTCAAACAACTGCTACTTGCTTGCTTTGACTTCAAAAAAAAAGAAAGCCTTGAAACCAAATAAAAAGCATAAACAAAACATTAAAGATTGCCAATAATGAGCACTGTAAAGTCTCGAGGCACGGGTTGATATGCGGATATATTTATTGAAGATGAGCCTCAAACTTTGGGTAATTAAACCGAAAACGATTGGGCACGAATACAAGAGAAATTCACGTTTAAATGGTTATAAAAAATACAATAAAAGCATGATTTACAAAAGAAATACAAAGAAAAGCAAAGGCGACCAAAAGGAAAGAGATAAAAAAGATAGAATGATTTATATCGCCTGTGGATGTTTGGGTGGTGATGCTTTTCGTGGACGCACATGCAATCACTTGGTGCTGTGATTGTACAAGCACAATGTTTCTGATTAAAACATTTTACGACTAGGTTCATCATAACTTTACATGATTGCATTACATAAAGCTTTCAAAATGAGACATAACCAAAATGACAAAGGAAATTAATCAGAGAAACAACTATCATAAATAAGAAATTTATTCAAACACAAAGATAAAGAACAATGACAAAAAACATAAAATAAAAAACACTTTAGTTGAATTTGATTTGAAGTCTACCAGGTGTTGGACAAGCTGGAATCAATTTGCTTTTGAGTATCTTGAGAAAATTTTGCTTGGACTTGGCAACCATAGTTTTACCATAAAATGAAAGAGAGAAATGAACCAATGGATGCTTCTGAAAAAAAAACAAAGTTAGATAAGAAAGATACAAGTCATATGCTAGCAACATAAATACAAAGCAAAAGACAAAATTTACCTTCATGAATTCGATGAAACCATCCGCATCAAATTCTTTGTAAACGATATCATTCAACACAAACTTTCGAAGGTTGTTGAAGACAGGAAGCTTGACAAGATTCTTAAAGGTTTCAATTGTAACAGAGAAATACTTTGAATCATGAATATTACCGGTGCTTCCAATAACATCACTAAAATTTTAGGATGTTAATGATAAAAAAAGCTTGTAAATACTTACTATCGAAATTTTTCAACAACGGGCAAGTTTTCCATTATCTTTTCAAGTGGAACAAGAATAGATACCTCTTTGATTTCAACGTCAAAGAAAAAGCAGTTTGTGATTTCACCAGAATCAACCAGTTTAAGATAGTCTGTCCAGGAGATGTTTTGACGGCATAATTGTAAATCAGTTAGAACAGCAGTATCAACTCTTGAAAGTAAGTTTGAGATTAGAGACCAATCAGTATTTTCATAGCCAGTAACATCACGTTCAAAAGGATCATAATTGAAGAAAGAAATTTCATCATCAAGAACAAGCTTCTTAGCAGGAGGAGCAACGACACCATTGATGAGCAAATATTTATCATCGATCAAGCAGATTTCTATAGGTTCTTCATCATCGTTCAAAGTCTTGTTACCATGCCAGCAGATTCCTTCCTTCAATTTAACAAGCTTCTTCAAAGTCAACGGTTCAGGAGATATCTTTGCTTCTTCAACAACTTCTTGCTTTACACCTTCTTCAATTATTTGGACTTCATCGTCATTTTCATTAAACGATTGAGCTTGCTTGTTGGACAATTCAGAAATCTGTAAAACAAAAAGTTTAAGCCAATGACCATATGAAGTAAGCCATATATATAAAATGCATGTTAAAACAACATTTACCTTTTCGAGATGTTTACTAACAGTTGCTACCAAATCAGCATTCTTTTCTTCCAAATTGCGTATTTGACGTTGAAGAGTTCTTTTTGAAACATCATCGAGAGCAAGGTTTTCTTCCACACCAGCAGCTTCTTTCATTTGAGAAATTTCCATTTTGAATTCGCCAATTTCACCTTCAATCCTAGCAGAATATTCTTCAAGTTCTTGATGCTTTTTTTCCCAAACACCCATCTATAAAAATTACAAAGAGATTATTAACACATTACGAATGTAAAATAAACTAACTTCTTTCATTTTTTCGTCATATTTTGATTGGTAATGAGCAAGAAGAGCATCCGAAAATGAATGAGGTGTTGCATTTTCTTGGTCATCCGTTGTTGTTCGCGGTCGTTTAGGAGTTGGATGCAAAGAGATATTCATGATTAACAACAAATACCTGAAAAACAACAAAGTATTAAGAAACATATAATTAAAGAACAAAATATCCACAACGCGAATCGAAAAGGTAACTGATATCAAAGAAGGTATTTGTGGGTAAGGATAAAAACAACTGAAAAAGCTAGATGCGGCGTTAAAAAAACTAAACTCATAAACAAAAACTACAAAACAATCATTGAAAAAAATGGAGGAAGAAACGAAAAATACTGTTTTTCATGGATGTTTGAAAGGTATCAAACTTTTTTGGCGCCATTTTTTTACTCGAGGCAAATAGCCAAAGATTTTACATTGCTTCAAAAAAAGTAAAGTTTGAAACCTAAAAATCTTTTTCATAATATTGTAATCTTTAGTATCCTTGCTACTGGCTTAGAATATTAACAGAATTCAAACTTTTTAATGGTAATCATAATCATGTAAGGCTCTAACTAAGAAATGAAAGAATGCAAGAATAGAGAGTTGAAAAACAGTACAAATAAATTTTTCTTTATTATTCACATACATACATAAATAATATATTCAATCAAAAGAGTTACATAAGACAGAAATAGAAAAAAAACATGTGTTATTTACTTCTTCTTTTTAGCATAATGAACATGAGCTTTAGGGAAGAGTTGACTAGTTGGTAATGATGTTGATGGTGAAGATAAAGGTTCAGGATATTCAGAGTAGTGAGACTAAAAAAATGAAAAAGAGATTAGTTTGAGAAAATAAAGGAAAAGTTAAAAATTCGATTGAAGATGAATAATAAAGGTTTTGGAATTCATCATCAGAAACAGATTATGCCATAACCATGTAAGCAGTAAATGAAGATAGCATTTATATTCTCAAACCAAAAAGATCCATTCCAATAAGTACGTGTGTGAGCATCATCATTGTATTCTTGTTCCAAAACCTTCATCATTCATCTCAAAAAAAGAAGAAGAAAGAACTTACACTTTCAGATAATGTAACATTGGTTGTGCCAACATAGCTTTGAACTTCACTATCATCATCAAACATACTGCCCATTGTAACAATATCAGGAGATGGACCACGTTGAACTCTAAAAAAACACAATAACAACATTTTTAGTTATTAAGCACAGAAGAAGCAACATACGAATTAGCTAATGGCATTTGATGAGATGATTTAACAGTAGCAAAGGCAGCAGTTTCAGCAGCTTTTTCACGTTTTCGATATGCAGCAGCAGCAATTTTTTCTCTTGCAACAGCTTCAGCAACTTCACGAGGAATATGAGCAGATTTATCAGCTTCACGTGGATCAACTTTAGCATAACTTTCAATATCAAATGCAAAATCACGTAATTAATGTGTTGGATTATTAATATTTGTTGAAGCAGCTGCTTTCATGGTTTTTGATCCTTGTTTATCATCTTTTTGTTGTTCTTGTTGCTTTTGAGATTGTTGTTGTTGACGAATTTCATGATTACCCTAAAAAATGAATAATCATCAAAAAGGTAAAGAAAAAAAGAAAAACTTACTCGTTTTGCAACAGCAGAAGCAGCAGAAGATTGATTCATTACAAGTTGTTGTCACGTTAAAAAATCGACGAGAAGATGACGACACAACCAAAGATCCAAAAATAAGCACTACTAAATCTTTTCTAAACAATCCAAAAAAATAAACTCAGAAAAAAAGTACAATTAAAATTTCTTTATTATTAAATCATTACAAAATATATAAATACGATAAATAAAAGACATAAACATAATTAAAGTTATTACAATAAGTTCACATTCAATGCCGTTTCTTCTTCTTTGATTTTGACTTTGATTTTGGTTTTTCAACGACCACTTCTTTGCTTTGGATCACCGTTGTTCCATCAGTCTTTGAATTTGATAGTATTTCTTCTGATGCATTCGGAGTTGAATTCGTACGAACAAGTTTGACGTCGTGGAAACATTTGGGTTCAGCTTGATATGCAGCTTCGATGGCATTTGCAGGATATCCAAAAGCATTACGTTCTTCAATACTTGATTCACGTCGCCAAAATGGTAGTTCACGGCTAAAAAACAAAAGGTTAAAGAAATTCATAGAAATAATAAAAAATGTACCGCATAGTTGTAAGTGCGCGTCGACGAGATTCTTCAGGTTGATTGAGTGTGAAAGCAACGACAAGAAGCAAAGCCATGGAATATTTACAAAGATGTTCATCATCACCAGGAACCAAATGACCATATTCAAGAGCGAAACATGTAAACTTGATGTATTCAGGAGTGTCACGTTCTTGAAGGAATTTACGAACTCTAGATGTCATTTCTTTGATATCTCCGTTGTGATAAAGCTTCAAACCATGTTTCTTCAATTCATCGATCGATTTCTTCCTAAAATTAACACAAATAAGAAAGAGTTGAGAGTAAAATAAACATACACAAGGCCATTGATGGTAACAAACACATCACCAATCAAGTTGTAAAGGAGCGAAACTTCCACGCTGATATTCTTCTTCTTTGGATCAGGTTTATAGTACCTAAAATTGAAAGAAATGATTACCTCAAGCTTAGGCAATGAAAATATTACATTGCCATTTTTCCCATGATTTCTTTTGAGTTTCCACCAAGCAGACCATTTCTTTTCATGGAGTTATAATGACATTCAAAGGATATCTTCTTGTTGATTGAACGCTGTGATTCCACGCTATCCTTGAAACGACCACGAAACTTTGAACCAAAACTTCCAGATTTTGATGTTCCCATTGCAATTGCCAACGCTCGACACTGCTTCTTCAACTTCTTTGGAACTTCATGTTGGTCTTCGACGACGATGGGTTCCTTTGATTCAGTTACAGGAGTGGCAGGTGGAAGTTGTGGAGGAGGAGGTTGTGGAGGAGGAAGAGGTTCATCAGTAGCTTCAGTCGCAACGGTTGGTTCTTTCTTTGGAAGTGATTCAAGCTGCTTCGGTTGTTCAACTTTTGATGTAGGAGGATGAAGAGCTTCTTTCTTGATTGGAGTTTTTACTTTAGGAACATCGAGCTTCTTTGTTTCCACTTCTTTTACAGCTTCTTTTGGTTCTGGTTGAACTTTTGCATGTTCTTCTTTCTGTTGTGTACCATTTTCAATAGTTATACCAGTCAAAGGCAGATTTTTAAGTTCCTCTTGCTTCTTCTTTTTGAACGATCTTTTCGTGTAGCATATGACGAATCTGAAAATGATAGCTTTAATAAGGGATGAAAACAAAAATAAACATACACGATGATACCAACAATAAGCAGAATGACCACGATAGGAATCACAATCCAAAGCCACCATATTTTCGATTCTTCTGTTTTTGAGGCTTCTGGTGATGTTGTAACAGCTTTGGAAGTTGACGTTGAAGTTGATGTTGTTGTCGGTGGAGGTGGAGGTGGAACATATACCTTAGCATTCAGGATTGTGATTGGACACTGTGGTGAAACTAGAATAACTTCAATTGTAATTCTATTTTCTTTATCAAAAGCAGGATCACAGCTACCATCTGAATAGCCACAATATGACGCTTGACGATATTCCATTCGAACAAAAGATGAAGAACATATTTGGTCGAACGTTGTTTTAGGAACTCGATCACTTGTAAGAATGACGTCAGTTTTGCTAGCTTGAATTCGAAATCCACAAAAGATTGGTCGAGATGAACAAAGTTCCAATTTAGCAGGCATTGATTTTGAAAGTGACGAATTGTAACAAAACAGAACACTAGAAAGTTATTAAATTTATTACCTTATAAAATAAAAAGCAAACATACTTTCCAATACAACTTTTCAAATCAACTTCAACATCCAGTTTACCATTTGTAAGTATGAGTTGAGCAGTTCCAGAAGACACCATTTTCACTTTGCCATCGTTTGTTTCTTCAAAGATAGGTGAATCATCAGACAAAAGTTCATTGTTGATATTTTCCAAGCTTGAAGCCAGAATATGACGACGATCACCACCAGAATCCAAAGCAGCAGCAACGACGAAGAAAACAAAAAACAAGAACGACGAAGAAGAAGCGAGCGTCATTTTTTTTTTGACGACGATTGTTTGCAAGGCGACGACTGATTGTTGAGAAAAAAAATGAAGAATGAAAGGGTTTTTAGGATTTCAAAAATTGCTTATATCGAATTTTGATGGTGACCAAAATAAATTTACATAAATGCAACCAACAAAAATGCTTTTTGGAGATTTGAAAGAAAGTAAAAAGTTTATTTACAATGAAATGTTTTATTTGTTGAATATGGATTTATTTTTAGCTCAACATATTGCATTTCCTAATTTTTTTTGTATATTAATTTAGTTAATTTTTTAACTTTTCTGAACCCAAATAACGCTGATGTTCGGCGGGCAAATTTGATTCTTTTTGGTTTCGGTTTCATTGTTACTAAAAAAAGTTTCATGCAATGATATTTATCTTTTTTCTCGGCGACATCATCGAAATCATTTTTTGCATTTTTATATTTCATCAATGTTTTTTTTATTCGTCATAAAATTACTTTATAAATGTGTTCAACAAATTATTTTTTCTCGTCTTCTGTAATGGCAACGTACGTAGGAGGCAAGTGTGGCTATTTTGGTAAACAAACAACACATTCACCACATTCATTTAAGAAAACATGTTATTTTTTGTTTTGCCTCATAAATCTAATTTACACTTCTGTTACAAGTAAGAAGGGCCTTCTTAATTTGAACTTTTTTTTCTCAAGCAAATTTGAAATTTAGTAATATTATTTATTTAAAAAATGGTTTTGGTTCTTAGCTGCTTTGAAGCGAAATTGTTTGAGAGTTTCATTACAAATTTCTTTTTGGTTTTCACTTTTTTTTCTTCAATTTTTATGTTTAGAAAAAAATTTAATAATGTAGTTGCAAAAAGTTTTGGAGAATTTATTTCAGCGAAAAAATATTATTCACATGAATTCCATCATTCAATTTAAGATTACTGTAGCTTGCACTTTTATTATTCTTCATTAATCAGTCAGTCAGTAGTTTTTTTCTTTCTTCTTTTTTTTTACTCCAAAAAAATATAACAAAAAGGTCAAAAGTTAATTAATCGTGGACTTTAGGACCTCCAACAAATTGATTGTAACTATGATTATTATTATTTTTTTATTGTGTCTGAGTTTTTTTGTTTGTTTAATAGACTAATTAATTAATTAATTTAATAATTAAACTAAAATAAAGTAAAACAATAAATCAATCATAATTTTTATTATTATTAAATAATGATAAAATCAAAGCGACAATATAAATGTCAAATGTCAAAAAAAAAGCCAAAACTCACACATTTAAAAAAAAAACACCTGATAAATTGTTTTTTTTTGCCTTTAAAAAGTGCATAGACATTTATTTATTTATGTTTTTGTCTTTCTTTCAAAACTTTAGACTTTAGGGAAATGTAATAATAATGCAAAAAACAAACCATTAATTTTTACAGTCTTTTTTTTTCTTTTTTCTTGGTTTTTCTTAAAAAAATAAAAATCCTGTTTTTTCTTTCTCCTCTTCTTCAAAGTGTGTGGATAAATTCTCAAACAAACATAAACTTCTTTCTCTTTCTTGTAAGCAAGAAATATTAACAGATGAATGACATATGGTGGCAAAAAAAAGCACATATGACCTTTTAAAGAGAGAAAAGAAAAAAAAAAGAAGCATAAACAAAACAAAATAAAAAATTAGAAAGATATTTCGAATCCAAATATGCAAAGTTTTTAAATAAACAGTGTCTCATAATTTTTTGGGGTCAAAGGTTTTTGGATGATTGAAAGCGCTTCAAAAAAATGAAGAAATTTTATTTGTTGTTGCTGCTTTTTATTTTTTTGTTTTCATTTTTGATATTGTTTGTTGATTGTCGCCGACATCGAAGAGCCAATGAAATTAAAATCATTAACACCTCGAATCGAAACTTGAAGGTATTGATTGAGCAACGAAAACCAAAAACCTTATATTTAAAAAACTTTTAGCAGCTGCTTTTTAAATTATAAATTTTTTTAGTTGCATTGCCAATCAAATTTAACGGATTTACGCGATCAATTTATTTATGAAAATGAAGAATTCGCTTTTAATTTTTATGATTTTGATCCAGGTTTGTTTATTTTTTATTCCAAAAATAACAAACAATCCTTTTTTTGTGTGCAAAAAAATTTGAATAAAAGCATTTTTGTTGTTTGCAGATAATCATCATTTTTGGTGTGATGCATATGAATTAGAAAATTTTTTTGAAACCTTCGATATTTTTGGTAAAACTGCTCCAAGTAATGATCGAATTACATGGTTCGTTTGTTTGTTGGTTTTTTATTGGCATCTTTTTGAACTTCCAAAAATGAATATTTAAATAATTTTGATTTCAGGCATCTTCGACCTGATGGCCTTTATTTGAATGAAATCAAAAAAGAAGCATTAAAATATCCATGGTGGAGTTGGTCAACGGTGATTTAAAAATAACCAACAAAAGTTAAAGCACCAGAAAATTTTGTTTCTAAAATTTGAAAACCAACATCGTTTTGTGCTTTAACAACTTTTTCTTTAATATTTTCCTTTATTTGAAAAGTTTAAAGATATTAAATCTGCGAATAAAATGTTTTTTGCACTTGCATTCCATTTAGTTTAGCAGTCAAAATAAACAAATAAACATTAAATAATTAACAAACATGAGTACCTGGCGGATTAAATCATTTTCCATGTTTATATGCCCGCGATTAGGTTCATAAAGCTTTTCACAAGGTTTACAGTAAGCAACATCGCTATACAGCATTTGCTAATACTGTTTAATTTCCATCAAAAATTATAATTTAATTATGCTTTTGATTAGAGTTTTTGTAAATATTTGAGATACCCAACGAAATCTTCACTATTCTCATAATCATCAACAGCAATAAACAAAATCATAAAGCTATTTGTGATGTGTTAGATTAAAAAGAAACTAAAAAATGCTAAGGCAAAAAAAGATAAACATTTCATCATCACAACAAAAGAGTGATAAAACTATCTGCATTTATTGATACATGCAGGTAGAAAAAAACCATCATAAAAAACCATGTTTTTAGTTTTTCTTTGAGGAGCAAGCTTTTAGAAATGCAACAATAACACTTGAAAAAAATAGTCAAACAACTACTACTTGCTTGCTTTGACTTCAAAAAAAAGAAAGCCTTGAAACCAAATAAAAAGCATAAACAAAACATTAAAGATTGCCAATAATGAGCACTGTAAAGTATCGAGGCACGGGTTGATATGCGGATATATTTATTGAAGATGAGCCTCAAACTTTGGGTAATTAAACCGAAAACGATTGGGCACGAATACAAGAGAAATTCACGTTTAAATGGTTATAAAAAATACAATAAAAGCATGATTTACAAAAGAAATACAAAGAAAAGCAAAGGCGACCAAAAGGAAAGAGATAAAAAAGATAGAATGATTTATATCGCCTGTGGATGTTTGGGTGGTGATGCTTTTCGTGGACGCACATGCAATCACTTGGTGCTGTGATTGTACAAGCACAATGTTTCTGATTAAAACATTTTACGACTAGGTTCATCATAACTTTACATGATTGCATTACATAAAGCTTTCAAAATGAGACATAACCAAAATGACAAAGGAAATTAATCAGAGAAACAACTATCATAAATAAGAAATTTATTCAAACACAAAGATAAAGAACAATGACAAAAAACATAAAATAAAAAACACTTTAGTTGAATTTGATTTGAAGTCTACCAGGTGTTGGACAAGCTGGAATCAATTTGCTTTTGAGTATCTTGAGAAAATTTTGCTTGGACTTGGCAACCATAGTTTTACCATAAAATGAAAGAGAGAAATGAACCAATGGATGCTTCTGAAAAAAAAACAAAGTTAGATAAGAAAGATACAAGTCATATGCTAGCAACATAAATACAAAGCAAAAGACAAAATTTACCTTCATGAATTCGATGAAACCATCCGCATCAAATTCTTTGTAAACGATATCATTCAACACAAACTTTCGAAGGTTGTTGAAGACAGGAAGCTTGACAAGATTCTTAAAGGTTTCAATTGTAACAGAGAAATACTTTGAATCATGAATATTACCGGTGCTTCCAATAACATCACTAAAATTTTAGGATGTTAATGATAAAAAAAGCTTGTAAATACTTACTATCGAAATTTTTCAACAACGGGCAAGTTTTCCATTATCTTTTCAAGTGGAACAAGAATAGATACCTCTTTGATTTCAACGTCAAAGAAAAAGCAGTTTGTGATTTCACCAGAATCAACCAGTTTAAGATAGTCTGTCCAGGAGATGTTTTGACGGCATAATTGTAAATCAGTTAGAACAGCAGTATCAACTCTTGAAAGTAAGTTTGAGATTAGAGACCAATCAGTATTTTCATAGCCAGTAACATCACGTTCAAAAGGATCATAATTGAAGAAAGAAATTTCATCATCAAGAACAAGCTTCTTAGCAGGAGGAGCAACGACACCATTGATGAGCAAATATTTATCATCGATCAAGCAGATTTCTATAGGTTCTTCATCATCGTTCAAAGTCTTGTTACCATGCCAGCAGATTCCTTCCTTCAATTTAACAAGCTTCTTCAAAGTCAACGGTTCAGGAGATATCTTTGCTTCTTCAACAACTTCTTGCTTTACACCTTCTTCAATTATTTGGACTTCATCGTCATTTTCATTAAACGATTGAGCTTGCTTGTTGGACAATTCAGAAATCTGTAAAACAAAAAGTTTAAGCCAATGACCATATGAAGTAAGCCATATATATAAAATGCATGTTAAAACAACATTTACCTTTTCGAGATGTTTACTAACAGTTGCTACCAAATCAGCATTCTTTTCTTCCAAATTGCGTATTTGACGTTGAAGAGTTCTTTTTGAAACATCATCGAGAGCAAGGTTTTCTTCCACACCAGCAGCTTCTTTCATTTGAGAAATTTCCATTTTGAATTCGCCAATTTCACCTTCAATCCTAGCAGAATATTCTTCAAGTTCTTGATGCTTTTTTTCCCAAACACCCATCTATAAAAATTACAAAGAGATTATTAACACATTACGAATGTAAAATAAACTAACTTCTTTCATTTTTTCGTCATATTTTGATTGGTAATGAGCAAGAAGAGCATCCGAAAATGAATGAGGTGTTGCATTTTCTTGGTCATCCGTTGTTGTTCGCGGTCGTTTAGGAGTTGGATGCAAAGAGATATTCATGATTAACAACAAATACCTGAAAAACAACAAAGTATTAAGAAACATATAATTAAAGAACAAAATATCCACAACGCGAATCGAAAAGGTAACTGATATCAAAGAAGGTATTTGTGGGTAAGGATAAAAACAACTGAAAAAGCTAGATGCGGCGTTAAAAAAACTAAACTCATAAACAAAAACTACAAAACAATCATTGAAAAAAATGGAGGAAGAAACGAAAAATACTGTTTTTCATGGATGTTTGAAAGGTATCAAACTTTTTTGGCGCCATTTTTTTACTCGAGGCAAATAGCCAAAGATTTTACATTGCTTCAAAAAAAGTAAAGTTTGAAACCTAAAAATCTTTTTCATAATATTGTAATCTTTAGTATCCTTGCTACTGGCTTAGAATATTAACAGAATTCAAACTTTTTAATGGTAATCATAATCATGTAAGGCTCTAACTAAGAAATGAAAGAATGCAAGAATAGAGAGTTGAAAAACAGTACAAATAAATTTTTCTTTATTATTCACATACATACATAAATAATATATTCAATCAAAAGAGTTACATAAGACAGAAATAGAAAAAAAACATGTGTTATTTACTTCTTCTTTTTAGCATAATGAACATGAGCTTTAGGGAAGAGTTGACTAGTTGGTAATGATGTTGATGGTGAAGATAAAGGTTCAGGATATTCAGAGTAGTGAGACTAAAAAAATGAAAAAGAGATTAGTTTGAGAAAATAAAGGAAAAGTTAAAAATTCGATTGAAGATGAATAATAAAGGTTTTGGAATTCATCATCAGAAACAGATTATGCCATAACCATGTAAGCAGTAAATGAAGATAGCATTTATATTCTCAAACCAAAAAGATCCATTCCAATAAGTACGTGTGTGAGCATCATCATTGTATTCTTGTTCCAAAACCTTCATCATTCATCTCAAAAAAAGAAGAAGAAAGAACTTACACTTTCAGATAATGTAACATTGGTTGTGCCAACATAGCTTTGAACTTCACTATCATCATCAAACATACTGCCCATTGTAACAATATCAGGAGATGGACCACGTTGAACTCTAAAAAAACACAATAACAACATTTTTAGTTATTAAGCACAGAAGAAGCAACATACGAATTAGCTAATGGCATTTGATGAGATGATTTAACAGTAGCAAAGGCAGCAGTTTCAGCAGCTTTTTCACGTTTTCGATATGCAGCAGCAGCAATTTTTTCTCTTGCAACAGCTTCAGCAACTTCACGAGGAATATGAGCAGATTTATCAGCTTCACGTGGATCAACTTTAGCATAACTTTCAATATCAAATGCAAAATCACGTAATTAATGTGTTGGATTATTAATATTTGTTGAAGCAGCTGCTTTCATGGTTTTTGATCCTTGTTTATCATCTTTTTGTTGTTCTTGTTGCTTTTGAGATTGTTGTTGTTGACGAATTTCATGATTACCCTAAAAAATGAATAATCATCAAAAAGGTAAAGAAAAAAAGAAAAACTTACTCGTTTTGCAACAGCAGAAGCAGCAGAAGATTGATTCATTACAAGTTGTTGTCACGTTAAAAAATCGACGAGAAGATGACGACACAACCAAAGATCCAAAAATAAGCACTACTAAATCTTTTCTAAACAATCCAAAAAAATAAACTCAGAAAAAAAGTACAATTAAAATTTCTTTATTATTAAATCATTACAAAATATATAAATACGATAAATAAAAGACATAAACATAATTAAAGTTATTACAATAAGTTCACATTCAATGCCGTTTCTTCTTCTTTGATTTTGACTTTGATTTTGGTTTTTCAACGACCACTTCTTTGCTTTGGATCACCGTTGTTCCATCAGTCTTTGAATTTGATAGTATTTCTTCTGATGCATTCGGAGTTGAATTCGTACGAACAAGTTTGACGTCGTGGAAACATTTGGGTTCAGCTTGATATGCAGCTTCGATGGCATTTGCAGGATATCCAAAAGCATTACGTTCTTCAATACTTGATTCACGTCGCCAAAATGGTAGTTCACGGCTAAAAAACAAAAGGTTAAAGAAATTCATAGAAATAATAAAAAATGTACCGCATAGTTGTAAGTGCGCGTCGACGAGATTCTTCAGGTTGATTGAGTGTGAAAGCAACGACAAGAAGCAAAGCCATGGAATATTTACAAAGATGTTCATCATCACCAGGAACCAAATGACCATATTCAAGAGCGAAACATGTAAACTTGATGTATTCAGGAGTGTCACGTTCTTGAAGGAATTTACGAACTCTAGATGTCATTTCTTTGATATCTCCGTTGTGATAAAGCTTCAAACCATGTTTCTTCAATTCATCGATCGATTTCTTCCTAAAATTAACACAAATAAGAAAGAGTTGAGAGTAAAATAAACATACACAAGGCCATTGATGGTAACAAACACATCACCAATCAAGTTGTAAAGGAGCGAAACTTCCACGCTGATATTCTTCTTCTTTGGATCAGGTTTATAGTACCTAAAATTGAAAGAAATGATTACCTCAAGCTTAGGCAATGAAAATATTACATTGCCATTTTTCCCATGATTTCTTTTGAGTTTCCACCAAGCAGACCATTTCTTTTCATGGAGTTATAATGACATTCAAAGGATATCTTCTTGTTGATTGAACGCTGTGATTCCACGCTATCCTTGAAACGACCACGAAACTTTGAACCAAAACTTCCAGATTTTGATGTTCCCATTGCAATTGCCAACGCTCGACACTGCTTCTTCAACTTCTTTGGAACTTCATGTTGGTCTTCGACGACGATGGGTTCCTTTGATTCAGTTACAGGAGTGGCAGGTGGAAGTTGTGGAGGAGGAGGTTGTGGAGGAGGAAGAGGTTCATCAGTAGCTTCAGTCGCAACGGTTGGTTCTTTCTTTGGAAGTGATTCAAGCTGCTTCGGTTGTTCAACTTTTGATGTAGGAGGATGAAGAGCTTCTTTCTTGATTGGAGTTTTTACTTTAGGAACATCGAGCTTCTTTGTTTCCACTTCTTTTACAGCTTCTTTTGGTTCTGGTTGAACTTTTGCATGTTCTTCTTTCTGTTGTGTACCATTTTCAATAGTTATACCAGTCAAAGGCAGATTTTTAAGTTCCTCTTGCTTCTTCTTTTTGAACGATCTTTTCGTGTAGCATATGACGAATCTGAAAATGATAGCTTTAATAAGGGATGAAAACAAAAATAAACATACACGATGATACCAACAATAAGCAGAATGACCACGATAGGAATCACAATCCAAAGCCACCATATTTTCGATTCTTCTGTTTTTGAGGCTTCTGGTGATGTTGTAACAGCTTTGGAAGTTGACGTTGAAGTTGATGTTGTTGTCGGTGGAGGTGGAGGTGGAACATATACCTTAGCATTCAGGATTGTGATTGGACACTGTGGTGAAACTAGAATAACTTCAATTGTAATTCTATTTTCTTTATCAAAAGCAGGATCACAGCTACCATCTGAATAGCCACAATATGACGCTTGACGATATTCCATTCGAACAAAAGATGAAGAACATATTTGGTCGAACGTTGTTTTAGGAACTCGATCACTTGTAAGAATGACGTCAGTTTTGCTAGCTTGAATTCGAAATCCACAAAAGATTGGTCGAGATGAACAAAGTTCCAATTTAGCAGGCATTGATTTTGAAAGTGACGAATTGTAACAAAACAGAACACTAGAAAGTTATTAAATTTATTACCTTATAAAATAAAAAGCAAACATACTTTCCAATACAACTTTTCAAATCAACTTCAACATCCAGTTTACCATTTGTAAGTATGAGTTGAGCAGTTCCAGAAGACACCATTTTCACTTTGCCATCGTTTGTTTCTTCAAAGATAGGTGAATCATCAGACAAAAGTTCATTGTTGATATTTTCCAAGCTTGAAGCCAGAATATGACGACGATCACCACCAGAATCCAAAGCAGCAGCAACGACGAAGAAAACAAAAAACAAGAACGACGAAGAAGAAGCGAGCGTCATTTTTTTTTTGACGACGATTGTTTGCAAGGCGACGACTGATTGTTGAGAAAAAAAATGAAGAATGAAAGGGTTTTTAGGATTTCAAAAATTGCTTATATCGAATTTTGATGGTGACCAAAATAAATTTACATAAATGCAACCAACAAAAATGCTTTTTGGAGATTTGAAAGAAAGTAAAAAGTTTATTTACAATGAAATGTTTTATTTGTTGAATATGGATTTATTTTTAGCTCAACATATTGCATTTCCTAATTTTTTTTGTATATTAATTTAGTTAATTTTTTAACTTTTCTGAACCCAAATAACGCTGATGTTCGGCGGGCAAATTTGATTCTTTTTGGTTTCGGTTTCATTGTTACTAAAAAAAGTTTCATGCAATGATATTTATCTTTTTTCTCGGCGACATCATCGAAATCATTTTTTGCATTTTTATATTTCATCAATGTTTTTTTTATTCGTCATAAAATTACTTTATAAATGTGTTCAACAAATTATTTTTTCTCGTCTTCTGTAATGGCAACGTACGTAGGAGGCAAGTGTGGCTATTTTGGTAAACAAACAACACATTCACCACATTCATTTAAGAAAACATGTTATTTTTTGTTTTGCCTCATAAATCTAATTTACACTTCTGTTACAAGTAAGAAGGGCCTTCTTAATTTGAACTTTTTTTTCTCAAGCAAATTTGAAATTTAGTAATATTATTTATTTAAAAAATGGTTTTGGTTCTTAGCTGCTTTGAAGCGAAATTGTTTGAGAGTTTCATTACAAATTTCTTTTTGGTTTTCACTTTTTTTTCTTCAATTTTTATGTTTAGAAAAAAATTTAATAATGTAGTTGCAAAAAGTTTTGGAGAATTTATTTCAGCGAAAAAATATTATTCACATGAATTCCATCATTCAATTTAAGATTACTGTAGCTTGCACTTTTATTATTCTTCATTAATCAGTCAGTCAGTAGTTTTTTTCTTTCTTCTTTTTTTTTACTCCAAAAAAATATAACAAAAAGGTCAAAAGTTAATTAATCGTGGACTTTAGGACCTCCAACAAATTGATTGTAACTATGATTATTATTATTTTTTTATTGTGTCTGAGTTTTTTTGTTTGTTTAATAGACTAATTAATTAATTAATTTAATAATTAAACTAAAATAAAGTAAAACAATAAATCAATCATAATTTTTATTATTATTAAATAATGATAAAATCAAAGCGACAATATAAATGTCAAATGTCAAAAAAAAAGCCAAAACTCACACATTTAAAAAAAAAACACCTGATAAATTGTTTTTTTTTGCCTTTAAAAAGTGCATAGACATTTATTTATTTATGTTTTTGTCTTTCTTTCAAAACTTTAGACTTTAGGGAAATGTAATAATAATGCAAAAAACAAACCATTAATTTTTACAGTCTTTTTTTTTCTTTTTTCTTGGTTTTTCTTAAAAAAATAAAAATCCTGTTTTTTCTTTCTCCTCTTCTTCAAAGTGTGTGGATAAATTCTCAAACAAACATAAACTTCTTTCTCTTTCTTGTAAGCAAGAAATATTAACAGATGAATGACATATGGTGGCAAAAAAAAGCACATATGACCTTTTAAAGAGAGAAAAGAAAAAAAAAAGAAGCATAAACAAAACAAAATAAAAAATTAGAAAGATATTTCGAATCCAAATATGCAAAGTTTTTAAATAAACAGTGTCTCATAATTTTTTGGGGTCAAAGGTTTTTGGATGATTGAAAGCGCTTCAAAAAAATGAAGAAATTTTATTTGTTGTTGCTGCTTTTTATTTTTTTGTTTTCATTTTTGATATTGTTTGTTGATTGTCGCCGACATCGAAGAGCCAATGAAATTAAAATCATTAACACCTCGAATCGAAACTTGAAGGTATTGATTGAGCAACGAAAACCAAAAACCTTATATTTAAAAAACTTTTAGCAGCTGCTTTTTAAATTATAAATTTTTTTAGTTGCATTGCCAATCAAATTTAACGGATTTACGCGATCAATTTATTTATGAAAATGAAGAATTCGCTTTTAATTTTTATGATTTTGATCCAGGTTTGTTTATTTTTTATTCCAAAAATAACAAACAATCCTTTTTTTGTGTGCAAAAAAATTTGAATAAAAGCATTTTTGTTGTTTGCAGATAATCATCATTTTTGGTGTGATGCATATGAATTAGAAAATTTTTTTGAAACCTTCGATATTTTTGGTAAAACTGCTCCAAGTAATGATCGAATTACATGGTTCGTTTGTTTGTTGGTTTTTTATTGGCATCTTTTTGAACTTCCAAAAATGAATATTTAAATAATTTTGATTTCAGGCATCTTCGACCTGATGGCCTTTATTTGAATGAAATCAAAAAAGAAGCATTAAAATATCCATGGTGGAGTTGGTCAACGGTGATTTAAAAATAACCAACAAAAGTTAAAGCACCAGAAAATTTTGTTTCTAAAATTTGAAAACCAACATCGTTTTGTGCTTTAACAACTTTTTCTTTAATATTTTCCTTTATTTGAAAAGTTTAAAGATATTAAATCTGCGAATAAAATGTTTTTTGCACTTGCATTCCATTTAGTTTAGCAGTCAAAATAAACAAATAAACATTAAATAATTAACAAACATGAGTACCTGGCGGATTAAATCATTTTCCATGTTTATATGCCCGCGATTAGGTTCATAAAGCTTTTCACAAGGTTTACAGTAAGCAACATCGCTATACAGCATTTGCTAATACTGTTTAATTTCCATCAAAAATTATAATTTAATTATGCTTTTGATTAGAGTTTTTGTAAATATTTGAGATACCCAACGAAATCTTCACTATTCTCATAATCATCAACAGCAATAAACAAAATCATAAAGCTATTTGTGATGTGTTAGATTAAAAAGAAACTAAAAAATGCTAAGGCAAAAAAAGATAAACATTTCATCATCACAACAAAAGAGTGATAAAACTATCTGCATTTATTGATACATGCAGGTAGAAAAAAACCATCATAAAAAACCATGTTTTTAGTTTTTCTTTGAGGAGCAAGCTTTTAGAAATGCAACAATAACACTTGAAAAAAATAGTCAAACAACTACTACTTGCTTGCTTTGACTTCAAAAAAAAGAAAGCCTTGAAACCAAATAAAAAGCATAAACAAAACATTAAAGATTGCCAATAATGAGCACTGTAAAGTATCGAGGCACGGGTTGATATGCGGATATATTTATTGAAGATGAGCCTCAAACTTTGGGTAATTAAACCGAAAACGATTGGGCACGAATACAAGAGAAATTCACGTTTAAATGGTTATAAAAAATACAATAAAAGCATGATTTACAAAAGAAATACAAAGAAAAGCAAAGGCGACCAAAAGGAAAGAGATAAAAAAGATAGAATGATTTATATCGCCTGTGGATGTTTGGGTGGTGATGCTTTTCGTGGACGCACATGCAATCACTTGGTGCTGTGATTGTACAAGCACAATGTTTCTGATTAAAACATTTTACGACTAGGTTCATCATAACTTTACATGATTGCATTACATAAAGCTTTCAAAATGAGACATAACCAAAATGACAAAGGAAATTAATCAGAGAAACAACTATCATAAATAAGAAATTTATTCAAACACAAAGATAAAGAACAATGACAAAAAACATAAAATAAAAAACACTTTAGTTGAATTTGATTTGAAGTCTACCAGGTGTTGGACAAGCTGGAATCAATTTGCTTTTGAGTATCTTGAGAAAATTTTGCTTGGACTTGGCAACCATAGTTTTACCATAAAATGAAAGAGAGAAATGAACCAATGGATGCTTCTGAAAAAAAAACAAAGTTAGATAAGAAAGATACAAGTCATATGCTAGCAACATAAATACAAAGCAAAAGACAAAATTTACCTTCATGAATTCGATGAAACCATCCGCATCAAATTCTTTGTAAACGATATCATTCAACACAAACTTTCGAAGGTTGTTGAAGACAGGAAGCTTGACAAGATTCTTAAAGGTTTCAATTGTAACAGAGAAATACTTTGAATCATGAATATTACCGGTGCTTCCAATAACATCACTAAAATTTTAGGATGTTAATGATAAAAAAAGCTTGTAAATACTTACTATCGAAATTTTTCAACAACGGGCAAGTTTTCCATTATCTTTTCAAGTGGAACAAGAATAGATACCTCTTTGATTTCAACGTCAAAGAAAAAGCAGTTTGTGATTTCACCAGAATCAACCAGTTTAAGATAGTCTGTCCAGGAGATGTTTTGACGGCATAATTGTAAATCAGTTAGAACAGCAGTATCAACTCTTGAAAGTAAGTTTGAGATTAGAGACCAATCAGTATTTTCATAGCCAGTAACATCACGTTCAAAAGGATCATAATTGAAGAAAGAAATTTCATCATCAAGAACAAGCTTCTTAGCAGGAGGAGCAACGACACCATTGATGAGCAAATATTTATCAT